>CM071846.1:14667500-15867500 GCA_036507275.1 Sicyos edulis | reverse complement strand
AACGTAAGAAAATTCATTAAATTTTAACCACGTTTATTTCACATTAGGATAAAATCATTATGGCTCTTATTAGATAATATAAAGTTCCACCTCAAAATTAATTGATAACGAGGGAAGTAACATATCTCTTATCGAAGTGTTAAAGAATCCTCACCTTTTCAATGTGGGACAATTGCCACAAGGTGAGTATTTTCGACCGAAACAGTTCTATAAATTTTAAAGTACGACTAAGTTATTACCGGACGAAATTGTAGCAAAATTGAGAGTATAGGCACTAAATCATCACAAACTAGTTCAAAAACTAAAATGCTAGTAAAAGTTACGGATCAAAAGTGTTTCAAACCGAAGTATAAACAAACCCCACATTCAAAATCATAAGCATTCACAAGACAGTAGACACATACATGTAGAAGAACCATAACAATATGCAAATCCAGAGCAAAAAAAACAAGCCAAACATACCAGTTAAGAAGCAAGAAAAGAGTGACAGTTATAACCACAAGGAAGGTAACATGAAGAATCAACCAAGAATCGCTGGAAGAGAATGCAAGGCCAAGCATCAGGAGAAGACAAAGACCCAACATCAGAAACGTTGATTTGAGCGCATTCCATGTAGGACCCTGATTTCAGAAGTACAAAAGAATGGAAATTTCAATCAGAAGAATGGGGAAATTGAAAACCAAAAGTGAATTAGAACTAACGTTGACACCAGGGGCTAAAGCTCCGAGCAAAACTGCTTGTGCTGAAGATACTTCTCCATCACCAGAATCGTTGCCCGCCATTGCAGAAACGAGATCAAATTGGCCTCGCCCAGTTTGAAACATTCATTAGAAGCTGATTCGAGGATCGAATTCGAACCCTCCCCAAATCTGTATCAATGGGCTTTGTGGATTGATTGACTTGGCCCGTTTTCACACACCCATTTTGGCCCATGATCAGGGCATTTGTTCTTGGGCAAACTAGGCAAATATCTAATTCTAGGAAATTAATTGGAAAAATGTCTAAATGAGTAAAATTTAAAATCCATGTCTAAAATTTCATTTATTAAATTATAATTTAATTATTTTTATGTGAATTAGTCCAAAATACCCCTATCTTGATTTTTCTTTTAATTTAAAAATATTTATATTAAGATTTTTTTATTAACTAATATGAGAGAGATTGTAATTAATTCAAACTGAAAAAAATAATCAAAATTGATAATACTACTAAGTTGAAAATTTGAGAATCAAAACAGAAAATCCATATTTAAACCATATTTAATGCTTTATTTAAAAAAAAAAATGAATATAATATATTGTACATCGCAGGTACTTTGTGGGTACATCTCCATTAATAACTGAAATTAGTAAGGAAAAAGTACATGCAGCCGCTGCTACCATGAATGCACTCTACTTTAAATTTATTTGGCAGTCGAGCGATCAAAAAAGGGTTTCATTTCCTTTATCCCTCCCAGTTGGCCCCGAAGTGCATTCCACCTCCATTTTTGCTCGCACGCCAACTTGATCTTATTCATTCTGATATTTGTTGATTATCTTATGATATTGTTCATTCTGTATGAAAAGTGGAATGTGAAAGGAAAAGGGAAAACAAATGCTTATGTACGAAAACCTTGACTGGTACCAAAGGAGGAGCTGCATACGATACACCTTTATATCTGTTGTATATGTCATTATTCACACACGTAAAATTTATATGTGTTGCACTCGAAGTTTATGTGTTTTCTAACCCTATATTGTACATATGTACATGATACATGATGTACAAAATGTGTATGTCCTACTTCACCGTCTTGTATTTGGAAGCTACTGCTATGTTGCATAAGACCTTTTTCAATTCATCTTTGTTTGGTAACATTGCACTTGCTCTTAATACAATGGACCCTCTACTAAATTCTGGATGTATATCTTGGTACATGTTTGGATGATGTCCGCCAACCGTCGTTGTACATCCATTAGACGTCCTGGTCATCCTTCAGTATTCTTGAATTTTCTTTGTGTACCCCATCTTTATATAGTGATATGCTTATGACTTTCTCATTTTCGTCCAACCCTAGATTCCCCTCGTAGATTATATCAATAGGGATAGGGGATGTTGTCTGTGATATTAACCACGACGGTGTTGTAGTTCGAGTAAATATCTTCCTCATCCCAATTGCCATTAAAAACGATCGTAACAGATGTGACATTCATTGACAATTTTAATGGTTGCTTCCAACGCCTTCACAAAAGACAGAAACAACCATAATATGAGAATTGGTGGTGAGATTCAGAAACACTATCATGATTTATGGGATTGTTGCAGACTTGGGGATTATGGATGAAACACATGAAAAAAGTGTGTAAAAATTACACATTATTAATGAAAAGAAATATAGGAATGGTGATGCAAGTTGTTTACTATGAAATGAAGTGGAACAAAGAAATTGAGAATGTCTGTTGTGCAATTGGAGAAAACAACTTAATCCCTAAAATGGTGGGAGAATATTATATTATTAAATTTTAAAAAAATTACTTGGGAGAATTCGATTCTCAATACTAAAATGGTGGAGTGATTTTTTTTTTTTACTTTTTAAAATATTGATCAAGTGATAAGGGCATAGATGGTATGAATATTTTATCTCTCTTCCCTCTAATCAAAATTAGACATTCATTCTATTTCTTTCATTTTTAGATATTTTCTTCAATAATTTGTGAAAACTAGACAAATACTATGTTTTCCCTTTGTTCTTTGTTCTTTGTTTTTTTTTTTTTTTTTTTTGAAAAGTTTGTTCTTTGTTCTTTGTTGTTATAACCCATTACTACTAATCTACGATTTAAAGCTTAGCTACTCGATAAAGACACTATTTTTGTTTGAAACAGAGATGAAGACACTTTTTTAACGATGAAGACATGCGTGATGATGATTCTTCAATTTTCATCGCTCCAATTGAACTAAAAACTATTACTAATTGGACTTTTGAAAAAATGTTTTGAAAGTTGTGTTTTTTTCTAAATTATGTACGTAATATTCATTTTTATGATGAGAATTTGAGTTCACCATCTCTTGATCATGGACACAAACTAATAACGTTGAGTTATTATTTTTATATTTTTCTTATTTAGCATTTGTTAATTTCGGCTCATAATTATTTCGTTTTTCGTTTTTTATTTCTAATTTTTCATTTTTTGTTTTTTATTTTTTGTTTTAAAAAATAAAAATTGTAGGTGCTTGATAACGGATTTTAATTTTATATTTTTAAAAATTAAAAACCAAAAAACATATTTGATATCTGTTTTTTGTTTTCAAACATCGTACTTTATTTTAATTTGTTTAGTTTTTTACTATTCATTCTTGATTTTTTTCATATTCTTTTAAAAATAAAAACATCGAATGGATTGATTGGTTATCTAGTTTGGTTTTAATTCATTTCCATTCCACGGTCACGAGTTTGATCCCTAGAATCACTATTTGTATTTCCCGAAATGGTTATCAAATGAGACCTACAATATCCGTTTAAATTTTCACGTGAGTTCGATAAATATGGAAAAGAATCCAAAAGGTGTTTTAGATCAAATTTACATTATAATATTGTGTTTACCACGTAAGTAGAGCAAGTTCTCACTAAATGAGAAATATTTGCATGCTGCCTAGCCACACACGTGGCAAGATCTAAATCGTTTATTTTTTTCTTTTAAGAAATTATTTTTTAAGATTAAAAATAAAATGAATGGTTCAGATTTTACAAAATAGTGGCTGCATTTGACCTAGGCAGCATGCAAATATTTTTCCTCACTAAATATACTTTTTTTTTTTTCAAATGCGAACATTCATACATCATTTTGGCTAGTAAATAGATATAAGTTGCACAATATATCTTAACCATCAAGAATTACAATTGGTTTGAAACGAAATTTTAAGGGTTTTGTTAATTCAATTGAGAGTGAGAAATTTGAATATATAAACCCTTTATTACTAAGTTAAAAAATAGTTTGTAAAGGTTAAACTGCTTCACACTTGAAATGATGATTTATAAACTAAACCAATTATTAAAGAGGGAATTTCCAAATCAGCGAAAAAATAAAAAAATGTGAAGAAAAAAATATTCGTTAAACAAAATAAACACTTTTAAAAAAACATTTTCAAAGATTCTATACATCTGAAAGAACAAAATAAAAGTTGATTTCTTCATGTACCTGTCACTTGTGCAGACTTCTTTGACAAGTTTCTGATAGAAGTTTCATGAAATTGTTCTTTTTCAAAAGATAAGCATTCAATATAACATCAAAATGATTCTCCCAAACAAAAACCATTGATTTAGAAATTCTGAACAGAATTTATCATCACTGCCTAAATTCTAAACCCCCTCAAAGGTAAGCCATCAATTATTTATGACAAAAAGTTGGAAAATGGCTTTTTCTTTTTTCTTGTGCACTTTATCTGAGATTCATTAGCTGAGTGGACACAATATCTCATCAGACATAAAAGATCACCTTTCACAGATCATTAAGAAAAGGAAACAATCTTTCTACAATGTTGAGTTCAGATAATTTATATAATACAATTTTACTAAAAACTCTTGCAGCACTTACCTCTCTGCAAATGGCGAAATTCTTTCGACTGTCTATACATGTATATACAAATGCATACTCATTCATTCAACAGTTTCGGGTTTTCGATACTGGGAAATACTGAATGTTTGTCAAGGTTCAATGTGACAAAGGCTGTGGTTTTTCTTTTTCATTTGTTGACAAAATCTTTGAAAATCTTCAATTCCCCATATAGGCAGCACTTCTGTTAGCAGCATCTTTCTGAAGCTGCCACTCTTTATCTTTTAGATACAGTAGAAGAGGCGGCCGCTCACTTTTCAAATCCGTAGCACCGCAGCCATAGAGGTTCGGCTTTTCGTAACTGTGGAAGAGCATGTTTTTATGGTTCTCATTCGCCCCATAAGCCGAAGGGAAAGCTGGATGGAGCAATGGACTCCCCATATTCATTGTTGGATTATAAGCCAACTGATTCCCTATTTGATACAAATGTTCATACCTTGAACTGTCATTTCTTTGGAAGTTCATAAGGTTGCCAGAAACATTGTTGGGAGCTGCCAATACTTGATTACTATCCCCGTCCAGATTGTGATTCACCCGATATTGACGAAGCCATTCGGAAGAAGTCATACGATGCGTGGATGGATACATATTCGTAAAGCTAGCAACTGAGGGACTATATTCATATGTAGCTTGAGGGATAGTCCAATTCGAATAAGCAGTCCCTCGAAAAGCATTGGAAAATGTATCAGTTTGGTCAATGTCCCTAGAGATTTTGCTACCAGAGATGTTAGCATTAATACCATTAAATGGAACACCATCATCTGGTAAATAAGGTGCTGAAGGTATGGGGGTAGAATAGGGAGGAGGAGCAAAATGGTACGACATTCCAGATTCAGAGCTGGGAATCGAAGCGGAATTCTTGGTATCATTAAGTCCAAGTCCATTTACGAACACCGGAGTTAACTCATCAATGGGCTGCAAACCGGATTTGGCAAAACCATCTGGCATTTTCTCTTTATCAGGATTAAAAGTAAAACCTCTATTGAGCACCCAGGCACTAAGTGAGGGGGGGCCAGCAGATATGAAGGCTTCTGAATTTTGATGTACAGCTGTATTTTTTCCAAAAATATCATGCTGCTCAAATGGCTTGTTTCTGCTGAGATTTGTAACATCTTCATGAAAAGCAAAGGCATCGCTCTGACCCCGAGTCTGTTCTATAAGTAGTGATGTCGCACGCTTCAAGCATTCATTAGAAGATACGGTCTGAGCCTCCATACTTTTGGGTGAAACTTCGTTGCTCCCCGCAATAGAGACTGGTGCAGAATTATACCTCTGGAGGGGCTTGAAAAGAATGACTTCTTCATCTTCAACTGGGATAAATTTCTTACTCAAATCGTTCTGACGCAAAACTTCATCCGGGATATCTTTCTCGCCTTCTTCTTTGTCTTTAACTGGTTCTTCCAGATCTGGACTAAAAAGTTTGGACTTTGAACTTTCCAGTTCATTCTTGTTTGGAAGTTCATTTTGCTCTATTGTGTAAAATACATTCCTTATCTTATCATGGATGATCCACTTTGGAGAATCAACTATATTGAAGATTTTGATAGCAGCAAGAAATACGCGGCAAGCACGGTGTTCCGCTCCAAATTCGAAGTTGTCCATGTGTTCCCAGTGAGATGAGAAATCCAATGGTTCATGTGCAGAAGCTGAAGGTGTGAAGCCTCTTAACTCGCGGTCTTCCCACAGAGGGATAGCAAGAGAACACTGTGCCTCAACTGTATTAACATTCAATCTCTTCAGAAGGTTGGCATAAATACCAAAAAAGTAAGACATGGAACTTCTACTTTTTTCATCATGACCATATCTTACTACTTCGCCAAGAATGTTCGGTAACCACTCCACAAAGACGAGCACAGCGGGTAAAAGAGGGAAAGAATCCAATTGGCTCGCTATCAGACATCTCTCAACTAGCCGACCCATGACAATAAATGTAGCAACCAATGCCAAGTGAGTCAGCTCAAGTTGCTGCATATAATTCAGATCAGTTTTATTGAACAGATTCTGTAGCATGAAGATGAACACGGAAGCAATTTGGATTGCTCGAAAAGGGCCTATTCTAACTGAATCCAAGAGCTTATAGGATTCTAATGAAATACTTAACTCAGAATCATCTAGAGACAAGAGTTCATCCAGCAATCTCATCATAGATGAGAATGTACTTGTGAATTCCTCCATACTGTAATGAATTGAAATAGTGCAAGAAATGTTAGAACTCAAGAAAAAAAAATCAGTCATGCACAAAACAAGACCAAAACCCCTACAAATGCAAAACATAACAGCAAAACTGGTACCATAATTTCGAGCGGCTGAAATACCTGGATTTTATGAAAAAGAAACCCAAAGTTCTGATGAGCAGGGAAAACAAGTCTGTCTCTAGAGACTTGAGATCATCTTTGGTTTTTGATTTGATCTCGAAACAGCACTTTTCAGTCGGTTTTAAGAAATCGAAGTGGCCGTCCTTAGAGATGGAAGACAAAGGAGATGACCTATTCTGTAAGGTTATATAGTTAACAAGCAGATGCCAGAATATTGGTTTAAACGAACAGCAAAAAGTCTAGAGAATAAGCTAGAGAAAGTAAAATGCAACACAAAATGAGTCTTACTCTTTCAAATAGTAGAATAAGGTTATCCCAAGCATCAGGAAAAGGTTCTTTGACTGCAGAACTTCTCACACAGTGGTACATAGCAAGAAACTGATCATTAACATAGGTAGCCAACACAGCCAACTGGAAAGAAACATAAACAGTTCAGTAAAACAAATAATACCATATCATATCAGGTTTGGAAAAACAAGAGATCATAAGATTACGGTACCTAGTTTAGTTTTTTCGCGGTAATGAAAAGGATTACCTGATTATGGGGGTTTCCACTATCAGGCCAAACCATTGTTGCTTCTAAATATTTAGTAGCAGCAGCTGACCACTTGTGGAAATGGAAATCTGGTTTATCATGCTGTTCCATGTACCTAGCAAGATCGCCAAGGCAAACTAAAAGACGGTGACATAAGAATTGACATTTCTTCTTCTTTTGATCAATGTCTTTAGAGACATCAAATGCCTTATGTAACAAGCCTTCTTTTGGAACCCCAGAAAATTCTCTAATTTTCAAGATCAGTTTTTGGTAAAACTTTGTTGCTTCTAATAGAAACAACCTAAATTCTGCAATGTGATTGCTACTACTTCGCTGCACATCGTTGGGATTTTGTGTCGTCCCCAACTTTGGACTCTCCACATTTGCAGAGCTTCTCTTTATCCTCTTCCGAAACTCGTCGATAAGCTTGTAATGAAGCTTCCACAGAGAATATTCGACATCTTGAAGCTCTGATTGTTCATGTTCACTAATGAAAATTTTCTCATAAATTGAACAAACTTTGTAGTATAGATCTTTGACATCTGAATGCAATATCCCTTTGGAAAGGATTGATGCTGTCAACTGCTTCTCCAAGCTTACAACCTGAAATGCATACTCAAATACCTGAAAGAGTAATAATTTGCAAAAGAAAGGGAAGGAGAGTTTAAAACCACAAGAAAATAGAATCTTATGCAGCAACTTACATCGTTAAGCAAGTTCTCCTTTCTGTTTTGATTTGCAGTGGTAGTCATGGTAGAACTGAGCAGCTGCCCGAAATTCTAATGTAAGTGAACCTGTGAGAAGGGGAAAAAATGGCAGAAAAACTTCAAAAACTGATGTGTTATAAGACAATTTCAAGAAAGGACAGAAAAATTATGAAGAAATGTCCCATAATTTAGCACGAGAAAACACTGGATAGGAGTTGACAAGTTCCATCATAAGAGTGCAAAGAACTAAACTCCAACTACAGAATCTTGAACTTAGAAAACAACATTCTAGAACAGAAAATCCATTCTCCGAGGCTAAAATTGAATCCCAAATAAAAATCATCAAAAATAAATTCAAACTTTCAGAAAAGGGAAGAATTCAACTGGTTCAAGAGCAAAATTAGTAAACCAAACACACCCAAACCTCAAAACTGAACAGTTCATGACTACTGGGTGGTGTTTGTTTAAAGGGTATTCCCAAAAACTAAACAGCAATTCAGTAGAAGAAAACCATGACTTAATCAAACACCAGAAACAGATTTTGAGAAACCCCACTTAAAGTGGAGTGAAAATCAGCCGTTCCAATAAGATCGCAAAGCAAGAGAAAGAAAAGTGAAAAGGGATAGTAGGTATAAACAAACCTAGCAGAAATTAGGCAAAAATTACAAAAGTTTAAGATACACCAAGAACCAACAGAGTTAAAAGGAAAGAGAACCTGAGCACAGAAGCAAGAAGTACACATCAAAAGCTTGGACAAAGCTCCATCACCATTAAAGAATCACAGCAAATATATTAGAAGCAAAGGCCCAAACAAATTATCCAGCCAAAAGAGCACACTTGGAGGTTAGATAGAGAGGAAGAAAGAGAGAGAATAGAAAGCTATGGGAGAAGAGTTCGACACCTGTACGTTTTCAGCGGTAGAAAAAACAAACAAAGCAAAAGGGTGACTACGAAAAAGAATACAAAAGACAAAAACTTGAAAACTTGAAAAACTAAACAAGACCAATCCCTACCTTTTTGTTAGATAATCATCCATCCATTTCACCATCCAAAATGAACCCTCTCGTACAGATTTTGTGATATTTCAATCAATCACCAAGAAATTTTATCCAAGGAAGAAGTTGAAGAATAGAAAAAATGAAAGATGAAAACGAATTTTATATATCAAGTGGGATTATTTTTTTAATTCTTGATTGAAAAGCTCCAAATGAATACTGAAAAAGAAATGAAGAATAAGTAAACATCCCCCGGTGTTTATTGACTAATTAAAGAAGATCCCTTGTAATCCAAGCTAAATGTTACCATTAGCCTACCATATTCAACTTGGGGTTTTTTTTAATTATTTTTCATGCACAATAGTAGTTCACTAATCACCGTTCATCGTGATCAAAGTGGCAATCTTTCACTTTAATGGTTGATTTATGACAAGTTTTGAACTTTAAGTTTACCCTTATTATTGTTCTAATATACATTATACAATCCACAGTGACATCATGTTCCTTCTTCTTAATCTTTTCATTCTGGTGTTTGATGAGTAAAAAGCTTCTTTTTTTTTTCTTTTGTACATATCAAATATTATATTTTTAAGGGAAAATTCTAATTTTTTGTGTTCTGTAAAAAAAATGTGAAGATGTATAAACAAAGACAGGACAGGACCCACCTATGAATCCTAGCAAAGACTAAAAACTGAAATTGATGGGGAAGGTGGAGTATGTAGTAGTGGTTATTAGGTACAATGATAAATGGGTTTGGATTGTCTACTCTGCGTTCTATGGTGAGCTCGACATTCACAGCCGTTGGATTCTAAGATGACACTTTGCTGGAGATAATAACGGGTCGCTAAAGTGGGCATTAACATACCGCCTTCGATGAGATCAAAAGATCGAATGTTCGAATCTCTCAACTTCAAATATTATTATTGTACAAAATGAAAGATCATAACCATTAATTGGGCCATCCGAGAGATAGAGAAAGCTAGAAGGGTCCACAGATCTTCAATGTTGATAAGGATATAACCAACAAAAAAAACAAATATATGTGGATTTCAGATTGCGTATCTTTGATGGCGATTCCCATTTGGCTCCTTTTTTGGTTTCTGTATTTGAATGATTCTAGCATTTTCTCTTACTGGACTTGGGCCTTAACCAGGCCCAATTTCTTAGTGGATGGATAAGGATTGAGCCCAAGCCCTGTAATCCAATAACCCATCCTCCAACTTAGGGGTGATAATGAAAACCGAAAACCGACAAAATCGAACCGAACTAAAATTATATATTGGATCGGTTCAGATTTTCCACATAATATTGGACATATTGGTTTTTATCTAGAGAAAATCGAAAGTTATTGGATCAAATCGGTTTCTATTTGTAAAAACCAATAAAAACCGAACCGAACCAATATTTGTTTTTTTTACTTTCATTTTTTCTTTATATATGTTAGTTAAAAATTTTATTGTTTAATTATATAAATTATGATATTTTTTTAGGAAAACAACATTAAAATATGAATCAGAAGTGAAATAACAGTAAAATAATAAAAAAGAATTAAACTGTAGGGAACCAAATTGAAGAAAATCGAGCCAATGATTTTATCGTTTATCGGACATTAGTTCGGTTCCTCTTTTTGTCAAATCAATCGGATCGGTTTGGCCTAAAAATCAAAGAAAACCAAATCAATAGTTTTGTCTTTTATTAGACATTGGTTCGATTCCACTTTTTGTCAAATTGATTGAATCAATTCGGTTATCGGTTTGACCTAAGACCGAAGAAAACTGAAGTAATATCACCCATACTCCAACCAATTCCCTATCGATTCGATTACCTACTTTCCTTCCCTAAATAGTAGAAACAAAACCTTATAAAACAAAGTGAAGCAAGCAAACAAGAATTGGATTCAAGTAGTATAATGTATGACTTAAAATTGGAGATATTATAAGTTTGAATACCAAAATACTCGTGAATTCAAAAACAAAAAACAAAGTAATTTGAAACCTGCAATCCTTTATACTAAGATATGTATGTAATGGGGTATTAAAAATTTATAAATTTAATTTATAGTAATCACGTACTTATGAATTAATTTATTAAAGTTTTAGTGACAACCAAATATTTGAAGGTTAATAAAATGTTAGGCAATCTGTGCATCACGAGTTTAGACACTTACATATATACATACACACACATATTTATATATATATATATATATATATATATATATATATATATATTTTAACCATTATTTAAACTTTATAGCATGTACAATTTTCAAGAATTATTTAAAATTTCAAAATATAAGTATACAGTATTTATAAGAATTCAAATTTATAATCGATTATGAAAGATGTTAGTATTATGTTAGTATTATTATACTTTATTTTACCCGTGAATGAGCACTCAAATGTAGGAAAAGCGAAATTTGAATAAGGTTTTTTTTTTTTTTTTTGTGAAAAGTAATGCCTTAACTAATTAATTAAGCTCAAATTGATATCACTTCTAGATTGATATATAACCTTACAAATAAAAGTTCATTCATGAGAAGTGTATATTCAAATTTATTATAATTAAAGTAGTCTAAAATGGTGATATGGTACCTAAAATATGGGGGATGTGGATTGTTAGGATAGAATTGCATTATAAGAAATGTGAATGGCAATTCAAAAGTCAATCATGTGTCATTCTACTTGCTACCATACAACACCTTGATATATTTCCCATCATGCCACATGTCCAAAAACTACTTGTATTATTGACCATTCAGAGTACTATAATTTATAAAGAAAAACATAAACAAAGACATATACAAAGGGAAATACATTATTTATTAGAAAAAATCATTTAAACAATCAATTCAACTAGTTGGAAAATGATATTTTCTATAATTAAAAAGGAAAAAAAAACGTCGATGTAGACATTATAATAAAAAGATTGACCACAAAGATAAATAGAAGTCCCTACACAGAGGTGGAAGCAAGAATTTCCGATCCCAAACAATACTTAGATTAACCAAATAATTTCAACCACTCTTCAAACGATTAAGGCGAGATTATACTTTTCACCCTCAATTCTAAAAACATGTAAATGTAATCAATAAATATACATTCATTAATGAATAACGTATTAAATAAATATAATGATGAAAACAAAACTATTATTTAACAAATCATAGCTCTACGGAAGATCGGTGACGCAGTTGATTATCTTATTTAGTATTAATTCATTTCAACTCTACGGTCACGAGTTTGAACCACGTGTCCTCTATCTAAGATTTGTTGGTCTCTTTCCCCCAATTTATACTAAAAGAAAACAAACAAACAAACAAATCAAGGCTCTTAACTTTAAAATAATCACAACATACATTTGAACCTATAATATATTTGAATGTGTGTGATAAAAAATTTCGACCACACTTGTCTTTTACAGGAGAATTGAACCGTTGACATTTGTTTGAAGAGCTCGGATTGGCCACTAAAGCAATATAGAACAGAAACTAAGCATAAATAAGCACCCATTTCTCCATCCCTAAAATGGAGAATAAAGATCAAAGAAAAAAAACAAAAATTAGAGATATTTGGTATAACTTCGTAAGAGGAAAGAATTATGAGGTGGTTAACAGTAAAATAAAGAGTAGGAATCGGTCGAAAGAGATGCGTTTTGCTAAGTGGGCAATGTTAGTGGGAATCTATGCCAAGGCCGACATTGCCTTTATATCATCAATTGCCCATCCATTGTATATTCTATTCCTTTCAACAACACACCCAATCATCTCCTCTTTCACTCCACCATCCTACTAGGTCATTTTCGATTAGAAACGAACTAATAATATCTCCATCAGTATAAGACCTTTTCGATAGAATCTACCAGCAATATTGATATGAAGGATGTTCACAAGGAAAGTTTTGAACTTGATTGAGGGCCAGGCTAGAGGTAGTGATGGGCAGTTTTGAAAAACGTTTCAAGATTGCAATGAATGACACCCACAACAACCCTGTCGGAGTGTCAAGCAGACCATCACCACTACTCATATAAAAACTAAGGAGACGTTTGAGCCTCAGTTTAAGGTTGAATTATAATCACTCAACACGTATTTCGACCACCCCTTATAATAACTAGTAAGTTAGCCCATAACTTCTCCTTCTCAAGTATAATAACCATACAACTTTGTCATAATAAAACTCTATAAAATAATTCACTCTTATAATAACTTGCACTCTAAACATGGTTATAATAATCTTTATTTTTATTTTAATTTTTGGAAACCTGGAAATCGGAGCTTCGCTCCTCTATACCAAAGGTAGACCATCTCTACATCAGGCACCGGGAGATATCATATGAGAGATGTTTATTAGATAATATAGGATTTCACCTTAAAACCAATTGGCAATTAGGGGAGTAACACATATCTATTAGAAATATTTGTTGAATTCTCCACTTTTTCAATATGGGACAATTATGGGACCTTAATAATGCTTACAAATCAATGTCACTATGAGTTTCAAATATGGGATTTTGAAGGAAACTCACCTTCAAAATCCAAACTTTTGCCCTAAACGCAAGGAAACAGACAACAAAGAAAAGACTCATGTTTTCTGGCTTTCCGCCCCCCACTCTGTCTCTCTCTTCATCACAACTCCCACTTCCTATATCTTTATCTCTCCACCTCCAGACTCCTCCTTCACTTTCCCGTGTCCCCATTTACTTTGAGGTTATTTTGGCGGATTGTTCAGAGTCAAGTAGGCCAGCGTAAGTGTCAAGACTCGAGAGAGAGAGAGATAAAGATTAAAAACACCACTGACTTTTTCCATGATCATTTCTTTTTACTACAGCCCCAAGCTTCGCCTTCAAGGGCCCCAACTGGGGAAAAAGAAAAAAAAGGGACTTAGCCTACGTTGCATAACTTATCTCTCCAATTAATGAAAAACGAACCCAGATTCAAATTCAAAGCTAAGCACCACTCCTATGGCTGGAAATTGTACTACCAAGAAAAACAATTGTATTTATTGTTCCATCTTCCATATCCAAGTCCCATGTCCCCATTTGTCTACCTTTCTGACAGGGAAACTCCTTGTTTACAATAGTTGTGATGACCTGTTCAAGAGAATAGCTCATCAGGGTTGGCTCAACCCCCATGGAAGGTTCTTTCATTGTCAGCTGTCCCACATAATAAGATGATAAGATTTGCATTGTCCGACTACTAATGTTGACCAGATTCACACTTACATCTAACCTAGTTTGTTGACTGGTACAAATCTGATTCCACAAACAAAAAACAGCTAAAACAACTAGAAGGGGAAAAGGAAAAAGCTACAAATGACAAAAGGCTACAAGATACAACACAAAAGGTAACAAAAGGTAAAGATTCCATGCCCTATCTTTACTCTTTTTCATAACCTTACCCCACAAGACCTTCCTTTTTCTTCATTCACCTGCACCAACACTAATTGCCTTGCCAATGCCAATCCCAAAAAGGACCCAAAACCGAATTAGTCTTCGCATTTAAATTACATTTATTGAGTGGGGAGTGTTGACTACTACACGAGCAGTAATAATGATAGAAGAAAACCAATCAGCTTTACCAAGTTTTATCAGTTATGAAAGAAGTTGGCAAGGGATTTGCACTAAGTCAAGATCTACATTTAGAAGAAAAATCCACAGAACAATCATTAATCTTCAGAAAGGGAAAAACACAAACAGAATTGACTTAGAACTTTTCTTTAGTTCCTTCTTCAAGTTATGAAAGGGCAAAACAAAGGGGAAAATGAGGGCTAATTTTGTACTCTTTTCATGAGAAGAAACGATACAGAACATCAAATTATACAATTGAACCAACAATAAAAATACATCGTTACAACTAAAACCCTTAACACTGTCACCTCCTTTTTCATTATCATCAAATGTCATCACCCAGCAGCAACATATAAATTCGAAATTGAAAGAACAAGAAAAACCCAAAATCCATAAATGAAAAAAAAGAAAAGGGTAATTCAAGAAGTGGAAGATGAACCTGGAGCTCTAGGCGACGTCAATGGAAACAATGGCAACAACCTCGGCTCGGAGTCTCGAGGAGTAGTGGTCGGGGATGGATGCAAGTAAAACCCCTTTTCCTTAATCGCTTTATCTTCAACCTCAGCTTCCAAATCAGCATTCCCATTTCTCAAATGGCTACAATTCCCCAACCCAGATCGATCAAACGGGTCAGGAATAAGCGGCGTAACCGGACTGAGAGAAAGAGCCGGAAATTCCAGAATACTCGGAGACAGAATCTCAGGCTTCCTCGGAGAAAACCCAGAAGAATTAGAACCGGGAATCAAGGGATTGATATTAAGTTTATTCAAAGAGTTCCTACGCTCGTAGAGCTTAAACCCAGATTGGTGGGTTCTGGGTTGCAAGGATTTAACGGGCGGAATGTGGGTTTTGGAATGGGAATCGGAGGCTTGCTTGGCGGTTTGAGGGGAACCGGTGAGGATTTGAACGACTTGCTTGAAAGAGGAGGAATCGGCTTGGACGAAGGTGGTGGGGTAAGGGTTGAGAGATTCGGATCGGACTCCATTGCCGGAGCTGGCGGCCATGGTGGTGGGGTTTTGGTGGCGAAATTAGGTTTCCATTAATGAAGAAGTTGCAGAGCAGAGAGAGAAAAAGGGGGAAGGAAAGAAGGAAGGAAGGTGTTGAGAAGGAGAGATTTGGTGAGAAATGTTTTACTGTGTAAGTTTTGAATTTTTAGAGCTCCTTACAAGACCAACCATTAAGCACAGCACCCACTTTTTTTTAAATTAGAATTTTAATACGTGATAATTTTTTAAATAATAAATTATATATAAATTATTATAAATTATTTTTTATATTTTTATTTTTTGCTTTTTACTTTTTTTCTTAAAATTGATTAAAAAAAAAATTGTGGCATCAAATTGTGCCATATATACCCCTAAAGCGGGGTCTCTCCTTATTCATAAAGAAAGAAGTATTTCTCTTATTTTAATTCCTGCACTTTTATCAAACCTAGTTGTACCTCAATGGTATTATGCATTTGTGTTTGAATTCATCAACGGTGTTTTGGGACAAAGAGAATGGTAATGATTAAGTGGAGAATGAGAATGAGGAGGAGAATATTTTATTTATGTTTGGAGTGAAGGTAATGCTTACGGAGAGAATGATTATTTGTATTTTTGGTGAAACTAATGATTATGGACAAAAATAAAATAATGTATATAATGTCAGTGAAGAATAATTGTGTGATGTATAAAAAATTGTTAGAGAGAAAATAAAATTAATTATTAGGAGAATGAGAAAAATGATTTTTGGAAACGTGATTATAGAAGGAATAATTAACCATAGCCCAAATATGAGGAATCATTCTCATTCTCATTCTCTCTCTTATTCTTTGTGATCCAAACACTCTCAAACGGTGATAAATCAAAAAAAAAAAATCTAACTTTAATCCTTAGTTTTTTTAAGTTGGTTTCATTTTATTATCTAAATTTTTAATTTAAATATCTAAACTTTGATGTATTTTCATTTTTTTCTCTAATTTTCTTTAAAAACATAAAATGCTCCATTGAAAAAGAATGGTTTATTTTTCTTTAGAAAGTTTATCGTGTTCTTCCGTAAATTTCAAATACATGTTCACATTTTATGTTTCAGTATTAAAGTTATTCAACAAATTCGATTAGAACTAAAGTTTTAAAAGTCAAAAAATTAAATTGAACAAATCTCACTATTTAAAAATGAGTAGTTGTTACTTTCTTTTCGTGTATAGTGTTTTTTTAATATACTTAATTGTTTGTTATGCTTAAACCCACCTCTTGATTATCATGCCTACAATAATCTAAATTGATTCAACAATATTTAATGTCAAACAATCGAACATATATTAAATTTTAAGGTCATACAATTATTTGGCACGTAAATTCATTTAGAAATTCACGCATGTCAAAAGGTACCTTGATTAGATATTTTATAAATATGTTACTCGAATGATACTTCCACCAGAATTCTAATTTCTCAAGTCGATAGCTACAATAAATAAGAAAATTACATAAAGTATGTTGTTTGTAACCATAAATCCCATAAAGTTTCTATTGGATTAATCACATTCTCTAAGTAGGAGTAAATTTGTCTTATTAATTGTTTTTTTTTTCATTAAATCTTAGAATCCCTTTCAGATTTTCCTCTTGATTTTCTTTCTCTTATTCTCCACTTCAATTTCTGTTTGCAATCTGCTTTTGTTTTCATACTTTTCAACTAGAACAAGTTTAGATTGGGTTCATTTCATTCGAAACAAATGGGAAAAACTTGAAACAATGGGATCAGAAATAGAATTATGCTTTAGAGGTTTGAGATTATGAATATGTAAACTACTTGATTACTAAATTGTAGAAGATGTCATTGAATTATACTTGTTTGCACTCATAACGAGTTACCATAATGATCTCTACCTCTACTATTTTGTTAAAATGTTTTGTAGATTCATGTAAAGAAAATAGAAGAAGAAAAAATCCAAAAAATAATAAGAGATTAAAGAACAAAATAGAACTTCATTTCTATTGTATTATATTAGCATTTAGTTTGATGAATGAGCGTTGTTAGTTCTACCTCTATTTATAGGAGAATTAAACTTACACGAGTAGGCAAGTATTAATTAAATAGAAATGATTAATACGAACTAAAGTGAAAAAAAATATATATACAAATTATCTTAAATACTAGGTAAAGATTTGTCAATGACAAAAGCAAGTCTTAACAAAATCTACAAAATATCCTAACAAGTTGAATTTTATTTAAATTAAACAACATTTAGGGAGTAAGATTTTGAACATATAATTCTTTTATTATTATGTTGTACTAGATGTTATCTAATTTTGCTCATTTTGACTACACCTCTAACGAGCTTGGAACACTTATTTATGAATTAATTTCTTACAAGTTTTCTTGAAATCCAAATATTTTAGGGTCAGGTGATATGTTACGTGACATTAATATAGGTGTGTGCAAATTGATTCGGACGGTTACAAATATCAAAATAAATAAAAAGGTGGTGGCAATTTGCCAAGTACAATCAGATCATTATGCTTTGATTACTTCCATATTCTCACTCGTTTGGATAAAAAAAAAAAGGATATTTGTTTGACATATTTATGTAATATTTGAGTTAAAAAGTTATATCGAAGAGTTAAAAATTGATAATTGTGTCAAAAACTCGTTTGGATGTAGTTTTTGTGTAGAGGAGTTAGAATCAAAATCTTGTTTGGATGTAGATTTAAAAATGAGTATTTATTTTTAGTAGTTAAAAATGAAATGATTAAAAATGACCGATTAAAAATGAGTTATTTTGATTGATTTGAAATGAATTATTAAAAATGAGTAGTTAGATATGATTGAGTAGTTATAAATGAATGATTAGAAATGAATTGTTAAAAATGAGAGTTATTTTTTAAAAAAAAAATGAAGGGAGTTAATAAAAACTCGTGTGGAGGTAGGTTTTCGACAAGAAGTTAATAACTCTTAAAACTAACTCCTCCATAAATATGTCAAACAAACAACCCCCAGTGTTGTTTAACATTAGCCTTATTTCTCTTGGTTGTGCTATTTCTTATAAAATATTTTGGATGAAAAATACCCATGATAGTGAAAAATGTGGACATGGTGTAACAGTAGTTTGGTTAAATATTTATTTCCTGGTAAAATATATATTTGTGGTTTAATCAAGTTATATAATCTCTCAAATTGATGAGTAGCCAAGAGATAATTGATTAAATTAAAATTTTAGATATTAATTGTTACAAAACACCTTTTTTTTTCTTAATATTTTTAATTCTCTTAAATATGACTGTAATCTTATTTCTCTATATACTCATAGTCTTTGATCATTAAATGTTATTGATCCAATATCCTTGGCTTCCATTATTTCTTTGCTACCACTCTTAAAAAATGTAAAATGAATCCAATTTTCTCCCATTTTTCAATGTATGAAAGTTTGAAATTCAAACTAATATTTACAAAACGGAGAAGGGACCACCGTCGTAATAATACCACACCTGTAGATGATTATTATTTTGAGTGACCGTTCTTTGAATCCGGTAGCCATCTAAATTCAAATAATATAATAATAATTTTAAAAATCCCGGGGGAATGCAATAAGATAGCTGGTTTTTTTTTCTATGCATAGTGGAATCCAACTTACAAATATTCTTAAAAAAAAAAAATCCAACTTACGAATTAAGATAAGGAAATTTGCGCTCGATAGCAAATTCTACCTCTATTAGTTTTGCAACACAATTTCTAAAATAATTGAATATATAGCACATTAGACATCTATCAATAACTAGTGATAGAACTCAATTAATGATAGACATTTATCACTAATGAGTGATAGAACTCAATTTGAATTTTTTTGCTACAAATAAATTAGTTCTAATTTTGTGCTCTAGATACAAATATTTTGCCATTTTTTACTATACATGCAAAATCCTCTTAAGATAATGTAGTCCAGCAATATAAATATGGTGTATTATCAAATGATGCTACCTAAGTTAGAAAGTTTCTCTTTTTCTTCTTCTTACGTTAATTAAACGATAATAAATTGAACGAATTGGTGATGTGTTGATTATTTTAATCGTCAGTAATTTATTTTAGTTTTATAGTCACGAGTTTGATAATGAACTCAATATTTGGTTTACATATTATTTGATAGCATGTCTTCTATATTAGCTAAAATGGAGTACTAATAAAAATTGACAAAACTTTTACTCAAAATAAATCGTTGGAAAAGTGAATCGAATAAAATCAAACAAATATGAGTGAGAAACTAAGTATTTTGATAAAAGAGTTAGAAATACTTCCATCGTGAATGGTTGGATTTAAAAAGGTAAACTATCAAACATTTATGTGAAGTTGGGCTTGTTTGAATAAAGGTGCTTCCGGTGGTTGACTATATAAAATATTTCGTTTGGATACTAGTTATGAATAATTATGAATGATTGTGACGGGCTGAAAAATGTTGTTTATATAGCAATAACATTAAAACTATGGTTCGATCCAGCCTCTTTATCCGTACAACTATAGTATACATGGAGTGTTTGAGATTTGGTGTTGAGGAAAGGAGAAAAAGGAGAAATCTCAACTCCATACTTATTTTTAAGACATCAACCTCTCTTCAACTTCTCTTCTAGTTTTTTTTTTTTAGTACATATTGGAAAAGGGGGGACAAATACTGATTCTCGGGCTCGAACCCGTGACGCTGGTGTTGAACTGGTTTACAACCAAACACTGAAACCATTGCGTGACTAACCCATTCGATCCCTCTCCTCTAATATCACATTAAATCGTTTATTTAATATTTTAAATTTCACATCAATTTTTTTTTTTAAAATTTTCAACCATATAATATAATATAATAAATCTTTTATCTAATCTTATCAATATCACATCAAACTTTTTCTAATTTTCAACAACACAATATAAAATAAAATATATTATATTATCAATCAATCTAAAATCTACGATCATTAAATTATAAAAAATCAATATAAAATAAATACTTTTATCATATCTTCTCTCAAAAACATCAATTTCCAAACAACTACTTTATATATTCAAATCACCATACTCTCTCTTTCTCTTCAACTTTCTCTCCTCTCTTATTTTCAACACCAAAATCCAAACACCCCTCCAATGTTAACAATCGTATGTTTTAAAACTTCAACATCATTTTTTTCAAGACTAAACAACCAATATATATATATATATATAATTCAACACAATTTTCTAAATACTAACTGGAACTTAATTGGAACTTAATGTTTAAATACTGTTGAATTAAAAATAATAAATAAAATTGGAGATTTAAAAGTAATTACAAAAATAAAATGAAGTATTAAGTTGTTATATAATTAAAGAAATTAAAATGTACTTTTCCTTATTATGATTAAAAAGAAAAACTTTTGGCCGGTATAAAATATGATAAAATTAAAAAAATAAAATCGTAAAATAAAATGGTAGTCCGACAAGAGGCAGGCGTAAGGAAGCACGTCAACCAAGACCAGTGGCAGAACGGCAGCTCCGCCACATTTTCTGCCACTCTGCTTTCAATTTCTCGACCGTTGTTCAAACTTTCAAACACTTTCTTCAACTTTCAAATACTCCTTCCCTCCTACTACTACTATTATTATTTTCTTATGAAAATCTGACACGTCATAAAAATAAACATTTATGGTAAAAATGTAAAAAAAAAAAAAAAAGGTCAAAATGTCAAAAAGAACAAACGGATGTTGAGCTAACGTGTTTACTAATTGTTTTGACATTTAAATATCGTAAGATTTAACGGTATTTTCTTGTGATATTAGTTTAGATTCGTGCATATTGACATGCATAGTTATGGATATAAAAAAGTAAAAATTTTCAAACAAAAGTGTAAAAAACTAAAATCACATGCCGTTTTTTTTTTTTTTGGAGTTTAAGAAGGTGTGGTGATCAAAGTAATAACTTTGTAGATTATGCATATGTATTTATCTGTAATGATCAAACTGATTACCTATTAGATTAAAGACATTTAAAAGAATAGTGGAAAGTGTATGGCCCTTACGGATATAAATAAAGAAAAAAAAAAGTTTAGAACTTATACATTATAGTTTAAGATGTATAGCATTGCACTCTTTTTTTCTTTTTTTTCTTTATTTTTTAGAACCATATAGCATTGCACTTAATCCTTCAATTTGTAACTTTAAATTTTTTGATGTAGATGCTACTTCAAGACTATTTCCTAATATTCTTGTGTTTATGTATACAATTGAAAACTCATTTATATAAAAAATGCATCTACTTCATTTTGTTATAATAAAAGATGCATATACTTTTTTCTTGTCTAGATAAAAGAGCATGTACTTGATTTGTATAAATGCTGTGAATGCAAAAGTGGCATAAATATTTACATATGCATGCAATGCATGGTAAAAAAACAGTAAATTTTTATCTTAATTTCATTTGTTAAACCTGTCCGAAAGGCGACCAAAATAAGAAATGAATAAAAAAACACAAAATACTAAATTAAAAAGCTGCAAAAGAAACTGGACTGAGATAGAAACCGACCATTACACGATGTCACAAAAGCCTAGGAAAACTGCATTAAATCTAAAGACATCATATCATGAAAAGCCCCAATTAAACGAAACCAAACCAATACAACGTTCAACGAGGACAGGTGGGCTCAAACGCCAACGGCCCAACATTGTAAAGCACAACCGGCTTCATCTCGGCGTCCGTGAAAGCCCTAGCCGGCTTCAACTCGGCTCCGTCCACTCCGCCGTTAAGCTTCGACGGATCCTTGCAACCGCCGTCCGACGATTTCACTAAATAAACTTTGCACCGGTGGAATGCGTAGCTCGTCACGTTCTTCGGCGCGGCCAGCCGGAAATATCCGTTCTCGTCGGTGGTTGCCGTCTCCACCGCCGGAGCGAACTTGGTGTTCTTACATAACAGTTTCACTTTGGCACCTGCAAATACAGTCAAATCAAAGGTTTAAAAGTGAAAAAAATGCAATCTTGAAAATACCCATTTCAAAGTGACAAAAATACTAGCCTTAAAACACCCATTACAAAGTATAATCGAAGTAAAACGAAGTGGATTTGATATGGAAGTGAAAAAAAGGGGTTTAAGAACGGACCGGAAAGGGGTTTAGCTCCGAGAAGGGTATCGACGCCGGGGTATTTGCAAGATTTACAGTAAACAACGCCTTGGACTTGGACGAAGCTTCTGGGAATGATGGTTTTGGGTTTAGGAGAGGGAACCGGAGAGGGAACCGGGGAAGGAACCGGGGGGTAAACAGGGGACGGAGCAGGGGAATGAGGGTAATGGTGGGGAACCGGAGACTGGCTCGGCGGGTGGTGGTGGTGGTAGCGGTGGTGGTGGGGGCTAGGGGCGGCGGCTCGGTGGTGGCCGTGGTGGTAAGTCGGTGCCGGAGCTGGGCTGCCGTGATATGCGGCGGCGAAGACGATGAAACTGGAACAGAGTAAAAACACTGCTTTGACAGAAGCCATTAGAACTCGATAATGAGATTTTAACCGTTGAAGCCTCATATATAATGGCCATAGTCAATTAAAATTATATGATAAAAATAATAAACAATAAAAAGAAAAGTTTTTGTCCCCCTAACTTGAGAGTATATTTAATTCAGTCACAGTTAAATAGCCATTGTATATAGATGACTGTGCCAGTCGTTTTGAAATAAAGAGCCAATCTCGCATACCCAATTTCAAGAAATTCGACAAAGTATTTTAATCATAATTCTAGGATTAATTTTTGGTTAAATTTTAAATTTGATTTATCCAATTGGTTGGTGGTGCGACTAATTATGTGGTTTGTATTAATTCATATCTATTTCACTGTCACTGATTCGATTTTTGGAATCCATATTTGTAATTCCCGTTCTTCCAATTTATACTTAAAAAAAATCATTCTTATAAACTAAGGTTTTTGTATCATTTGTAATTATTACCCATTAAATAAATATAAATTTATTTTTAAAATATATGTGAAAATTAATTATCAGTGTATATGTATTTTTTTTTTGTAACTACAAAATGACATTGAAGCTTTGTTCATTTCCATATGTGATGGTTACTTATCTTCTCCTTGGCTTTTTTTTTTTTTTTTGAAAAGATCTTCTCCTTAGCTGGATATTACAATTAATATGTAAATCCTAACTTTATATATATGTTATATAGGATCAATTTTAAAATTTACAATTAAAAGATAAAGAATTTGAATGTTGAAAGTTTGAATTTATTTGAGAAGATGAAGGGACAAGTGGAAAGCAGATGCAGGAGAGAGAGCGAGAAGTGTGGTCAGATTTCATGCAAAAACCCACCCTAACATTATTGCATCCCATGTTTCCCTACAATCTCCAAAAATGAAAGAAAATTGGTTAAAGTATTAGGACATGTTTGAGTAGGATGAGTTGTGAAGGGAAGAGATGCAAAAGGAAAAGAAGGAAAAGAAAATGAGAGTAAGTTTATGTTTTGGTGGGAAAGGATGAAAAAAATAAGAGATAATAAATTAGTGTTTGGTGGGACGGGATAGGAAAGGAAAATATGTAATTTTTTTATTTAATTGATTTATAAAAGTAGATATTTAGCAATTTTTTTAATATAATAATAATAATTAAATATATAATTTATATTTATTGATAAAATATTATTTTAAAATTTATTCATTTAATTTACTATTTAAATAATATTTAAAATTTAGTAGATCATAAAAACTATCAAATAAAAAATCAACATAATTTAAATAATCAGACTTCACATAATCAATTCCTATTATATCTTCTTCTATGCCAAATTACCAAATTACAAGGGGTAGGAAGGTTGTTGGTTTAATTGCAAATAAATGTTACATCGGTTACGGTCGTGTTTAATGAGAGTTGGAATGAGGGAGATATTTACTTGAACTACAATATCGTTGTTGTTGATATCACACGCAACACCTCTCTATCCCTACTAATATCGTCTATCGAGGGAATTATGGGGTTGGATTGCATCCTGGCTGACATCGTCCAAACACGGACTGAGATGTACATCTCAAACTTAATGGGGGGAGGGGGGAGGGGGGTGTCCACTATACTAAGGGCAGGTGCAATGTTACCAAACCATGGAGTATATTTGAAATCTAAGCTTTAAATATCACCCAAGAAAGTCGAATACCTAGTTTTGAGGATGATTCCAAAGAAGATCATCAAGACTCGACAACAGGGCAAGGACAATTAAAAGCAAGTTAGAGTGGCGAAGACGCGCTTGCGGTGTTCCTTGATTGGGTGGAAGCTTTTTAGCTGCGAACCACGATGGACATGGAGAACGACGATGGTCTGGGGAATGACAGTAAGCTCGAGCCCCCCTTAGGGCTTCGTTTAGACCGTTCAGCTGCCCAACCTAATTAAACTTTGGCAGAGCGAATTAATGACTGCATAGGTGGCAGGTACGTGTTTATTGTTTTATCATTTTTCACACATTTTTTAAAACACCTGGGAAGACATTGAATGTACCAAACTGTACATTGGATGACTCTTATGGACGTTGGATATATCATATTGTGGAATGGAAAAATAATTCAAAATAAAATATGTTTTTTAAAAAAGTCCATCGTACTTATTTGTTTTAATTTAAAAAAATTTAAATGAAGATCTTCGTTATTTTTAGCTGAGTGTGTTGTTTAAATATTTAAATCAACATCTTCATCATTCATATTAGTTAAAACTTAATGCTATTTGAAATAATTATAACTAAAAAATTGGAATAAATTAGGACGAGGTAGTTTGGACCATTACATTTACACATTAATTAATAAGAGATTTTAAAAAAACTAAAAGTAAACATGAATTTAAAAGGTTTCCCGTTTAGACATTTTCTTAAATACTTTTCCACATTTAGACGTTTACTTAGTTTGCACTTAAAATAACCCAACGGGCCAAATAGTGGGAAGGGATATAACTCTTCCCTTCCCAACTCAATTTGGCCCACCAAACTTACCCTTACTTTTCCACATGTGTTTTATTTTAATTTATTTTTCTCAAAAAATCTAATTAAAATTTATATCAATTGAGTTATTTATTTGGTTAATAATTAAATATGTTTTTTTTACTTTTTTTTTAATCTAAATTAAGAAATCGAGACTATAAATTTTGCCTAAAACGTATCATTGCTCTCAAATAAATAAGAGTCAATTATCGATTTTCAAGATCTAATATGTGATTGTTGAAATGAATTACCACTAAACAATTAAATCAATTCACCACCAATCTTTTCCATTATTTTTTTACCATTTGTAAAGTGTGGAATTGAACATCTAACTTCGAAATTATGAGTATAAAATGTCGATTGAATTAGATTCATTTCGAAAGTAATCGTAGAAGAAAAAATAAACCGTTATCCATTTTTAATTAAAATAGAGTTATAGTTGTATCTAATAAAACTTAGGTTAAACTTAAGTTTCGTTTCGTAACTATTTTATTTTTAATTTTTAATTTTTGAAATTTAAGCATATTTTATATTGATATCTATATCTTACCTATATTTATAAAAATCAAACTAAAATTTGGAAGAAGAAACAAGTACTTCTAAAAATTTGTTTTTGTTTTTGAAATTTTGTTAGGATTTACATACTTTCTTGAACAAAGTTAGATATATCATATGAAAAAATGAAACACATGGTAGAAAATATGAGTAAAAATGAGTTAAAATTTAAAAAACAAAAAACAAAATGGTTATCCAACCCACCCTTTACTTAACCATTAACTTATATATAGGAATCTTTCCTTCCTTTAATATTGTTGTTGAATAAAAATAATTGTTTGCTATTATTTTAGCCATTTTTATTACAAATACACGAATAAGTGAGATATATATTGATTTTCTATTTCAGATTCTAGTTTTTAGAAAGATCACTATACTATTATATAAAAAAAAAAGATCACTATACTGTAAACTAAAATTAGACCATATAGGTGGTAGTTAATTGTTTTTTTTAGGTTAATCTATATATTTACTCTTCCAATTTTTCTATTCTAAAAAAAAAAAAACTTAGTTAAACTTTAAGTGTTGTCTTGTAATGTGTTTTTACCCTTTCATATTCGTGTCCAATAGACTTTTGACCTTTTAAAATGATAAACAATCCACTGATTTTTATTTTTTAATTTTATTTTTTGGGATCAACCGATTTGTAAAGTTATGTATGATAGACAATTGATATATATTAACATTTAAAAAATTGAATAAATCTATTAAATACTCAATTTTGCGTGCAATAAATTTATGAGTTAAAAAAAATGTCAATGACCTTTGCACAAAATTCGAAAGTTTTATCAATCATTAAATCAAAACGTGGGCCCACTTAATAATAATTGGATTTTTATTAGTTCTTGAAACACGAACTTCTTTTCTTCTAGTTTATAGTAGTTCTATATACACTCTCTCGATAGTATTTCTAAATAACAAAATAAATCTGTAAAATTATATTTTTAGATATCAAAACATAACTTTTTCTTTCATTGGAGTGAGGGAATTTGAAGAATTTATAATGCATGTCTGGAAAACCAACTCTTATCAACACTTTTTAAAATATGACTTGTTTTTTTTTTAAAAGAGGTGTAAGTAGTAGATAACAAACAATGAAATATGTTGTCTAAAAGAAAAAAAAAAGCAATGAAATATATAAATAAAAAAAAGGAATGGTTATAAGTTGATTTTTAAATATTTTATTTTTATTTTAAGTTTTGAACTTATTGAACAAAAAAAATTGAAATTTGAGAATGAAAAAACTCATACTAAAAAAAAGATATTATTTGAAAGTTTCTACATTAAACATTTTTTATACTAAACTTGTTAATATTATTATTTATTATATATTCACTTGTACTATTTTGTATTATTGAATTAATTCCATTGGCCGTTAGATCCCGGAACCATTATTTTTCTTCCATTTTAAGCAAATAAGAAGTCAATGCGTTGGCAAATGTGTTATCGAGATCAATGGTTTCAATACAAAATTGCCTACTGAGCTTTATTCCAACATTATTGCCATTTCATGAAACTTCAAATAGGGGTCATTAAAAATATACTGAAAAAAAAAAAATTAATAATAATAAAGAAAAGTAAACGCTATACTGAAAAAAGATAAATAAATAAAATAAATCAGTCAGGGATTTCCCTATTTAAATCCAACTCGGTACACAAATTATGTTCAAGCCCAAAATAACAGTCAAAGCCCAAACAAAAAGTATCTATTTTGTCTACGCTAAGCCCGAACAAATACAAAATGAAAAAAATTTTATGGTATGCCCTCACGCAGGATCGAACTGCGGACCTTCAGTTTACAAGACTGACGCTCTACCACTGAGCTATAAAGGCTTATTGTTACTTCGTTAACTCTTTTTATATATTTCAAATATTTTAAACATGTCAATTCTAAAAATATGAAAAATTCCTGATTTGATCTCTGGCTACTTATTTTTAAAAAGATAACTCTGGCTATTTTATCATACGGTTAAACATCCAAAAACGAAAACCCACAGTTTTCTCAATATTTATTTAAACCTAAAATAATAATTTTAAACATTAAACCTCAAAACTTAAACTCTAAACAATACTATAAATATATTATTAGGCTAAGTACGAAGTTATGAGTTCCAAGTTAACTAAAAAAAACCAACATTATCTATATTATCACCGAAAATTAAGCCTTTTTCTGTGCAAACGAGATCATATATATTAATAGAATTTTCTTTTTAAATATTCGTTTGGTGACACTTATGTTTTCTATTTTTCATTTTTCAAGAGACAAGTTTGTTTTTCATTTTAGTTTCCAAAATTTTGAGAAACATTTTAAATTAGGTCAAATTTTGAGAAACTAGAGAAATAGCTATCGAATATTTGTTATGGGAAAAATATGTAGTTGATGCCCGATAAAAGCCACATATCATAATGGAGAAAGACCTAAGCCCAAAAAGAGAAGAGCCGAGTCAGCCAAGGCCTGCGAGAGTCTAGAGCCGAGGAAGGTCAGGCCGCCTGACCCCAAGTCTGTAAGATGTCGATACCGGACCTATAAGGGTCAAACATAGCCCAAACTAAGGCCTCGACGGCTCAATTAAGCTTCTTTGATACGTGTGCTGCGTATGTGGGGCATTATCGCACATTACTTGTGTCAGTGGAGTAACAGTTTCATTCTCCAACGAACACTATTAGGTGGAGATTGAATGACGAATACACATGTATGTTATTCTTTACAAACTACCATACTCTATTAATTTTCTTTCTTTTTTGGTTAGAAACTTAAGCATATATCGGATACCACTTGGTTCATACCACATATATCGTTGGGTTTTGACAAAATATTAGAAGTGAGTTGTTGCAAATGATTTTGATTTCAAAGCAGTCTAGTCCAGTTTAAGCTTGATGTACTGACTCTATTGTTTTTTTTTTTTGGTATTCTCGTGTGAAGAGTGAGGGCAAATGATGAGAGTAGTTAAAGTTTTGAAGAAAGTTTTTTATGTATTTCGGGTCGGAGAGAGAATTTTGTGTGATTGTAATAAATTCTATAAGTTTTTTCTATCCATGGTCTTTTTCTCCAATTTTGAAGTTTTCAAAGTAAATTCTTGTGTTTTATTTATTTATTTTTATTTTTTTGTTTCCTTTCGGCTCGGTTTGATAACCATTTGGTTTTTTGTTTTTAAAATTTAAGCTTATTTTTACTCATAGTTCCTAGAACGTGTTTCATATTTCCTACCACGTATCCAACTTTTTTTAAGAAAGTATTTGAAAGGTAACCAAATTTCAAAACTAAAAACAAAATTTTCAAAGCTTTTTTTTCTTTCTAAATTTTGGTTTGGTTTAAACCTACAACAACTATCATAAATTTAAATCTACAACAACTATCATAACATATATTTTTTCTACGAGGATATGTTATGATAGTTGTTGTAGATTTAAATTTTAAAAACAAAGTAGTTATTAAATGAAACCTTACTTTTTTTTTAGTATTTTTTCTGTTTATTTGTGCTGTTATTACGTAAGGTTTTTCCCGACTCATATGTCTAGTTGTCTTTTATTTTACATGCAAGTTGTTATTCAATAAATAAAGTTGATGTTAAAGGATCAAATTTCCACGTCAACAACATTTATTCTTTATTGTTTTAAAAAGTAAAAAATGAAGTAAGAAGCTAAGGGTGTGTTTGTTTTACGTAATAACTTAATACACATTAAGTTAACGCTACAAAAACGTGTTTGGTCCACGGATTAAAGAAGCCAAAGATTCGCGATAATTTACTACGGTTTTGAATAGTACCGAGTAAATGAGCCTACTTTTCTGATATAGTTTCTCTCCCTTCTTCTTCCTTCGTGACATTCATCCCTTCCTTTTCATTCTTTTTTTTCTTCTCTAGATTGAAGTCTGTAATGAGTTATTGGCTTTCAATAATATTATTATACGTTAAAGTTTGAGTTTTTTTACATCTAATTTTCATAGTTCTTCTCTAATGATATTTTTTCCTCTGCTTCAATTTATGTTATATCAATATTCGGATAATATTGTTGTAGAGGATGAAAATGTTGTGATTCTCTTTAATTCTTTTTTTTCAAATTAAACTTTGCTCCATTTCTAAGGCTTTTCGCATATGGTATTGGATTGAGTATTGAACTTGGAGGAATCGACGTACCTTGGCAGTGAAGATCGTATTTGTTAATTTGGAGTTGCAGTTGGCATATTGTTAGCCCAAATTCAGGAGGAATTTTTCTTCTCTATAAAAAAGTTCGAATTCAATGTAAAGGAGAGTAAATCAAAATTGATGAGTTTAAAGAAAAAAAAAGAAAAAAAAGAAGAAATTAAACAAAAAAAGATTTTAGTCAAGTAATATAAGAAGAGGCAACATATCTAAATAACCAAAAAGAACAAAATTTCTTTCAGGTAATGAAGAAAAACCAAAATAAACACAAACAATCAAAAGATTAAAGGCCAAATAACAAAAAGTAAATAAAAAAAATAACAATCAAAGAAGAAATTGAAGAATTAAAAATGAAAATAAAGATCAAAGAGTATAAAAGTGAGAGTTGAGGAAGGAAGGGAAAAAAGGAAAAAGAAAAAGAAAAAAGAAGCAATAAAGCAAAAATGAAAATAAAAATGACTTTGATTAGTGTTTCGACGTGTGGCCACACCAAGTTAACTGTATTCACATGTGATTCCCTATTGGGGCACCACATTTTTTTTAATTATTTACTATTTGTTTGTCTTTCTTCATATTTTTTCTTTTCTATTTTCTTTTGCCTTTTATTTATAAATAATTTTTTTTATACTCTATTTCTGTGGTGTAAGGAACAATTATTTTAGCAAAATAAAACAACAATTATATTTTCATTATTTTTTAAAATAATATTGTATTATTTTGGACAATGTTCAAATTATGTTGATAAAGATTTTGTTACGACCAACTTTGTATTTCATTATCAATTTCAAATCAATTTTATATGCTTTAATTTACTAATTAAAAGCATGAAATATAGATAAATTTTATAGGTAAAATGACCTAAAAAACATAAAATTGAAATAGCTTAGTTACCTAAATTTGAGAGATAGTCAAATTAAAATTGTAGACTTGCCTAAAATTGATTTCTAAAAACAATGAATTTAAATAACTTGGATATAAAAAGTTGTCTTATAAAAACTATGAAATGGATGTAAACTTATTAAAACCATGATTTTCAATTAGCTTATTTATAAAAATAAAATAAATTATAAAACCATCAAAGAGAGAGTATAAACTTATAAAAAAACCATAGAATAGAGAGTTTTTTTTTTTTTTTGAAAATCATCCAATAGAGAGTATACTTATAAAAACTATATAATTGCAATAATAGACTTAGCTAAAATTGTTAATTTTTTTTTTGAGGAAAACTAAAATGTCTAATTTAAAAGCATGAATTAGGAAGAGAATATATATATATATTATTTTTAATATATTGATAATTTTTATATCAAAAGATAAATATATCGATTTTTCAAATAATTTAAAAAAAATAATAATTTAGATAGATTAATTTTTTTTTTTTGAAAGATATGATTTGGTAACAATAATTTTTTAAATAATATTAATTTTATTGTTAAAGATTTAGTTCGATAATAATCTTAAAGATTTTGATTTATTTTATAGGATTTAGTTAATTTTTTTTGAATTAAAATTCAATTTAAATTCCAACTATAAATCTTTAAAACTATAAAAAATTGATTAAAAGAAAAAGAACAACTATAAAAAAAATAAATTATTATATTATATTTTAGGGTGTACTAAATAAATTAAATTGATTTCTTTTAAAATTTTAAGCTTGTACCAACCTTGTAATCAAGTAATTAAATTAAAATGATTTGATATAATTTAGACGTCTTCCTATATTTGTTGAATTGATATAAAATTTGTTATATTGTTTTTAAATTTAAATATAGATATTAAATTAAAATAAATAATAAAATACATTGATAAAATTTATTTACTAAATGAATATCATGTTGTTATTATTTTAAATGAATGTCATTTTCTCATTTATCTATTATCAATAAAAAATAAATTGAATGGCAGATATTGGAAAAACAAATCATGAAAAATGATAAAAAAAAAACTCAAGTTAATTTAATTCTTATACCAAACAACAGTCTTCACTTAATCGTTTTAATTTAATATGTATATCAAACACAAATATAGATTAAATTAATTTCCAGCTTGATTTAATACCAATATTGACTAAATTAATTCTAATCCCTACACCAAACTCGCTCTAAAAATGGGACGAGAGATTTTGTAGATGCCAAAGTAAAAACTTTCACAATTGGAAATCCACAAAAAAAATATGATTTAATCTTTTAAAAAAATTTAATAAAAAGAAAAGAATCTTAAAAAAAAAAACAGTTCGACATGGATGGTTTTGATTGGTTTGCAGTTTTGGGGACCCATTTCCGAGTGAGGCAGGATGGGACACCCTATCACCAATCACTAATGCCACGTTGGATTTGCCACAAAAGCTAATCTTTGTAATTCTCTAAGATTGTGACACGTGGTCTCCCCTTCACTTTTTCTCATACCGCAGCGCCACACTCGAACCCACCCTATAAATAGCCTTATTTTTAAAAAATTTTAATTTAAAAAACATCGGCTCCACGGGATCCCCGTAGAACCAAACACTCCATATTTTCTTCTTATTTGTTTTTTGTTCCTTAATTGAATGAATATCTCCAAATTCCCAATCCGAAAAGGAAAGCGATCAAAAGATTCATTCCCTTTATGAATCTTAAAAACCCCTTTGCTCATTCGGATATTTTCCATTGATTCTTCTTCGTTGCTTCACTATAAATATGGCGCCAATGTCGCTTCCTTTATCCATCCTATAATTCTTCCTTTTGCGTAATTGGGTCATCTGTTCTTACCATTTCTTTTCGACATTGCGTGCGATTGAATCTTCTGTTGCGGTTTTCGTTTGCATCTGCACTTTCCCTTTTGCTTTTGATCCAGGTTTGCTCTTGTTCCTTGTGCCAATCCACGATTCATGTAAAACTCTGTTGTTTATTGACTGAAATTCTGCTGTTGGGTGTTTCAAAAGACGATAGATTTGCTGAGATTGAGATGGGATATATTGGGTTTCAAGGGATTTTGGTATTGATGGATAAAAGATTACTGCTTTAGCTTTTCTTGTTCTGGATTGACTTTTTTGTGACTACCCATTTTGCGATTTTGCTAAACAAGAAGAAATTATGTTTTAACTGTTGATGGGATTTGTTGAATTGGGGTTCTGGAGCTATATGATTCAGAATTACCCTTTTGAATTCAAGCTTTCTTTTCAGCTTGTGAAGCAGAGGAAGAAAAGCAAGAAGGTTTTTTGATACGAAATCGATTAGTTTCTTTAGTTTTTAGTGATTTGAAAGCCATGGAAGAAGATTCTAATTCTTGGTTAAGGAGAACAAATTTTTCTCACACAATATGTTACCGTTTAGAGTCCTTACAATTAGGTTCCTTTCCTGTCAGCACTCAGCCCCCACTCAAGTCAGATGTGCAACAATCAAAAGATGTTTCAGCTTCTTCTCATCATAGATCTGCCATCCCTTGTAACTTACCTGTTGAGAAGGTTCATGTTTTCAACAAGCAAAGGTCTCTGTCTCCGCCTTCCCAAACTACACTCTCGGGGGCGTTTAAGGAGGCTCGTTCCGATCAGAAGCGGTTTTTGACTCCACAACCTCAGAGGAGAGAGCACAAAAGAAAGGATAAAAGGGTATTGAGTAAAGAAGCTAAGGTGCACAATTCCTCAAAGGAAGAGAAAAGAAGAAACGTTTTGAGGCATTTTGCTTCTCTTAAAGGCAATGAGATATCCAAGTTCAAGGAGTCTTCTTGGACAAAGTTTTTTGATAATAGTGGAGGGAAGGTCGCTGCGGTTGAAGCTTTTAATGAATTTTCTGTTGATATGTCCAAGTTGTTTTTTGGGACTAAATTTGCTTATGGAGCTCATAGTCGGCTTTACCATGGAGAGTACTATGGTAAAGATGTTGCTGTTAAGATCATCGATTTGCCCGAGGACGACGAAAATGAAGATCTTGCAGATCGCTTAACAAAGCAGTTTAGTAGGGAAGTAACCCTTTTGTCTCGGCTTCACCATCCCAATGTAATTAAGGTAAACCACTAGTTCACTTTGATTGATTACTAGTTCATTTGAATTTCAATTATGAGGTTATTTTAATTAGTCTATAGCCATATCTTACAACTAAACTTTGATGGCATAAGTTTCATTGGAGAAAATTATTGTCTTCAACGCTTGATCCGAGTTTCGGTTTATGCATAATGGATTGACTGTATTGTATTCACATTGTTTTTTTCAGTTGATATCAGCTTGTAGTCAACCACTCGTTTTTTGTATCATCACCGAGTATCTACCTCAAGGTTCCTTAAGAGCATATCTTCACAAAATTAAAAACAAATCCCTTCCAATGCAAAAACTGATTGCCATTGCCTTGGACATTGCTCGTGGGATGGAGTACATTCACTCGCAAGGTGTCATACATCGAGATCTCAAACCTGAAAACATTATTATCGGTTCGAATTTTTGTCTAAAGATTGCCGATTTCGGCATTGCTTGTGAGGTAGCACATTGTGATACACTGGTCGATGACCCAGGAACTTATCGTTGGATGGCCCCCGAGATGATCAAACGTAAACCTTATGGACGAAAGGTAGATGTCTATAGCTTTGGACTTATCTTGTATGAATTGGTGGCTGGAAGACTCCCTTATGAGAATTTGACTCCCATCCAAGCAGCTTATGCAGTTGTAAATAAGGTATTAGTTGTTTTGTACCATCTTCATTTACCAACTTGTATCTCTATTCACATCTGAAACATAGTCACTATTGTTCTTTTCAGAATACCAGACCGGTCATATCGAGCGAGTGCCCTCCCGTGATACATGCGCTGATTGAGCGATGCTGGTCGTTGAAATCGGAGAAGAGGCCGGAGTTTTGGCAGGTAGTGAAAGTACTAGAGCATCTTGAGAATTCAATTGGGGGAGATGGTACATTGATGAATGTAGAACAGAAGCCAAGTTGGGAAGATCACAAGAAAGGTTTAAAGCATTGGATACAAAAGCTTCGCCCGAATCATTCTCAGACTTCTCTAACCTCCAAATCTAAATTCATATGATTCCTTCTCTTCCTTTTCACCATTTTCTTGAAAATTTCACATTCTCTCCCCAGATTCAATGTAGATAAAAAAGAAAGCTTTTGCAGTTCTTGGTTCATTCATTTGGCTTTGTTTCTAACATTCACATGACTCATATGAATACTTTACGTTTTTTTTACATATCATCGAGCCAACTTACGCGCACCTCAACTCTTTTCATGAGCCAAAAAATGTTCAAAATGTCTATGTTTTGAAAAAAAATGTTTTATGAGCTCTCTTGTAAAGACCCGACACTAAACGGTACTAAATAGTCTTTACTTTAAGATGTTTACTCATTAAAACAGGCAATTGACTGAAAATCAAAACATCTTTATTAAAGTATTGAACTTAAAAACTTCTTTGAGTTCACAAGTAAAATCAATAAAACAAACCTCTGGCCAGAGTTAATTTAAAACAGTTACACAACTCTTATAAATTCCAATACAAGTTCCCTAAAGCACTTTCATGACTAGAATGAAAAGACTCAAGACATGCAACAGCCTTTCCCATGATCCATCAGCTCCCCCTCTAGCCACCTGGATGCTGTACCAAGTTACATGGTGGAGAAAACCACAGAAAAGGTGAGTACAAAGCACTCAGTAAGGATCCTCCAACCGGGGTACAATACGCACAACAAATCCTCTAGCATCCTAGCATACATGCATCAAACAAGAACATGGCAGTTACATCAGCTTACTTATCAGGATAAACAACATCAAGGTCTAGACTCAAAGCTAGACAGGGTTAGCACACACTGGACTAACAAACAGGAGAAACATCTAAGCAAACTCAGAGGCTGTAACAGTACAACAAGCAAGGTTAGCACACACTGGGCTAACTAAGGACATCAACACATTGGGCTAGTCCTGGACTGCCATACACTAGGCAGCCCTGAACTGCAACACGCTGGGCAGTTCTGCTTAACCTGATTAGCATCACACTGGGTTAATAGGGGACAACAACACACTGTGCTAGTCCTGGAGCAACACGGGCAGCAACACACTGGGCTATCCCGGGATCAGCAACACACTGGGCCAATCCTGAATCTGGTCAGCAAACCCTAGGCCAACAAAGGGACAACACACACTGGGCTAGTCCTGGACTGCAACACACTGGACAGTCCTGATCAACCTGTTTAGCAATACACTGGGCTAATAGGGGACAACAACTCACTGGGTTGTCCTGGACTACAACACACTAGGCAGTCCTGAGCAAACCGAGCCAGCACACAACTAGACTGTCACTCGGGACTCCCTAAGGACTCTAACACATTAAGCATCCTAGAATTACAGAGTATATCAGCAACATATCTAGGATACTAGAATATATGCATACAAGATAGACGGTCAATGGACAGGAGAGCACAGTGGCTGGGAACAACAATCTACATGCCAACACCCTAGCAACAATTCAGGGAACTCTAGCTACAAACATGCTTAACATACATATTCAGCAGAACACACACAACATACAATCAAGATCACAAGCAACAAGGAATAAACAAAACTAGGCATGTTCAAGAACAAACATCCTCTAGGGTACCTGCATGAACCTAACACTAACAATAAGTGTATCCCAGACAACCTGCAGAAAGCCTATCCAGTAACAATCCAGCAAACATACAGTTTAGATCAATAGGAAAACACAAGATAACCATGAACATGTATTATTAGCAACATAACATCCTCCAGGGTACCTGCATGAACCTAACACTAACAATAAGTGTATCCCAGACAACCTGCAGAAAGCCTATCCACAAACAGTCCAGCAAACATACAGTTCAGATCAATAGGCAAACACAAGATAACCAGGAACATGTATTATTAGCAACAAAACATCCTCCAGGGTACCTGTATGAACCTATCACTAACAATATATATATATATACATTCTAGACAACATGCAGAAAACCTATCCACTAACAATTTAATATATATACACACAACTAGGAGATATCCTTGCAGTGCGCAGGGCCCACACAACCCCGGCAGGGAACCCTTACCTGTCAACTGTAGAATCCAAACCCAGAAGTAATTCTTAAACTTCAGAACACCACACAAGCTACCCTAACAATTAGAACAACAAATTACAAACCAAACACATCATTCCAAGCAATCAAACAACCAGGAGTTAGGGCTTTACCAAAAACCCGAGCAAGACTCCAACCTCCAAGGGTAGACTCGGCCAAGCTAGGTCAAACTACACACAATAGGACTCCAAGCTTCTTTCTCTTCACTTTCGGCTAGGGCATACAATTCAACACAAAGCATACATTAGATTCATTTGAAAGTAACACACAACCAAAAACCCTTCATGGTGCTCTCGGCTACCAAGGGAAAATTGAGCAAGAAACCAACATCAACCACTCTAGGCTCACCTTGAAGTCTCGGCCAAGGAAAAGACACAAGAGGTCTCGGCTAGCTTCTCCAACAACACAACCTTAGAATTCGGCTAGGCTTCAACTTGCACAACCAAGAAGAAAACTTGAGTAACTCACTTCCCCAAGCAATCAATCAACAAGACAAAACTAAACACAACCGAAAAGCAACCCAAACTCACCTTGAGGTCTCGGCCAAGGAAAGGAGATGAAACTCCAATGGGGATTTCGGCTAGGTTAGGCACAACAAGAACAAGTATCTTGATTAAACACAATCACTCAAGCATGATGCTCCTCGGCTAGATCTACAATTTTAAGCAACCATCATAAGGAGATCTACCATGGAGAAGAGACAAAGAACTTCCTTTGGTTAGCTCTAGGTTCGGCCATGGCAAGGAGAAGAAGAAAAGAAAGAGTTTGCAAAGACTTACCTTGGAGCAAGATGGAGAGAATGAGCTATGGAAGAGAGCTTGAATGCTTGGCAAAGGAGGTTGAAGATTCGGCCAAAGAAGGGAGAAAGAGGGAGCGTGGGGGTCGGCCATGAGAGGGAAGGAGAGAAAGAGATAAAACCCTATTGCATTTTTCCTAATTTTAAAATATTAAAATGCCTAAAAAAATCCCACATTCAAATCCTACCAAGTGCACTTTTAAAAATCCATTTTAATTCTCTACATTTGGCTCCAATTCAACTCCCAAACCACCATGGTTCAAATCCTAGCAGCAACACTTATTATTCTTAATTTTTCTTTTTAACTGGAAAGCCTCCAAACTCCTCAGAAATGCAACACTTGCCCTAGAATTGAAACCGAAGAATAACTGAAGTCCACAATTAACAGAAATAGTCCTAAAACCCTAGTTAACTGTAAAAAAGACCCAGAGGAAAAAATGACCAAAATACCCTCGGGAGGCCAAATGACCAAAATGCCCCTAGAGCCTCCAGAAGCCCTAACAACCCAACAAACTAACTGAAAACCAACCAAACATACCTGGAGATCCAGAAGGAAAACTTGGGTTGTTCCATCTCTTGACTTCTAATATTCTAGGATGCATTAGCTTTCACCCTAGTCTAATCTATTCTTAATCTATTGCACATTTTTCTTAAGCTCAAAGTTATTATAAGATAGAAAATTACATTCTAAGATTTGGTTGGATAATTATTATTTTTTTTGAAATTAAACTTGTTTTCTTATAATTCCTATACAATATTTTGTTTTAAACAAAAAATTGTTTTTCAAAAGTTCATTAACAATATTTGGAATTTGAGAACCAAACATTATTTCTTGATGGGAGATACATACCAATTATTGCAGAGTTAGTTAATTTTTTAAAAAGAAATAATTCAATAATTGGAGATTTGAAGTATTCAAACGCATAATTTTTAGTTCATAAATACCATTAATATGGTTGGTTATTACTTTTGTTAACTAGAGCTATGCTAACTTGGGTTTCAACGTTTGAGTTCTTATTCATTTTGCAAAGACAAAAATAAGTTTTAAAAATATAACTTAAATTGGGTTTTGAAAATAGTCAATAAAACACCAAATGGATTTGTGGCAATGATTTCATTATTTGGTTCAACGTCAGGTTTGATCCCAAGAATCAGTATTTGTGTCAATTTACTCTATATGTACTCAAACATCCCAAGAATAAGTATTTGTGTCCATTTATTCTATATGTACTCAAACAAAATAAAGAAATTCAGAAATAAAAATAATTTTTATAAATTTAAATTTAAAAAACAAAAAATCAAATTACTATTAAACAAAGCTTAAAAAACTGGTTGGACACTTTTTGTAGTTTAAAAATCCCTCAAACAACGTTACAGCAATTGTAGAAAAAAGATAACAATTTTTTTTTTTTTGATAGAAATAGGTTTTCTCTTTCAAAAAAGAGAAAAAAACATATAGAAGTATTTGCTAGTTTAATTTTTAAAATAAAAAACTTGACGATTATCAAAGAAAACCTAAAGAATTTTCTTAGACATGTTTTTATACTATAGAATCTTCTAAACACAATATTAAAATTTAATTCACTTATTAAACATTTTTTGAAATCTTAACAATATACCACGTGTTTATTTTATTTTCCAATGTTTTATTAATTTTATGTTTTAATGTGTGGTATGTGTCACATAAGTAACAAGTATACTTACTCTATATATTACATGTGTAGGTAAGTATTGCTCAATACAAAAACCTATTAAAAGAAAAGACACTATTTACTTGATTTGATGTGGCCCTGCCAGCTTCTATACACTACTACAAAAAAGAGATTAGATGACACTTATTAAAGGGAGTTTAAGAAGGAGATGCAGAAAAAAGTGTCATAAATGAAAAAGCGCGTATTATGACACTTTATTAGAATCATATTATCATAAATTTAAATTCACATTTTATGACACTTTATTAAAATCATATTGTTGTTTAAAATTCCTATTTTCTAACACTTTATTATAATCATATATATTTTTTAAGTTGCTAGCTAGAGTTGAGCTCTAGGGACATGTTGTACAACTTAGTAACCATCAGATTACAAGTTCAAATCTTCCATTCCTCCCCCAATATTATTGTATAAAACATTTTTTTTTTAAAAGTTAATTGTTTTAGAAAAATTAAGATATATTTTTTTTTTCTAAGACCTAATAATAATAATAATAAGATAAAAAGACACTTTGGTAAACAAGGCTCTTCATTTTTCGCGAAGAGACAAGAGAGGCTGAGGGTTTTGGTGGATCAGAAAAGGGGAAGTCGACAAACAGGGGTGAGGTTCGCAATCAACAAGGGGAAAACGAGCTAGTTTGGGTTCGATTGTGGTGTTTAATAACATTTTTTTATAGATTTTTAGGACAACATTTATTATAAAGTTCTATTAAAAAACAAAAAAAATATAAGCGGGAAAAAGAAATAATAAGCGTGGATTGATTTTTTTAAAAGAGACTAAAATTAGGTTACACAGATTTCTGTTGCTTTCTCTCCTTGTATTCTTCATCGCGCTGCTTTCCCGCTCACTTCTTCTCCATTTACTCCATGTGCTCAGCTTCTGCTTTTTATCAATAGTGTCAAGAAGGCTCGTTAGCCGCTACCTTTTCTTTTGTTTTATTAACTAAATTATGTGGTTCTTCATTTGGATTTTGGGTTTTGTCGAAGCTTATTGCTTATGCATTGTTAAGTCTTCTTCTTCAAATAAAAAATAGCTTGATTCCTTGGACAATGGAGTTAGAATTTGCTCCAATTGCTAATTGCTAATGGAGAATTCACTGTCCAAAAACCTAGGTATATAGTCTTTTGTTTATTTATTACTGTATATGTTCACTTTATATTATGTTATTCTAATCTTTTGTTGCCACTTATTAAAATCTATAAGTAATTTCAATAAAAATTAGGCTCCTTTCATAACTATTTTGTTTTTGGTTTTTAGTTTTTTAAATTTAAGCCTATAACTATTTCACCGTATGGTTTTTTCTTACTTCTAAATTAGGCTCCCTCAACTCTACAATGTAAGAAAATTATACCCATATTTTTTCAATCTTGCTTTTTCTGGCCTTGTTTATTTGAATACAAATTTCTTCTGGTGTTCTTGGAAATAGATATCTTTCAATATGTTTAGATGTTTTAGGGCTTATTTGATCCTTACAGTGATTGGTTTTCAAATTAATTCATGATTCTTATGATCAGAATTGAAAAGGCTTGGGAATTGGAACTTGCGTTTACTTATGAAGTACATCAAATTACAATGTAGGTACTTAAGAAGAGGAATAGGTATGGACAAGGTATCTAAGGATTTTAATCTTCTTAATTTGCTTTCTCGGTAAACTTGGTTGATTACTCATATATCTGAAGGTTTGATTACTTTCTCTTGGTTGAAGAAGTATATTACTTCATTTTTTGGATAAATAATTTCTCATCATTTTGAATATTCTAGTCTTCATAATGAATTTGAAGACTCATGTTTCATTTTTTTAAATGTTCTTATTTTTTATCTCTCACAACCACAATCTTCAATAAGGCATTACATTTTGTTGATGCGTAGAATGTTTACACTTCTTATAATGGTAGCACATCGATTGATATTTATTGATACAGTTTGTTAGATTAAGCTTATTTCTACTCAAATTTCCTACCATGTACTCCATCTTTCCTACAATGTGTCCAACTTTCCTTAAGAAAGTAGGTGAATAACTAACCACATTTCAAAAACAAAAACAATCTTTTGGAAGCATAACTTTTTTCTGTTTCCAAATTTTGGTTTTGTTTCTTAAAATATAGATAAGATGTAGATATCTAAATAAGAAAAAAACTACAATAAGATAGTTGTTGTAGGCTTAAATTTCAAAAACAAGAAATGAAAAATAAAATGGTTATCAAACGGTGCCTAAATATTCGTTATTGTTGTTTTGAATGATTATTTTTTATGTTCTTGACATATATTAGGTTCATTATTCTGGTTATCCAACTATGATGTACATTTGATTACAGGTGGTGCCTTAAGGGATCATGAAGTATTGGCTTCCTTATCCTTATCCAGGTCAGGACGATACATTAAGGTGTTTTTTTTTTTGTAAAATGGCTTCATGATATTTTTATTACAGTTACATATTACTTTGTTTCATATATTCCATTGTTCTATCCCTTTTATTTTCTTTTATCTTCTAAGTTAAAGAAGAAGATGCCGAATTTAACACAAGCAATAAGAGGTGTGTTAGTTTGTTCTCGGCTTATATTTCTTATCTCCGAAGTTGCTGATAGGTTTATTTGATCTTAATTTCCTCAAAACTTTTTCTTGGATTCTAGTAACGATCTAGGTGGAATCACAAAGAGCATAACTCTAGTGACATCTTATATAATCTATCATAACTAAGGGTTACAAGTTTGAATCTTCCTCCCTTAAATATTATGAAGAAAAAAACTAGTATCTTTAGGCTTTTTCTCTCTGTCCTCTAAAGCAACTATTAAAGACCTACAACCTAATATAACATGTTTTGTTCTAGTGAAATTGTCCCTGAAATTTGTTGTCTTCGTGTCTCGTGTCCGTGCTTCTTAGACCTTTACGGAAAGCAGTTTCATTTTATTTTAGATGCTTCCTTATTATTAAAATATTAACTTAGGATTCAATTTTTGTTGGGTCTGACTTAGTTAACTAGAGGATTCAACTCATGTGGTTAACAACACACATGTTGGTTTGATTTCTTTCCCTCCTACTCTCCGTTTCTATTTTTCCCTTGAACTCTCAAAACCTTTGCTAACTTTGCTTCATATTTCTTGTTAAGAACATGAACATAAAAAGCAACAAGATTAGTGGAAATTGAAGACAAAAATTATGGTGGAACTTACTTGACGATGCTTCGGAAACTGGGTGAATGTTAACTTTTCTTCTTTTTCTTGAACATTTTAGATACAATATAAACATAAGATTCTTACATCCTTGTGGTATTTTAGACATATAATTCTTACATCCTTGTGAGATTTTGGGTTTATAATTATAGTTTGCATTCTATGCTTACCAAGTCAACCAACCCAATTTTTGTAGTAGTGGCTATGAAGCACCTATACTTCAAAATAGGGAAATTGAAATCAATGTTGACATGTATCGTACATGCATTCTTTCAGATTCGTCCATCTTTGGAAGTTGGATTCATTGATGAATTGGACTCAAGTTTGTTCTCTCCTTATTCTACTTTATTGTTGTCTTTGTCAATTTCTTTCAAATAACTTTGTTAAACATTTATCTTTTTGAATTCTTGGATCAATCTCTAGTTCAAGTTTATCAAGGAAGTTATGATGATTGTTTAAGTTGCTTACAATTTCCAGACTTACCAACAATGTTTTGATTAGGCATTCATTTTTTGCTTAATTATGTGGTGCAGCTCTGGCTATTCTAGGTGAAGAGTTTTGGAGAATTTTCAAAGAACAACACAAAAAGGTTATGCCTAACACACTATGGGTAAATTCCATTTCATACCTATTGGGTATTCTAGTTTAGTATATGCATAACACCAAAATATTTATGTTTACAAAATGCTTTATGATATTAGTTGAGTCATAATTAACTTTTAAAATTGTGAGCAGTTCAACATATTAGGTTGCAAGATTTGTAAATACTAAGCTCCAAATTAGATTCAATTGTCTTTATTTTTGTTACTTTTGATTTTTAATCTATTGTATGATCTTAAGTTATTCAAGCAGGCCTATCTTATGTGAATTTTTGTTACATTTAAAATGCTATCTTATGTGAATTTTCCTATTGTAGTGATTATTGCTACTTAGCGACATCCCAATGAAAATTGAAGTAAGTTTTATTACTATAACTTTCTTTTTTATTGGCATTATTTTATCTCTTGTTGATTTATTATTATTATTATTATTTGTTTATCTTTTTTATTATCATTATTGTTTGTAATACGGGTCTTGGTTTCTTTGTGAATTTCATTGATTTAGGTCAACTTAAATGACTTCTAAAAAAAGGTAAACTTAAATGATAAATAACATTTGTATTTACATGTTTATCTCATGCATTAATTATAGTTTCAATGTTTTGCGCAAGATCATTATTAGCGAGATTGGAACACTACAACATTAAGAAAGGTAAATTATGAAACACTTATTACAATTCTTGACATTTATTAATATCTATATAACAAGAAGATTTCTTGTTTATTAGGTCTTTCACAAGCACAAGCATGTGATGAAGCCATTGATATAACATTATTATTATTGTTATTATTTTGTTGTATTAGTACCCAAAATTATGTACATTTTTTACCAAGTGTTTTGGTAGTTTTATTGGGTTGCTATCATTTGTATAAAGTTATACTAAGAATAATATCCATTTATGAATGACGAATTTGATCAAAGTTCTTATATTGGATAGATTTAGAAACCATTTAATTTTAATAATTGTATGTGCAATAACATATATGAATATGAATAAATTATATAGCATGTAATAGTTGCATGTGAAGTATATATGACTAAAATAGAATGTCATACTTGTATATTTTGCGATTATAATATAGTATCAATATAAACTATTTAATGATAATTTTAATGTGTCATGGATAAAATATTGATGATATATTTTATATGTCATCTATTGTTTATATGTGACAATAAATTTGTGTCATAAAAAATGAATCCATGACTATAGAAAAAGTATCATCTAAATGGTTTTAATGATATTTGTTAAGAAGTGTCATTTAATGGAAAAAGATGATGTGCGATTCAATGATTGCAAAAAAATATCATCTAAAGGATTTCATTGACACTTCTTAAAAAGTGTCATCTAAAGAAAATAGATGATGTGCGATACAATGATTGCAAAAAAATATCATTTAAAGCATTTTGTGATACTTTTTTAGAATCATCATATCCCAATTTTGTAGTAGTAATAGCTATTTGATGAATGGTTAAAATTTTAACAAACTATCGGTGTATAGCTAAATAGTAAAAATGAGTAAATCAAAATATCTAAAATTTGTACCAGAGTTTTCTTTGAATGAGGATTTGTCTTGAGAGTTTTGACGCTTAATTATTCTCAAAATTGACTTGTCTCATGAATTTCACAGCTTATTCTCGAGTATATATAACTTATATTTTGAGAGAGTCACGACTTATTTTCGAGCTGACTTTGATCTTGTTCTCTTGATGAACGTTTCACTTGAAGAAGGCCCAACCATGAGATGACTAAGACCTTAGTGGCCTAGCCTTTAGGCTCAATCATGAAACTTGAGCCTCATTTACCCTCGAGCATATGCATTTTAATTTGAACTTGTTGATATATGCTTGACTACCCAAATTCTAAATGACCAACTTTAAATCCAAATTAATATTGGTATAATGTCAGTTTTGTAAATGACTCAGAAATTATTTAATTTCATCGAATGACGTGACAATTTGTAAATGACCAAAATTATTTAAAAAAAAGAGAGTAAACTAACCCGAACCCTTGCGGATAAGTGTTGCGTGTGAGGACCAAAGAGGACAAAGACATTAGTATTGTTGCAGAAATCCTTCTGCTAACAAGAACAGGAAAGAGCACCCTAGCAAGTTAGAGGAATATTGACATATTTAGGTGTAATTTAACTTTATCTTGGCCACTCAACTTATTTCTCTTGATAGGCTTATTTTAATTTGTAGCAATCATGTTAGCATATCTCTTAGTGCTAGCCAGATGAATTAGCATTTGAAAATGAACTTTTTGCTAGTATAAAATGGAAATCACATTATTTATTTATTTTCCAAATATATTTAATAAACAATATATGCATTAATCTCAAAATCAATTGGGGATGAAAAAAGTAACGTCTCTATTTTATAAATCACTAAGAAAGTTACTCACATTCTAATATAGGATTCTCTTTATAAAAAAAGAAAAAGCTATATATTTCTGACGAAAAACATGTCCACAAAATATTTTTGAATGAAAAAGATTTGGATGGAGTTTAGGGGGCAAAATACATGTCACCCTTTAAAGGTTACAAATTTCTTTTTCTTTTATTAATTTATTAATTTTTATAATAAAATTTTTTGTGACCCTTAAAAAAGTGGCATGTGTGGTGGGTGCAGTGCTCCATCCAAATCTTTCTCTTTTTCATTTGGGCCTAGCTTTGGCAGGATAAATTGTCTTTTTCTTTTGGGAAATTATACTCATTGTTCATTTTTACAAAATTATTTGCAAGCGTGCGCAAACATGAAACTATTTGCAAATATATTTTTTTTAATTAAAATTATTTAAAAAATATTTTCATTAAGTACGAATCTACCCCTTTCCTTTAAAGTGGTCATTTTCTTTTTTCCAAATCATTTATGACGATGTCAGCCGCACTGCACTCACATTTAAATTTTCAATATAATTAATTGGAGAAGAGATTTTTACACACACCATCTTTTAAAAAACTTACAACTTCAAATTTTTTTTGTTTGAGGAAAATTTAAAACTTCAATTAGTTATTATATTATGTTACATGTAGTATTAATTTTATTGACTAAATAATTTAATATTAGTATTTTTATTAATACACAAGGACTATATTTGCTATTTTTTCTTAAAATTAACTATAATTACGATTATTTTCTAAAAGTGATTAATTTCGCAAATTTCTTTTTTTAAATGTAATAGACTTTATACCATATTTATTAGACAATATTAATGATTAATACTAGTATTATTGAGTATTTATAATACAATATTAATAATTAATACTAGTATTAATGGGTATTTATAATATAATATTAATGATTAATACTAGTATTAATGAGTATTTATAATACAGTATTAATTATTAATACTAATATTAATGAGTTTTTTTTTGAAATTATATTAATGAATATTTATAATATAATATAAATGATTAATACTAGTATTAATGAATATTTATAATATAATATTAATGAGTATTTATAATGCAATATTAATGATTAATGCTATGTATTAATTATGTATTATAAATATTCATCGATACAATATTTTTATTAATGCACAAGGACTATATTTGCTATTTTTTTTCTAAAAATTGACTATAATTACGATTATTTTCTAGAATTGATTAATTTCGCAAGTTTTTTTTAAAAATCAAGTAGACTTTATACCATATTTATTAGACAATATTAATGATTAATACTAGTATTATTGAATATTTATAATACAATATTAATAATTAATACAAGTATTAATGAGTATTTATAAAACAATATTAATAATTAATACTAGTATTAATGAGTATTATAATATAGTATTAATAATTAATGCTAATATTAATGAATATTTATAATATAATATTAATGAGTATTTATAATGCAATATTAATGATTGATGTTAGTATTAATGACAACTATAATACTAATATTAATCTTTTCAAAAAAATAAAAAAATAATACTAATATTAATGACAATTTATAATACAATATTAATCATGAATACTATATTACTCACAATTATAATACAATATTACAATATATTATAGATTATAAATGACTTTAAAATTTGCATATATTTATAATTAAACTCATCTAGTAAAATTTCCTTAAAAAAAGAATTAAAAAAAATATATCAAATGCTCGCTCGAGAAAAAGAAAGCCAAAATAAGAAGAAAATTTTAGGATGAAGCCGAAGTTAAAATAGGATGACGGAAGTTGAAAAGGTGTGATTTTAGGAGTTTTAAATTTTTTTAGTTTTCATTTTATTAAAGGTAGTAAAGGATAATTTTGTCATTTCATATTAAAATAAATTTCCTAATTTTTAGTGGTACGCAAATTTTGCTAAATGTTTAAAATCTAAACATTTTTATAATTATTTTTTCTGTTTAGTCTAATCACGTAAAAAGCTCAAAAAAATTCTATAAACTTCATGATTGAGGAGATTTGTAGGAGGTAATTTTAAATAGTGAAATTGTAAGGAAAGTAGGAAAAATTATAATATAAGATTATTTTATAATAGGGAGGGTATATGTGTCTTTTGCTTGGAAAAGAAAATTTCTTTCAAAACACGGTTGTCTAGTTTTGCTAAATTTTTTACTTGTGTATATTTTTGTAATTATTTTCCTTATTTAGCTTAAACATGCATAAAACCGTTTTCTTTTTTAAGATAATTTGACATGAGCTAATTCAAAACCCTAAAATATGAGCAACCACATATTTAAACGATATTTCTTCACCATCTTTTGAAGTAAAAAGAGGTTTCGATTGGGATACAAATAAAATTGTTTTACATTAATTGGATGAAAAATAAATGATGGATATAAAAGTGATGAAAACTATATTCATTAATATGATATTTTTGTGATGAAACAATAAACAAAATTATGAATAAGAGGTATAACATGCCTTTTTTGAAAAATGTAATGCATTTTTTTAAACGATAGTTTAAATAATTTCAAATACATACTTTTCTTTTAAAAAAAAATTGCTTGGTAACATTTTGATTGTATAGTTTAATTATAACTTTTTTTTTTATAGAAATATTTTATTCATAACTAAATTTTAGACATTTTTTGTTGTATATTTTATTTGTGTCTTTCATTGTCTCTCGATAGAAAATTATCTCTTATATTGTTCGAAAACTATTTATACCACTAATTAAAGATTGCTTGTATATTGATTGAAGATTCTATTTGCATTGAATACTTGATTCTAGTTATGAAGCACATAAATCTTTTTTTATGTTTTTATTAGGTCCATTTCAATTTTCTACCATACAAAAAATTCTTATAAAAATTTGCAGTTTATAAAAGATTTACATATACATACATACATATATATATATATCTCACATGAAAAATCTTTTTAGTCTTTTATAAAAAAAGGTTTACATCATGCATTGCCTACCACGTGAATCTCATGCAGCGAATATTTTCTGTTTCTTCTAATATGCTACATCTTTTCCCACAAAAAAAAAAAAAAAAAAAACCACCATTTCTTAATTTTTCTTTAATTTTTTTTTTTTAATATATCTTTTCTTGAACAGAGTCTGACACTTTTCACAGGGATATATATATATATATATATAACACATTTTCAAAGAAATGAAAGGCTGAAATTAAAAATTAAATATATGTTTAAAAATCTTCTTGGTCATCTAAAAGTTGCAACTTTTATTTATGTATTTTGTTTTTCCAGAATGTTCATTCCAACGTGTTGCATGCTACAACACACCCACCAATTTGGGTATGTAAATTTGTGGTTGCAGTGATACCAACAAAGCCCTAAGTTTGATAATGAAACATATTTGTCCATTTCCTTTTAACTTCTCTTTTGTGCTCTTGGCGTAACGTCAACTTTATCCATCATAATAGTACGTATAAATAGCCTACAGACTTCTACACTTTCGCTCTCATCCAACGGTCCAAGTTCACAAACTTGTGGAAAATAAAATGTTAAAAAAATATAATTTTTGCTCGTAGAATTTGTTATGAGTGTTGGAAATTATTTAATTTTCAATTTATTAATTTATCTACTCTATTTGTGATCCATTATCTCAATAACCACTCATCATTTAGTAATCACCCCACCTACTTTTTTAGCTTTTATTTTTATCGATTAAATCTCTTAATGGTAGTGATTTTTATCGATTGACTATTCATGACAAAATATAGAAGAAAACCACATTATTTACAGAACTTTTCTCTGTATTTCTTCATCTGCTATTGGTCCCTATGCGTCTTCCTTTAAGAATAAACCATGTCATTTAAGTTGGGAAGGGTGAGGGTGTAGAAGAACCAATGACTCCGCAACCGAGGTGTTTAATGTTTGTTGCTCGTGTTGAGGTGTTGCAGTCGAGGTGATCATTGACCTTCATTTTCGGTTACCAAAAACAATGGCCGGAGGTACGCTTTATTTATTATAATTACGTTTTCGCCACCGGTGATTTTAATAATCACATTTTGATTTTTTGTGTTAGAAATTTATAACAATGAGAATCGAATCAACTATTGGGACGAAAATAGAAAATATGAAACAAAATTTATGTAATTTATTAACGGTGTATTAGCTACGTCCACGTGCAAAAAGTTTATATAATGTATTCTAAAAAATCTCTATTATAAAAATATGAAAGTTCGACAAAGTAATCGTGTGATATTATAATTATTTAAAGTAAAGGTATTTCTACATAAATTTATTTTATTTTGATTTCTAAACTTTAAAATATCTAATTTTTTTTTTATATTAAAATTGTTGAACCATTTTTCTTTTTTTTTCAAACAAAATATTCCGACCTGCCGGATTCGAACCAGCGACCTAAGGATTATCTGAAAGGTGCTTGATCCACTACAGTCCTCCACTCTACCAACTGAGCTAAGGTCGGTTTATTTTGTTGAACCATATGTCTAGGAATTAGATGAGAGAAATCGTCACTTGATGTCATTAGTTTTCACTTGATTGAATCAGTTTCATATTTGAATATGTTCTAAAAATTTTATATCCATAGATTTTTTTTTTTTTATTATTATTCATTAAAAAAATCCCCAAAAAAATCATCATCTTTTAACCTTATTAATATGTAAAGTCAGTCTATTTTAATATATATATATATATATATATATATATATGTAAAGTCAGTGTATACACTTGGACCATACTACGCTTGTCGTATAGGTTTGATTTTTCTTTTTCGTTTCATTTTTTTCTTTCAAATAATTAGTTTTATTATTTGTGGTCGATGAATTCAATTCATCTCAGTGTTGTTGGAATGCAAATGGCTGTATCCGCAGGTCGGCAGAAAATCAACTGACTATAATAAGATAAATATAGATTTAATTAATAAAAATATTTTCAACTAATAAAAAAATCTAGAATATTTATTTGTTATTTGAGATAACTTCATTGCTTTGTTTTCTTCCTTATAAATATAATTATTTACATTAGTACTTATGTCTAAAAAATTTGATATATTCATCCATTTTTTTAATTATTAATCCTCTTCAATTTTTTTATTTTTTTATTTAGTCATCAATGCGTTACCAATGGCTATGGAACCCATGTAAAAACTAAATCACAATATTTTCGGGTTCTTTAAAAATAAGAAAAGGGAAAAAATAGGCATCATGGATTAAGTTGAATTTACCGAGAAAAACAATAGGGCGGGTTTAGATTTGATAGAAAAAAAAGTAGAGTTTTGCGTAATTAATTGTTTGTTCGAGGATTAATGTGTTAATAGTGATTAGATATATAATTAACTACTTGTTTGGTTGTATAGTAACTCACTACTCTTTTAGAGATTGATATTAATAGTAATTGAAAATTAATTTAGTAAGAACTTGATGTGAAATTTGATGAAAGATTTGATGGGGGAGTAAATGGTGGTCGTTTGCTCCAAATACGTTTTAAGGGGACGTTTGGAATAAATAGAATGAATATACTTATATAAAAATGAAAATTATGAAGAAAATATAAAGAAGAATAATTATTGTGGAGAATGATTATTTATATTTAAAGTGAATTAATAGTTATGAGAAGAATCATTATTTTATTTGTGTTTGAAGTAAAATAAATATCTATAAATAAAATAAAATAGTGAAAATAAAAAATAATTTGTAGATAATTATAAAAATTTGTTATAAAAGGAATAAAATTAATCCCGAGAAGAATAAAAATAATAATTATTATAAGGAAATGAGATTATAAGTTTCTTTTTCTCATTCTCTTCGTTTTACCTTTTAGAAGAATAATCGTTTAAGACTCTTCTTTCACCAAAAACCAAAAAAGTGTGAGCTCCAATCCCTCCATTCAATTAAAAAAACAATCACTTCTAAATTATTATGTTTTTTCAATTGATTGAATGTAACCAATAAAGCAATAGTTAATTCCATCTACCGATTCTATTTCCATTTTTAATGTTTTTCTCTCTCTTTTTTTTTAATTTCCTTTTTTTCTTTCACATCGACGGTTTTTTTTTTTTTAGAAAAGAGTATTATTTCTCACTCGTTTAAGAAATTTGTAGTTTTTAGATTATTTCTTCATTTTTATTGTTTTTTTTCCTTTCCTCATCCTCTTTCTCTTCGGCTGTTTTTTTTAGAAAGGAGTATTATTTCTCACTTGTTTAAGATATTTGTAGTCTTTAAATTATTTCTTTCATTTTAATTATAAAAAAAATATTATTTAGGAAAAGATGTATGAACATTAACATATTTATGAGGGGACTAAAAATTGATAAATTTAATGTCCATCTTCCTAAAAGTTAATTTTCTTAAAAAAAAAAAAAGACATTCAAACTTGTTAAGTCTATTCCGTAAAACAGTCCACTGACTTTTCTATATAAAAAAAAAACAATCAACTGACACATAAAATTATATATATATATATATATATATATATATATATATATATAATCTAACCACTTTAAGATGTGGTTTAAAGGGTAAATTATTTTTAGACCATTCTATCCCTAAGCTACATCAACAATTACAAATATATCTTCTAAAAAAGAAAAACCCACATATATCTTTTATTACAATTAAAAGAGAAAAAAAACTAACAAAACTTCCACCCACACATCTTTTATTATGTAATCTTATTTAAATTTGTATTTTTTTTTAAAAGCTTCTATTGCATTTAAATTCTTCTTTGAGAATTTGAAAAGTTGTAAACATTATTTGAATGTGTAACTTCCTTTAAATTTAAATGCAATAGAAGTTAAACTCCCACCCACACATATTTTATTATGTAATAATCTTATTTAAATTTATATTATTTTTTTAAAAAAGTTTCTATTGCATTTAAATTCTTCTTTGAGAATTTGAAAAGTTGTAAACATTATTTGAATGTGTAACTTCCTTTGAATTTAAATGCAATAGAAGTTTTTATTTTAAATACTTTTATTACATTTTTTACCATGATAGAAGTTTCAAAATTTATTTAATACTTGAATTTTAAGGGTTTGGTAAATTCTCACCTCTCAACTATATATAAGATTTTGTACATAATATTGTTGTTTTTGTTTTTTTTTTATTTTTTATGGTTGGATAGATTATTCTTTGTTTAGTTTTCTTTGTTGATTACTTTTTTCAACTTTTTGTTAGATGGCTTATTTTAACTTTTTTTTTTTTTTTTTTTTAAATTCTTACAAGTTTGAATATTTAGTAGTTTAAAAATAAATTTGAGGATGTGCAAAAAGAAAGAAGATTGATGATGATAACAATGCCATATGAAGGTACATGCAAACAAGAAAGCTTGGGGATAATGTATACTTCTAAATGAATGTATGTTTTAAAGTTAAATCCATAGATATGATCTCATACATGCCTTCTTTTTTAATATTAATAATGATAATATTTGTCAAAATTTGTATATACTATATGATCATGTTCAAAGAGTAAATTAATATATTTGTATTTCTCATTCAATTCATAATCTACAATCTTATTTTACCATACTAAATGTGTTTAACATTAGAGTATTAAAATTTGACTATTTTATTTCAACGATAATTTCATAATTTTGACTATTTAAAGGTTGATTTTATTAAAGTTTGTTTGAGTTTTTCTAATCTTGATAGATTTTTATTATTATTATTTGTTTTTTAGAAAAATCTTGATAGAATTGTAACATAAATATATGAATATGAGATATCAATACCTAATAATTTAGCACGAAAACTTGAACTTAGTTGGGAGAGAAGAATATCTAACATTAATATGTATACATTTTGTGCAACATTCTTTGATTTTTTTTTTTAATAGAAGAAATGGTCTATCTTCAAAACAAAACAATTTAATTATTAATAGGAAAAAATTGTAAGGGACATAAGGTACTCTTTTTTCATTGGTATACAAACTTATATTTAATTTTAGTAATAAAGTTTACTAAAGTTAAAAATATATTAAAAAGTTGACGTTTCAATAATTAATGTTTAAAAACTTAAAAAAGTTTATAATTCAAACGAAAAAACGTAAAAGGTTTTTCACTATTTTTTCTCTTAACTATTACTATTACTATTATTTTTATTTTATTTTTTTGTTTCACTGAAAAGTCCTAAAAGTACTCATGATCACCTAATGTTGAAGAAATCAAGTCAAATTTCTTCCAATTTTCAAACCTAAATCAAAATCTAACATATGAGATGAACGATAAAATCAAATAGAAGAATGGATGGAGAAGAACGCACCCAATATTTTATTGTGGTTTGGTATGGAACCCTACATCCACTTTCTCAATTATTATAAAAATGCCTAAATAATTATATATGGCATACAAGGCTCCTAATCACAATTTTCCCTAACCCAATAACTAACCATAGTAAACTCAATTAACTATAGTTTATGAATGCGAGGCATAAATTACACGATCTTTCTCTTATTGAATAAATGTGGGATAACTTTGTTTAAACCAAAAAATTTATAAAAATAAAGATTATTTCATGTTATGTAATATATATAGTCGTGTCTTGCACACCACCATTCAATTGTTGACAATTAAGAGAGAGAATATCTTTATTACTTTTTAACTCATAGTGACTTTGCTTTTAAAAAGGGCTACCCACATTCCCCTCAAAATCAACTTGAGGAAAAAAAAAAAAAAAAAACTTAAGAATTTGTTGAGATAATTTTGAAGCTCTCAACAAATGACGAACCCCATCCATCGTTCATCATCAGCAACAACAAAGAACCGCCAAGAGAGAAATAGAAGAAATAATGAAGTGAAGGAACTTTTATCCACTCTCAAATCTCTTGTCTCCAACCAAACCTCAAAGGTTTGATTTTTATTTTTATTTTTTAAAAAGTCTCTATTTTTATATATACCATGTTTTTGTTTTGAACAATAATCCAAAGAAAAAATTTTGAGTTGGTGCAGGAAGGTGAAACTATGGAGGAGGATGTGTTAGAAAACGCCACAAATTACATAAAAAATTTGCAGAAAAATGTGGAGAAATTGAAAGAAAAGAAAGAGAAATTGAAGGGAATTAAAAATTGCAGTAAAGAAATATTGAAACCAAAACCATCATTGCTGAATGTTGAAGCTCGTCAAGTGGATTCATTCATGGAGGTTCTTTTAACCACTGGATTTGATGATCATTTTGTTTTCCCACAAATCCTAAAATTGCTTCATGAAAATGGAGCTGAGGTTATTATTGCCAACGAGTTCAGCCTCTCAGATCGATTTTTTCACAAGATAATAGCTCAGGTAACCTGATCCGTATTCTATTTGTTTATAACCATTTTGTTTTTAGTTACAAAACCTATTTGATATTTAATGAATTTTCTTATTTTGATATCTACATTTTATTAAAATTTTTGAAAACCAACCAAAACTAGTAAAATTTAAAATAAAAACAAAAACAAAAATTTTGTTTTGATTTTAAAATTTTGATTAGAATTCAAATATTTATTTAAAAAAGATGATGCACTCTGCAAAAAAATGGGTGAAAATAAGTTTAGATTAAAAAAATTAAAAACAAAATAGTTATCGAATGAATTTATAGGTTATTTATTTATTTATTTATTTTATTTAAGAGCTTAGGGTTAAAACCCTTTCAAGAGTTAGAAAATTAATAATTTAAAGTAATTTTTTAAAATCAGTTACTAGCTATTTATTCAGATCAAATATTTATTTCATAACATCAATAAAATAAAAAATATCATCTCATTTAGATAGGGATAATACCTAAATTGCAAAACTTTACAAATTTACTTATTACTTTTTAGTTTTCATTAAATCATACAAACTAATTTTTTTAAAAAAATTATAAGGTTTAAATTATAATTTATTTTCAAAGTATAACGATCAAATTTGAGCTTAAATTTAATTTAATTAGCCTGTCACATCTCATCTTTCCCAATTTAAAATACAATACGATGGCAATTAACATTAATACTAAAGAAGAAAATTGATGATTCCTCAAAAAAAGAAAGCAAGAAGATAATTGATGAAGTTATGACGAAAAATCAGTCGAAGAAGATGAAGGGGGTAGTGGTGAAGAAAAAAGAAAGGGAAAAAAACTTAGGATATAAAATATCTGACCATTCAATTCAATATTTATTAGATGGGAAGGTGAAAGGAAAATTGAAAAGCTATTTTTAAGATTGGGTTAAACTTGAAAATATGAAAAGCCAAGCAGGTGACGATCCAAGATAGGAAGAGACTTAAGTGCTGTTTAGTTTTTAAAGTGAAATTGAATTTGACTTCTTTTCTTCTTCTTATTTATTAGATGTTTTTACTTAATTTTATGAACATTAAAATTTGATTTCGATACACATTACCATTTACGAGTTGACAATCTTATGATTAAAAAAATAGGTAGTTGGAGAAGGAATGGCAGCAGGAGGCAGTGACTTTGAAAGGATTCGTGAGACATTGAAGAAGTTTGTTTCACAGTACAAAGATGGCCAATACAATGTTTAAAGTTTTGTTAAAGAACAAACATTGATCTTGAAGATTTATAATGTCTGTCTTTTCTTTTTTTTCTTCTTTTTTTTTCTGTAGAATGCTTCAAAATCTTGGTATTCAAATATTTCTTTAGTTTGATTTGTGTAATATGACTTTTTAAGATAAAAGCCCTTTCATTAAATAAGTTTTTTTTGTGTGTTTGTTTTCTTATAAATAAGTAAATCTAAAAGAACACTCACCAATTTAGGGCTATGTAAGATATGATAATTGTTTTTGGATGATCTCTATTGACATAATATTTATTCACTTTAAACTTAATTTGTTTTTTGTTTCACTAAAAAAGATTCATACTAGATGATTGTCATCATTTATAGATCTCATTATTTAATCAATGTGGGACAACTTTGTTTGTATTCCAACGTTCCTCCCTTTGGACAAAAATATCATTCAAGTCTTTTTTGTAGAATTTATCTTGTTTGTTCGAAACTCGAAAACTCAATCCTTCTCTCGAATAAAGGACGAGGCTCTTCTCGAATAGGATGAGGATCTTCTCGAATATTTAATTAGTATAGTTGAGATAGAGACCCAGTCCTCTTCTCTTAAGAGTACACAACCAATATGATCGAATAATTTTATGTCATGCTTTTGTTTCTAAGGTCCCAACTTCTTTATTCTATTGAGGAAATTTACTACATCAATAGTTAAGTTTAAAGACATGACTCTAATACCAATCCCATCTGATTTTTACATTGATATAATATTTGTTCAATTTTGGTAGAATTCTTGTAGCTTTATTAACTCTTTTGGTTCATATTAATGAAAATTGTCGATATCGATCTTTTACTTATCTAACCAATGTGAAACAACTTTATCTATATCCTAACATTTAAAATAATAAGATTTGTGACATCAAGTGGCCACATTCAAGATGTTTTCTTCTCAAATGAAACTTGGAAGCTTTAGATCATGAATTGTGGTTGAAAAATCTTGATTTGTTCTCTAATCACATACACCAAAAAATGCCTACGAAAACATTTGTCAGAAGATTATACTTATTAAATAAAGTCTTAGCATTTGATTAGCTATAAATTTATCTTTTTTCTAGGTCAAACAATTGCTATGTAAGGTAGAAGTTCAAATCTTTAATATCTGACGACTTAAAATTATAATTAATTGGATGGTGTTTAAGTTCACTTTCATCGTTATAAGATCAATAAATTTATTGTGTTTTTCCTTTCTACATGTTATTTTATTTTATATGCTTATAAAAGAAAATAAAACGATTAATTATGATTGGTTTTTTTTTGGAGATCTAATTGGGTACGTTTAAGATGGTTTTAAAATGATCAGGTGTATCAAACTAATTCAGAGAGGCGTTCTAATTAATAAAGGTTCATTGTGATTTTGATTTACCTATTATCAAAGAAGTTTATTGACAAAGTTTCAAGATTATCAGAATATATTTTCAGGGATACTCTCTCTAGCTTCAAATTATATATGGATGCAGCTTCAAACACATACGCTTAATTATTATTGAAAATTGAAATTTATATGAGTGCCATTATAAATCATTTAAAAGCATAAAAACAAAAGTAAAGTGTTGTAATGAATTAAATTATGAAAATGGTAAAAATATGGAAAGTTTTTGGTTATACAAAACCAGTAGAGAAACAGCTCGATATTTTGAAATCAAATAAAAGCAAGAAGAAAAATGCGTGTTTCACGTGTTGATATGGCATAAACTTAAGTATGTCAATAAATTTTTTAAGAAAATGCAAATTGTTTGTTTTTTTTTTTTTTTGAGGACAAGTGGATGGGTGAAGGAGCATTACAAATACCAATTTCGGAGATAGAACCTGTGATGGTAGAGTGAAAATAGATTAACATCAAACCAAATAACAATCGCGTCATTAACCCATTCGATCAAAATTACATACCCAATCCTTTGTTTGCAAGTGTTGTCCAAGCCCGTAAATTATTATAAGAAAAATATTTACCATCTTATTTATAAAGAGATAAAGCCCTTCTTATTTAATCAATATTAAAGTAAAAAAGCAAAAATTTTCTCTTATTATAATATAAAATGATTATAACAAATTTATTCACGTTATTAAAACATATGTCGTGATAATTTTTATTTGAAGGGTATCTTATTATAATAAAAAAATGTTATTATGCATTTTTTTAATTATAACGTGTATTATTAATTATAACATGTGTTATTAATTATAACAAGATTAAAAGATCGTATTAAAAAAAAGAAAAAACATTAATATAACTAAGACACATGGCGATTATAGGTTGGAAATATTCATCTTATTTTCTACCTTGAAAAGATAAAGAGCTTTCAACAATTTTACAAGAAATATGAGTTAGTTCTCTTTCTATCCATTGATTTTGAGCTAAAATCTCGTCTTATTTAATATTATGATTTAACTCATTCGTTATTATAATGAGTGAGCCACATTACCGATTTGAGATATTATAAACCCTACTTAACCGCGACAAACCCCGTTAGCACTACTACAATTTTAACTTTTTATGACAACTTTTAATTGTCATAATTGACTTACTATGACAATTATATCAAAAACTTCTTTGTCTTGGTATCCCGTGTCATGGTAAGTCTTTTATGACACATAATAACAATGTCATAAAATATAATTTATGACAGTTATAAAATTGTCATAAATGTTTTTTCACGACAGATAAAAATTGTCATGAATAAATGAAAAATAGATTTTATAATCTCTATTTATGACATTTTATAATTGTCATAAATTATGTTATTTATGTAATTTTAACTTTTGTTACCATGACAGTTTTAGAATGTCATAAATTAGAGTTATTTTTCCAAATAAAATTAAATTATAAACTGTCATGATTTCTATTTCTTGATAGTTTAAAATTGTCATATAATGAATAACATGACTGTTGTGATAGTGTTGATAATAGTTTAAGGTTGTCATAAATTAGATTTCATGACAATTGTAATAGTCATGATTTTTATTTCATGATAATTTAAAGTTGTCATAAAAGGTATATCATGACAGTTTTTTATAATATGAGAATTTAATATATTGTATTAATTTATTCATTTAATTCATGCTAATTACAATTAAATCTGTCAATAATTAAACATTTCAAAAATAATAATCACAATCCACATAAAAAAAAATAGGTTTCATTGATCACAATACAAATAAAATCTTAACAAGTTCTATACAAAGTAGCATATATATATATATAAGTAGTAAATTAAATTACAATGAATGTTTCATAAATTTTAGAATGAACATCGAATACTTTGGCAAGTCATATGTAAGTGAAAATTTGGACGATACTATCCATGCAAACGATCCTTACCATGAACATGTACCTACACAAGATAAAAATTACGAACTCATAAAGATTACCTCGATTTTTATTAAGCTACCATAACTGTAGGATATCCGCATAACACTATTCAAAATACGTCAAAAGTATGAATAGGACATTATTTTAGAAGTAAAAAATTAGACTTACTTGATACAATGTTGCAGGTGTTAATTGTTCTAAAAAGAAATTCATTATTTCATTGAACATCATTCTCCTAGGACCAACTAGAGACTATCACAAAAAACTCCATTGTACGTACTTTCGATCTATGGCCAAACTCTATTGATGCAATCTTTCACCGGAATACCAATAAACTGAGATACTGAGACACAAAAAGGTTTTAAAGGTTGAAACAAGCAAGCAACTTTATACTGCTAACTATCCAATGCAAGATAAAAATAGTTCAAAAGGCAAAACAAACAATAACTCAATTTAGGTATATGAGTTCATTGTATCAATATCTAAACAACAAAATGAAAATAGAATTACAATTTCTCAACCTTGCTAAATTAAAAATCAATACTTACTTACAATCATAGTATACTTAAATCAAGTAACAACACAAAGGAAATGACCACATAACTATAAAGAACTCAAGTCATGTTAACAATAAAAAAAACAATATTAAACTTGTCAATAGTTATGTATTTCTAAAATAATGTCTCAATTCACATAGAAATAGCATACCTTAGACGAACAGGGTCCTCGTCAAAATCTATAAAGCAACCTCATAAGGACTAAAAAGTGTTGATAAATGGATTATCAAGATAATAACTAGAGATCAAAACTTAGAGTCTAAACTTAAACAAAGTTCAAAAATTAGATAAAGGATTATGAAGCAAATTATACTTGGCAAAAAGAGAAAGGGTAATTGTGACATCTGCAAAACAAAATTTAATTTAATTGTACGGTAGAAAGGGTAATTGTGACATCTGCAAAACAAAATTTAATTTGATTGTACGGTAATTGTGGCCAAAAGAAATAGCTAAAAACTTGCGTCAATAAAATTAAAGTTAAAGTTACTAGATAAGAACCTGATTGATGAGCATCAATTTGATTGTACGGTAGAAATGTTGATTGATATCCTCCTCCCAACTTTGAAAACCATCAATTGAGCACAAAATCATAAAACTTAAGAAAGAAAGAGTGATAGACATAAAAATAAACAATGCAGAACAAATTAATAAACAAATCCTTAATTTAAAAAAAGAAGAAGTAGAAGCAGCTTTCATAGAATTCAAAGCCAAATTCTTTGGTTGCAATCACGAACTTACAAGTTACACTCTCAAGAACTGGCATATTATAAAGCCCCACAAACTTTTCCTTTAGTATGAGATTCATTTTGCCCACATCACAGGCATATGTCATGCACCCCTGAAGCATAATCACAACAGATTTTAGATCTTGATAGATATTGTTCTAAAAAAACATTTTAGCATAAAGAGATAGTTGAATCAACATTGTTTCTACAACCATGAGAAGTTAGAACAGGAAAAAAAAGTCATTTTGTGAAGTTTTGCCTTGTATTCAAAAGACTACTACGACTGGAATTCCTTAAATGTAGGCATCTTCTAAAATATATATAGACTTGAAAAGACTGTAATTAATACTTAGAAAGGAAGAACATTCTTAGACTGCATAGAGGCTTTTAGCAATTCCACACCCTACAAATCCAAAGACATTCATTAAAATTTTCTTCTAAACTTCAATTGATATTAAATACCCAAAATGTAACTCCCTCAATCTGGGCATCAAACTTAACTTGAGTAAAACTCTTTGTACTCCCGGTTGTTGTTTCATCGAGATAACAAGGACGTACCACCACAAAACGTTAGAAAAGCAAAGATCACAACCCAACATAATAGCATTTTTTGAAAAATGTGGCAAAATAGTCCCTCTAGATTTTTTCTCAAACCTCGAGCATTTACAACAATCCAACTCTTTCTTGACTCCCTCTAATATACACACATTTCACCACCTCCTCCTCAAGAAGAATCCCCCTTCTCAACATTTATTAATATCAACATAACCGGCACATTTGAAGCTTAACAAACAGCCATTACAACATCTTCACACTCACTCCTCATACACATTAATTAACATCCATAGCCAACACATTTCCTAAATACACCAATCGTAAGCTATAAATTTATATAGAAACTTCATTCCACAACTTGCAATTTACTAATCTTCTCTTCTTCCCCAATGAGTTTCTCACTCCATACCATATTATAGTTAATAATACAAATAACAGCTCTGCCTAAAAAGATTAGCAGCCAACATAGAAAAACACCCAATAAACCTTACCAAAACTGAATCCACCCACCTGTTGTCGAGATGATCACTCGCTGTGTAGCCCAATACCACCCTGTCTCGAACCTTCTACATACAAGAGTACTACAAATAAGAGTAATTTCAGAACAAACCACTTGTTTAACAATTTTTTTAACAATTATAAATCTCTAGACTTGGGGTTTTTTATAAACCCGAGCATTAAATCAACACTTTCTAATTAACAACAACTCGAGCATTAACTCCATTGTACTTCTAATCTATGGCCAACCTTCATTGATGCAATCATTCACCGGAAAACACCAATAAACTAAGATACAAAAAAGTTTCAAAGGTTGAAACAAACAAGCGACCTCAAACTACTAACTATCCATCTCAAGATAAAATGTATGTATTATACACCCATAACTATCATAAGAAACAAAATTTTCAAAAACTTTAAAAGAGTACACAAACCTTTTACTGCTCCACCGAAAAATCATCTATTCAGTCAATAAGAAATTCTACAAATTAAAAAATGAGTGTTGGTAAAATAGATCGCCATTATAGTGAGAGCAATGCCACAAGACATGTCACCTAGGTGACTGGAGAGTATGCTTTCAAGCTCTATCATAAAAGTACTAATGAGAGGTCTTAGAATAAAAGGAAAAATTAGCAATATGGACAAAAATATTTTTCAATATATTTCCACTCCGTTGCTTTCTTTGCTGGTAGTTCCATAAAAAACCTAAAAAATATAGAGACACTAGAATAAAGCATTGGAAAGTCAACACAAGAGGCAGAAGTTTATGTTTATATGTTGTTTATATATAGAGGTGTGAACTTTGAACTTCCAATGTAAGATATAGTCAACACAAGAGGTAGAAGTTTTATAACAATGAATTACATACACAGATAAAATAACCAAAGAAAACAAAATAATAAAAATGTCGTAAGTTTTCATTATCTCAAGGCTTCTCAAACCAATAAGCCATGAGTTTCTTCATTCGCTATGTTATCATCATCCTTGTCATTTTCCCTCCCCAAGATTTTGATTTCTTCTACTTTGTTCAAAGTGTAAGTAGTTTTTAAAGATTCAAATTTGAATGTCGTTTTGGTTTGTGTAAGTAATGTTTGGTTTGGTTTTGCGATGGCCTGGTTCTTATTGCGATAAGGAAGAAGTTGCTGCTATCCCTAAACTGGGAAACAAACCGTTGACTTCAAAATCCACGGCCTTTGGCCTAATTACAACAATGACACTTACCCCAAATAGAAAATAATCAATGATATTCTTAGATTGTTAAAGAAAATTTAAATCTAATGAGAAGTGAAGAATGAAAATACATTGAATTAGTTATAATCCCATTATCAAATAATCCACGATATTCTTGGATCGTCAAAGAAAACTTAAATGTGCAATCAAACATGAATATAATGATGTAGAAATACAATCAATAAAAAAATAATTAAAAAAAGCAATATGATTCCAAGTTTTTGATAATGAAGAATTCAAATAAAATATGAGGTTATACTAATTCAAAAAAAAAAAAGACAGAACCTTTATCAATGAGGCAACATCCTCTTCCATAGTCCCAACAATTTCTTTGATTTTCATAAAATTGATCAAATTCAATGTCTAATAAATATAAAACCATTGGATCGGTTTAGTTTTGGTTCAGTTTGTTGTTTTCATTCAATGAGAATTAAATTCTTTTTACAATTTTTTCCCTCATTTTTAGATTGCTTTTTGGGATTTTTGTAATATGCATAGAAAAGACTTTCTCATAAACATCATAACTCAAAGTCCAGATGTTCAATATGCAAATACAATTTCATATTCCAAAAAAGAACAAAGTCAAGAACATTTAAATCAATTCTATATTGTGTTCCATCTTATGTAAATGCTAACCAAATTTCAAAAATAAAAAAAAAACTTTTGGAATCTTAGGGCAATGCAAAACCATTTCAAAAGGCTAAAAGTTGTCAACAAGGGAGTCTAAATCCATCCTATCAGAAATTCAAGCTAAAACAACGTAATCTCTCAATAAGAAGTGGGGTTGGATTTGTTAAAAAAATAAATTAGCACGGGTAAAATATTCATAAGCTGAATAACACAATCAACAGGTAAAAATCACAAAGAAAACAAAATTTCATTAAGAGATTGAACACGCTGATCTTCACTTTCTCCCAAACAAGCAAACCAACAAACATACAATAAACAAAAACATCAATAACTACAACAAAATTGAAGCAAAATGCACAATATATTAGATCCACTTCTCCAAGACTCCGAATAACTAGAATAAGTTTATGGTACTTTGAATTGAAGGGCACACAACAGAAAGTGCCAAATTCAACAAACAAAAAAGAATAAAAAATATTTTCATGTATGATTTTATGGAAAGGGACTTTTTCATGTAAACAAACAAAAAGTATGCAAGAAAAAAAAGAGGATCAAAACTATGAAAGGTAAATGCAAGTACGAACCTTTGTAATGAAGAGGATGAAGAAGAGGAGAGTTAAAATGAGTTAAAAAGGAGAAGAAACGCCCTAGGATTGCCACCATTAAATGCTGGAAAATCGAAGAGAAGCTTTATTGATTAAATTCTTCTTCCTTTTCCTCCACTAACGACGACGGGATATTTTCTCCGCTCAAAGGAGAAGCCGAAGAGAAAAGAAGAGAAATCGAACAACAAAGGAGAAGATTAGGCGACGAACCTTGGCTTTGAAGAAGACGGCGACAAAGTGAAGAGGCAAAATATTTTGAATTCTTGCGATTGAATTCTAAAAATTAGGGCTTTTAGCGCCATTTAAGTCGAGTTATATTTTTCCCTCAAATAACAAAAGAAAAATATAAACCTTTTCTATGACAATTATAAAGTTCTCATAATTTAACACACTAATTAAAAAAATGAAATTTTTTTATGACAATTATAAATTGTCATAAATTTTTTATAATTTAAAAGTTGCTTTTATTTTTTGTTAAAACGCGTCTTTTTGGTTTTTATGACAGTTTTTAAAATTTTTATTTATCTTTTTGTTTAGTTAACTGTCATAGAAAGTCAATTTTGTAGTAGTGTAGATTTAGAGATGTCTATTTTTCCCACGGGGACCCACCCCTAACAGGGGAATTCTGCGTGGGCTAATCGGAGTTGGAAACAGAGAATATATTCCTCGATTCCTCGATCTCCACCCTGATTACTTTTTAAAAAAAAAATTCTATACTTTACTCCTTACATTTTCAAATAAAAATATATTTGTCGATGAAATTATTTATGCATATAAGTATTTTTCTTTAATAATTAACATTATAGTTGAAATTTATAAATATTTTCTAAGAAAATCTAATTATTTCAAATTATTGTCCAAAAAAATATATAAAAAATGTAAAGAAAAAAATTGAAAAAATCCCCGCGAGGATCCGATCCCCAAAAAAGAAACCGGAGATTTTTTCGAAAACGGAAATTAAATTAAGTGGCGGGGACATCTCTAGTTAGGTTCTTTGGTTATTTGATGACAATAAAATTTAAGATTTATATTTATATGTAATGGTACAAATACTATCAAATTCATTAGATCATGCATTTTGTTGTGTAATGCCTTAAACTATTTAATGTCCTATGATTAATTAGTCGAAAGTTTCACTGTCCGATTAGAGGATTGAGGTCCCATGGTAAGGACCATGGTAGTAGGTGTTTTTATATATGGGCTTTGGGAGGATGTGAATTCGACAAATGATTAGGTTTTGGATGTATTTACCACGAGGAGAGAAGGTGAAAAACTTGGACTCACTTATTATCAATAATTGAATGATGAAGGTAAAAAGATGATTGTTTAAATTTTTATGATTATTTGAATCTTTCCAATTTTTCGAATCTTTCTAATTCCCTAAATCTTTAAAAGTAGAAAATTTTCTTCCTAATATTTTTCCAAAAACTTAAGGGTTATAATTTTTTTCAAATTGAATTGAGTTAAATTTTTTAATTTTCCAATTTAATTGATTCTTGAATTGGTTAAATTTTTGCTTTTCCAAAACTTAAGAACTAAGAATAAATATTTTTTTAGAAAAAGATACTTCAATTATAAAAGATCAAGAATAAATATTATACATGTATGCATTATGAATTAACAACATAGATTTCATAGTATGTTGGTAGTTTAAACATGCTCTAACAAGATGATAACCTTAATATAATTCAAGTTTAATATATTCTTTTCTTTTTTATATAGATTTATGAGCTTATGAATTGTGCCTTAAAAAAGAATGAGATTATTGATTTGAAAGAGTAAAAATGCTATGATTTTATTTGGGAGGATTTTGCATGTATAACAAAAAATGGCAAAGTATTTTCATCCATAGCACAAAATCAAAACTAATTCATTTATAGTAGAAAATTCAAATTGAATTTTATCACTCGTTGAATTCTATTAGTGATAGAATTCAATTAATGATAGAATCATTCTATCACTGCTTGAATTTTCTATCCGTGATAGAAATCCAAATTTAGTTCTATCACTAGTGAGTGATAGAAATCAATATGCTATAAATGAATTATTTTCAAAATTCTGCTATAAATATAATATAAGAGTTAAAATGTGCTGCTGATGTTAAATTCTCTTTATTTCATTTATAAATATGTATTTATGTACCAAAACTAAATTTAAAATCGTAACTAAAATAAAAGATTTATAACAATTGAATATGGAAAATATTATTAGAAAATATGAGGTTTCACCTCAAAACTAATTGACAATAAAGAAAGTAACTCATATCCTTTATAAATGTGTTGTAGAGCCATAACCTTTTCGATGTGGGACAACTACACAAGGGTGAGTATATCTAACAAATGTAACTACCTAAATATTTAATAAAGATAAATACAATTCGATAATTTAATGGAATTCAATCCAAAAATATATAAGTGCGATTACTCTAAAAAACAGCGGACGAGTTGATGGATTAATACCCGAAATTTCGAGTGGGTCCAAAAAAAAACTCTCAAGTTCAACTAAACTATCAGCTATAACCCTAATTTTTTTTTAAATTATTATTTTTTGAGATTACAATCTTGGAAATGGGAGAATCCTAATGAGTTGTGAGGATACAAAAATAGATGACTCAATTATAGACGCGTCACTCCTTTTTTCCATTTTGTAAATATAGTAAAACTCCCCTACACATGAATGTGTGACACCATTGGGAGCTCTACAATTTGATGATGTGACACCACCACAAAAATTCCTTTATATTTTTTTTTTTTTCATTTATGAGATGATTTTTTGTGACACCCAATGATACAACATATTCAAAATGTAGGGCTCTTCTACAGATCTATGTGTAAGGAAGTTTTACTCTTAAAATAATGGAATATGTTGCAGATATGAAAAAATTAGAGAAAAGAAAAATGGACGGCGTGTTTCACGACACTGATATCGTTTTCATCATGTTAGATTTTTCCTGACACGAGAAAGGGTTATATGCTATTTTTTAAATTTCTATTTTAAAAACAAAAAACATGACAGTAAGATAAAATAACAAAAAGGGAAGATAAAAGAGGAAAAGCAATGCGTACAAACTTAAAGCATTATATAACATAAAAAAACAACACAATATCCAATTCAAAGAAAATAAATTGCAGATTCTAACCAAAAAATAATAATAATAATAAATTGCAGATTCTAAAAAAAAAAAAACATGCTCATACTACCTTTATTCACGTGAAACCGATCGAGTATAATTTTTTGACGGGCCAAAAAGTTTTTTTTAGTCCAAAAGAGAAAAAAAGATTATAAATATCGATTCCAAAAATCGAATTTGTGATCATGAAATAGAAATAGATTAACCGAGACCAAATGATCAATCACATCACCACCCATTAAATAGAGGAGCCTAAAAGTAAGATTATATAAATATAATTTTACAAATTATCACCAAAATGTCAGTATTCAAATCCACACTTCCACGTTATATGGAAGTAAATGCAGTTTCTATTATTTAGTTTTTTTTTTTTTTTGAAATAATATTATTTAGTATTAATAACATGTTACATGGTTCCTTACATTATTGTATGAATAAATAAATAATAATTGAAATTAATTAAAGAAAAGCAATAAAATAAGAACAAATAAACTCCAAAACAGAGAAAATCCACAAACAAAAAAGAACATTTACTATGTGACAACTCTCTTCAAAATTGTCAACATGAACAGTTGCTCAGTGGTACTAGTTTATATTCATTGACCAGAGGTCTTGGCTCAATTTTAGTCATTCATTTTATTTTTAATTTTGAAAAATAATTATTTTTAAAAAAAATTAAAAAGGACGGTTAAGATTAGACCATCTTAGTGGCGGCATGTTGCCTGAGTAGCATATAAATATTCTTTAAAAAAAATCACAAATACTCATATTATTCTGTTTAGAGATTTTTTTTTTTGGATAAGAAACAATTTCATTATAAATATGAAATTATAAGGTTATAGCCAATTACAAAAGGATCTCCAGTTATTCAATAGAGAGTCATATCTATAATCGATGAAGAGTGGAGATTTCTTACCCCAGGATACAACAGTAATGGATAAGTTTTCCAGAAATTTAGCAAAATTAATACGATGGTCGTTGAAGATCCGGTTGTTCCTTTCTCTCCATAAATTCTAACAAAAGGCTCTAATGAAATTTTCCCACAGCAACTTCTTTTTTGTAGATGTACGATGAAGGTAGAGATATCACATCTCTGTATTTTGACGGGGACAATAATCTTTTAATATTTTGTTAAAAATATTCAACCCCCTCTAGTCTAAATGTAGATTTGATGTTTAGGAAAAAAATTTGTAACTGAAATTAAAGTTTTGGTTTTTATTGTAGTCTTTATTCGCTATTTTGTTTCAATTTGAAAAACATGGCACAAATAAAACCCACAATAAAAAGACGAGGTAATTATTTTTTGAAAAATCCCAACTTTGACCTAAAATAAGCTTGCTCCTTTATTAAATAATAAGCTTGCTTCTATGTAGAAACTCAACCTCTTTCAATATTAATTTATCTCTATATCATTAAATAATAAAGGAAAATTGGAAATCAATCAAAGGTAAAAAAATCTCACGAAATATAATCTACATAATTAATTGGGAAAGAATAGTAAATATCTATTTTCTAAGTTAGTGTCTACTTTATTTTTTAGTTTAAATCAATGTCTAAACTAAAAATTAGGAGTACTACAAAAAACTAGAAACGAGGGGAGTGAGATAAATAATTTGTTCTTATAATACCCTTATTCTATATTTTCAAATCAATTTTTTTAAAAAATAATTAAACATTGTTTCAACCCAATGTCCCATGAATTGAGAGATAAACAACCACTATTTGGTTTTTTAAAAAATAACAAAATAAATATATTATTTCAACAATTATCCCATGAATAAAAGGTAACCAATTACCATTTTACACACCTTTAGATTTCATTACATTTGATGTTAGTCATTTATTTTTTGTATTTTCAATTTTATTTTGGTGCACCACACATGTGGTAACTTGCACTCCACCCCATCATAATGTAGTAGCATTCCTTTATTTTTAATTTTTATCTTTTAACCGGGTGATCCTAAACTCAGCAATAAAAAAGACCCATATTACATTTACATTCAACGGGCGATGGGACACACATAATGTGTACTCAAATTATAGCACATCATGTGTGTGGATGTTGTCGATGGTTCAACAATATCAAATCTTTTCTCATCCATCGTTGCAGGACTCGAACTAAATGAAAGTTTGTAGATATGCAAAATCCATATTTTGGGCTAACAACAACGTACTATGCACACCGGCGGATGTGATTACATATGCGAATGTCAACTTAAGCTATTACAAAGCTACGAAGAGGAAAGAGAAGGTACTTGAACGCATGATGGGTAGGTCGTAAGACTCATACTCCTTCCTATCCAATTTTGGTGCAAGTTAATTGAAAAAAATCAAGGTATAATCTCCGACCCATTTTTTGTTATTCAATTATTATGTTGTGTACCGGTACAATTATATAAAATTTCTGACTCAATTTTTTCATACAGTTTTTACGTTGTGTACTAGTACGACCAGTTACACACGCATCATAAATGCATTCACATTATATAAATAATATACGAACAATTAAACATAGACTCTAGCACACCATCATCACCACTAAGCAGTAGCAGACGACTTTTTTTTCTCTTTAAATACATGTAGTATTTTGACATTTATATGAATAATGATTACGGTCATGTATGTTTACGGTAAAAGAGTTCATTCAAGTTTTTTTTAAGAAATAAATAGTACAACAACATTTTTTTTAAAAGTCTTAGTTTACTTTAATTTTTGGATTTTTGTTTAAATTTGGGTAAACTGGGTTGAAATCTTTTTCAAAATTCAAATATGAGGATTTTTTGCCATGGTTATTACAAAAAGTCAAGATTTGAAATAATACATTAAAAAAATGCATTTAAATTGTGAGGGTATGATTATCTATTTTTCATTTAGTTATTAATAATTTATTTTTTAAATTAAAAAGTAGACATCAATTTAAACTAAAAAATTATGGTAGAGAGTTTAAACATTCCCCTAATTTTTCCTAATTAATTTCCACACACAATAATTAAGATGATGGTGGGCCGATGACTTAAATTGCAAGAGAAAGCCCATACCATCAACTTTGTAACCAGGGACTCTAGCCCAACAAAGAAAATCAGTAACTGTTGTTATCAATTTTTTTTTTTTTTTTAAAAAGAGCTTTTTACGTGATTAGGCTAAACAGAAAAAAAATTTACAAAAATTTTTACATTTTAAAATTTTAGCAAAAGTAACGGGGGACTAAAAAAAATGAGGAAATTTATTTTAATATGAAATGACAAAACTATCCTTTACTGCCTTTAATAAAATGAAAAATAAAAAATTTAAAATTCCTAAAATTAAGCCTTTTCAACTTCCGACATCTTATTTTCAGTTGAGCTTCCTCCTAAAATTATCTTCTTATTTTATCTATCTTCTTCTCATTTGATATATTTTTTTAGTTTTTTTTTTCCTTTTTTTAAAGGAAATTTTATTAGATGAGTTTAATTATAAAATACGCAAATTTTTAAGTCATTTTTTGAGAAACAAATTTTAAAGTCATTTATAATCTATAATACGTTGTAATGTATTATAATTGTCAGTAATATAGTATTCATCATTAATATTGTATTATAAATTGTCACTGATATTAGTATTATAATTACTCGTTAATATTGTATTATAAATATTTATTAATATTAATATTAATCATTCATATTCTATATAGTTGTCCTAATACTAGTATTAATCATTAATATTGCATTATAAATACTCATTAATATTATATTAAAATATTCATTAATACTAGCATTAATCATTAATATTGTATTATAAATACTCAATAATATAATTTCAAAAAAAAACTCATTAATACTGTATTATAAATATTTATTAATACGGGTGTTGATCACTAATATTGTATTATAAATACTCATTAATACTAGCATTAATCATTAATATTTTCAAATAAATATGGTATAAAGTGTACCGAATTTTTTAAAAAAAACTTGCGAAATTAATCAAATCTAGAAAATAATCATAATTATAGTCAATTTTAAGAAAAAATAGCAAATATAGTCTTTATATTTTAATAAAAATATTGTATCACTGAATATTTGTAATACATAATTAATACATATTGATAAAAATACTATATTCATGGATATTAAATTATTTAGTCAATAAAATTAATACTCCATGTAACCTAATATAATAGTTGATTGAAGTTTTAAGTTTTTTAAAAGTTTATATTAAAAAAAAGTTTTTTAAAAGTTGGTGTAAATAGAAATCTCTTCTCCAATTAATTATATTGAGGATTTAAATGTGAGTGGAGTGTGGCTACAATAATGTCATAAAAAATTTGGGAAAAAGAAAAATGATCATTCTAGAGGAAAGGGGTAGAATCGTACTTAATAAGAATAATTTTTAAATAATTTTAATTGAAAAATATATTTACAAATAATTTCATATTTGGGCACTCTTGCAAATAGTTTTGTAAAAGTGAACGGTGAATACAAATTCCCTAAAAAAAATTACACCTTCCACCCTACGTAATAATTTTGTTTGTAACTTTTTAGTTTTTGTCAATTTTAGTCTTTGGACTATTACATGTGACAGTTAAAAACTAGTTAATTTAACCCTAAGATTAGTCAAATACAAAAAATAATTAGAAATATATATTTTATAAAAAAATGCATGTATAAGTCACTAATATTATATTGTCCCCAAATAGTAGCCCAATCGTTGAGATAAAAGACTTCGAGACATGTTTTGTTAAGATATTTCTAGTTCGAAGCCACTAGAAAACGCTTAAATTAAAATATCCTTTAAAATATCGCAGTGCCACTAAAAGAAAATTTAATTAGCGTTAAACTGGTTTACAACTAAATAATGAAACTATTGTGCTACTGATCCATTAATATTTATAATACAATATTAAAATGTATTTAATGTTTATGAATACAATTGGTTTAAAAATTTTGTATAATTAGAATTATTTTGTGTGAAGAGTTCGTGCAAGTAATTCCCCAAAAAAATATTTTCTGACTGAAAAATGAAACCATTTATATAGAATCAAAATGAAAATAAACTAAAATTAAAAAAAAATAAATCAAATGGTCATATAGGAGAGGAGAGTCTTAACAATAAATACTATGAATCATTGATTATTTTTTTAATTGAATGGGAAATTACTCTCGAATAAAGTTACATATCATGTACTCAAAAAGAATAAAAATAAAAACATATTATGGATAACCCACCGTCAATTTATATCGGTAGTTCAAAGGATTATAATAATCCAACCCTCTGATTATACTAACCGTTCATATTTAATTTGAAATGTTGGTAACATTTTAATTTTTTAAACGTTTTAAAACTAGCGGAGGAGTTTGGTTTCGGTTGTAACCAGTTCAACACCAGTCTCAAAGGTTTATCCTCCTTCCTTCCTTAATATGTACTTTAAAAAAAACCAGCTGAAGAGTATTATTGAAACAACTCCATATTTTTTATAGTTTAAGATTATTATTATTTCAGTTCAACAATAAATGATAGGATAAAAGCTTGGTTTAAAAAAACTTTTCTATTTTTGGTAAGGTACCGTTTCTACTCCTTATAACTTCTTACCAAAAATACATTGTTGTTTGTCGACTTTTCCTACGGCCGCCACCGAACAAACGAAAAGGACGGGTAAGTGGAAAAGGGCAAAATTTTAACCAGAGAAACAGCTCACAGTCACAAGTCACAACCAAATAAACAAACCCATCTTCTAAGTTTGAAATATTGATGAATGTGAACTTAAATTTAATAAAATCTTCCCCATGTTCTTTAAAAGATGTAAAAACTAAATGATAATTAAAGCGATTTTTTTATGAATAACAAAGAATAAAGAAAAATTATTCTATGGAAGTCAAAAGTTTAGAGATTTTGGCACATTTTTATTTCTTAGATGGGATGAATTATACAAAATAAACCGAACCTAGAAATCTAATTAATAAACTAAAAGGAAAATATAAAATATACTGAATCTAAATTACTGACTATATCTAATAGTCTCCCTTAAATTGGACCTAAAAGAATAGAAATTCAACTTAAACATGAGAAGGAGAAGAGAAAAAAAGAATCAAATAATAATAATAATAATAATAAAAGCGCCAATTTGGAATGGAGAGTATCAATTGGATAGTGGAGGGCACTAATTGGGAAGAGGAGAGAGCAATTGAGAAGTGACAAAAAAAAAGTAGCAGAAAAATATACCATGGGGAAATGGTGTCATTGTGCCTTTGAAAGACAATGTGATATGATACCATATTGATTTGGAAAATTATTGAATAATTACACACTTGTTATTTCGTGGATGTGGGATGAACTATAAAACTTATTAATCTAAACTTCTGATTATATATATATGATAAAAGTGATCATACTTATAATTATTTTACGAATTTAATTAATCTTATAAGTTTTCAAACAATAAAAGTTAAAATATGATATATTAGAGTCTTTAAGAGTTGTCCATTAGACCTTAATCTTAGGTTAGAATTACCACGGTATAAAGATAACTGTAATGTGTATTTGGTGTAATGACATAAGACCTCCACCATTATCTGTTCTCTTTAACTTTCATCTTTTCTACAGTGTATTTGGTGTAATGACATAAGACCTCCACCATTATCTGTTCTCTTTAACTTTCATCTTTTCATTAATGGTTGTTTCTCAACTTTTCTGGCTGCATTCTCATTATTGTCATTTTCTTATATTTTTAAAATATTGTTATCATTGAGATAATGATGTTAGAATTTATTAATTTAACTATGATTGTTCATAAATGTTTAAAAGGACATTAGTATAAGCAAATATGATTATGATTACCTTAATAAAAAAAAATGATATTGAAAATTAAAAGGGTATGAATTCAATTTTCATTTCAGTAATTTATTTAAAAATTAATTTGCTCCTAATTCTTTGAAAGGAACAATAGTCTGATTGTTTCATTATTTGGTGAAAATTTATGAATTTGATTTAAAAAATTAGTATTAGACTCTCATTTTGAGAATAGTAATCTCCTCCAACAAAACAATTGTAGCGTGAGAATAGTTGAGAAGTGAGTAATTTCTCGGGAGCATTACCGATTCCTTCCCTATATATTACATGGATGGTGCATTTTATTTACACATACGAGTACCAAATCTTACAACTAATTAATAACAATGTCCCAAACGAAAAAATACAGCTCTACACAATTAGTTAATATTACATCTCATATAACAAATCAAACGACTTCAACAGCCGTTCGATTGGGCAATTTGTCGAGCAAATCAACGGTGAGCATCGACGCTCGGGGCTTGGAAACGCGACCAGAAGAATAGCCAAGGGGCAGAAGAGGCGTTGACCTGGTCCGCTCACAGGAACTCAGCCATTTGGCTTGCATGTATCTCTGTTTCCGCCACGGTCCTAAATGCATTTTCTTTTCCTTCATGCACTTTTTCGCGGCGCCGCATAATATCTTTGTCACCGCCTGAAGTTTCTCCACTTTTCCGACGAATATTTCCGGCAGCCACCGTACGAGGCGGTTGTAATCCTCGCTGGCTCGAGCCATTTCGAACTCTGCTCTCAAGTTTAGCTCTATTATCAATCTCACCTCCCCTTTCTTTGAATTTTGTACCACATCTAAAAATGTGTGTTCCCCTGTTCAAATTAATTGGAATTTTAGAAAATAGAAATGATATTTCTCTTTACTTTAATTCAATTTGTTATAAAACTAGAATGCATGGTTTTTAAATATATCAAACAACGCCTACTAAGGGCTACTTTTTTCTTTTGATTTTTTTTTTATATAAAAAGCCACTTCTGGTGGCTGGGGAGCTGTACACCACAATCACCTAATTTTATGTAATTTTATTCACTAGGGGGGTAAGGTTTTAATAGTTGAATCTTTTTTGTGAAACTTTATCACGTTCTCGAATTGATGAATTCAAAAAAAAAAAAAAAAAAAAAATATTCTATTTGGCTATTTGAATGTCTGTGCTTCTAAATATTATGATGCAAGAAAAGACAAAAAGTAGTTCATTAACATTACAAGTTAAAATTAAGTACAATCCATTTATGACTAATGTTGTATTTTAAATTTTAATGGCAACGTGGGTTAATTTTTAAAAAATACAAATGATGTTCGTGGCAATTTCTAAAATTATTCTACTAAATTTGTTAATTTCTGCCCTATTTTTTTTAAAAATCAAGCACTATCATTATTAACAATTAATTTATCATTAAAAGACCAAATTTCTTTGAAGGCTCATGGTTCTCCTCTCCCAACTTATACTAAAAAAATAAAATCTAACTACAAAGACTAAATTTCTGAATTAGACTAACTTCATCTCTTAATAATTAGTTCATTGGGCATACTATTTTTGCAAGAGTACTAAACTTACAATAATATTTGAATGTAAAACAAAATTATTGAAAATTAATTGTTAAATTGAAGATCGAACTCACATTTAAAGTCCTTTTAAACAATAAATGTTGTTTATTAAAATACACTTTTTATGTGAATTATTTGCAGTTGTTGGATCATATTTATGGATCTACCTACCGATTAAATGCATAAAAAATAAAAATAGTTTTTTTCGGATAATGAGTTTGTAATAAGCTAATATTTTTGGGTCGAAAATGACGGCTAATAAAATTAGCTAAAAATTTAATCTTTTGTGATTGTTTACCTGAGGGTATATGGTGCGAGCTTTTCCACTTGGTTTTGCAAACGGCACTGTCGTAGCCGGCGTTACGGAGGTGACCGGAAACCTCCCTCAAGAGACAGCTCCGGCAGCCGGTCATTTCCATAACCGATCTACCACATCCACAAGCTCCTCCGGTTCCCTGTATTATTTCTTTAACTGCTTCTTTTGTAACATTTCTAATCTTTGATTCCAATGTACTAATTCGACAAATCGTCCCCTGCAAATTCAAAATCAATCTTAAATTTTAAATATTTTTAATCAAAACTTAAAAAAAAAAAAAAAAAAAAACTCACTTGTAAAATTTGATTTTGGGTCTCCCAAAAAGTCTTGTTTTCTTCAACATTTTCGACGTTTTCTTTTTCTTCATCATCAATTTCATCAAACGCCGTCGTTTCGCTTTCCTGGCTCTCGAAGCTGCTCCCAAACCCCTCGCCGTCGTCCAAAAACCCGAAAACCATGTCGGAAAAACTCGAACCGGGGAAATTCCGGCCGGCCATTTATGATCAAATTTAATTTCGAACAAAATGTGTTTGGTGGTGCAAACTCGACTGGAAAACTCTGTTTTTATATACCAAATGTTTGGACCAAACCGGACCTACCGTGGAACCGGGTGGATAAACCGAACGCGGCGCACACGTGGGCTCCACGTTGGTGATGTGGCGTGGCATAATTGGATAGGATAGATCAAACTGGTAAACTGAATTCCGTCGACGTTGGTAGACCGGACAGCGGGGATCCACGTCAGTTACGACAGATGCAATAATGCCGATCCATTTAATCAACCTAATCTGGATATGCTCGAATATCCACCTTAGCTTTTTTTTTTTCTCAAATTATTCTCTTTTTATAATCCTTCTACAATAAAAAAGAAAAATAAATTCTATACGATAGAAAATAATTCACTAAATATTTGAATATCCAATATGTTGTTTTAACAGGTAGATTTTAAGTCTAGGAAGTGAAAAGACTAGGAGAGGTATCTTTTTTTTTTGGTTAAATGTGTGCTTAGATTATCCATCAAGCAACTCGTAATTATGAATCTTCTACGCTAAAATATTCTGGCTTCTTTATTAAATCCTGTTATTTTCAAAATAATAATTAAAAAAAAAACCCTGTTAATAATTAATTCAATTCACGTGAATTATTCATACAAAAATAAATGATTTTTTTTTTTTCATTCTGTGATGTGCCCTTTCAAGTGGAACACTTTGTTCTAGTAGAATAATCGCAAGACTTTTATGTAAATGATATAAGTGTTTCAAAATATCGAATGCTTTCAAAAACTTTGTAGTATTAAATTCTCAAACAGTTTAGTAAATGGTACCATGTGAACAAATTCAAATTTTTTTGGTGGGTTTTAAAAAACGATACTATTTGAGAATAGAAAGATATTGATCGTTAAATCATGTTAAACTATTAATCAACTTAAAAATTAAACTTTATGAATTGAGGTATATTTAGTTGTATGAACCAATATTTAATTAATACTATATATTATTGCTAAGCTCATGGTATATTGTCATTTTTTTTTTTGGAAATAGATTACTTCATTAAAGAGAGGTGTAGAAACGAGAATCTACAGTTTAGCTATTAATTAAACAATTATCATAGGCTTTATTTCTTCAACAAAGTTATATATGAACCATATAATGAGCGCACTCGTTGATTCTATCACTATGTATGTATTTAATTTTCTTTGTTACTTCATTTCAAACATAAATTCACATTAAAACTAAAATTACTGCATCTTTAATCTATATTTATATTTTAAAGTTAAGTTAATTATCATTATTGTTAATATTTTGTTATGTAATTAAAAATTTTGCTATATCTCTATTAAAATTTGAATACTATTGAAATTTTAGGATAAAAATGTTCTGTTTTAAAACCTAAACAAATTAATTAAATCAAAATTTCATAACTTAAAAAACTTTTCCCTGTTTATTAAAATATAAAGTGGAAAACAAAGAAAAGAAACAAAATAAAACAAACAATGATATGTACAAAAGGTGAAACCAACCTGTTGATTTTGGGTGGGTCATGTCGAAAGTGGTAGAAGACTCGAGTAGATATTCTTAATTTCACAATCGGTTCAAATTCATGTTATCTTTAATCTTTTTCTCGTTATACATAATTGTGTTTCAATCAATCATTAACTTTTGTAAAGAAAATTGTTTTGTATTTAACAATGAAAATAGCTAATTTTTTGTCAAAAAAAAAGCTATCTAAATTTAAAATTATAGGTATGTCCATATTTAAATCTCATACAATCAATCAATATAAAAGTAGGTTTTTTATACAATAATATTGAAAGAAGAGAGATTCGAACCAATAATTTCATGGTTATTATGTTATACAAGATACCATTAAAACTCTCTTCTTATTGGTACATAAAAGTAGTTTTCTACTATGAATTTTAGATTATATTATTATATACATTGCAAAATTTTAACTATAGCAAAGTAGATAAAATATTAATTATTATTTCAAAAGTTAATAATTCAATCTTCCATTTCTATTATTTTAAAGTGAAGGATGAAGCAACAACTTTGAAACGGTAATTTGGTATGTATATCCATAAATTTATGTTTTATAAAATATTGTAAGTTAAACCTCTTAAAATACTAAACGTTATGAAAACGATATTAAATATATTGTTTTCACAAAATAATTATGTGTAGACAATTTTTGAAGTATTTCATTTAAAATTATTAACTTGTATGGTAAATACTCATTAATGTTAGGATATTAGGATATTATTTTATTCTCTTCTTCTGCTATTATTATTATTAGTTCTGTTATTAAGTTTGTTAGATTTATTCCTGTATTTTGAGTATAAATATTATTGCTGCTCCATCTGTAAAATTACAGTTTTATTCTTCATTAAATCACAGCATGGTATCAGAGCGTTCTGACTAACGTCTTTCTCTCTGATTCTTTCGCGCGTCTTTTGCTCATTAGTATTTTTTTTCCTTCTCTATACTTTTTTCAAATCGTCCATTTCTTTCAATTTCTTCTGAGTTTTGCCCTAATTTTTCAATTTCTTCTCTTCACCTTCTTCAAATCGTCTCTTTCCTCTCAATTTCTTTTGAAATTTTGCTCTTTTTTTATCCTTTTTCGATTCCTCTCTTCTTGGAATCAAGAATGGCTTCCGATCAAAATACCACAGCTTCGATCCACCTATTGACCAATATCTACAATTTGGTCCCTGTTCGTCTTGATTCGACGAATTTCGTACTCTGGAAATACCAGATTTCACCATTACTTCGCGCACACAAGTTGTTTGGATACATTGACGGTTCTATTCCGGCACCTGAAGCAAAGATCAGTGATCCACCAAATCCCAATCCAGAATACTCGACTTGGTACGAAAAAGATCAAGCGTTGGTCACATTAATCAATGCAACGCTCACTCAAACAACCCTCTCTTATGTTGTTGGTTGTTCAACATCGAAAGAAGTATGGGATACACTGACCAAACGCTTTTCTTCATCTTCTCGATCTCATATTGTGAGTCTAAAATCTGAGTTACAGAGCATTACGAAAAAATCTAGGGAGTCTGTGGATCTTTATGTTCAAAGAATCTCAAACTTGGTAAATCGATTGGCTGCAGTGTCTGTAATATATCGACTCGAAAGATCTGGTTATTTTTGCCCTAAATGGCATTCCATCTGCATATAATATGTTCAAGACTACACTGAGAACTCGATCTCAGACAACTTCCTTTGACGAACTCCATGTCTTAATGCTAACAGAGGAAGCAGCTCTTGAAAAACAAGTCAAGATTGATGAGAAACTACAATATCTACTCTAGCAATGGTTAGTAATGTTGCTCTTGGCCGTGGAAGAGGTTCTTGGCGTGGTTCCAGTCGTGGACGATACTTCCCCTCTTCTACTTCTAATATCATCTCATCTTTTCAAAACACTAGTCCATCAACTCCTCTGAATTCATCAACTGAATTGCCTCACAAAGTGGTTTTCCAAATCTGTCAAAAGTATGGACATAATGCGCTGGATTGTTAAAATAGGATGAACTACACTTTTCAAGGTCGACATCCTTCTACAAGACTCGCGGCTATGGCTCTTTCCTCTTCATCGTCTACTACTCAAGCCAACAATGATTCTTCAGTCTGGCTTAGTGACTCGGGTTGCAATGCTCATCTCACGAATGAATTCAGCAATCTAAGCATGTTTTCTCCATACTAAGGTGGGGATAATGTAACTATTCGTAACGAAGAAGCGCTGAATATAACACATCAAACTCATGTTGGGATCAAAGTACCAGCACAAGATTGGCATGATCGTCTTGGTCACCCGTGTCCCTCTGTTTTCCGCACCTTATCTTATTATTTACCTATATCTACTTGTATTCAATCTACTACTTGTCCTCATTGCTTAGCTGGTCATATGTCTAGATCTATTTTTCCCAATTTTTTTTACGTAGTACTGTACCTTTACAATTGATTCACAGTGATGTATGGGGCCCTGTCCCAGAAAATTTTATTAATGGTATTACGTTTCTCTCATTGATGACTACTCTCGATTTACCTGGCTTTTTCCTATTTGTTATAAATTTGAAGTTCCTACTATTATAATGAATTTCATCTCTTATATTGAAAATAATTTGTCTCTTTCTGTTAAAGTGTTTCGTAGTGATGGCGGGGGAGAATATATAAATAATAGACTTTGTGAATACTTTACTCGTAAAGGAATCACTCACAAAAAATCTTGTCCTCACACACCGCAACATAATGGCTTAGCCAAACGCAAACATAAACACATCGTTGATACAACCATATCTTTACTTTCTCAGTCTAAAGTTCCTTTGAAATTTTGGTCATGTGCATTATCCACTGCTGCGTACTTAATTAATCGTCTTCCCTCACAAAATTTGGCAAATAAGTCCCCATTTGAGTTGTTGTATAATACCTTTCCTGTCTACCAAAAACTGAGAGTTTTTTGTTGTTGTTGTTGTTATCCTCATTTAAGACCTTATAACACTCACAAATCAGAATCGCATACTTCCCATTGTGTTTTTTTAGGTTATCCTAAAGATTATAAGGGTTATCTTTGTTTTGATATACTTAAAGACAAATTATATATTTCAAGGAATGTAACTGTAACGACCCGACCCGAATGGGGTTCTAAATAGGCCATTACCTCAATGCATGCATAGAAATCAACACTAGAATTTGCAATAGGGTTGTTTCGGATTCTAAGTAAAAAAAAAAAAACCAAAAACCAAGAGTTCATTTAAAAGTCAATACAAAATTCTTGAAACTCGTCCTGTTTCCAAGCACTGCTCCAAGACAAATACATTTCCAAACATACTCGATCGAGATTTGTTTAAAACATACAAACTTTACAACAATGCTAGAATCCTAAAATACATTCGAAAACACCCTAGGGCTCCGTGCCCAACTACATGCATTCAGAGAGGACATTTAAATCATAAATATAAATCTCGAGAGTTGAACAACGGGTTTCCATGATCACAGCTCCTCCTCCACCCCATCCTCGCTCGCGCCATGGTTTCTGAAAGATAAGTAAGGGTGAGTAACGAATTACTCAAGAAGAATCCCCAACCGGGGTACAATACGATATACATGGTCATCTAGCGAGAAAGATATGCAAGCTATGAATATAAACACAGATAGAGCACATAGCTTAGCCCACACTTGGGCCTCTGGATGCCAACTCGTGGTCTTAGTCCGGAAATCAAACACCACACAACATATCACACAAGTCGCCCTATACGAGAAACAAGTCTCGGCCTCAGCTTCATCATCGTCGACGAAAGGTACACTCGCTCACAATCCCGAGGAGCTCTCCATCGCTACCAGAATGAGCGTAAGCATGCACCGCGTGCTACCGCAGACTATGGGGGTTGCTGTGGTCCAAGGCAAGCCGCCCATATCCAATCCACCACGCCTAACTAAATCTTTGGATCGGTGTCACCGACATAGGGGTGTGAGACACGACACGTAAACTATGTCACCAACCACCGCACTTGGGCCAAGAAACGGTCGTGGTAGGCTTACACCGTGAAGCCGCCCTTGCCTTAACAGTGGCAATCGTGGGCTACCGCCAAACATGCCGAGGACATGCCACGCCGGGGACGAGGCAATGCCAAGTCATCATCCCGACCGTTGGGGCATTAACAACCGCCTCCCTCACCCAAGATTGCGGGGCCTACCGCTTGGTTAGCTAATCCTCACGGGGTCCAGGGGACTAATGACTTGCTCGACGTCCCCGCCATGGATGCAAGGTTCTTTATGCATCGGGCCCGGATGATGCTATCTACCGCACTTCTAACCCGCCCTAGCAAACAAAGAAACAATTCCATAAAATCCAATACGTGCTCAAAGAGAATACAACGAGCCTAGCATGATACTACGAAGCAAGGAATGATACGAGCATGCCGTAAAGGAACAACCTAGCATGGATTAACATGAGAATTAACCAGAAAGTCATGCTAATCGGAATTCAGATTAGAGCACTTATCACCAAACATGTCAATAAACACAAACAAGCATACAATCAAGAATCGCATAATATATCGCAGGTCCACACAACTCCTGTAAGAAATCCTTACCGCCTAAGACCTCTAAACACAAGAAACCTAAGCCGCGATCGAACCCGAGCTAGCTTAGCGAGAACCTAAAAAAAACAATAATTACAATCAAAAGGCCCAAAAATAATAAAACAAACAGGGCTCACTCGGGAGCACTCACGAGGCACGGACACACTCTGACGGGCCGGCCAGACGGCCAGGCAAAGAAATTGGCGCAGATAGCGCGCTGCTGGGCGCAGGGTCGGCGCTGGGCGCTACCTGCTCGCTACAAGGCGCTACTGACACGGCGCCGAGGCGCTACCTGGGCACGGCCGCCGCCGAGCAGCAGCGCGCGAACGCGCGCGCGCGAGCAGGGGCGGCGAGGCGCGCGGGCGCGACTACGCTGCTGAGGACGCTGCGCGGGACGAGCGACTTCGGCGAGCAACAAGGACGCCCGACCGCGCGCTCGGCATGAGGACGCGCGCGACGAGGGCGCGCGGGATGCGCGATCCGGCCGGGCTCGGCCGGCGATGGCGCGGCTGAGCGGTCGGGCACGCGGCGAAGCGGCGCGCGCGCGACACTGGGCTGGCGAGGGCGACGCGTCTGCTCTGGCAGAATTGGCGGCGACTGGCGCGCGAGGGCACGCCGGCAGACGGCAGCAATGCTGGGCCGGGGAGGGTGCGGCTAGGTCGGGGGAGAGAGAGAGAGAGAGAGAGAAAGAGAAAAGAAATGGATTTGGGAAAAAAATAAAAAGAAAAAGAAAATAAAAAGGAAAATGGGAAAATAAAAGGGAAAAATGGGATTTTAATTCCATTTTCCATCCTTATCCACTTAAAACCTCAAAATCCCATTTCCCGGCTTCCTCCTTCGAGACCCGACCGAAGCAATCTTTTCCAATAAATAAATCTCACTTAAATCCAACTCCCAAAGCAACACTAAGGGCCCGGGCTCGAATCCCAAAGGAAACACACAACCAACCATCACTTTGCCAAAACCCAAAATCACAACCGAACTTCCAAACGACTAGCCCAAACATCTCGAGACTCGCAGCCAACAATAAACAAGCCTCAACAAGGGCGGAGCGCCTCAAGCCCCGAAAAACCTCAAATCCCGCCAGGAGCAAAAGACCAAAAATGCCCCTAAGGGACAAAACAGCTTTAACGGCCCAACCGAACCGCTGAATCTGAACCGGAAGCTCCTCGAGAACCGGGATAGAAAACTGGGCCGTTACAATACTCCCTCCTTATAAGACTTTCGTCCTCGAAAGTCCTAAGACGAAACGGCTCTAGGAATACTCCACTGATTCCTAGCCAACTGAACTTCTCGGCTAAAACAACACCAACCTTCTTCGAAAACCAAACCCTCTTGGGTTCTCAAAAACTCAACCACAATGCCATCCAGACTGCCAAACACTGATCTCCGAAGGAAAACAAATGCGAAAATACTAGACGGCAAACCACGTCCTCAACTCGCACCAACTCTCAACGGTGCTACTCACAAAGAACTCGAGGATCGCCACAAGCTCAAATTCTACACCACGACCGCAAAACTTTTCTCAATGCCCACAATGTAACCTTCTAGATTCCGAAACCAAACGGCCTACTCTTACTTCACATAAGGCCAACCACAAAGCTTGCCTAAAGCCTCAACGAAAAGCAAACAAATCACCCATCGCGCGATTGATCCAAAAAGGCAAACTTTTCCAACAAGCACAAGCTGAAACTTCAGCTACGGCCAACCCTAAATGGCCAAAACCAGGCACAGGCTCCACTCGGCCTAGCCAACAAACATGAGCCTCTCAACGGCCGAACGCAAACTTTTCGAAGCAAACCTACCAGCAACTGGCCAAGGAGAACACCGCCAGGCAAGGAACAACCAACATTCCTCTCAAGGAAAACTCGGGAAGCAAGGACTATACCATCACGCAGCTATCTGCGACACAACACCTTGAGGAGAACAGCTCAAGGGCTAACCAACCAATGCCACGGCACCTCTGTGCCAACTCTCTCAACTGAGGCTCACTAACGCCAACTGCGAAAGCACAACAACAAGAAGCAAAGCCCGAGAAGGAATTGCTCAGCAGAACTCAACTCAAGCTCATCGCGAGCAAAGCTCGCCTCCAAGCTACCGCTCAACTCTTAAAATCCAACTGGCTACTTAGAGGACTTCTCCTTTAAGCTTAGGCCTAACCCAACTTTCAACCAGAAGCTCCACTCCCGAAACCTCACAAGGAAAACGGATGACGACAACCTCCAAGCTTACGGATCCTGAGCCACACGAATCCGCAAGACTACCTCGCAAGCTAACACTCGAGGCTGGCATCCATGGAGCAACTCAACCACCACAGAGGCTAGGGAAAAAGGAAATCTTCATTCTCCAAAGAACCAACGACTTGCCAGAACAACTCAACTCTAACAGGCTGGCCTCCGCCCTTGCGGGAACAAACAACTCTTGGCCGGCTAACAACACAAAGCGAGGACCTCTCGCGTCAATGATCGCGCTTACTCGATCAACTCCGCAACTCGTGAGCTAAGTCGACTCCCGCCCAAACGGGAAACGACTTCCCAAAGAAGCAAACTTTAGAAGGGCGTGAACTCCACACACGCCGCTAACTTGCTCAAACCCAAGGCAAGGACAACCAACTCTCTTGGAAGCAACAACCAAGGGAAAGCTCAACCAATCGGATCACCAATCCGAAACTAACAGCACTTGCTCAACTGCCGAGGGAGGGGTCAACTCCCAAAACTTACTGACTAGGAACAAGACCTCGTGGCAACGCCTCCAACTAGAACCGAACTAGCTCTCTGAACCACAAAAGAACCAATTCTTGGCCAAACACTCACAAGAGGCGAACAACCTTTACTGCAAATTCTAGAACACCAACCAAGAATCCGCTTAATCGACAAACGACTACTTCCAAGCAGCCAACAAACTTTTCCTTCAAGCTAGCGCTTCCACCATCAATTCCAAGACCAAGGGAGTAACCTGACAACTCCCCGAAGGAAACGGCTCTTACAAGCAGACAACCAACGGACAGAGAGCTCCACATACGCTCACTGTCTTGCTCCACTAGAGCAACAACATCTAAATCTCACTGGCAACGACAGGGCCATCTCGATCAACCTCCAAAAGCCAAACGGGGCAACTCAACATCCTGCAACAGGAAAACAACCAACAGGGCACAAACCACTCGCCCCACGAGCAAAACTAATCTCAAGCAACTCCAATCCACACCTTGGTCGACACCAAGCATCAACTTGCCACCACACCGGAACCAATCCGGACTTTACTCCAAACAACCACTAGCTTGCTAGTCTACCAAGACTACTAGCAACTCCACCGAGGCTACAAACTACACGCCCCAAATGCCTAGCCAATCAAAACTCACTAGCTGGGCTCGACCGAGCTCTGAGAGGCTCTCCACAATCTAGGGTTCTCCGACAACCTCGACACACACCTGCCGACAAACGAGCTAATCAGCCCAATCGCTCGGACAGCACAACTCTCACCAAAGAACTTAACCATACAGCCAACACCAACTCCTTGGGAACCAAGAGGACCCAAAACGCTACGTAAAGCGCCATCCTCCTACTCAAAGCATCGGCCACAACATAACTTCTACCCAAGGAAGGATCCGAACAACTCTCTTAGCCATGACGATCAGAAACCACGCGGCTTAGCTACCACCGCTCTTGATCAGCTTCCAACTGAACTCCAACCAACGATCAACAAGAAGATCCGCCAACCAAGCTTAGGCCCAACTTAACAAATCTTGCCTAAGCAACAACTTGATACCACGAGCACGGTATCCTTACCACCTCAACCAAAGCCTTACAACATCCACTTGGAATCCAACTTCTCTAGGAGCTGAGCACTAGATTTCCAAAGCAACCCTACATGGATCTGAAACTCTCGCCACTTTAACGAACCACACAAAACACACTTGTGTGCACAACTCTCAACCTTCCTTTAGAGATCCAAGACTAACAAGCGCTTTTCCAAAAAGCAACGCTAACTCCCGGCAGAGATACAAACAATCCAAGGAACACCAAAAGTTCCATCTCCACACGATACTGGCCGAGGCAACCTTGCTCTACCAAAGCATAATCATGCCAAACCAAACTTACTTTGTACCAAGCCTCTACCAAGGGTGCTTACCCCTAAGGCATCCAAAACCTCTCGCAAGGCATCACCATCTCGCCTCATAGGCATCCAAATTTCATCTCATGAGCATCCAACTCGTGGTCCCTCTCACTGACCAAACTCGCATCTACAATGCTCAACTCTCCTCGATAAGGCCCTCGAAGGTAGTTGACCGCACTACCAACCACAAAGAAATCTCTTGGCCTTAACACTAGCGCGAGACTCACGCGCACCAACACTTGCCAACCGGCAACCTGCTGACTTACTCAACCTCCAGTAACACTGGGAAAAGGCTCCGACTCCTCACGAGCATCCTCTCGCTTGTAGTCCATCGACTACCACTGAACTAGCCCTCTGGCACGACCTAAACAGTGCACGCCATAAACGGATCCAAGGCTAAAGGAGTGCACTAAACTCCGAACGGCATAGAACCATCCGCTATGCCCAAGCCAAACTCAAGCCTCAACTGCACTTAGTGCCAAAGCGGCACACCAACCAATGCACCTCAAGTGCCACTACTACCAAAACCACACCTTACTACCAATGGGGCCAACAAGGTCACAACCTCTAGTGACAAGAACTCTGGCTAGGCATACAAGGGCTCCAACTCAAAAACCATGCCTATGGCATCTCATCAAACCGAAGGCTCACCGCCTACCTTTGCACCTCCACATGATGCTCAACAAAACTCGCCGCTCTCTCAACATGCAAAGAATTTAGCTCCACTCTACCAAACATTTGAGGAAAACACCAACGGATCCAATCCGGCGGAACATCGCTCACTCGCACTCCTTAACCACAGTGGTTCCGCCATCGCCGCAAAACAACAACACTTTACAGGAGCACAAAAATGCCTCAACAATCTCCTCGAAGGCTGCCAACTCTGCAGCTACTCACTGGGCAATCAAACAATCTGCTAAAACTCAAGATCAACACTTGAGCTACCCAGGCTAGTCCACACGGGGACCTGCTCCACAAACATCCACATAAGCACAGCCATAGCTAACTCCTCTCTTGGAGTGACACTCCAAGGCAAAACACCTCCACCCTCTCACTAGGGGAAAACCAACAACAGGGCCACAATTGGCCTAAGGGAGTCCAAGCTCTGCCTCCCACGGGGACAACGTCCCAGGGCATCCGAATCTGTCTGGATACCTCAACAAGCCACAACATACATCACACACTGCGGAAGTTGGCATGATGGCTCTCTAAGCCCAAACCAACAACGAGTCGTAACTCGCTGCTCCTCCGCTCCACAACACTACACAAGGCATACACTAGATGATGTGTATTGTAAATTCTTAACCCTTTTTCAACAACAAATAGTAAACTTAGGCGTACTGATGACCGCTTGAGTGCCGGTGATCATGGAAAAACGACCTACAACAAAAGGTCACTCTCACGAATCTATGACTCGAGCTCGATACCAATCAGAATTTACCCGACCCAATGGGGTTCTAAATAGGCCATTACCTCAATGCATGCATAGAAATCAACACTAGAATTTGCAATAGGGTTGTTTCGGATTCTAAGTAAAAAAAAAACCAAACCCGCAAGAGTTCATTTAAAAGTCAATACAAAATTCTTGAAACTCGTCCTCGCTTTCCAAGCACTGCTCCAAGACAAATACATTTCCAAACATACTCGATCGAGATTTGTTTAAAACATACAAACTTTACAACAATGCTAGAATCCGGAATACATTCGTAAAACACCTAGGGCTCCGTGCCCAACTACATGCATTCAGAGGACATTTAAATCATAAATATAAATCTCGTGAGTTGAACAACGGGTTTCCATGATCACAGCCTCCTCCACCATCCCGCCTCGCGCCATGGTTTCTGAAAGATAAGTAAGGGTGAGTAACGAATTACTCAAGAAGAATCCCCAACCGGGGTACAATACGATATACATGGTCATCTAGCGTAAAGATATGCAAGCTATGAATATAAACACAGATAGAGCACATAGCTTAGCCCACACTTGGGCCTCTGATGCCAACTCGTGGTCTTAGTCCGGAAATCAAACACCACACAACATATCACACAAGTCGCCCTATACGAGAAACAAGTCTCGGCCTCACCGCTTCATCTGCCGACGAAAGGTACACCGCTCACAATCCCGAGGAGCTCTCCAATGGCGCCAGAATGAGCGTAAGCATGCACCGCGCGTGCTACCGCAGACTATGGGGTTGCTGTGGTCTCAAGGCAAGCCGCCCATATCCAATCCACCACGCCTAACTAAATCTTTGGATCGGTGTCACCGACATAGGGGTGTGAGACCGACACGTAAACTATGTCACCAACCAACCGCACTGGGCCAAGAAACGGCCGTGGTAGGCTTACACCGTGAAGCCGCCTTGCCTTAACAGTGGCAATCGGGGGCTACCGCCAAACATGCCGAGGACATGCCGGCCGCCGGGGACGAGGCAATGCCAAGTCATCATCCCGACCGCTGGGGCATTAACAACCGCCTCCTCACCCAAGATTGCGGGCCTACCGCTTGGGTTAGCTAATCCCTCACGGGGTCCAGGGACTAATGACTTGCTCGACGTCCCCGCCATGGATGCAAGGTTCTTTATGCATCAGTGCCCGATGATGCTATCTACACCGCACTTCTAACTCCGCCCTAGCAAAACAAAGAAACAATTCCATAAAATCCAATACGTGCTCAAAGAGAATACAACGAGCCTAGCATGATACTACGGGCAAGGAATGATACGAGCATGCCGTAAAGGAACAACCTAGCATGGATTAACATGAGAATTAACCAGAAAGTCATGCTAATCGGGATTTCAGATTAGAGCACTTATCACCAAACATGTCAATAAACACAAACAAGCATACAATCAAGAAATCGCATAATATATCGCAGGTCCACACAACTCCTGTAAGAAATCCTTACCGCCTAAGACCTCTAAACACAAGAAACCTAAGTCGCGATCGAACCCGAGCTAGCTAGCGAGAACCTAACAAAAAAAACAATAATTACAATCAAAAGGCCCAAAATAATAAAACAAACAGGGCTCACTTTCGGAGCACTCACGAGGCACTGGCCGACACTCGACGGCCGGCCAGACGGCTTAGGCAAAGAAATTGGCGCAGACAGCGCTACGGGCGCAGGGTCAAGCGCCATGCGCTACTGCTCTGCGCACCGGGCGCTGGCTGACACGGCGCCGAGGCGCGCTGGGCACGGCCGCCGAGCAGGCGCGCGAACGCGCGGGCGAAAGCAGGGGCGCAGGGCGCGCGGCGCGCGACGCACGCTCTGAGGGACGCGCTGGGACGAGCGACTTCGCGCGAGCAACAAGGACGCCCGATCCGCGCGCTCGGATGGGGACGCGCGACGAGGGCGCGGATGCGCGATCCGGCTGGGGCTCGGCCGGCGATGGCGCGGTCGAGCGGCCGGGCACGCGGCGAAGCGGCGCGCGACATACCACTGGGTCGGGCGAGCGCGACGCTGGTCGCCTCTTAAGAATGGCGGCACTGGCGCCATGAGGGCACGCGCACAGACGGCAGCAAATTTCGGGCTGGGGAGGGTGCGGCTAGGTCGGGGAGAGAGAGAGAGAGAGAGAGAAAGAGAAAAGAAATGGATTTGGGAAAAAATAAAAGAAAAAGAAAATAAAAGGAAAATGGGAAAATAAAAGGAAAAATGGGATTTTAATTCCATTTTCCATCCTTATCCACTTAAAACCTCAAAATCCCATTTCCCGCTTCCTCCTTCGAGACCCGACCGAAGCAATCTTTTCCAATAAATAAATCTCACTTAAATCCAACTCCCAAAGCAACACTAAGGGCCCGGGCTCGAATCCCAAAGGAAACACACAACCAACCATCACTTTGCCAAAACCCAAAATCACAACCGAACTTCCAAACGACTAGCCCAAACATCTCGAGACTCGCAGCCAACAATAAACAAGCCTCAACAAGGGCAGGAGCTGCCTCGAAGCCCTGAAAAACCTCAAATCCTGCCCAGGGAGCAAAAAGACCAAAAATGCCCCTAAGGGACAAAACAGCTTTAACGGCCCAACCGAATCACTGAATCAACCTAAGCTCCTCGAGAACCGGATAGAAAATCGGGCACATAAAGAACTTTTAATGAACATTATTTTCCATTCTCTACTAACAATACCAATACTAATTCCCATGCCACTGAACAGTTTCGACCTCCATTTTTTATACCTACATCTTCAGATATTGCAACATCTATTTCTTCCCCTTTGAATCCTAGTGCACAACCATCTCTTCGACCTTCAAGCTCTCACACACTACCTCGTCAAGAGCCTTCACATGATACTCAAAATGTTGATACTACTCTACAGCCTTCACAATCTATTCCCTTAGGCCTTATTGGCATAATTCAAAATACTTCTAATAACAATATCCAACACACATCTGCAAGTTTAGAATCCACTTTGGATCCTCCAATAGATTCACCTCCCTCAAACATTCCAGAAAATGTTCACCCTATGCGTACTCGGGCCAAGTCTGTTATTAGCAAAAAGAAAGTTTTTGTTGCTAACATTACTCCAACACCTCTAGAACCCACTTCTTTTACTCAAGCAAGTAAACTCATTCCTTGGCAAAATGCAATGAAAGATGAATTCAATTCCTTAACTAAACAAAACACGTGGACTCTTACTTCTCTACCTCCAGGATGTAACCTTATAGGTTGTAAGTGGATTTACAAACTTAAGAATAATCCTGATGGAAGCGTCGCTCGACACAAAGCACGGTTGGTCACTAAAGGTTTTCATCAAGAAGAGGGTGTTGACTTCTTTGAAATCTTTAGCCCAGTTGTTAAGAAACCAACCGTTCGAATAATTCTATCTTTAGCTGCTTCTTTTGGCTGGTCTCTACGCCAATTGGATGTAAAAAATGTTTTTCTACATGGCGACCTTAATGAAGAAGTTTACATGAGTCAACCACAAGGTTTTGTTCACAAATCTTACCTCAATCTCGTTTGCAAGTTAAATAAGTCTCCTATGGTCTAAAACAAGCTCCACGAGCTTGGTTCGATTGTTTCACCTCACATATTCATAATTTTGGTTTTGTTGCCTCCCTTTGTGACCTTCATTATTTATTCGTAATGATAATGGTTCCATTACTTACCTATTACTTTACGTGGATGATATAAGTTTAACAGGGAATGACTTGCCTTTTGTTAACTTGTTTATTCAACAATTGCAGAATAAATTTGAAATGACTGATTTAGAATGCCTCTCATACTTCTTGGGTTTAGAAGTTCACAAGAAATCTGATGGAATCCATGTTCAACAAACTAAGTACAGTAGTGATCTACTTGAACGTTTTGGCCTTTCGTTAATGAATGCATGTTCCACTCCTTCATCTCGTACTTCTCTCACATCCCCTACATTACCTGACGTTCACTCGGCCGGACATTACTTATTCTGTAAATCGTGTCTCTCAATACACGAATAGTACAACTCCATTGCAACTCGTTGCGGTCAAGAGTATTCTCTGATATGTTCGTGGCACCCTCAATGCAGGCCTCATTTTTAGACCAGGTTCTTTATCAATTAATGCCTTATAGGACTCGGATTGGGCTGGTGATGTTGCTGATCGTCGTTCGACAACAGGTTTTGTTGTGTTTCTTGGCCACAACCCCATATCATGGATGTCCAAAAAGCAGTCTACGGTGTCGAGAAGCTCCACCGAAGCTGAGTATAGAGCTATGGCAGCAACTACTGCTGAGCTATTTTGGATACGTCAGCTCCTTCAAGAACTATGTGTTGTTGTTCGGACTCCTCCTTGTCTTCATTATGACAACCAGTCAACTATTCTTCTTGCGAAAAATCTTGTGTTTCATGGTCGTATGAAGCATGTGGAAGTTGATTTTCATTTTATCCGGGAGAAGGTTGCTTCTGGCGATGTCGTTCTTCAATCAGTGCCCACACATGATCAGCTTGCAGATTTATTGTGACGACCCGACCCGAAAGGGGTTCTAAAATAGGTCGTTACCTCAATGCATGCATACAAATCTACAGAAAATTTGCAAAATGGTGTTCGGATTCTAAGTAAAAACTAAAACATAAAACATCCATTTAAAAAGTCAACATCAATCCTGAAACCTGTCCCTGTTTCCAAGCACCTGTTCCAAGACAAATACATTTCCAAAACTTACTCTGATCAGAGATTTATTTAAAACATACAAGCTTTACAATAGTGCTAGAATCCGGAAATACATTCAGAAAACACCCTAGGGCTCCGTGGCCAACTACATGCATTCAGAGGACATTTAAATCATAAACATAAACATAAGACTCAGAGTTAAACAACGGGTTTTCCATGATCACAGCTCCTCCTCCAGCCATCCTGTCTCGCACCATGGTTACCTGTGGAAAAACCACAAAAATAAGGGTGAGTAACGAATTACTCAGTAAGAATCCCCAACCAGGGTACAATACGATATAATCAGTCATCTAGTACCCAAGCATGCAAGCAAACAGCTACCAACATAGATTATAGCTCAACGAGCTCACAAGGAAAGATCTGGAATCATCGGAAGTCTCCTACTTCCGGCCTACTGATTGGTTATCCCAACCAATCCCGGGACATCACCGAGGTATCTTTCACTCGGGGGATTGTTCAGCTCAAAAACTGATCCCAAAGATGTCCTCAAGGGCCTCTTTGCCCTTGCTAATCTGGACTTACGGGAGAGTACCTGAAGTTTGGCTCTAACGGAAAGGAATGGTGTACTCACGAACATTAGCCCGGGGGAGCTCTCCGAACCGGCGACTAACGCGTGTGCGCGCACACCGCATGCTGCTGCAACCGGCGTAAATGTGGGGGCCCAAGGACAAACTACGCGCGCGTGCACGCATGCCTAAGACTCGGAGCGGTGTCACGATCACGAGAGCGCGAGGCCCTCGGCGCCATCCATGCGGCACTGATCCACCGACTGGCAAAGAAAGAACCAGCCAAGGTAGGCTTACACCGTTGGCAGGGTTCCGCTCTAGCAGGCTACAAACTAGGCATATGCCGAAGTGGGTAGCTAAATCCACAACAGGCGATCGGGGGGGCAAGCAAGATACTTTATGATGCGCACACTTTACTCCCGACCAGTGGGGACAAAGTACGTTATGTCCGCTCTCAGCCTCTGGATGATGACAAACCCTAAAACTCTATCTAAGAGTACAGAGTAAAATCAATGATTCCTGGCTAGCAAACAATGACCGACATCAATCACATTTACCTAGCATGATACTACAAGCTTATGCAAGAATCATAAGCATGCTGGAAGAACAATCCTAGCATGGCACTAACATGTAAAATCAAGCAAACATGCTAGCAAGAAATCAATCAAAGCTGCTCTATTATTATCATGCTCATAACAGTCAGCAAACATACAAGGCATATCATGAAAATATCGCAGGGCCCACACAACTCCAGTAAGAAATCCTTACCTAGTCGGAAGGCAACAACACACAATAAAATTAACTGCCATCGAACCCGAGCAACCTATAGCGAGCCAAACAAACACATCAATAATCATACAAATAGGCCTAAATACAATAAAATAAACAGGGCTCGGCTCGGGAGCAACTCACGAGGCGCGGCTGACACGCGAACAAGCCGGCTGCACGGGCGAGACAGCTAAAGGGGCTGGCTGGGCACGCTGGGTTGCGCGCGGACGGGCGCGGAGCGACACAGGGGCGCGCGGGCGCGGGAGCTAGCTCGGCTGGGCGACGGCGCGCGCGCGCGCTCGGCTTCGAGAATAGCGCTTCGGCGCGCGGCGACACGATGCCACGCAGGCGCTGGACGTCGCGATCGGCCGACACGGCGCGACGACACGGCGACGCGAGGGCTTGGCGCTCGCATCATCTTGCGGCGCGCTAGGGGCCGGGCGACGCGACATCAGGCGGCGGGTTTCGGGCGATCGCGACATCGGGCGACGCGACACGGCTCTGGGTGATGCGATCTGGGGCTCGGGCTGGGCGACGCTTCGACGACGCGACTGACTGAAGGGCAAGAAGGGTAGGAAAGCGCCTCGGGCCGACGAGGCGACTGGCCGAGAAGCGAGCTCTGGCCGACGACCTTGGCGGCGAGGCTCGGGCGAGCTAGGCGACGCGACCTGGGCAGGGCGAGCTCGGGCTGGCGACTTAGGCTGGGCGAGGCTCGGGCGAGTTGGGGCTGGGCTAGCTCGGGGAGAGAGAGAGAGAGAGAGAGAGAGAGAGAGAGAGAGAGAGAGAAAAGGGATTTTGAAAAGAAAAGGGAAAATGGGAAAAATAAAAGGAAAATAGGGATTTTAATCCTAATTTCCATCCTTATCCAAATTAAAACCTTAAAATCCCATTTCCCGGCTTCCTCCTTCGAGACCCGACTGAAGCGACCTTATCCAATAAATAAAACTCACTTAAATCCAACTCCCAAAGCAACACTAAGGGCCCGGGCTCGAATCCCAAAGGAAGCACACAACCAACCAACACTTTGCCAAAACCCAAACCACAACCGAGCTTCCAACCGACTAGCCCAGACGCCACGGGACTCGCAACCCACAACAAACAAGCCTCGACAAAGGCAGGAGCTACCTCGAACCCTGAAAATCCACAAATCCTGCCTGGGGAGCCAAAAGACCAAAATACCCCCAAGGGTCAAAACAGCTCTAACGGCCCAACCGAACCACTGAATCTGAACCGGAAGCTCCTCGAGAACCGGGATAGGAAACTGGGCTGTTACATTTATTGACTAAATCTTTGCCTACTCATCGTCTGCATTTTCTCAGCTCCAAACTGTTGGCTTCCTAGTCTTTCGCCATTAGTTTGCGAAGGCGTGTTAAGATATTAGGATATTATTTTATTCTCTTCTTCTACTATTATTATTATTAGTTCTGTTATTAAGTTTGTTAGATTTATTCTTGTATTTTGGGTATAAATATTCTTGATGCTCCATTTGTAAAATCACAGTTTTATTCTTCATTAAATCACACCAATTAATACAATATTATGTATTAGTAATATAGTATTATAAGAATTTATTATTATTACCAATAACTATAATTGGTATTTTTTTTTAAAGTGCATTTATAAATATGTTCTACATTTGATTAATCTCCAAAGTTTTTCTAAATTATTAAGCAATATTTTTACCTAACACATTTTTTCAATTAAATCTCATCGGTAGAAACTATGTCATGTATTTAAAAGAATTTATTTACGGGTTAAAAAAAATTATGGTATATCAAGTGTGAAAGTAGAAGATAATAAGCCTATAATTTGAAGATAATAATAACCTATACCAAGTTGAAGCCATTAAAATAATTAGAATTAAATAGAATCAATACATATGATTAAGTAATTTTAAAAAAAAACCAATTGATAAAATAACAACTATAGATATACATTTGTTTTTGTAATGATTAATGAAGGGCCTGGTTTTGTGAAAAACAAAAGGCGATAAATATAATATTAATAATTAAAAGGGACGCAGCAGATGGGAGATGCATTTTATCCTAAAATCCTAATCTGGTGGGAGTGGTGGGGCCAGCATTATTGGACGTTGATTAATTGATCTCAACGTGGATTATTCTGCGACGTTGATTTATTGATATTTTATCGGAGTGCTGGGACCCACTTGTTCCCTACCTGATTTTAATCATTGTCACTTTATTTTAGCTGATGTGGCAATTACGCGGCTCCCCGCCACCGCTGTTGACGCCGTTTTGGCAGTTTCCGGCGCGTGAGATTCTGTTTCGGCACCCACGCTCCACATTCCAAAACTAGTTTAATGTTTTTAAGTACTAAAATAATTTAATTATGTTAAGCTTTTTTGTAAAGGTAATTATGTTAAGTTTAAAAAAAAAAAAAATTGTTAAGCTTATCTCTTAGGCCCCGATAATCATTTTATTTTATTTTTTTTATTTTTTATTTATGAAATTTAAACTTACAACAACTACTTCATTATACTTTTTTCCTTATTTGGATATCTACATTTTACCTATATTTTAATAAACAAAATCAAAATTTGTAAATAAAAAAAAGTAGCTTTCAAAAACTTGTTTATGTTTTTGAAATTTGGTTAGTATTCTCCCACTTTCTTAAGGAAAGATGGATACAGTGTAGGAAAGATGGGGCACATGGTAGGAAATTTGAATAGAAATAGACTTAAATTTCATAAACAAAAAACAAAAAACAAAATGGTTATCAAGTAAGACCTTATTTATTTAATTTTTTTCTTTTTTCTTAATTTTATATTGTTCTCTTTTTTTCTTTTTTTGAAATGATTTTATATTGTTCTCTTAAACCTTACTTTAGCTAACAAAAATAATAATTTGGTGACGTTAATGTATGTTTGATGAACAAAACATATTAGATCCAATCCCCCTAAAACGTAAACTTGATTTAGTTTTATTTTATTTTTGGGTTAATATATCATTTTTATTTTTAAATTCTCATATTTATTTTATTTTAATCTATCGATTTTTAAGAATTTATTTTTATCTCTAAAATTTTAAATGTTTAATTTCTTTTTTTTTTGAGATAGTTTAATTTCAATTAACCTACTTTTGAGAAAGCTTAAAATAGTATATTTAGTTAAAAAGAAAAAAAAGGAAAGAAAGAGAGGTTATACATCGTGCCAGATCTAAGATGGCTGATTTTTTTAAAATTTTATTTATTTTATAACTCCATTGTAAATATTTCTAAGTAACATTAAGGTGGTGTTTGTTTGACATATTTAGGTAATATTTTAGTTAAGGAATTATATTGAATAGTTAAAAATTGATAATTGTGTCAAAAACTCGTTTGGATGTAGATTTACAAATGAGTAGTTATTTTTAGTGGTTAAAAAAGAAATGATTAAAATTGAATGGTTAAAAATGAGTTATTTTGATTGATTTGAAAGGAATAATTAAAAATAAGTGGTTAGAAATGATTTTCTAGTTATAAATGAAGGGTTAAAAATGAGAGTTATTTTTAAAAGTAAAAATGATGAGGAGTTAATAAAAACTCGTTTGGATGTATGTTTTCAATGAGGAGTTAATAAAACCTAAAAATAACTTCTACCTAAATATGTCAAACAAACAACCTCTAAGAAGTTGGATAAAAGGATGTTTTTTTTTCTTTTTTTTTGAATTTAACCTCTCCTTTCTGAACCTCAAACTTCTTTCCCGTGTTACACCGAAGCTTTTGGAAGCTTGCAGATATATAGGCTGAATTCCAATTATGGAAGTGAAAATAATTTTCAACTTTATTTTAAATTTTTTTTATTTAACTCTATAATGAATAAAATAAATAAAAAAGAATATTCAAGACAAGGACAAGGGTGATATGAAATTGTGGTTGGAGCAAGAAATGATAAGGTTATATCATATTTGTTTGAGAACCACAAGAAAGCCTTACTTTCCATGATTGAAGAATTAAATGTGTTTTTCTAGCACATGCAACAAATAACACATTTTGCCCCACAATTCTTTTTATCTACTGATAGCGGCCGGTTATATGTTTTAACCGGTCAATTAAAACAATCCTTGAAAATTCATGCACACCATGGAAACTAACCTTACGTCTACTATTAGAGCATAAGAGGAATCTCTTATTCATAATAGCATCAAAAAATTTCTAAGAGCTCAAATGATGACTAAGCTTCGCTAAAAAAAAAAAAAAGAATTCAAAGAATGTTGGAGATACTCACTTTGTGGTGTAATTGTCCCACATTAGAATAGTGATCATTCTTCTTCACATTTATAAGAGATATAAGTTATTCTCGTCATAGCTAATTGGTTTTAAAGTGAAACCACATATTCTCTAATATAGTATCAGAGCTCCATGTGGGTTGGTTATTAGTCTCCCCAAATTCCGATTCAACCCAAAATGCTTTAAAATGTAATCTAGATGACATTTCACGTGTAATTATGAGTTATTCCTCTAAGTTAAAACTAACTTCACCAATAAATCAAACTATATTTTAAGTGAAAAAATAATCATAACCATTTGAACTCCTCGTATTAACTTCAATACAAAAATCAAGCAATGCACAAATATTGTAAGCTGTACTAAACATAAAATGTAAAGTAGTAAAGTCGAGTTCTATAAGTGTATGGTCAAAAGATTTCAGTATGTTATAAAAAGAAGTGGGTTTTGACGGATCCAAATAAATGACCTCTCATGATGATCTTGCCAAAATAGAAAACCAAACAACATATGGAACATGCATTATCAATAATATTAATGAAACATTCTTGAAAAAAACAAAAAAAAAAAAGTTTAAAATGTGTGACGTTTCATAGACCCAACAGGCTCGAGCTTAAACGTGGATCCTGCCCATATTAATAATTATGAAAGAACATAGACTTACAAACTACCGTCTACGTGTGCCGTATTTTTTGTTTAGGATACATTAGATAAACACAATATTTAAGCTCAAAACTAATTAATTACTTTATAGGTTATTACTAAAGTACGATTTTTTCCATAAAAGTTTGAAACTGTTTTTCGTCTTCCCTCCCTTCTTTCACCCTTATTTGTTATCTCTCTCTCTTTTTAAGTATAAATTGGGGGAGGGAGACAAATACTCATTCTCAGACTCTAACCTGGGATGCTGGTGTCCAAACAATGAAACCATTAACCTATTCGGCCTCCATTTTTTCCGATGAAAGAAAATCACCTCCATATTGTATATGATTGCTTCCGGTGACTGAGACCTTTTTTTTTTTTTTACAGTTTATTCCTTCAATATTTGGTAACTATTTCTTCCTACTAATTTATTGTACCTTTTCGGAAGATTTTCTTGAATTTTAACGTGCATTTGAAGGTACAATAGAAGATATAATGAAAACGTTGAACATTCGATAAATGGAAAAAAAAAATTCATCATTTTATATTATGATATTTGCAGTAGTTGATGAAAAACATCAAATAAAAAAACTCTAATTTCGTACTTGTGGAACCTCAAATAAATACTGCATTTCTAATAAATACGGTATGTCTAATGAATATTGTATCTCTAATAAATACCATATTTATAATTAATACTGTATTTCTAATAAATATAGTATTTATAATACCATATTGGAATATTGCTTATAAAATATCTGTCTTGAAATCCTTAACCTCAACGGCTAGACTGCCTTTTGGGGACATTAAGAATTGTATTATAATAAATATTATATAATACTAAATTACAATAACTACATTGTATTATCAAAACTTTGTAATATTGTATAAGTTATTAATACGAATAATAGTGTATTATAAAATACAATTAAAGAATATTGTTGTAATAAATTCATCTTCAAATTAGGGTTTGTTTTTAATATGGATGCCTTCTTCCGAAATGCAGTTTGTCATCTAGTGGAGTTCAAGTTGCACAAAAGTCCTTCATATGTTGGGTGCTAGAATAAATACGATTGTTGCTTAGAAATTGTAAGTGGAAGGTATTATTGTCATTTTGTCGACACGTTTTCAATGGGACTTGAACAAATTTGTATATTATGGGTTGAAGCAAGTGAGATGGTGTTAACATTGAAGCGTCTTGACTGGCGTTCGTACTTCATATAGATGGAGACAATTCTAAAAACATTTGGACTGAAAAACGATTTTCGAATAGTAGAAGGAGACGATTTCGTGAGGAAATCTTTAGAGAAAAAATGGTAGTCTAAAGCTTAGAGAAAAAGAAAGAGAATCGAAAAGGAATAGATGTAATTAGGTTGATGAGACAAAAAATATGTACACTATTATAGGAAAAAAAAGTTTGAAAATTTTAAAAAAAAAATCTTTTTTATTAATAAGAAATACCAATCAAAATAAACTATATTCAATGATGAGAGTGCGATTATAATTGTCTAATAATCCAAATTTAGAAATTCATTATTGAAAATTACATTTATTAATATTTTATTTGGAGCTTAGATTTGTAATTATTTTGTCTATTTAGTCTATTCTTAAAATATATATATATATATATATAAAATAGTAATTTGCCATCAAATCATAAAAATTATATTTAGTTTACCATCTTTAAAAATAGATTTTAGTTACTATGATTTGATGTCATTAATTCACTTATAGTAACAAGATTAAATTATAAATTTGGTCTCCACGAATGAATTATAATTTAGTTCATAATATTTTTTTTCCTAAGAATCAGTTGTTAAATTATAAATTCATCTATGAATTGTATATGTAGTGTCGTTTTTTCTTTTCAGACAAAACGGATCACTTTAGTACAAGTGTAATCGTTAGTTCCATGAATGGTATGTGTAGTCGCTAGTTTATGAGCTATAAATTATTCCACATATATTATTTCTATTAAGTAATTTGTTGGCTAGCTGCAAAAATTTTAAAATGCGAGTACTTGTTTGAATAGAATTAAAGGAAACTTTGGTTTTTGCAAACTTTTTTTTTAAAAATAAGTTAGATGGAAAGGACATTTTCTGCAACATCAAATCAATAGTGGTTGGGTACATAACATATGACAATTTCCTCTTTTTTCTTATGTCGGCAGAAGAATCAGACCCTTGCCATGTGGACACAACAACTTGATAGTTTGGGCCTCTCAAGGCCCATTACATAATTATGGGCTAAGTGGGCCACTTTTGGGCCTCTAATTGGATAAAGTATCTTTTGAGATGGCCTAAAAAACAATGACTAAATTTAAAATTAGAGATTCAAAATTATAGTTTTTTAGTTGGATTCATTGGCAAATCATTGTTGTTTCTATAGTGTACATAAAAGAAAGTGTTTTGGGCTATATGGCCGTTTGTTTGATTAAACTATATCAGAAAGTAAGTGGGCCTAAGAACATCAATACAATTGAACGACTTAAAAATTTTAAAGGGCTATTGGCAAGAGTAACCTAAAAATAAATAAAAAATTACAAAAATAGTCATATTCCGAAAATTTAGCAAAACTAATCGACCCATTTAAATGGAATTTTTCATTTATTGGTAAAATACATAATTACTCTCACACCTTAAATTAACATTTTAAAATAAATATCTCCTAAATTTTTTCAATTTCTGCATGAATTATCTCATGTAAAGTTGCCTCTAAATCTCTCGTATTTTCTTATGGATTCTCTCTAAATGAGTGAGGTTTTAAAGATTTTTTTTTTCATTTATTTAAATTTGATACATAATTTTTATTTATTTCTACGTAGTTGTTTTTTTTTTAGGAAAATTGTAGAAAATTATTTTTATTATATCAAAATACTTAAAAACTTTAATATGTATTAATAAATAAATACATGTTTCTAATTTTAAAATAAATAATTAAACACAGTTTAAAATAAATAAGGATTTATGAATTTTTGTTATTTTTGTGGTCTTGGTTATTTATGCATAAATATTATATATTTTTAGAGTATAAATACTGAAATAATATCATATTTCACAATTAAGATATATTTATCTCATTTAAGAGTATTAATTCATCAAATATTATATTTATTTGTATTATTTAATAATTTAAAAAATAATTATAAATACGATCCATTTAAAAAAAATTAAAAAAATGTAGTCATTTGTACTAACGAGTATTATCAAATATTTTCTTACAGAATGTTGGTATTAATGAGTATTATAATACACTATTAAAGTGTATTAATGATTAATATGAGTATTAATGAGTATTATTGTACACTATTAAAATTATTAATACGAGTATTAATGTAAGGACCCGACCCAAGCTAGGGTCTAAACCTAAGTCTTTAACTCTAAATGCATGAAAATCGTACTCAACATCTTGGGCATGAAAATTTAAACCAAAACCTCTTTGAAAACAACTAAGAATAACAAGTTTATAAAAACCATAAATTTATTAAAACAGTCATAGGGTACCCAATAGTCAAAACATAAAAGCTCGGTAAACCATGCACATTCATCATGCCCCTAAATAGTTCATGCAGAAGGAAGGAATGTAAAAAACTCTAAACAAACTAATGCAGTTGGTCTCATGGTCACCTCCAGCTCGTCCGATCACCCATCTCGATACAATCTCGTAGTACCTATGGTATTACACAGTGGAAAAGGTGAGTTTTTGCAAACTCAGTAAGGATCCCCCAACTCGGGGTAAAGACATGCATCAGGTCGAAAGAAACACAAACATGTAAGATAAGCACATAATCAAGGGGTCCACAAAACCCGAGCTCCTGGGCAAAAAGGGGTTAGGAACCATGTCCAAGATCCATGCCACGCAGAGCGGTCTGAGGCCACAAACCAAAGACTTAAAGGCCGATAGAGACCACAAATCTCTAGGGCAATCTGGGATACCTGCTCCAAGCCGAGGGATCCTGCGAGTAGAGAAGCCTGGTAGCTAAGGGACCACAAATCCCACAGGTTTCATACTCACGGTGAGGGTGGATCCAGCACGCTCACCAAAGGGCCACAAACCCAACCACATACATGGAGAGCACCCTAGGCTACTAGTAAAATGCCGACATGGCCGTGAGCCTGGTGGGCCAACCATCCACTAGAACCCGACGGCGAGGGACCACAAATCCCCCTTCGAGAACGTGTCGGCCACAAACCATCACGTCGGCTTACTAGCATCCTCTATCCGGTTTTCGTGTCTCGTTTGCGTCCCAAAGAAGCACCAAACCATGCATCAAACATCATGCAAGTCCCTAGTGGGATATATGAACTATCATGCAAGACCGACTCTGTCAATCACCATATGGTAGTTCATGCATATCCAGATAATCAACTTAATCTACATGCTTGCCTTAGACATGATATCAATCATATATTGCATGCTCTCAGTGTAATCAATGCAAGCAACAACAACATAGAGTATGCCACATCAAACCATCAAGTGAATACAGTCAATCTAACACATGTAATAGCCACGGGCCTCGAGAAGGGGGTAGCGGGTCCCTTACCTTGGCCAATCCACTGACATCTTTCCATGAATCCACTAGAAGCTCCAACCAGCCAAACACAACTCCGAGCCCTGAAACGAACAAACGGGTTAAAACTAGCACCTTAGACCATAAAAAATGGATCCAAAATACCGAATTTATCAAACCGAGAAGAACCTCGAAAAATGTGCCCCAGAGACACCCGGTTGCTACACATGCCTCACAAACTCGGCTCGACGAACAGAAAATGGTTTGGGCCATATCTAGTCAACAGAAAAGTCAATGGGTCAAAACTCATCATTTTACCCAACCCAAACACACCTTAATTCACAACTTAAATAAATTTACTCTTCTAGTCAAACAAGCTTGACCATTAACTAAATAACCATAACTCGATAAACAAACATCTTTAATCCATGACTTAAATGATTTTAAACTTGGAAACAAACATCCATAAACCATACTTTAAACGATCTCAACCTTGTAAACAAACAACAACAAACCACCACTTGAATATTTTTAAACCAACAACAAACACTCTTAATCCACAAATTGATTAATCTAAGCCTCATAGCTAAACAAGCTTAATAAATCGATAAAATGACTTTAATCCAATTTTAAATCGCTTTAAACCCACACCCAAACAAGCACAATCCACAATTTAAATAACTTTAAACATGCAACCAAACAACCCTTAATCTTGATTTAAATAGCTTTCACCTTGTAGACAAACACTACATATCCATAACTTGAATGCTCATAAACCAACAACCAAACAGTCCTTACTCTTTAATTAAATATCCTTAAACCTATAACCAAACAAGCCTAAAACCTTATTTAAATAAGCTTGAATCTGAACCGAACAGCCCATATCCCTCATTAGAATAGCCTTAACCCAACTTGAATAACAAAAGCCATTTACCAAACACCCATTTTCTTCTTCACTTGCAGCCACACCCGAACCACCCGCCGAACCCAGCTTCAAACCTTCATGAACGGCGGCTCGATCCCACGACCCTTGACGACCCCCACTTGCAGCGGCTGAGACGAACACGATCTGGCTTACCACACCGACCCTACCACCTCGACAGCTTCATCAGAATGAAACCCACAGCCGAACAACTCCCCACACGACCCCATTGACGGCGACTAGGACCCTGCTTCATTCTTGGTTGCAACAAAGACCACGTGAACGACTAAACTCGACTGAAGGCTCGCTCGAACCACATGACAACGACGAACAAAGCGGCACCGGCAATGACGAACACAGGCAATATTTTTTTTTTTTTTGGCTCAGGCGGCAATGAACAGTAACTAGCTTGACCTAGGGATTTGGTTTCTCAAATTCAAGCTTAAATATCTCCCTTCAAATGACCAAAATGCCCCATCTTCTTTAACTTATCTACAAAACTGCCATTTTATTTATTTAGTTTGGATCTTTTAAATAAAAACACTTGGGTTATTACCATTAATAAGTATTAATGATTAATACATGCATTAATAAGTATTTATAATACAGTGTTAATGATTAATACATGTATTAATAAATATTTATAATACAATATTAATACGAATATTAATACGTATTTATAAATACACGTTAATGATTAATACGGGTATTAATAAATATTTATAATATTATATTAATGATTAATACGGATATTCATAAGTATTTATAATACAATATTAATGATTAATACGGCTATTAATAAGTAAATATGAATACTTTAGAATTTGAATACATTTTAAAATTATTTTGTAGGTAGAACTAGTCCATTATAATTTTACTTTTTAAAAAGTAAAAAAGATTCATGAAAATGAAGTTAAGATTTAATTATTTAAATACATTGAAGTGCAAAAAACCAATAATCACATATTAATAAATAAATACAAGTTTTAAATAAATAATGTTTTTGGGATTTTGTTCTTTTGTGGTATCTATCATGTTAGGTTAGGTATAAGTATTGTATTGTTTTTGCTTGGATATAAATATCGAATTAATATGGTATTTCACATGTAAGATTTTTTTTTTTTTTTTTATGTATACGTATTTATCTCACATATGAGTATTAATTCATAAACTTGATATTTATTTGTATTATTTAACAATATAATTTTCTAATTTAAAAAATTGTGATAATACAGTATTAAAAAAAATCATAATTCTAAACTTTAATACATTAATATTTAGATAAAAAGGCTTATGATTGATAAATACATATGAATTATCATTAAAAAATGTTCATATTAATTGAGCTATTGCGTACATAAATTTTCCAAAATTTGTGTATAATTGGAAGCCGTAAACATTCTTTTAAAATTGTTGAGAGATTGAAGGAGTAAATAGTTGATAGCTGTTTTTGTAATTAAATAAAAATATTCGGTAATTTCATTGGTTGAGGGTAAGATGGTCCTTTTGAGAAATATTATTTATTTAATTTAAAACTGATAAATAGTTTTGCAAATACTTTTAAGTTTGAGTAGAATTGCAAATACTTAAAAATAAAATTCTGAAGTTAAATTTGGAGGACCATAAACTATACATTTAAACACTATTATTCTCAAATAAATAAAAGCTAAATATCAAACTTTTAGGATTAAACTTGTAACTTTTATTTTAAAAAGAATTTAAACGGTCATGCGGTTGGATGCAACTTATGCCCTAAAACCAAGACAAGAATACAAACTCATTCTTAACTTCCACTATATCCCTCGTGATCGATCGGGTGTTAGGGTTAAGGTGTGCAAACAACAATGCTACATGCAACATTCTTTCGACTTTCTCTACGTTTCACGTACCCTACGAGATCAGCTCCCCTTCAACAACCATTTGTCCAATCCAATCCACCAACGACGACTTCCCTTCCTCTATTTTTTTTTTTTTTGAGATTACAACAATTGGGGGTGGGGAAGACTCGAACCTAAGACTTCAAGGTCTTTAGGTATATAAAGATGCCGCTTGAGCTACTGCTCTATTGGTCTTCCCTTCCTCTATTGCCTTCCTCTCATGCATAACTTCCATATTCAAGAAAACAATTTGAAGTACAAAATTGAATGGTACTTATAAATTTATTAAAATAATAAAAAAAAAATCAAAACATTATTTAATGGCCTACATTTTAAATTTTAGGTTAAAATACCATTTTAGTCCTTAAACTATCATGAAAGTTTCATTTTGGTCCCTAAACTTTCAAAAATTTAATTTTAGTCCTTGAACTTTTTTAAAAATTTAAAAATAGTCCTTAGGTTAAAAAAAAATAGTTAACCATGGTTAAAAATGGATGATGTTGCAATAAAAAGTATAAAAATAAAACTTAATCATCTTTATCAACCCCTCTTCCCTCCCTCTCTCAAAACCTGTGCATCTTCTTTTTTAAAGAAACAAAACAGAGTATACAGAAAAATAATTAAATTAAGCCTCCAGTATTATATTGTGCTTTTTCTCATCTTTGATTTTCTTCATAAAATCGAAACAAATAAACGAAAAAAAACAAAGAGTTGTCATATCTCAATCAATATATAAATTTCTTTTATTTCTTTTGGTTTTTTAGTCAAAGGGGCTTAAAGAAATAAAGATTAAATTTCGTAATTTTAGAAACTATAATTTAGTTCATGTAATTTAATAAAATATAAAAAATAATATAAATTATAGTTTTTCAAATTTTCATAGATTAAATTTGAATTCTCTTTAAAATTAGTGATGGGTTGGAATCATTTAATGTAACTTCATGATCGTATATCTCAACCAAATTTGTAGTATTCCTTCTCAATTTAAACTATTTTTTTTTTTTTCAAAATTTAGAATTAAATTTAGAATTATTTCCAAGTTAAACACAGTTAACAAATTACAATCAAGATTTTAAACTAAAGGAACTAACTCTTTTTTTATTCGTTAATTTTCAATTTGGATCGGAATAAATGATTATTGATGGAATTCATTAGAGAAGGTTTGTAATTGTGAGAGAGGGAATAAGGCAGTGGCAAAATGGTATATATAGAAAAAATGAGGGAGGTTTTGAATTATACTAGAGACTTAATTTAGTTACTTTTGTGTATACTCAGTTTTATTTTTAAAAAAAAAAAAAAAAGATGCATAGGTTATGATAGAGAGGGGAAGAGGGGTTGATGAAGATGATTAAGTTTTATTTTTATTCTTTTTATGGCCACATCATTTATTTTTAACCATGTTTAACTATTTTTTTTAACCTAAAGACTACTTTTAATCTTTTAAGAAAGTTCAAGGACTAAATCAAACTTTTGAAAGTTAAGGAACCAAAATAGAATAAAAATAATAGTTCACAGACTATAATTAGACTTTTAAAAGTTCAGAAACCTAAATGAAACTTCCATGATAGTTCATGAACCAAAATGGTATTTTAACCTAAATTTTATTATAAATTGCATCTTCCCAATTTTATATCTAATGTCTATGTTTTTTTTTTTGGAATGATGTGTATGAATTTTAAACCACGTTGAATTAAAAAAAAAAAGTTTGTTAGCTTAAAGTTATAAGTTCAACAGTTTTTCTTAATTCACACAAATTGTTACATAATTTACGGGTTATTATTATTTTTTAGTATATTTTGCGGGTAATTATAATGACATAGACTATTAATTTTACAAAATCATAGAAACTCATTTTTTAATTAAAATATATATATATATATATATATATATATTTTCAGAACTTGAGGACAAATAAATAAATAAATATAGATATATAGATATATATTGTATATAGACAAAATCTGTTAAAGTTTCGAAAAAAGGGCATGCATGAGTAGACAAGCTCTAGTCATAAGAATATGCACCATTATATGTCATTAAATAGTGCTACATACATCTAAGTAAGACTTATATGTTCATTTTAAAAAATATATATTCTCTCCCCTTTTTTCTTAGTTCTTGATTTCAAAAAAAAAAAAAAAAACACTCCATGATCTCTCCATTATTTTCTTCTTCTCCCTTTCTTGAACAAGTCTTTGCTTCTCCTTCCACCCTCCTTGGCTTAGTTTTCTCCCCCATCAATTTCTCTCTCGATCGATTCATCACCATCATCATTAACACTACAACACAAACAAAATATCTTCATTATCACAAAGAAAAAATTTGTTAGCATTTTTATTTAATCTTAAGAGAGATTTTAAATTCATTTACATAATCCTTTTTATTTATCAACCATCATTTTTCTTTTTCTTTTTCTTTTTTTAAACTTCAACCATCATATAAATTTAGGGAGATGGTGTTATAAATAATGTAAAACGTATGTTGGAATAGAATTTTGAAAATAAAGGTAATAATATAAAGATTTTAATGAAGACAAAATATTGTTTGGATAGATATGTTAGAGACTTTGTGTGTGAAACTTACTCACAGAGAGGAGTTATAAGTAGTTGTAGCAAAAAATACTCACTTTGATTAATAAGTTATGTGTCATTGAAGTTAAAGTAACATTGCATCTTTTATAAAAACTTTTTGGAGTTGCTCCATTTAAATAGTTGAATCAATCACCTAACAAAATCTCTATCCAAACACATCTTATTACCAAATTAATGATAAGATTAATTTTTTTTTTAAAGTCTAACTGTGCTTCTTATTAGGGGTGTTCGTCGGTCGGTCGGGGTCATTTTTTTTGGAGAAAATCGACATCGATAAACGACATATCGGTTTTCTAATAATAAAAACCGAATTTTTTTTTTAATCAAGAATTCCGACCGACGGTCGGTCGGTTAAGACTTTTTTTTAAAAAAAACAAATCTAAATATTTTTCATTGGAAAACCATGGATGTTACTCTTATAATTTAATTTTTTAGAAAATTCTCCGACCGACAGTCGGTTAATTATTTAATTTAACTGACTCCGACTGATCGACCTTGATTCGGTCGATTTTGGTCGGTCGGTTCGGTTTTCGAATAAAATGTGAACACCCCTACTTCTTATGAGTGGCATAGTTGATCGAAAGCTCGGCCTTTTAAGAATATGTTTCCCTCTCCATCGAGGTTCAAGGACCCAAAATGATATTAAAATGGTACATCCAATTTAGAAAAGAAGTAACTTCAAATTAAAAAAAAAAAAATCTAGGTGGCATAGATGGAACATACCCATGGAGGTAGCACGGTGTTTAGCGTACATTGTTAGGTGAGGTGTGATTGTACGCTTTTATCACATATGGTGCACGTTAGCCAGTCAAGGAATTCTATTTCGAAAAAAAAAATCACTTTTTCTTTTTTCTTTTTTCTTTTTTCTCTCGAATTGTTCCTCCAAAATTCTTTCGGAAATTATATAATTCACATTTGTTTATATATAAATGTCGGATGAATATTCAACCACTGGATCAACTCCATATCAACAACAATCGAATTAAAATTGAATGCAAAAACTTCATCTACTTCGTTTTGTTGATCCCAGATTATTCTCGATTTCAAAAAAAAAAAGCCTAGATTCATTCCCCCGGAAAACACAACTCCTCTCTTTCTTCGTTACTTCGTTTGTTAGCAAGCCAAATCGCCCAATTCATTGCAGATTTGCACTCATTCCCATTTGGGGGATTGATATCTGGATTTGATCCTGCTTCCAACTCAGTTTCTTCTAGAACTGCATTTGGGTTTACAGAGAATTAGAAGCCAGAGAGTTTGGGCTTGATTCTGTGAGGTGGGTTTTCAAAATCTTTGAGTTTTGAAGCAAATATTTGAGAAATTTCTTTGGTGGGTTTGTGTGAGAGAGTGATGTTATGAGAAGAGCACATGTTAATTTGGAAGAACAATGAGTGGAGGGTCATTGGGACTTCGCTCAGGGAGTTACGGGGCATTGGATAAGCAGTTGAATAGCATAGTTTCGCCGATCCAAACAGCTCGTAAGCCCTCCAAGATGATGATGAAGGAGAAGGATTATTTGTTTCCTTGGATCTGTAAGTTCGTCGGTAGAAAGAAGGTTGGGATGCTGCTTCTTTGTGTTGCATCTGCTGTGGTTTTCCTCTGGGTACTCTACGTCGGCAAAGGTTTGAGTCTTATCTTGCATTTTGATACATAAATGTTTTAGTCTTTAGTGTTTCTGCTCGAATTTTGTATTTAAGATTGTTCATGAAATACTAAGAATTGTAGGTTGAGGATTTTTGTTGGGTATTCATCAAGTTGTCTGTCTTTCTATACGCGCGTTTTACTTTTTGTTATGCTCATGACTGTGGTATGAAATTTGTGGAATTAGGCTCTTGCTTGCTGTTTGTGATGATCTTTTTGTGGCATTACTTTGATAGCATTCGACTTAGTTCTCATTTGTGGTAGATTTATGATTTAGATGTATTTAATTCTCGGTAGTTACCTACTTAGACGGTATATCCGGTGAGAATAGTTGAGGTGCGCGTAAACTAGTTTGGATTCTCACGGATATAAAAGAGATCATCAATGAGAGTATTCTTTTTCTACTTCCCAGCGTCTATAGATTGATGCTGACCTTATCTAATGCTGGCCTTTTGAGATTTGTCTATGCTTTTTTCTCTATTTGTTTGCACGAGGTAGTGATAACTTTGAATTAATCATAACTCGCCAGGTGAGGATGCTCAAGACGGACAGCGTATCCAGCACGTCAGTATAAACAATAGCATAGTGATGAGTTTCAGAGGACCTTCATCTGAAGATAATATGGATAGTATTAGTTATTCTTTGGCAAATGGGATAGAGATGTCTTCATTGGCATCACCTCCTCCTCCTTCTCCACTGCCTTCCCTTCCTCCACCAGCGCTTTTCCTGGGTTATACTCTTCCACCAGGACACCCATGTAATAATTTTGCTCTGCCTCCCCCACCTGCAGATAAAAAGAGAATTGGTCCGAGGCGTAAGTCTTGTTTCCCTCCAACATATTCTTGATTTATACTCTTGCACTTTTGCAGTGTTCCGCTTTGAGTGGCTGTTTTTCCATTTTGATTATATAGTTTTTGGACACTAATGGATTCTCAAGGTACTGCACCTTTATTTAGATTTTTTTTTTTATGCTTCAGCATGTCCTGTATGTTATCTTCCCGTAGAAGAAGCTATTGCTTTGATGCCAAATGCCCCATCGTATTCACCTGTTAAAAATTTGGAATATATTTATGAGGAGAATTTAAGAAGAGAGACAGAGTTTGGAGGTTCAGACTTTGGTGGATATCCTACTTTAGCACAGAGGACAGATTCTTTTGATGTAAGGGAGTCAATGATGGTGCACTGTGGGTTAGTTGTTTTCTGTCTCCATCCATCCTTCTTCTTTCATGTTTACTTCAACATTTTCCCTTGCAAATTGTTTGCTTGGCATGGGTTGCACATATGATATTTTAGGCACACAACATTTTACATGTTTATCACGATCTCTTATGGTCATCTGTTCTTTCAGTGTATTGATGATGATTGCTATATCTCTCACATATTACTTCTATCTTGGATTCTTATGTGTTTTGGTTTATGTACGACTGTTGATAGGTTTGTCGGAGGAGTCAGACCTGGTCGCAACACAGGTTTTGATATCAATGATGATGACCTGCATGATATGGAGCAGTGTCATGGTGTTGTTGTTGCATCTGCAATATTTGGTACGATTTTTGCAATTTTGTTTTTAAGTAACTGTGAACATGTGTCGTTTGTTGCTCATCAAACTGTTTATTCTTCAGGAAATTTTGATGTTATAAATCAGCCAAAGAACATCAGTGAATATTCCAAGAGCACCATTTGCTTCTTCATGTTTGTTGATGAAGAGACAGAAGGAGTGTTAAAGGCAACGGGTATCCTAGAAAGCAGCAAGAAAATTGGATTGTGGAGACTCGTTGTGGTTCATAATTTACCCTACAAAGAAGCAAGACGGACTGGAAAAGTAAACTTCTAAATTTTTGTTAACATCATTCAATTTGTCTGAAAATTAGCATAATCTGTTTATGATCCTTGTCTGCATAGTAGCTCTCAGGTGTTCTTTCTTCTTGAGCTTGTTTGAAGTTCAGTTTAAATGGATGCTTTAAGAATTAAGGATGTAATGCTCTCCTTTTTTTTCAATATAGTATTGCCTATAGATTATAACCTTCTTATTTCTTGATCTGCTTGAGAAATATATTTCTGTCATAGTCATCACTTTGGTTTCATTTCCACAATGCATCATTACTTTGCACCTGAAACTGGAAACTAGGACGAAGGAATTGTGCATTAAATGTATCTTTTTGTGGCCTGTGTTCTTACTGTTGCAGATTCCAAAACTTCTGATGCATAGAATGTTTCCTAATGCTCGATATTCTCTTTGGATTGATGGCAAACTTGAGCTTGTTGTCGACCCATATCAAATTCTTGAAAGGTACATCTGATTACCTGTGAACTTTACAAGTTGATTGAAGGGTTTCTGTATTCGTAGTATAATGCATTAAATTTTGTGATGCCATTATGCTATGGATACTCGTTTTGGAAATTTCCTGATGTCAAGAAACTTACTGGTCATGTAATATATTATGCTTGACTAAATCCTGTTCAAGATCTAGCTACTCTTAGTCTAAGAAGCACAGACACGACACGATACGGATACGTAGACACGCCATTATTTAAAAATGCAAGATACAGATACGTCGAGGACTTGTAATTTATTATTAATTTAATATACTATTAAAAGATAAAATCCAAAGGATTTTAGTTAGTTATAAACCTACCCATGACAATCTCTAAATATTTTAATTTTTATCTCATTTTCTTTCCTTCCATTTTATTTTCTCTCTTTCTTTCCTTATTCCATTTTAGTCCATCTATTTTCGATAGACATCGTCGTCGATGGCCTCCACCAACACTTCCTGTTGTCATGTCATCCGTCATTGAAAACAAATAAGTCTTAATTGAGGTGTCCATGAAGTGTGCATGATGTGTCCGTGAAGTGGCCGAAATTGAAAATAATAATAATAAAAGAGGATACGAAATTTTGAGTGTTGGACACATGTCTGACGAGTGTCTAAAAGTATCGGTGTCGGACACGAGTACGACACGGATACTTTATCAAATAGAAGTGTCTATGCTTCCTAGCTCTTAGTTGCATGAATGGACATTAGATTATCTTGATCTTTGACTTTGTGTTTAAATATCTGCTTGACCCTCTTTGTAGCAGTAACTGGACTGTATTGATGGATAGATATAGAGCCACAATGATTTTATAATGGAGGACCTCGAAGTTCCTTGAGTATAATATGTTCTTACAGTTAGCTGCATGATCAAATCTATCAATATTTCTAATAATTTAGGAAGTACAAAGCTAGTGAATATCAGTCTTAGAGCAAGTATGGTTTGACCAATTCTAAAAACCTTCATAGATATAGTATAAATGGCGACAGCGACAAAAAATGTCTAATTTGCCTACTTGTTGCTTCATAATAGTTGGAAAGTCGCAACCTCTGTAATATGACTACCCTTTGGGTTTGATATCTTTCAGTTCTAAGACTATAAGAGTTACTACCTACATTTTTCTCTGCCCTGTCCTGCTCACATTTTTCTGTCGACCCCCAAATGGTCGTCAATTTCAGGTTCTTGTGGAGAAAAAATGCTACATTTGCAATTTCTAGACATTACAGACGCTTTGATGTATTTTTAGAAGCTGATGCAAATAAAGCTGCTGGAAAGTATGATAACGCTTCTATCGATTTCCAGGTTGGTTTTTATGTAAAGGAAGGTTTGACTCCTTATTCGGAAGCCAAGCTTCCCATTACAAGTGGTATGTGTTACCCCTACCCTCTCTGTAAAAGAAATAAGTTAAGGCTGGGTCATAAGGATTTGACGTTTTGGTTTATCTGCAGATGTTCCAGAGGGTTGTGTGATAATTAGAGAGCATGTACCTATCAGCAATTTGTTCAGTTGCCTCTGGTTCAATGAAGTGGATCGTTTTACGTCGAGAGATCAAATTAGTTTTTCTACTGTGAGGGACAAAATAATGGCAAAAACAAATTGGACAGTCAATATGTTCTTGGACTGTGAAAGGCGCAATTTCGTGATTCAGGTGCTTTTCTATATTGCTTTTTAGAAGTCTACCATTGATATATTACTATGATTTTGTAGATTCAAATTCTTTTATCTTCAAGCTTTAACTCTGCATTTTTCTTCCTCCTTGACATTCCTAAATTTCTGTACCTTGCACTTCTTTTTGCCTCCAGAAATATCATAGAGACGTACTTGAACAAAAGGCTTCTCATGTTTCCATGGCTGTCCATCCTCCACCACTTCCACCTTCTCTACCATCTTCTATAACTAACCCAGTCAACGATTCGTTGTCTGAAAGAGCTTCAAGTTTACCGAGGAAGGCTTCCTCAAGGCGAAGTCGAGAGAGGAGGTCTAGGCGTCATCGTAAAGTCGCTGCAGGTACAAGGGATGATGATTCGAGTTGAAGTTTTGTTTAGAAAAGTTATTTTTATGATTTTTCTACAACCCCTTTAAAATATATACTGGGGTTAGAATGGTTATGCAAAGATGAGTGCTCTAATTCTATTTCTACATAGTTCATTTTCTCATTCTTTCTTCTTCTTTTGGACTTCCCATTCATTTTTCATGTATATAGAGCAGAGCAAAACTATATCTAATCATAATTGTTTTATGGGTTGCTGCCAAATTCATACTGATTTCACAGTCCATCCAAGTCTTTTTTATTAGTCAATTCCTTTCTTTATCATTGTAACAATTGAAAACATATATATATATACATATACTTTTGTTCATGCCTTTTTGAAAGTTTATAAAGTTCAATGGATTTCTTGCCCTTCTTTTAATTTTTTTACATCTCAATTCAAAGTATGCTTGCTTGTCAATCCTACTGCTGTTGGAGCAGAATCTTCTTTGATGATTAAACATTGAAATTGCTGGCCTACCAGTCTTCTTAGTTGAAATTTCCGATTTTTAGAGTTAATTAATTGATTTTTTGTTGTTAATTTTGTTGTCAAATGGGCAAATTTCAACGCCCCACATGGTTTCTTGCAGAAGAAAGAGGAAATAATGGACTATTTTATCTGAGTTTACAAGTTCCAACTAAGCTCCAGCAATATTTATTCTTAAAAAAACTTAATTATGCTGAGTTTTCAAGTTCCAACTAAGCTCCAGCCAAATTGATTCTTTAAGAAACTTAATTAGAAATCTACTCGAGAAACTTAATTAGGAATCTACACGAGAATCAAGATTGATTCAGATGTATTTTTTAGTGGAACAAATGTTTAGTATATGGATTTGATTTTTGGAGCATTTGCCACTTACATTTTAAATAAATAAATGTGCATGTATTTACTAAAACATCATTTTCATTGTATTTAATATGTAATTTAAAAGGCAAATTTTCGTAGAGAAATTCAGATTCGAAATTTCAAGTTTTATGAAAGAACCCCTTTTGTACTGGAGGACATCTTTTCACAAATAATTACAAATAAGTTTAAAAATATTTCCATATATAATCATTAATATATTTTAATACTCATTAATTAGTATTATGTATTATTAATATAATATAATCAATGGTGATAATGTTTGTAATTATTTTTTGAATTTGACCTATCCTCGTTAAGTTTTCCTATAAATAAAAATTTCAAAATTTCCAACCAACATTTGTGAAATATTATAAAGTGAATCATAATTTTATTTGAACTGAGAAATTTTTCCTTTTTTAATGATTGAGAGTTAGAGCTTTGTTCTCATATATTCGTAGACGATCGAAAGAACGAAGATATAGTTGAAGGATGTTTACAAATTAATGTCAAAAACGAGTTTTGACTCAGGACCTTAAGAAGAGGATGACCCAAAGTCCATACCTTTGACCAATTGCGCTATGGAAGATATTTTCCCCTAAAGCCTTCGGTCACTGAACCTGAAAAAGTTTAAACCTCAAAACATGACCCATATTGTTTCCTATCTGCCAAACAAACGCCCGAACCCCACCATTTAATGCAAAGTTTCATTTTTGGAATACACCTCCTAGCCCCTAATCTCTAAATTACTTGTTTTTAAGTGTCCAAAACTAACTCAACTGCTTTCATGTACGATAAAAAATACCAGTTCCAATTTTTCCAATTCAAATATTGTTAAAAAAAAAAATTCTAAAGAAATACAAACCTCAGGTTTTTTTTTTTTTTTTTTTTTAAATTTTAATTTCAAGATTTGAGTTTATTTAGTTCCTAAACTTTTAAAAGAGTTTGAAAGAATGTTTAATTTTTCAATTTTTTTGTCTAAAAATTATTTCAATTTTCAAACTTGTATTAACAAAAATCATTGCTCCATCAACATTCTTTAGAATTTAAAAACCTTTAAAGTATACTAAACAGAGTTTAAGATTCTATTCGATTATAAATAATATCAATTAATTCTGGGAATTTTTCATGTACAATAATAAAAACAAATCTAAAACTAATAACTTTATTTATATATATATATATATATATATATATATATATATATATAAACAGCCTACAACAAAAAATTGAGGTGTGAAAAGTAGGGGTGCAACAAAAAATGAAAAATAAAAAAACCGAACCGAACCAATCCAATCCAATGGATCGGATCGGTTTTTTAGCTCAAAGTTGGACATATCGGTTTATAATTTGAAAAAACCGAAAATATTGGATCGGTTATGGTTTTCGTTTTAAAAAACCAATAAAAACCGATCCAAACCGAAATATATATATATATATATGTTGTCAATAATTCATATAAAGTCATCTTCCTTCCATTAATATTTCTTTAATTCACTCTTATTTCAAGTAAAAAACATCCTTAGATAATTTTGAATAACAAAAATAGGTTAAATTTTTTTTATATGAGAAGTATTATTTTTTATATATTAAAAAATATTGGACATTGGATCGGATCGGATCCATTTTTGGATATTGAAAAACCGAACCAATGGTTCTATACTTTATTGGACCATTGGATCGGATCCATTTTGTGAAAATCGAAGATATCAGTTCGGTTGTCAGTTTGGTACAAAACCGACAAAAACCGAACCGAAATCACCCCTAGTGAAAAGACAAAAAGTCCATGGCATGTATTTGGTGGCTTCAATCAATGCATATATAATAGTTTTTAATAAATTCTACAAAATAATCTTCGATCAATACCATAAAACAGTTCTAATTAGTCTTACAAATAGTCTTCAATCAATCAATGTAGCAAATAATTTTCAAATAAGAGACCGTTTGATATATATGAAAAAAAACACCCAAAATTTTGATATGAATGAAGTATTACTAATAGACTACTATAATTAAATAGATAATAACTGAATGTTAGTGACACAGTTGGTTATCGTGTTAATCTATTTCAATTCCCCTCTATGTAGGGTTTGTTGTTATCCCTTTCTCCACTATGTACTAATATATATATATATAGATAATAAAAAAGTTACCACCTATAATAAATTTTCTTTAATTTTTATGGATTATGAATTTATGGAACACAAAATTGATGGTTAAATGTTCTATGAGACATTTTAAAAGGTCAAAAGACCTTTTTTTTATATAAAAAAAGATCAACTTCGTAGAAAAGTGATAATTTAAGAAGTTCAAAAACAAAATAAAAATTGACAAAATCTGTAATTTAACATTTTTCTTTAGTTTTCATTTCAATCCCTTTTTGTAGTGTACACTGTGTTTGGTTTTGCTTAGCTCATGTCTGCCGGCAAGGGGTGGCTTAGCGATCCGATTCTGCAGCGTTTGTGGAGTTGACCGATCAATATTTATGAACTCCATTTTTCGCCCTTAATCCATTGGATTTCATCATGTTCATCCATCGATTCTTCATTTCTCTGTTTAATCCGTCCAAATCCCCATGGATTTCCCTTCTCTTCTTCATCATCTTCATCGATTCAACGACCTCGATTTCCCAAAACCAGAATCCAGCAATCGAAACCCTATACGATCAATATTGCAATCAAATCGTCCCCAAATCGCCGTTAGACGCCGACCCATCTTCCTTCGCGGCGGCTGACATTCCCAAGCTCCAGTTCCGGAACAGTTACTTCTCTGGAGGCGACAAGATCATCGGTCAAGCCTCAGGTTCGGCCTCGATTTCTCCTAGATATCTGCTTTTTTATACGCAGATTGTTCGTAAAACTGTCTCCCCTGGCGTCCTTAAACTCCAAGCCAACTTGGTTCTTCGCGGTTCGAGGATGTACCCTGCTAATATCGACTCGAAGCACCGTCGTTTGCGATTGGTTCGGTATCGGGGACCGAAGGCCCAGCCATGGAAGCGGAGAGTGGGATTTAGCCTTGATGGGTTTTGGTCACAATCGTCTGGGAAGGTATGTATGGTTGGATCTAGTACTAGTCTCATGAATTCTGGCGATTTACAGTATTTGAATGTTGTTTTCAAGCTGGATTGTCCAACGAATTTTACCATTTTGCATAGTTTGATTACTGGTACTTTGGAATGTTTGAGTGATAATAGTCGTCCGGATTTTTTCGACCCTGTTTCGATATTGAGTATAGCTCAGAATTCGGATTACAAGTATACATTAATAGATGATGGAGTTGAGAGTGGTTGCTTGAGTGGAAAGGATAGAGGTCTGAATTTATCTCAAAATGTATGCTCAATAATTGGTTTGCTTTCTGATACATTTGACTTAGAGTATGATAGTGGCTGTGGTGATGTGCACTGCAATCCTCTTGGTGAGAATGCCAAATACTTGCCTGTTTTCATGAATTATGAAGGAATTGAGTGCCTCCCTGAGGGAAAAGTGCGAATGTTGCTGCGCTTTTCTAACTCAAGCGATCGTTTTAATAGATATTCTTTCGTACCTAGTGCTACCTTGATTGCTGAAGGGGTTTGGGATCACAAGGAAAACCGGTTGTGTGGCACTGCCTGCCGAATCCTGAACTTTACTCAATCGTTAACAAATGCTTCTGTTGGAGATTGTTCAATAAGGTTTAGTCTGATATTACCTGCTGTTTTTTCTATCAGAAACCGAAGTACTGTTGTGGGTCAAATTTGGAGCACCAAATCTGCAAACGAGTCAGGTTACTTTCAGACGATTGGGTTTCGTAGTTATAATGAAATGTTGGTTGATCCTTCTCAAGCCAAATATGACTATACTGAGGTTGGACCACAAATTTCTTGTTCCCAAAGTAAGAAAGTTTATGGTAAGGGAAAGGCATTCCCTGATGAGAACTCATCAGACATGAGATTTTATAGTTCCATAAAGAACAACAAAGGGCAGATTGCAAGGGGTTACGCATCGCCATTATTTTTTGGTCAGCAATTTTATCAGAACGGTGTAAATAGAGGGTGGTCGGGTAATTTGACTTCATCGGGACGAAGACAGTCAGTAGCTTCAACGCCCAACTATCCAAATAATCAGCTGAACGTTAGCTATAGAATGAGTTTTTCTAGCCTCTACGATTTCACCTTAGCTGGAGAAAACCTTTCACCAAAAAAAGTGGAAATTTCTGCCGAAGGAATTTATGATAAGAATGCTGGTTCATTGTGTATGTCTGGATGCTGGCGACGAGAGTCAATGAAAAATCATACAGTGGACTGTGAAATTGTTGTCAACGTCCAATTTGTACCTTTAGATGCGAGTGGAACGGATCATATTAAGGGGACCATTGAAAGCAAAAGGCCAAAGTCAGATCCCTTATATTTTGATAATCTGGAGTTGTCTGCCGTTTCAATTTATACAAACCAAGCTAAAGAATCCATATGGAGAATGGACCTTGAAATCACTATGGTTTTGGTTTCCAATACACTTGCTTGTCTTTTTCTGGTCTTGCAACTCTTTTATGTAAATAAACATCAGGACGTGCTTCCTTTCGTTTCTGTTTTGATGGTGGTAGTTATGTGTTTGGGACACATGATTCCTCTTCTGTTGAACTTTGAAGCTATGTTTGCAGCAAGGCGTAATCAGCAGAGCGTGTTTCTTGGCAGTGGCGGCTGGCTTGAAGTAAATGAAGTAATCATTAGAGTTGTAACGATGGTAGCTTTCCTTTTGCAGCTTCGTCTTCTCCAGCTCACTTGGTCATCAAGGCAGGGCAATACAAGTGAGAAGGGCTTGTGGGATTCTGAGAAAAAGGTTGCTTATTTGACTCTACCCTTGTATGCAGTTGGTGTTTTGATTGCTTGGCTCGTATATAAGTGGAAAAGTTCTTACAAGAGCTCATACACGCCATATTTCCAACCGAATCGCAGAGGGTATCAATTTTATCCTACCCGGCAGTTTGCATACCAGCAAAACTCTTTCTGGGAGGTTCTCAAATCGTTTGCAGGTCTAGTCTTGGACGGTTTTCTTGTACCACAGATCATATTCAACTTGATATTTGATCCTAAAGAAAGGGCTCTATCTTTCTTCTTCTACATGGGAACCACATTTGTGCGTCTACTACCTCATGCTTATGATCTTTACAGGGCACATCATACAAGCTGGTACCTTGATTTATCATACATATATGCAAACCACAAGCTAGACTTCTATTCCACTGCCTGGGACATCATCATACCTTGCACTGGTCTTGTTTTAGCTCTTATCGTATTCTTGCAGCAGCGGTTCGGTGGTCGATGCATACTTCCAAGAGTTCTTCATAGGCAGGGTCCTTCATATGATAAAGTGCCAACCATAAGCAATGAGGAGTTGTAAGATAAGACAGTTTGTAGTTTGATTATTGCAAAGCTTCCTTGAGTTTTGCAATCATTCTCTCAAATAGCAAGTTTTACAATCCTTTTTGCAAATGTTTTCAAAATCTCCCTTAGATATATTGTGTCTAGCTTGTATTTGATCGACGGTAGTAAAACTGATCATGTCGGTTTAAGGTAGAAGAGATATAGAAGGTATGGATGGTGTATTTTTTTGTTATTATTATTGATGGTAACTATTAGTGGTCAAGAGGGTTTTAGAAAGTTTAGAGGTGATGAGTTCCATCCATGGTGATCATTTATTTAGAAATAAATTTCCAATTTTCCTTTATAGGATGATCATTTATTTAGAAACAAATTTCCAATTTTCCTTTGCATCCAAGTTAGGCCACATGTTCTTAGTTGAGACAGCGTGCAAGCTGGTCTAAACGATTACGATTACGGATATATAAAAGAAAAATTATTATTGATTGTTACAATTCTGCAGAAGCCAAGTTATAGATGATAGGCTGATAGACTGATAGATTGACGAATGTTAATACTTTCCTGGCCCTCAATCTATGAGTTACAGGCAATTCTCCCATTACAAAAATGACCTAGAAGCTTTGAAGACCCAATTATTGAACTCATTTCAATTTCCTAGCTAAACCTTCTTCTTCTTTTTTGACAAAAAGCTAAACCTTACTAATTGGCTTAAATTAGAGTAAGTTTGAAATTAATTTTGGAATGATTAGAATTATTTTTATCATGTTTAAAATCATTTTAAACATGAATTTAATCGAGTTTAATCTAAATTGTGTGATTTGTAAATGACGGAAGTAAATGCCAGAAACGTAATCCTCCTAGAGTGACATAGTAGGTAAAGTCTTACGATACAACAAAGAAACAAAATCATAAAATTAATTTTAAGAAGAGTACAAATAAAATTTATTCAAAACTCAGATAAATAACCTTTTAACACTAGTGTTAAAGTGTTAAAAACCATTATAGAGAGCGGCTCGAGTGGTTAAAAAAGGCATTAGGCTAAAATGACGAGTTCAATCATGATAGCCAGTTTTTTTGTAGAAAAAAGGACAAAATATCGCTGCCTTTTGGGGAATTCATGTAAAGTCCGGAAAAGTTGTAGCAATCCATTCAAGACAAAATCCTTTTATTTGAAGGCCCTGGCCAATATTGTTCACAGAACAAGCCTGAGATTTCTTTTTCATGTCAATAATCATCTTAATAAAACCTACTCTATCATTCTCATTTCTACGCACTTCCTAGTCTTAGTATAAATAGGTGTGATCGCTATACATGTGTGCTGTCATATTCAAAGATTGAAGCATGGCCTCGCCTCTTTCATTGAACTTGAATACTGATATCCCGCCATTGTTTATCTCGATCGATCGGAACCTGAACCATGAAAGCCATTCATTCACAACAAAGTATACTGATTATAAAGAATTCTAAGCTCATGTTGGTCCACAGGGATATTATTGACATCATATACCTCTCAGGGCCAAGACCCAAAGCCGTGCAGATGAGTGCTCGTAATATAGACTTGTGAGTGACCACCACAAAGTTCTCTCCCTGATAATGAACAAAATATACTTGTTAGAAGGCAGTCAAACGAGCTTGTAGGTTATTGATGGAATGGATTGAATTTGAAAATATCTCACAGGTGATAGTAAGATTTCCCTCCAAGCCTCTCTTGCAGTTGTCCAAATTTTTCGAAGAGGGAAGACGCCATTTACGCAAAACTTAGCAGGTTCTTCTCGCCACGTTGTGTACTCCTTTGGATAAATCTTCTTAGCGTCCACTGCCTCCAAATTTTAATCATGACTTCTATGATCGAAACAGAATATACAAAAGGATGTATTCGAAGAAATATTTTAAGATCTACAAGGAGTCTCAATTCGCAAATTCAGAAATCAGATAAGAGATAAACCAGTTCCAAGAAAAAAAGGTTTTATCTCCAAGTATTTTATCATTAAAAAAGGCATTCTGCACAACCATTTTCAATGGAATTTGCTAGTGATGATGATGATGTTTAGCTTGATTGAATGTATGAAGTGATGAAACATTCAACTTTGAGTTGCTTGTAAAAATAAACTTCACGATAATGTAGAGAAATGGTAATCACAATTCAAGTATGCTTAAGCAGGGGACAGACCATTTCTCATGCCTTCAAGAAAAAACAGATGGGCTTCCTTCAGAGAATCAAGAAAAATCAACTCTTCTTCCCTTCCATGCCATAAAACTTCTGCAGTTGACTGCACCCAAGAAATAGTTGTTATTGATGAAACAATATATTATAATGAAAAATGAAAAGAACATGTATGTGTTATATATATATATGGGTGTTTGTGTTTGGATCCTTCCCAACCTTGGCACGTGATATTGGACTTGCGAAACATCTATCGAAATTTATGTTTGCCAAGGCTCTTCTGCATTTTTCTGCTTGCTGCACCCCAGTTCCTGTTAAGATAGATAAATCCGAGCTTCCCTGCATGTCAGTTCAGCAAAAGTAGGCTAAATGTAGAATTAGATCTATAATGCAATGAAGATTGAGCTCAAAGATGATCCTATCTTTACGCTCTCAGAGATTCAAATCTCAAGTTCCAATCGTCTACAGTCTATAATCTTAGGAAGAATTTCTAAACCCATTTAAATTAGAAATCAAATTATTCTTCAAAATAGATTGAAGTTTCTCAAGCGTCCATATGGATATCAATAACAGCATTCATAATTTTCATTTTCACCAAAGAATATTACATTGGACTAGGCACTTAGAACTCTTGCTGCCCAACATGAATTTTCATACACGTTCTTAAATTTATTACTTTTTTTTAAAGAAAAAGAAAAAGTCTTCTCCGTTCCTCCCTCCTTGAAAATTTATTGTGGTTCAAATATTCTTATTCAGATATGGGGCCTAAATTCTATAAAGCAGGTACCAAATAGTTCAGCATGTCGCTAAAAGCATGTTTCTACGTGGAGCAAATGACTTCAATCTATGGTGGTCACCTACTAAGGAATTCATCGCCTACCATTTTTTTATGGCCACATATATTAGAGTCAAGCGGTTGTTACGTGAGAATAGTTGAGATTCGCATAATCTGCCACATATACTTAAAAAAATAAACTCCAGATGTTCCTCTATCAAATGAACTAAATTTGAAAGTCCAAAATAACCAGCATGTTTCTAATTAGATGCAAGTCTCTATGAAGGGCTAACGTTTCATCTACTACCAACATCCCGTCAACCGGTGTGACATAAACCAACAGGTTTTCAAAACAGCATAAACATAGCAGTTCATCCATAGAACACATGATCTCATAGACGAAACATACATGACGAGGCAAGCCCAGAAAAAAACTAAATTATCCAATAAACACAGCATAATGCATCCAATAATTAAACAAGCAGTAAGACAAGCACATGAAAATCGATATCGAGCAATCAAGCGATACCACATATGCCCCTACGCCGAAAAGATCAATAATCAAAGCAGGAACACTACAAACCTGAATTTTACTTTCTTCATTCCAAGTGCTAAGGCCATGCCTTACAAGAGTGACCTTCTTTGATGTCGAGATCGACCTTTCAGTAAGCGATGTAGTTGCTTTATGAAAATCAAAAGCTCCTCCAGTCAAAGCATCACCATTCGCTAGCCTCTCTGCCATAAGTTAATCCAAATCCATGTTAACTAATGAGCATTTAGAAGCAATTGATATAAATCTAAACCTCACAATTGGTCTTCCACCTCAAAACCAATTGGGAATAAGGGGGAGTAACTCATATCTCTTATTTATTTTTATGAGGTCTCCACTCTTTCCGATGTGAGATCTTTAACACAACTAGGTCAAGTAACCAAGAAATACCAAGTGGAAAGTTCAAATTTCAATTGAAATCACGATGCCTTACAATTACTTAATTGGGGGTCACGCCCTCCAAACCTACACGAAATATGCAGTTAAGTTTCTATTTTCGTATATGGGCTTTTCTGTAATTTCGGAATGTAATAGGTGTTTATTAGAAACCGTAACCCCAAATTGATACACATTATGCATTCATTATCTCCTTGATAAAAGCGCTGTTTACTCTGGTAACACAATTAGTGAAACAAGTCCATTTGGTGTGTTTTCTTTAAAGTTTTTACTGTTTTCATAACATCATGCATGATCGTGGTACACAGATGATAGACCACCCATTGTTAATGTGTACCAGCGTAGACTATAAACGCTCATTTAACTTTTCTAACTGGTTAGCCATGGCAGTCTTGGATTCCATCTCTGATTACCTTTCGATTCAAATCTGATTCTTTCTCAATTCTACTCTTGCGTCCATTCATGTCGTGATCAAGATCGTCGATGCTCTGATACCAGAATGGTAGTAAAACAAACAAAAGACAAAGAAATATCCTCCCCCTTTTATTGATATCCCATCAATAAACTTCGCAGAGTATTCATGATCAATACAGAACATAAGGGCCCTTTCTATACTAAATGACCCTAAACCTAGAGAGACTAGTTTGTTATAATCATTTTCCCGCCAAAAGTGAAATGAGCGTTTATGGTCTACGCTTGTGCCTATGCTGGTACACATTAACAATTGGTGCGGTCTATCAACAGACTACTCAAAATTCACTTCCGCTATGAAATGAACGAAGAATTGAAGAACAAGAGAAAAAAAAAAAAAAAAACAGTGACAAATTGATAATCATACCGGTGGTTAGAGACAAATCTCGGCCGAAATGGGAGCATCGAACTCTGGAGATTTCACCGGAAAGATTATGGAGCCGAGGAGGGGTCCGAACGTAGGGTAAGCAGGAACTGTAACTTGAACTTGAAGTTAGAGGTAAGATTCCAGAGACCATCTTAGTCGAAGAAATTAGAGAATGTAGAGAAGATGGGATTCGAATTCGAGGCGCTGTTCATCTCGTTAATGGCGGTGGAGGACTACATTTTTATCGCAATCATAGTGAGAGGGGAGTGGTGGGGAACAGTTCAAGACATGAATGGTTGGATTATTTGAGGCCCTTGTTTATGGCTTAGTCTAAATCGCCGCAAGATATTTTTCCTCCAACCTTATTTTAAATTTATTATTTTTCAAAAAATATTAAATTTGATATTTATCTCTTAAATACAGGTGATGTCAACAACTATATTTTGAAATATATATATATATATAGTATAACTTAAATTGCTTTTTTTTGTTGGTAACCACATTCGTCTCTAAGTTTAAGTCAGACGTCTTTTTTGTTATTTTTTTATCTAAAAAAAATTGAAAAATTAAATATGATTTAAATTGAATCACATCTATTTGACTTCAAAAAATACGACTAAACATAAATGGATCCATGAAGAAAGATCTCTCCAAAAATCAATAATTGAACTTTCTTTAGTTTATGTAGCAGATAAGCCATCATCCTCTTCAATTCAGACTCATCTATGTGCTAAAGGTAGAAAGAGAGTAAATGAGAGAGATGAAATGGACAAATAAGTATAAATTTATCATAAATTTGAAATTATTGTATTTGAAAATAGTCATATATATATATATATATATATATATATGTAAAACTGCTCCAAAATAAAATGAGAGTTAATGCTTTTGATCTCAAATTTGTAACTATGGCGTTAAATTAAATTACCACCAACTAATGAAACCATTAGATCACATGATAAATAATTCAATAATTTTAATACATAAAAGATTAAATATGAAAGCGTTTTAATTTTAATTTTGATTTGATTTTTTCTTTTTTGACAGTAATTTTGATTTGAATTCAACGATAATAGGGTTATACTCTTTTGGCAATTAATAAATTTTTTTAACCATTTAAACCTAAAACTAAAAAAAAAAAAAAAAAAAAAGCGAGTGCGACAACAGTTCTCCGTAACAGCGCGGGAGGTTTCTATGGTGAATTCTGCGAGAACGACAAATGGAGAGATTGGAGGTCCAAGAAATCGACAAAGACGAAGATGACGGACCCCCTCCTGGATGGGAGCCCATCGCTCCGCCGCAACCGACTCCACCGCCGCCGCTATCGACTCCACCACCGCCGCCGCCGCCGCCGCCACTTTCTTGTGAGAACTTCCGACTTCTATTTCAAATTCTTGCGATGATTCTACTTCGTGTTAAACTCAAGTCCGATAATACTTCTTAGAATCTACTGCCTATTACTTGGATATTTGCTGCGGTACCTTGTTCAACTTGATGTTAATTCCACAAGTGTGGATAGAATTTAGAACAATGTTAATTTGTTATTAGCTTGTTTAATTAGTCCCCAGTATCGCCATTGGACGTGTTCAAATTATTCTCCATCGCACACACAAGTGCCATAGGATTCATAAGTTGGATTTATAATTTCCCGAGTGCTATATGATTTCTTTATTTATTGTGTTTTCTTTTGTAAATTAGCTCTAAAAATGATCATTTCCTCTGAAACACTTTCGTTTAATGAATGAAGATGTTTTCGTTTCGTCTTGTTGATCTGCAGCTGAGATGGCACAAATGGTCTGTGGTTCGTGCCGTCGCCTACTTAAGTATTTAAAGGGAGCTAGATATGTTCAGTGCTCTTGCTGTTCAACAGTCAACTATGTGCTAGAAGGTTTTGTGTCTTTTCTTTCTTTCCTTTTTAGTTTTGACTATTCTTTTCTTCCTTAAAAGTTAAAACTTTCCTAGTTCATTTGCTGTTAGCTTTTTGCTAATTTTAAGAAGATCCCACTTATATTGGTTTCAAGCTTTATGCTCTCCAAATCAGTTTTCTTCCTCCTTCATTAGAGGGGTCAAGTGTTCAGCACTATTTTGAATAAGAAATCCAAATGTTGTAGAGTTAGGTGGGATGTCTTGTAATAATAGTCGAGGTGCACTTAAAGTGTCTTGAACAATCACATTCACGGATGGAAAAAAAAACTGTTTCTTGTGGGTAGTGCTCTGGTGGTGCCCGTATATCACTTTCATTTGAACTTTATGTAACAATCGAGGGAATGGGTCAAGTGATATATGGTTTACATTATGTGATTGCGCCTTTAAAACCAAATATTGTAGGAACTATGATCTTTCTCAAATGTGTTATAGATAAATTTAGGTGGTTTTCCATAGTTTTCCTCTATTCTGGCATTCAAGATATCTACACCCTTGTTTTCAGGGCCACCAAGTAAAATTGTTGAGTTCTATCCTCTTAGCCTTGAGATGAGCTAACACTAGACAAGTTTATAAATTCAAAAGGGTTTCGGCTGTGTGCGTGTACTTGTTCAAGTTCGATTGAATTTTGAAGAATTGAGTAGATGGGACTAGAATAGAGTCTGATTCTACATGGCAGCTCTAATTTCCTGGAATTGGCAGCTCTAATTCAGTAATTGTGTATAGTCTGATATTCAAATGATCGTTACTTTTTCTTTTCCTTTCTTTTGTCAATACATGCTCGTAATTGAAACTTGTAGGAAAAATTTTCCCTTCCAGAAGGGTTTCTTCTGTGTGCGTGTACTTGTTCAAGTTCGATTGAATTTTGAAGAATTGAGTAGATGGGACTAGAATAGAGTCTGATTCTACATGGCAGCTCTAATTTCCTGGAATTGGCAGCTCTAATTCAGTAATTGTGTATAGTCTGATATTCAAATGATCGTTACTTTTTCTTTTCCTTTCTTTTGTCAATACATGCTCGTAATTGAAACTTGTAGGAAAAATTTTCCCTTCCAGAAGGGTTTCTTCTGTGTGCGTGTACTTGTTCAAGTTCGATTGAATTTTGAAGAATTGAGTAGATGGGACTAGAATAGAGTCTGATTCTACATGGCAGCTCTAATTTCCTGGAATTGGGATCGGGGGATGCCATGATCATTTAAGGAAACTATTGCAAAAATGAAATTTTAGAAGAAAAATACTTTAGCCTAATTTTTTTGGCACTTCAAGTCTATCTTGATCTTAAAGTCCATGCCTGTCCGAAGCCCCAAAATATGGAAGAAGTCAAGTTTATCTATTTTGATTTATTTCATATGTTCATGATTCAAAATTCAATATTTAACTTAATAGACTCAGCCTTTCTAATGACTCGCTGTGAAACTCTTGCAATACTTTTTCTTTTGTTGTATTGACACCTCTGTATTCTCTTTCCAGCTCACGAGGTTGGACAAGTTAAGTGTGGTTCTTGTGCAGTGTTGCTTATGTACCAATATGGAGCATCATCCGTTAGGTGTTCCTCGTGTACTAGTGTGACTGAAATTGGGGTATGTGAAGCCACTTTCAGGCTAAGTAATTGCTTGGAAATATGCTTTTAAATATGTACACTACTGTCTTTATCTTTCTGGTTGACATTCATTCATAATTCTGAAAAATGTTTAACTAGAAACTTGATGATCTCTCTTTAATCATTTGGTGAGAAATTTGTGGCCCACATGCGTAAAACATGAATCGGGTGAGACTAATCTTCCCTTTCACTCCACATGTTGACCACTGTATAACTACTGCAATTTCCATTGCCAAGGAGCATGGAGCAGGGCCTATGTCTATGGTCTTCTTGATCAATGGAATTATATCGTAAAGTGCGGTACGGATAATAAATTCATGCCCATTGACAGATTTTAAAAATTTCTTTTGCGCATTCACACACATTATACTCACATACATTATGTGGAAATGAGGGTGTTTGTTATGATATTTTGTACAGTTTCTTTGCTTTGATGCTTGATTGTTTTATTTACTGTATGGATGAGAATCCCCTCCGGTCGGGGACATTCGATAAAATTGTGTGAATGAGACAGCTGACCACAAATTTTTTTCTCTAACGGCTTGAAGTGGATGTGCAGGTGCATAACAGACGCCCACCGTGGTCGATTCAGCAGGGACAAGCAACCCCTCCTACCAATGTTCAGCAGAGCCTGATTTAGGAACAAACTGGCGTTTTTAATTTTAAATTTTTTTTCCCTTTGCAGCCTTAACATTATCTATGGCTTGTGACTTGATTTCCTACTTTTTATCACTTTTCTCTGCTGCTGATTTGTTGTTCATTGTAAGTGAATATTCTTATTTAAAGTAGCAGCACGATGTAAACATCGAAGAAATTGATCAAAAAAGCATGACATCCCCAAGGAGTTGCATAGTGGTTGAAAACTTGGATTTTGAGGGTATACTTGCCTTAATGTACCAGGTTCGAGACTCAACTGTGACATTATTCCTTTGATGTCTCCAGGTGCCTAACCTAGAGATGGACATGGTTATGGTTACCCTTGTTTAAAAAAAACAGCTGTCTATGACATGAACTAAACTTGATATCAATTCTTGGACTTTGGCCGTTTTTAGCTGCAGGATTTGGTGTTTTATGAACCGGATCTTGTGGACATGTGTACTTGAGAGACGATTCAGATTTGCACTTAAATAAAATTGTTTTATGGAACTGTTTTCTTGAGTGGGCAAAGATTAGACCTCATTCCTTTTGTTTTCAAAAAAATTTCTATACGGATGGCTCCTTTCTTATTGCCACGTTCTACATTTTATCCTTTTTGCTTGTTAGTTTGTAGATTTTTAGAGGTCGTGATTTTTAATTTTCCTCTACGACTTGAGCTTTTTATTTGTTTTTTATTTTTATTTTTTAGTTTGACATATAAATTGAATGATTATTAATGCAAAAGATATACCAAGGTTGCTGATTTCGTTGCCACAGGTGCCTATGTGATAAGGTTTCATTATTGACAACCCTAAATCGCTTTGAAATTAATTAATCATGATTTGATTAGAGCTTGTAATGAGGATTTGGTATGGATGATCAAAAAAATGAGTCAAAATGAAATTTAACTCGAATTTTCACAATCAATTTTTCCTAAGAAACTCATTGGATAAAAGGAGTGAGCCTGAGTCATGTCTTAATTCAGTGGCTCCAAGATCTTTTCATCAAGGAGGTTTTTCAATCGAACCTGATTTACAAAGATCAGGACTTTGTGGCAAGATTTGAACAATTTTAAGCCAAGTAAGATTTGCACTTGTAGTAAACTTAAACCCTTACTCGAGTGCTTCTAATGGAGCCTTTGCAATCAATTAACAAGGTCTTTTCTTGACAATTCAAGAAGAACGACAGTGGGCTGCTGGAAATAACTATTCAACAAATGAGGCAATCACTTAGTTAATTGTTGATGCGTCAAAGAAAGCCATTTCCTCTACTCACAATTGTAAGAAAGATGCTCCAAAACCAGTTTGCACTCACCGTGGTTTCAAAAGGACATACTGTAGAGAAGTATTACAAGTTACATGACTACCTTCCGGGTTAAATATCTCGTTCTTCGAATAACAATTCTCATGGAGGTACACTTCTAAGTAAACTACCATCTTTAATGGTTCTACTTGGGTAATCGACTCTTGCACATCTAGACGTATATGCCATCTAGAACATCTTTTCATTAGAAAATATGAGATTAGTGCTACTTTAGTTCATTTCATTTTATTAGGGACCTCATAACATCGATGAATATGGAGTTTCTTCAAATTTCTGCATAAAATTGATTTTAGTCCTACCTATTCCAACTCCAGTCCATGGTAGATTGCTTGAGGCTCATTTTTTTAATAAAATTAATACATCATAATCTCGAATTTAGAGACTAAAAATGTAATAAAAAAATGCATAGAACTCTATGTTGAAAAGTTAGGCTGATTTTTCTAGCCTGTGTACAATTTCCTCTATAATATATAAGCACGTTTAAGAAATAAGGATATATTTAGGACAAGGATTTGGCATTTGATAGCCAGTAAATGAGGGGCAGGTAAGATATAGGGTCTAATAATCATATCCATTCTAACCACAAAAGCAGCATAAACTAATTCACATTTGTGGGCTTGCCTTTCATCATGGAATGTGAATCTTGCCAGCACTTTCATTTTTAGGTACAGTGTCCCCAAAAACGATCAACAGAGATGGTGCAATCTTGGAAATGAAGTCAACTTAATCCAAATTTCAAAGAGACCAATGGAATGAGAGAGGCAAAGTGGCTACAGCCATAAGGCCAGCTCTTAAAGTTAAGGAACTGGCCTTAAACGCTCAATTTAGTTTTGCAATTTACAATCCAGACTGATAACAGAACTACTGACCTTACAGAGAAATATACCACTATTCAAATAAAGGGGTGGAAAAGAAATATGATCATACGAGAATGCAGATAGATATGTCTGCAATGCAAATTGTCTATGTATGTTGTGTGCAGGAAAAGAGAAAATATTGATTTACGAGTACCTTAGAAGGCGACACGAAGGAGCCATACATGAACTTTTTCTTCACTGCCCAGTTCATCAATACCTTCAATCGTCAACTGGGAAGTCTTCATCTGAACCAGTTTCAAGAAATGAACCAAGAGTTTTCCGCAAAAGGCTGAATGTCTTGTCACCCTGTGTTCCAGATCATAGGTTATAAGAAAAGAAACACCTTAGCATAAAAAGTTAAGTCATAATTTTGATAACCACAGGCTATATACCTGCTTCTTCCTTTTCAGCGACTCCTCCAACTGAGCAATTTTTTCAGCACAAGCTTTCTCTTGCTGAGTTATCAGACTCCTTTCTCTCTTTCCTGTTACAAATACGAAGGGCAATATGTAATGAAACGTTTTTGAGTTGATTGTTGCATAACTTCTTGCTTACTCAGTTGTTCATATTTTGCAAATAGCCTTTCTTTCTCCTCTTCAAATTTGGAAATGGTATCTGCCAAAGCAAACAGCATCTGATATTATATAAAAAAAAAGTGGGGAAAAACTATTTGAAGAGCTGTCTTGAAGAAATTAGAGGTGCCATTTCTTAGAGCTTGAATGGTTTAAGATCATAGGCCCATTTTCTGAATATACCCGGATATTTGCCAGACTAATAATAGTTAAAAGAAAATCAACTTATTATTTTCAATAAAAAAAGTGAAATATTCATTATTAATACTGATATGTCATGCACAACAGAATTCTTTGCGGTGAAAAGGATTCCAAAACACAAACATAATTGATGGAGCAATATATGGTTATATATGGTTGTTGAGAGCCTAACTCCATGGTCAATACTTGCTAAGTGCCACTATGTCTCTCACAGACCAATGATTCTATTATGCTATAGGATGAAACTTAACCTCATCAATGCCATAATGGAAAATTATAAAGTTCGAAAGGGATTTTTCCCATAAATTATTAAGGCTTCAAGCCAGTTCATATTTGATAAATAAAATGAAAATTAGTCTAAACAGAAGTAAGGAATAAAGAATACTAAACTTTTCACCACAATACTCGAAGTGGATATTACCCTTTATGGCCTGGAGATGTGTGGCTTTCTCTTTTGTGAATTGCTCGTGAAGTGCTTGGAATTTAGCAGTTTCGTCCTTCAAACAGATTTCACACTATAAAGAAGCCACAGTGATTTTACACAACATCTGGAAAATTAGTTCATTCCATGAAACTAGAAACAGAATTTAATGACTCCATATCTGCTTTTAAATAGTCTCTATTTCGAGTCGTCGTTCTCCACTGACCTCTTTTGAGCTTTTCAACAGTGTTTTTGCAAAACTTTGCCTGAAATTAGTTAGAGGAAATAAATTTTTTCATCCGTTTATAACCGATTCAACGAAAAATCGAACCGATTAAGTATCCTGAACAACCTACCTGTCCTTCTCAAATTTAGATTTCACCTCCTCAATCATTGTTCTTATCTCAATCGCAACACTGTAAATAACGCAATCAACATTCAGAACATCGTTCTAGTGCAGGACATGAAGAGGAATTGCTTAGAAACTAAATGAACTCTGTCATTACAAGAGCGACATAGATTGAAATTGAAAAACAGCCAAATATTTGAGCGAAACGGCAGGTCGAATAAAGTCGAATCAGGCTATCATTTCAATCTTACAATGAAATCATATCAAGAAAATCCTAAAATCAAACTACTACTGAGGTCGATCCAAACCTACCAGAAGAAAGAAAATGAAGGCGCAAACGAGCTACCGTATTCAGAAATTTGAAAAACCAAGAGAATACACAATTTCATCCGCTCCAGCCTATCAACTAATCATCAACAAGTTCAGATCGAGAAAAGCCACAAAAATTACCTTGAGATAGTCTCTTCATTCTTCTTCTGATCGTCCTTCTGAGCTCTCTCTTTGATCTGATTCAGCGCCGAAAATATCCCTTTCAGATCGCTGCAAATCATAAATAGCATAATCAAAGCTTTTCAAAATCACTACAAGGTGAAACAGAAACGGCAAACAGAACGTACTTGGAAAGGTCGAGATCGAGGCCAAGATCATCGTTACTGCGCTTCCTTTGATCGGAGCTCGTGAAATCCGAGTCTCGCTTCCTGGTTCTTGATTTTGCAGTAGGCAATTTCATGTTCGATGATGAAGAGAATTTTAGAATTGAAGATTTGAGAACCGTATTGTTTCGAAGCGTTTTGGAGTTTTGAAATACCAAAACTTATAAATATCCTTCTGAACCGTGATGGGCTTTGGCGCTTCGCTGTATATTCAAAATTTTCGAACAACCAATCATCTACCTACACGTTGATACTTTATTTTTAATTGAGAAATATTTAGGTGTAGGACTTAAATATCAATATCCACTACAACTGTGTTTGTTTGTTGAATATGTGGAAAATTTAAAACGACTATTTCCTAACTATTCCTTAAAAAATAATATTCAAATTAATTATTATAATTACTGAATATTTACTCGTTTTTCCTATTTAAAATAATTCATCACTTTTAATGACTCATTTTTAGCCATTTATTTTTATCTACTTAAAATAACTTCGCATTTCTAAAGATTCGTTTTTAATTCCTTAAAATAACTCTTTTACTATCAATCACTTATTTCTAATTATTCAAAATAATTCATTTTTTACAACTCATTTATAATCCTTCTTTTTAACTATTCAAAATAACCACATATTTAAAATCCACATCCTAATAAATAATTGTCTCTAACTTTTTTACTGAAAAATCACATTCAAAGAGTTTTTTAATACAACTCTCAATTTCTAATTATTTAAAATAACTTCTCATCCAAACACTTCTTATGTGTCATAATGTAAAACGCATTCTATTTTATTTTAATTTAAAAAAAAAACTTACATGAGTACTCAATCTATAAAATAATTATACTAAGGAGCATTGTTAGATAGTCTATCATAATACTGTTTTTTTTTTTTGGGAAAATCATAATATTGTCATTAATAAATATTTATAATACACTATTAAAATATATTATTGATTAATACTTATAGTAATAAATATTTATAATATTAATAATTATGAATATAAATATTTAAAGATTTCTTTGTTACATTTATAATTATGGAAAATTGTGTTGATTTAAAAATATTTACATCCATAATAAAAAAACAAATACGATATAATTAATATTCATCATATAATATATTTTAACGTATTAACACAATATTTTGTATTATTAATACAATATTGTATGTTATTAATATAGTCATGCATGTATTTATAATATCCTATAATGAATATATTATACCATATGTTTTGACTATGATTGATAAATCTCTCTCTTTTTTCTTAGTATTGTAAATACCTTTTCAGCCATAAATGGGAGTGGAAGATCGAAATTGATGATCTGTTATCATCGACCCATTTATACCATAGAGTTATCGTTAATATTGGCAAAATTCACCCCATTAGCTGATCTCTAGGAAAAAATGAAAATTAATTGAAAAGGACAGATTTTTTTGTAACTTTGAGCAAAGAATTAACGGGCTGTTTCTTTGGCATATTTAGGTAGAATTTATCAACTAGTCCTCGAAAACCTATATTCAAACAAGTTTTTATTAATTTTTCTTCATTTTTACTTTTAAAAATAACTCTCATTTCTAAACATTTATTTTTAGTCATTATTTTATAATTACTCAATCATTTATAACTATTCATTTTTAATCAATCCTTTCAAATCAATCAAAATAATTTATTTTTAACAATTTATTTTTAATCATTTCTTTTTTAACTACTAAAAATAACTACTCATTTGAAATCATTTCTTTTTTAACTACTAAAAATAACTACTCATTTTAAATCTATATCCAAATAAGGTTTTGACTCTAACTCCTCTAAACAAAAACTACATCCAAACAAGTTTTTTGTTACAATTCTCAATTTTAACTACTTAACATAACTTGTCAAACAAACAACCAATAGTGATAAGGATCCATAATATTTATTTATCTATAATATTTAAAGTTTACCTACTAATTTAATTTTCTCGACTTCAAACAGTAGATAGTTAAAAAAAAAAAAAGGTTTGTAACGAAAGAAAATCAAAACTTTTTATACACCAAACGAGTTTTTATTAACTCCTCCTCATTTATACTTTTAAAAATAACTCTCATTTCTAACCATTTATAACTACACAATCATTTCTAACCACTTATTTTTAATCATTCATATCAAATCAATCAAAATAATTCTTTTTTAACCATTCACTTTTAATAATTTCTTTTTTAACTACTAAAAATAACTACTCATTTTTAAATATACATCCAAACAAGATTTTGACACTAACTTTTCTACACAAAACTATATCCAAACGAGTTTTTGACACAAGCTTCAATTTTTAACTATTCAATACAACTCTTCAATATAACTAATTAATCCAAAAATTACCTAAATATGTCAAACAAACATGCCCATAGTCTATATGAAAGAAAATTACTAGTCTAAATAAAGAGAGTAGGTACTACTACCTACTTGAAATTTTCTCCCAATCATTTGATTTATGAACTGCACTCCATTTCTTTAATACATGATAACTGACGATAGCAATTTGAATTTTTCGACATATTAGTTAAGGGTGCAACAAAAAATAGAAAAACCGAATTGAACAAATTCAATCTAATGGATCGGATTAGTTTTTTAGCGAAAATTGGATAAATTAATTTGTAATTTAAAAAAACCGAAAATATTGGATCGATTTCGATATATTTTCATTTAAAACCCCAATAAAAACCGATCCAAACCGAAATAAATATGTATATATTTTTTGAGATTACAAATAAATATATACTTTTTCAATAAGTCATATAAAGTCAGGGAGCTTTTGCATGTATATTACAAAAGAGCTAAAATATTCCAGCACAATAAAGAAAATATTTGTATATATAGCAAAAAATGTAAACTGATTGACTTCCATATTGATAGATTCTATCAATAGAGGTTGATAGAATCAATTACTAAGGCCTCGTTTGATAACTATTTTGTTTTTTGTTTTTTGTTTATGAAATTTAAGACTATTTCTATTCAAATTTCCTACATGTGCTCCATCTTTTTTACAATGTATCCATCTTTCCTTAAGAAAGTAGGAGAATACTAACCAAATTTCAAAAGCATAAACAACTTTTTGGAAACTACTTTTTTTTGTTTACAAATTTTGGTTTTGTTTATTAAAATATAGGTAAGATGTATATATCCAAATAAGGAAAAAGATCTAATAAGATAGTTGAATTTCATAAACAAAAAACGACAAACAAAATGATTATCAAACGGGGCCTAATAAATAAAGTAAATTGATAGACTTCCATTAAATTCTATCAATAAGAGCCGATAGAATCAATTACTAATAAAATTGATAAACTTTCATTCAATGATAGATTCTATCAAAGTCTTCAATAAAAAAAGGTAAATAGATTTTTAAAAAAAAAAATAGGCTATAAACGAATTATTTTTAAAAAATTGTCATAATTGTAAACTGTGGTAAAAAAGTTGTTATATAGTGTAAATTCCCTAAAGTCATCTCCCTTCCATTATTTTAAAGATAAGGGGTTGAAGATTTTCATAATTCCCTCCTATTTCAAGTAAAAACATCTTTAAATAATTTTTAATAAGTTCAAAATGCTTCTAACCTTTAAAAATATTGTTGTTTATGAGATTTTTTTTATGAAAAATGTTTTTGATATATTAAAAAAAATTGGACATCGGATCGGATTCAAAACCGAATCAAACCAATTGAAAATCGTGGTTCGGTTGTCGGTTTAGTACAAAGCCGACAAACACCGAACCGAAATCACCCCTAATATTAGTTAAGAATAAGTAGTTAGGCCCAACTCTACTAAAAAAAGCAGTTAGGCTCAATTGACTTTTTGAATATTTATAAACTTATGAATCTCGTAAATATAATTCTATTAAATGATTGATTTCAAAAAAAAAAAAAAAAAAATCTCCCATGGAATAAGTATCTGGATTACCACGTTTATTTAACATGAATTATAAATATCTTGGACATCCTAAGATGCTCATTTGAGAGACATTCAGATGCCCTCCTCCGACATGGATTTTAGGATTCTCATGTATAGGTCATCTCAAAGGACATTTTTACCTTTATTATTTTTTTAAATTATATTTTATCAATTTATATCAACTTTTTTTTCTCGTATTTTGTGAGTAGTTTGTAGTTTAAAATAAAATAATATGCTCTTTTTTAGTATATGATTATTGTGCACGTATTAACGACTAACAATATATAATTAATTTTATTTATATTTTCAAATATAATTTTCTATTTTTTTATATGTAGGGAATTTTATTGCTTATTCAACTAATGAATTTATTTTAGTTTTTCTATTAAATAAATTTATTTAAAAATATAATATTTAAAGTAATAAAAAAAATGTTATATAAATTTTAATTATATAAATTAATGTGTAAATTAAAGAGGACATTTAAGACATTTTCATAATGGTTTCTCAGATACCCATGAAATTATCCGTACAAAACAAACATAGCTATCTAAGAATGTCGGACATCTGTCATTCCGGTTATTTATGATTCCAGATATCAAAAAATTCCGATTATCCAGATTACCCTAGAGTAAACGGCATCTAAAAGACCAATCTTAGTATATGTTAAAATAAAATAATGGCCATCAACCGAACAATTAGGTACAAAATTAGATGAATCTGTCTTCTACCACCTTAATTTGGCATTTCACGAACAATTAGATACAAAATTAGATGAATCTGTCTTCTACCACCTTAATTTGGCATTTCAAGCCAAACCAACGACAATAAATGTAATAATCAATCAATATGATTACGAGATTGTGGATTCGATTTTCTTTTCTTTTTTGTGAAATCTCGATCCCTACATTCAATTACTGAATTCAACCGATAAAAGACGAAAAAAAAACTTCTAAAAGATTGATGCTTCAATTTTTCCACCACAATTTTTAACATAAAAAAGGATTAATAAAAAGTTTATAATAGAAATTAGAAAATTTACTTTAGGAGAGAACTTTTCAAAAGTCTATTTTAATTATAATATTTTTTAAAAAATATTTCATCTATACCAAAATTTTAGATGTTTTTTTTTGCACATTCTAATTATACTCTTTATTATTTATGGATTAAAAACTATATGTTGCAATAATGGTAGACTATTTATAATTCTAATTAAACATTGTGTGTGATACTACTTAAAGATGGTTTGCTGCATCGATTGGACATTATTTGTTGTAGGATTAAAGTCATCAAACATATGAGTTTTTTCGTGTTATTGTTAGGTATTCCATAATTTTTTGCTATACACAAATTTCTAAGAAAAAAAAAAAGTAGATATTCACAATTTTTGTTTTTAGGTATCCTCAATTTTTTATATATATATTCTTTTAAAAATAAATAAATAAACTTTACCTATGTCATATTTAAGGAGAATTTAGTTGGAAAACATACCATTTCAGCTCGAATACTTATATCCAAGCTAGTTTTTAGTAATCCTTTATACTTTTTTACTTTTAAAAATAAATCTCATTTCTAATTATTCATTTATAACTACTCAATTATTTATGACTACTCATTCTTAATTATTCATTTCAAATCAATCAAAATAACTTATTTTACTTATTACTTTTTTAACTACTCAAAATAATTATTCATTTTAAATCTACATCTAAACAAAGTTTTGACTATAACTACTCATTCTTAATTATTCATTTCAAATCAATCAAAATAACTTATTTTTACTCATTACTTTTTTAAATACTCAAAATAATTATTCATTTTAAATCTACATCTAACCAACGTTTTGACTCTAACTACTCTACACAAAAATCACATCCAAACAAGATTTTGACTATAATTCTAAATTTTTAATTATTAAAAATAACTTCTCAATATAACTTGTTAAGTTAAATCATCACTAAATACGGTAAACAAACCCCCACTAAGCAAAATAGAAACTTGATTATTGAATTTCTCCTATAAACTGATTCCGCGAAAGCCCAGCATAAAAGCAGTACTCATTCTTAATTTTTCCTATTTTTCAGAATAATTTCATGATAACCATAATTTTCTCGAATTAGCTTTGGAACTTCAGAGCTTTCATCTTCTTCCCTACGCCTCACGGTAACAGAAGCTTTTCCTTCAACCCTCTCTTTTTTTTGTCTTTTCTTCGACTTGTTTATGTGTTCTGTTTTCGATTTTCTTCAACTTCTTATTTTTCTTCGTTTGATTTTGGAATCACGTGATGCTTTAAAACATTTCTCATTCATAAGTATTGAATCTCACATTTCCACCCTTCAAATATTTATAAGGTAGAAGATCTTCAAGCATTACCGATTGATTTTCGAGATAAAATCTTATATTATACAATAATATAGTGTACTAGTGAAATAATGGGATGAAAATGAAGAATACTTGCCTCCTTAAAAGTGATACACTATTTAGTGCCACAAAATTTTTATTTTTTACTTTCTCCTCAATATTGATTAAAGAAAAATTTTGTGATATCAAATGATCTTTAAGGAGGACTTGTCTTCTTATGAATAAAGAGACAAGTATTTTTGGATGAAAATAACTCCAGTTTTACTAAGAAGGCAATAACTTGTTATTTTGAAAGTCTTTCTTCTTTTTTTTTCCTTGACTTCAAGTTTCAATCTGTGTATTTCATCTGCAAATTTGCAAACTTCTACTTTATTTTTTTAATTCAACAAAATTATGTTGGTTAAACCCTCTTTTTTTTTCTTTTTTTAACACAAGTTAGGAGAAGAAGACTATAAACTCTATAAAAAAAGGTACAATAATTACTTTCAAATAAATGAAAGTCAAATTTAACTATATTTTTACTCTCTTTTTGTTGCGCACATACATATAACATTTTTTTTCTTATATTCATTAAGTAATTTATTTTGTCACCGACCTTAATAAAAACCTAACTTTTTTTTTCAAAAAAAAAAACCTAACCTTTTTGTTTAGTTGAAGAACAATTGGATTTGGGGACAACAACGTACAATCATTGGTCATAAATACATGTTTTAAATGTCATACCAGAGTGACTTTATAGGCTTGTATCAAATTTTTAGATAAATCCAATTTGTATTAAATGTTTGGCCCACATAGTTTTTATGGACAAGATTATGAGAACCGAGAGGGTTGGTAATATATTAATTTGGTTGATTGGTTATAATTTAATACATCTTCGCTCATTTGTATTAACAAAATTTTGGGAGGAAATTTTTTACCTTTAAAAAAATATCAAAACAGGTTACAAATAAGAAGTTTAAGAAGTAAATTAGGTTTAAACATAACTTTTAATCCTTCCCACATTTCTTTTTAAGTCTTTTTTTCAGATTAATTTATATTTAATGTTACAAATAAATAAATAAAACAAATTAGTTCAAGGTTGGAATTTGATGAATAAGTTAATAAAGTTTAATGAAGACACGAACGAAAGCATAAACTCAATTGATATGACTATGATCATAATGTCGTGAGTTCGATTGAGCGCCGAGTATATGATTTGGATAGAAGCCTTCTTGTACCCCCAATGTTGAGTACTTTAAAAATAAAATAGAATAATGGTTTGGCAAACTTGGGTTGTGCTGGTCATGATCACATTTTGTCAACATGGTTAGTGAGCTGGTAAGAAAGGACTTCCTTAACATTATGACTGATACCAATCTTCTAATTTATGACCTTTTCTCATCTTCATTTATTGGAGATGGCAGCTTGAAGATAAACTCGTTGAGAAAGAGACACGCTTTAATTATTGTAGGTAGTCTAGCGGTAAAAAAAAATACATTAAAAAAATTAAAAAGTCGTGGGTTCAATTTTTGGTGACTTTTTATATAAAAATTAATGTTTTATGAATTTTTTTTATATTTAAAGTAGGGTCAAACGATATATTCAATCTTCTATTTTTTTTTATATCTAAAAAATATATATAACTTTGAAAAGTTATTTTTAAAAAATACTTTAACAGTTAAATTTAAGATAAAAATCAATAAAATTTAGGGAAACTCTTCACATTAGTTAAATTCATAAAATAGTTATAAATGCTATCACTTTTTAAAAAAACTAACAATTATAATTATAAATATTAATAATAATACGATATTACTAGTATATAATAATAACGTATTAACAATACAAATTAATATTGTACTAATAATAAATAATAATATAATAATATTTATGACTATGAATTCAAATATTTTTAAATTTGATTATGTTTGTAATTATTTTGTTAGAATAAGTTGTGTATTACATTTTTCTAAAATGCGTTCAATCCATGATAGCCGCATACCTAGAAATTAATTTCTTACGAGTTTCTTTGACATCTAGGCTTGTTTACTTTGTGGTAGTCACGATAACTGAAATCTTAGATGTCCGAAATATTAGATGTTTGGAATTACAGATGTCCGACATCCTTAGATCATTGTGTTTGTTTTGTGGGAATATTTTTTTTAGATATCTTTATTTCTTTATTAGAAAGAATATGACTTCAAATTTAACCAATGTTCCAAAAATACCCTTACAATATTTATATAATTTTCCATTAATTTAATATAATTTAAATTGATATAATATATGTGTTTATATTAAATTAAATGTATACTTAAAAAAATAGTTTCTTATATCCTAATTTTATAATGTATGGTTGTGTAGAAAAATAATGGCACATGCATATAATGAAGTATAAATGTTAAAAAAGTTAATTATATAATTAATTATAATTTTTGATAACTTATATTTTATAATTAAATAGAAAAAAGAAAATTTTGAAAGAAATAAAATTAACCTTGTATTTTTTTTTAATAATTTTTATAGATGTAAACCATCATTGGAAAAATAAAATAAAAAACACTTCAAATTTAATTAAAAATAATTCAAATATACAACAATAATTTTAATAAAATTTATTTATATGTATATTTAATAATAGATAAATAAAGAAATCGATGAATATAAATATTAAAAAAAAGAGGGGCGAAATCGTCAAAGGACGATTTCCTCCCATGAGAATCTTGGAAACCCATCTATCAAAAAAGACATCTAAATGTTGGCAGATGCCCTTCAAATGAGAATCCTAAGATGCCGAGAATATTGAGATACTGGGTATTCTAATATTACTACAAAAAGAGTAAGGTAATCGAGATTCTCATTCCATGGGAATCTCGGAATACCTCAAAGTGAACGGCCATAAATGCTATAGGGTTAGATAGTAGATCATGTAACAATAATTGAGGTACGCGCAAAATGGCTAAAAAGACACAGAGAAAAAGAGAAAAAAAAATCTCTAAAATTTAAAGGTAGGGCATGTTTTAGGGCTTTAATGAAATTTTCAATTGTATCTTTTAAAACTTTTGATATTTTTAAAATGGAACTTTAACCATTTTCGAATGCCATTTAAGGATATTTCTTAAGGCGTGCTTGATTAGAGGTGAGAAGGGAAGGACAATGAAAGTAAATTATTATTATGTGAAAATGAATAAGAAGAGAAATAATAATAAATTAGTGTTCGGTGGGATGAGAAGGGAAGATATGCATTTTTTGTTATAAAAATAAAATTGAATATCTTTCTTCCTTTATTATTTTAATAAAATTTAAAATATTTTTATAATGAAAATTACCAAGTATTTTTTAATTTAATTTAATTTTATGAAGATTATGAAAATTATCAAATAAATTACATAAAATAATTCAAATCATTAAGCTTCCTTTTTTAAGTTCTTTCTTTCCCTTTTTTTTCTTTCTCTATTTTTTTAAAATTAGGAATAAAATCACTTTTATTAATATGTTTCACAAATTTTTAAAAATAATTTTTTGAAAAGATTTTTATCAAACTTTTTTTTTCCAAACATTTCATAAGAAACATGTATTTATTGGATTCAATTAATGAATCCCAAATATCACATATTAAATAAAGTCTAAAATTTCCAATTTTACAACTTTATAAAAAGTTTATGAATTTTTAATTTTATTCTATAAATTCAAAATTCAATGATTAAAATTGATAATTGCAACAAAAACAAAAATGAAAATTAATTTTTTTTTTATAAATTAAAAAAAAAGTTTAAAAACTAAAAGATAGGAATTAAATTAAATAATTTTAACTGCTCTAATTATTTAAAATATTTTTATCTTAAATTTATGCATAAATATGTAATTATAGTTCTTTTTCTAAAAAATATAAGTAGTAAAATAGTTTGATAAATAATAAAATCAATATTTATTAACATATATTTTTATATAATAAATTTAAATGAATACATTTCTACAAAAAATACATAAATAATTATAAAGATATGGTAAATAAATTTTAAACATAACATGATAAATATTATGTTTTATAAATAAAAATAATAAAACAAGTTAAGATAGATATACTATTAAAAATATTAAAAAAATATTTACCTTAGTTCCTTTTAAATTTCAAATCTTAATTTGATGAATTATTTTTGAAAAATCAATGAAAAATGTAAATAAAAAAAACAAAAAAACTAGAAAATAAAGAAAACCATTTGATTTGAAAATTAAAATAAAAGTAAAACATTTTTTTTTTTTAAACAACGTAAAACAAATTTTTTGTTTAAAATAAAACTGAAGATAAAAGTAAAATTAAATTTTTGTTAAAAGAAACAAAACAAATATAAGGAAGATATTGTATACGAAAAACTAAAAGCAAAATGGAAAATGTTGCTCTTTATGAAAAAAATAATAATAATAAATAAAACAGTTCTAATTCATTTACTCAATTATCCTAAAAAATATCTTACCAGGCACAGAAGAAAAGTCAATACTTCTCTTCCTAACTCAATCCATGTTGGTGGCCCAAACATGTCTAAACTTTAATTAAAAAATAATTTACACAAACTTTATAATTTAAAGGTAGTTTTGATAATTTTGACCATGAATATTTAGTTGCTACTTTTTTTAGAGTAATATTTAGTTGCTACTTTTATTTTATTCATTTCGACATATCAATTAAATTATTGTCAAACTCATTCATATATCTAAGAAGAGAATGTAGAAAAAACGACCATCCAAATAGCCTAGGTTACATTTCGCCCACTCAAACGGTATAGGTCTATTGGACTCGTTTGTTTGAATCCAAAATTTTCAGAATCAAATTTTCTATAATCCAATAATGTAAAATGCAACCCCACAAATTATATATATATATATATATATATATATATATATATATATATATATATATATAGTGAATATCAAATAAATTTTAAGATAGAATGAATAATGCTATATTAAACTATTATTATGAAATAATGAAATCAACATATCACCAATTTTTTAAAGACCATTAGGTAAATATTAATAATGAGTAATATTATCGGTGTTGGGTTTGAAATGAATTTACAAGGTGAAATTAATGACCATGAGCAATAAAAACTGATGAGATTTACACGTTTAAGAAAGGGGTGAGTCAGAGAGGGAGAGAGGGGTGAGTGATAGGTATTATTATTAATACATTTATAAATATTAAAGATTTATATATTAATTTAAGGTCGATAAATTATTAGTATTTATAAATGAAATTAATTAAAAAAACATCAACCTTAAATATTAATATTCCTTAAATATTAATATTGATATTTATTAATTTAAACTTATATATTTATAAGTATTCTCATAGGTAAAATTAATATTTAAGATCGATGTTTTTTAATTAATTTTATTTATAAAAAGAAATTAATATATAAATCATTTTAAAAAAAAATTATAGGTTCTATGAGAAAATGTTAATTATTGTATTAATTAAAAACATCAACCTTAAATATTAATTTTACAAAAAAAAAATCCTCTAACCTTTCAAACAACCATATTCAAACAGAGTTTTCAACAACCCTCCTATAAACATCTATATTCGAACAATATTTTCCTCCAAACATCTATATTCAAATAAGGTTTTCGTGCGATCTCTCCTACAAACATCCAAATTCAAACAAGTTTTTCCTGTAACCTCTCCTACAAACATCCATATTTAAACAAGGTTTTTCCTGCAACCTCTTTCCTCTTCTTATCCACTTCCCTCAAGCCAAATAGCCCCCTAATTATTTAGTTAATAATTTAGCCTTTATTAGTTAGCTTCTCTTTCAAACTTATATGTTTATTGTTTGTTCTCGAGTTATTCTTGCATCTTTGCTTCCCACCTTAACAACTGAAGAAAATCTAAGACAGCTTTTTCTTTAGATTCTATGTTGTGGACAAAATTCTGATGTGAAGCAAATTTGTAAGAGCTTTCAATTCATGGCATTCAAGTTTAAGGCCTGCTTCGACTGCAACATTTGCCTAGATTTTGCATTTGAGCCTATAGTTACCCTGTGTGGCCACCTCTATTGCTGGCCTTGCATATACAAGTGGCTTCGTGTCCACAGCGCCTCACTCGCCCCCGAAGAGCCTCCACAGTGCCCAGTTTGCAAGTCCGATATTAACCATACGACAATGATCCCTCTCTATGGCCGTGGTCAATCAGCGGAAGATGCTGAGGTTGATGCCAAAGGGCTGCTCATACCTCCTCGACCATCAGCTTTCGGTACTAAAGATCTGGCACCTATTAGATCTGATAATGCTTATGGTGACCTATATCAGAATGAAAACTACAATGATGATCGGTATGACAGTTATGACGAAGACGAAGATTCCAGCAGCTCATCATTTAACCTCGAACACAACCCGGTCAATAGTTTTCACCATCCTACAGCAAGGATGTTCGGGGAGGTGTATGGTAGGTTGTTTGGGGATTCAGAAAACTTATATGTACGCCCGAATTCTTATGCTCTAACTGGAAATAACAGTCCTCGGTCGAGAAGGCGTGAAACTCTGGCCGAGCAGTCACTTAAGAGGATGTCATTATGTCTCTTCTATTTCTTTGTTGTATGCCTTGCTCTCTTCTAGTTGTAGTTGGGAGCTTCTGTAGTTTTTTTTCGTAACCATTTTGTAAAGGGATATGAAGCTTTGGAGCAGTCAATGAATTAAGCAAACACACTACATTTTGGGTAGCTATGATTCATTTCTTATGAGCAACTATCAGTGAAAAGCAGATAACCAGTCTTTTTATTTCTTATTTTTTTAATAATCGGGAAGTCAAAGTTTAGCTCCTTTATAGCAAGGGAGGAGTACTATATAGGAGTGTTTATTTGATGTAATTAACGAGTTATTAGAAATGAACTATTATAACTTTTTTTTCAAACAATCACATCCAACCAAACTATTATAATCACTCATTTTTAATCATTAATTTCTAACCACTTAAAATAATAATTATTTCTAACCATTTGTTTGTATTTATTCAAAATAATCACTCATTTTTAACTATATCCAAATTAGTTATTGTCTGTAATCTCTCTGTAAAAACCATCATCCAAACGAGCTATTAATTGCAACTCGTCTACGAATAACTAAATTCAAACGAGTTATTACTAAAACTCAAATTTTTAATCACTCAAAATAATTGCCCAAACTCTTTTTAATCACTCAAAATAATTTCTACATGTTGAAGGCTCAAATCCAGGAGTTTTTTTTAACCTCACCTAATAACTCGAATCTGAAACCACTTAGCCAATATATGATGAAGAAACCCAAACCCTTATCAATGAGATCGCCCTTTGTGGATCAATAGTTATCCATCCTTCAATTTCAAAAGCTAAAAAAACCTAAACAAAAGGGCAGAGTGTTCTTTAAGAATTAAAGTAACTTATCAAATTATGCACATTCATCATCACACTATCAATACATCATGAGAAAAATAGGATTTATCTTTAGCCCTCAACAAATCAACGACTTTCTCAGCTTCTTTTACATCTTGCTTGCCATCCAAAAAAGTTACCAAAATTTCCTTGACGTTTTTCAGTTCTGATGGGCATAAAGTGGCTGCTTTTTTCAGTTTGTCAACTGCTAGAGGTAGTTGATCTTTCTGAATATATCCGCTTGCCATATAGCACCACGAATTGATAGAAAACTTGCCTCTACCGGTCATCGTCTCGTTAATGAAGGCTTCAGCCTTCTCCATCAGACCTTTTCTGCAATATGCATCGAGCAACATGTTTGGAATTCGCAAGTCATACGACAGTTTCCGGGTCTCCCACTCCTTGAATATATGCTCGGCAGCTTTGATATCGTCCAATATCAAAAGTGATCTCATCATACTCATATAACCTTTGTTGTAGACTTTTTCCTTCTTGTAGAGATTCCAGACACGGTGTAACTCGTCTTTCTTTCCACTTGTAGCATATAGTTTGAGAAGGATGTCAAAAGGAGAACCTCTCCTTCTGGCAGTTGCTAGGAGACCTTCTGATTTCTTCAGCATAGAAAGGGATTTGTCTACTAAGCCAACTTTAAGGTAACCATTTGCAGCAATGACACAACAGTTCCAATCTAGAACAATTTTGGGATCTGATTCCATTTGTTCCAAAATCTTATCGACTCCCTCGATATCAGAAGCAGCAGAATATGCACTCAGCCGGATGCTATATGTGAATCGATCATAAGAAACATCCTTTTCTTCCATTTCTTGCATCAAAGGATCTAATTTCTCATATTCTCCAATTTTATAATAAATATTCATCATGATATTGTATGGTAGGGGTGTTCTATCAAAACCCATTTCCTTCATCTTTTGCAGGACGATATTGGCTTTATCCACACACTTTTCATGAGCATAGCAATTCAGAAGAGCTACATGAACCTGAAACTTTTTCAATTGACTTGGAATGCTGTTGAAATAATCCTCTACTTGTTCCAACCCATGAACTCTTAAGATCAAATTCATCCGTTCTGAAATATCAACAGCCGATAGTGGAAGGTATCTTTTATCACTCATCCATTTTGATACCTGAAGAATAAGGGGGTTTCAAGAGAAGATACAGAACAAGAATACCGAATAAAACATAGCAAATAACTCAACTTCAACATGAAATCAATAAGCCAAAAGTTCTCTTCCTTGATATGTCAGAACCATAAGGAAAGTAAACAACTCCCCAATGTATTTGTTATTCTTGAAAGAAACATTTTAAGAAGAGCTAACAACTTAAATAGAGAAAGAGAGCCAGAGGATAAGCGTGAAAATGACCTATGCAGCAACAAAAGGTATTGGCAGAGCTGCAATGCAACTATCAATGACAAAAGAAAGCTACCTGATATGATTTCAGCCCAAATCAACTATCACTTGTAATCTACAAGGTAAATAGAAAAGATCTCCTCCCTCAAGAGTCTAACTTTGTTTCATGGTTTCATTGAGTACGCAAACAAAATCCTAGTGATCCAACCATCATGGAGTGGCCTAGTAGTTACCGGTTCCATCCATGCTGACCACCCATCTAAGAATTTATTTCATAGAGGTTTACTTGACATCCAAACGGTGTAGGGTGAGGCCGAGACAGTCACAGATATCCAAAAAAAAAAAAAAAATCCTAGTGCCTTAACAAGTTCATAGGAGAGACCAGACGAATCTACCAGATCATTTCAAGAGTTAAAAAATGGCTAATCGTTTGTATGCTTAATGTCTTAAGCCAACTATTCCAAGGACCCATTTGCTTCAATCATCCAAAACAATCAACCAGATTATCACTATGTATATCGACTACTAGCACCGCAACTTAGAGATGCAAACAAATCAAATATGACGACGTTAAAAACAAGAAAAAAACGAGAAATCAAACCTCAAGAGCATGATTGAAGCGCTTGTAAATCCTCAATTCCTTGACGATCTTTTGAAGTTCTTCTCTCTGAACAGGCCAGCCTTGTAGCACCCACTGATCAAGAACAGGAATTACAGAGACATTAGGGTCACCCACCGGTGAAATCCTTCTGTAAAGTGAATCCTTCGAAGTTGTAGAGTAAAAATGCACCAATTCTCTTTGGAATGCAATCAGATGCATTCGTTTTCGTGGAAGTAAAAGCTTCATTTCGAAACCCCGTAAAAAAAAAAAAAAATGGAGAAGCTTTAAGCACAGGTCTAGGGCAGCCAGTCAACCAACGTTTGAAGTACATGAGGATCGAAAATAGCAGAAAAAGGGTAAAAAAATATGTTGCTGCCCAGGATCGAACTGGGGACCTTTAGTGTGTAAGACTAACGTGATAACCACTACACCACAGCAACTTTGATGTTTGTTTAGGACAGAAATTAAATATATACATATATATTAAAGAAAAACAGAAAAACCAACGTTGAAGAAATTCGAGTCCAAGGAAAATAAAAATTGTTGCTGCCCAGGATCGAACTGGGGGCCTTTAGTGTGTAAGACTAACGTGATAACCACTACACCACAGCAACTTTGATGTAATATAAGTACACAAATAAACAATTAACCAATGATTTAAGGAAATTCGAATTGCAAATATCGGAAAAAAGAACAAAATGCGCTACTGCCCAGGATTGAACTGGGGCAACAATGGCCTTTTTATCTGAAGGTTGAAGAGAAACAGTAAACCACCGTTATAGTACATGGATTCCAAATTGAAAATAGCTAAAATTATTATATTCTTGGAAAAAAAATATATTTTTAATGCCTAGGTCTGTTTTTTTAGTACATATGGAGGAAGGGAGGCAAATATCGATTTTTGAGATCGAACCTGTGATGCTGGCGTTGCCAAACAATAAAACCATTACACCAGTAACCCATTCGATTTTAATGCCTAGGTCTGTGATCTAATTTTACCTTGATCTATATATTTTAAAATTGACAAATTTTATCGTGACTGGATTTTAATTCCTAAGATATCAAAAACTTTAGTTACATAAGTACTATTGACTAATACGATGACATACCAATTTTTTTTTTTGAAATCGATGAAATACCAATTTTAAACTTAAATAAAGAATTTAATTTTAAAAAGAAAATAAATATATGATAAAGTACAAAAACGAATGAGAATTACATATCAACTAAATTTAAATTAGATTGAAATTAAAAGATAATTTTCCCTATATTATTTTACTTTGGTTTTAACATATTTACGAGGCTTAAAGCCGGCCCACGTTCATTTCTGTACTATCAACAGGCCCATAAGCCCAATAACAAAACCTCCCTAAAACCTGCGTTTATGGTTACCACTCGACAGTTCTCTTCTTCTTCTTCTTCTTCTTCTTCATTTGAAGCCGAGCTCTCTGCGGATCTCATCAATGGATCAGCTCTTCTCCAAAGTCCTAACACGCTATGCTGTGGCTGGAAGATCTTACCACTCGATTCGATTGGAAAAGGCGACTCTGTACGCGAAAATTAGTCCACTGGGCGATCCTAGCATCAGCGTGGAGCCGGAGCTCCATGGCTGGGTTCAGGACGGCAAGAAGGTTCGGATCTCTGAGCTTCAGAGGATCATCCACGACCTTCGCAAGCGAAAGCGCTTCACACAAGCTCTTCAGGTTTTAATTTTTCTTTCTTCAAATGTGCTTTGTTTTGGTTCGAGGAAAGTGTGCTTTCTAGAAGAGATTCATTTAGGAAGTGTATATGTCACCGAATTACGGAGAATGAGGTTGTATCAAATTATCGATAGATTTAGCTTGGGTAAATGGAAGGCTCGTGGGTTTTCCATGTTAAGAAGCCAAAACTACTTTCTTTGGTTCTTTGATTCAGTGAATTTGTTTAACTTCATTAGTTCACATAATATGGGCTAAGCTATTGAATTATGTTTTATTTTATATTCGTGACTGATCGGGTTAACTTGTACACAATTAGTGACTAGTCTCACTTGACAACCTCTAACTTTATTGTATATTTGATTGCCAACATTACAAATAGGATATCAAATTTTAGGTGGTTGACAAGTATGCTTGAACTTATTTCATCTATTTTACTTACATGTGCTTGTTTCCCATTAGGCCCACCTGAGAATGGTTGATTGAATTATGTCTTTTCTATTTCTACCATACCCTCTATTTAATCCATAGTATCATTTCACTTGCTTGGGGTTTAACTCTGTGTTTTTTTTTTGGCTGAAAGATGGGGTTTAGTAGAGAATATGGCTTCCAACTTAAAACCAATTGGAACCAATTGACAATGAGAGGAGTAACCCATATCTCTTTTATATTGATGTTGGACTCTCCCACTTTCCAATGTGGGACATTTGTGAGATCCTAACATGGCCCCTTAAGATGGTGCCTCTTTTGGGCTCACCATTCTTGAATCGGATCTCAATTCCATTTTATTGGGCCAATACCCGTTTGGGCTTTATGAGCTCTGATACCATATTAGAAAATATGGTTTTCCACCTTAAAACCAATTGGCAATGACGGAAGTAACCCATATCTCTTTTATATTGATGTTGGACTCTCTCACTTTCTAACATGAGACATTTGTGAGATCCTAACATGCCTCCTCAAGATGGGGTCTCTTTTGGGCTCACCATTCTTGAATTGGATTTCAATTTCATTTTATTGGACCAATATCCATTTGGGTTTTATGGGCTCTGATACCTATGAAGTTCCACCTCAAAACCAATTGGCAATGAGGGGAGTAACCCATATGTCTTTTATTGATGTCCTAACCGGGTTTAACTCTTTGTTGATAATGATAGAATGACCTAAACATTATATGAGCTAAAAATATGTGGATTTGAATTTCGAACAATTTTTTGGTGGAGTTCTTTGTATTTGATGATGGGTATAAATGCAGGTGTCTGAATGGATGAAGAAAACGGGTGTCTGCATATTTTCACCAACCCAGCATGCGGTGCAGTTGGATCTGATTGGCCGAGTGCGTGGATATCTTTCTGCCGAAAGCTACTTCAATCAGTTGAAGCAGAAAGACCAGACTGTTAAGACATATGGGGCTCTCCTGAATTGCTACGTTCGGCAGCGGCAAGTTGAAAAATCACTCTCCCATTTGCAGAAAATGAAAGAGATGGGTTTTGCATCTTCACAGCTCACTTACAATGACATCATGTGCTTGTATACAAATGTTGGGCAGCTTGACAAGGTTCCTGAGGTGCTAGCAGAGATGAAGGAAAAGAATGTTTCACCAGACAACTTCAGCTATAGAATCTGCATCAATTCGTATGGCGCGAGACGTGATCTCGAGGGGATGGAGAATGTACTGAAGGATATGGAATCTCAACCTCATATTGTCATGGACTGGAACACTTATGCAGTAGCTGCTAACTTCTTTATAAAAGCAGATCTTGTCGATAAGGCGGCTGATGCCTTGAGAAAATCAGAAGAGAGATTGAAGAGTAAAGACAGGATTAGCCATAACCATCTAATCTCTCTTTACGCAACCTTAGGAAACAAGGAGAAAGTGTTGAGTTTGTGGAATCTGAATAAAAGTCCTACTACGAGAATCATCAATAGGGACTACATCACAATGCTTGAATCTCTGGTGAAACTGGGTGAACTTGAAGAAGCTGAAGAAGTGCTGAAAGAATGGGAATCGTCTGGGAATTGCTATGATTTTCGAGTTCCTAATATTGTCGTTGTTGGGTATGTTGACAAGGGAATGTGTGAGAAAGCCAAAGCCCTGCTCGAAGACTTGATGGAGAAAGGAAAGGCTACCACACCAAACAGTTGGAATGCTGTGGCTGTTCAATATCTCGACAGGGGTGAGACCAAAAAGTCCTTAGAGTGTATGAAGGCAGCCCTTTCTCTAATCATGGATAAAGGATGGAAGCCTAATCTTCGAGTGATCACAAGAATATTGATTTGGCTTGGTGAAAAGAGTAGCATGGAAGAAGTAAAAGCCTTTGTTGCCTCATTGTGCTCTGTCCTTCCAGCTAACAGAGTGATGTATGATACCTTGATGAAAGCTCACATAAGATGTGGTGAAGATGAAGATGAATATGAAGAGTACCTGTTCAATAAATCAAATGATGTCTGATAAAATAGATGAAGATGAAGAAACAAAGAAAGTTCTTTGCACTCGGCAAGAAAAGACTGAAGGTTAGAACATTTGCAGATTGTTTTCTTTTTGTATCTCATTATTGACGTTGTCCATCAGCCAAACACATGTTGCTTGTGTTTGAACATTGCAAAATTTTATTTATCAAATTTTTCTCTTTGAAATGAGTAAAAAAGTAGCTGATGTTCACTTCCAATTTTGCTTCTCTTCCTGTCTAAGTTTTTCGGTTTTAGTTTGGTGGGTTAATAAAGTGTTCGGACACTCAGACTCGCGTCTCGACACGCCTAAGTTCAAGGTGCATGTCTAGCTCTTTGCCTTGCATCTTGGCACTTCAAGTAAAAAGGCATCCTCATATATATTTTTCATATAGATTTTTTTATATATTCTCACTGCTGTTAAAATGATTTGTAATTTCGTGAAGAGAAAAATATCAAAAATCTATATAATAGCGTGGTTCTAATGATGCCACCTAAACATATTGTAGAGTTCCTCCACACATCCATGTATAGGAAAGTTATTAGAAAGGCATAAATTTAATTTTACAAAATTATCCTCAGCATCATCAAAAGAGCCTTGTCCTCGATTTTTAGATGGAAAAATTGTTGGATATAAAGAATGATGTTCTACCCATTCGTGGTGTTTTAACTTTATAAATTTCATACCATATCATTTTAGTAACTTGTATCTCTATCTCAAAGTCCAAAATTATCTTCCATAAAGCATGAAAAATGAGTTGAATAGGATTTTCCCACCTCCCATTTGAATTTGAACAAATAGAAAAAATTTGCAACAGTCTCCCTTACCTAGATCATTCTTTTCCTAGCCACTTTTTATTTTTTTCATGTCCCCTTTTTATTTTTTCTATAATTACTTTTTATTCTTTTTATAATTGTATTTTCGCCTTAGACGTTAATAATTATTCTCCATCAAATTTTCTTTCGTATCATTTTCATTTTCTTTGCTCCGAACATCTACCTATATTTTTCAAATTTGCCGTCAGCATTAGCATAGCAAGCAAACAATCAACAAAATGAATACCATACTTCCATATAACCTAAAATAAGCAATTTTCTAGAACTCGTCGAATTTAAATATCGAATGTCAAGAAGCCACGGCTTCAGCAGCATTCGTCTGATCCTGAAGCCTTCAGACACTGATTCGTGAAGTTAATGTAAATTTGTTTTTATTTTTGAAATTTAATTAGAAATTCAAATACCATTGAAAAATCAAATGGTTATATTATAGGTCAGACAAGTTGATAGTAATTGGAAGCTAGGTATATACCTCCAACTGTGCTATCAATGGTTGAATTTATCAGAAACATGGAGAGAAAATCTTCATGAAAGAAGCTTTAAACAATGGCTCGTAGGAGTACCAAGATCATTTTGATTAAATCCCCCACAAAGGGTGCAGTTCCATCGTCCAAGAGCTGATCTTATTATATAAATAAAGAAGTCTAGTACAGTTATCAGTCCCCTTCATGTTTTCATAACAAACTGCTTTTAGAAAAGTATGACTCTTTATTCCTTATATCGTAAGCGCATTAAAGCACCAATGAAGACATAACATAAATATTATTGGATATCAGACTCCTTGTTGGTTACGCTTGCAAGGATTGGAGTACCGCAGGCGGCAGGAGCGTGCTTCTCTTCGTACACGAGTTGCCCCCTAACGAAAGTGGCCAAAACTTTTCCAGACAGCTTCATTCCCATGTAGGCAGAAATGCTCTGTAACAAGAATTTCAAAACAAGACTAAGTCCGTAATGCATAACAAAATGACAAATACTCATCTATATCCATGAGTGTTCAGGCCAGTTTACGTACACGATGACTATTCTCACGAAACAAACCATCTAACCAATGATGATTATGAAAGAAATATGTAAGAGGTTCATTTCCAGGATTGAACCTATTACCTTTTGATTCCTCGAGACCTTTATGACCACTAGACCAACCCATGATGGCTTTGCTAGCCTCTCGGAAAGTGAACTTTATTCATACAGAATTTTTTTCATCTAAAAGATTCTGCTCGTGGAATATGTGCAATTTATATTTGAGGTATCTAAATCTATCGAGTTAAATTGCTGGAAATATAATTCAGACAAGGGAGAATTGCAACTTGAACGAGTAAAAATTATGCAGAGGAAAGAGGGGCGAAATAGAAATTAAGACATACGGGATGTTTAATGTATACAGGAAAATTGTCATCGACGTCAAACTCTTCATCTGGTGCCCATGCAACAATATCTGCATGCTTTCCAATCGCAATAGCTCCCTGTAAAATAAAACTAGAGTTTCTTACTCCATTAAACATGGTAAAACTTAAAAGATATAATATTTTATTTGAAGGTGCAATTGAACTTGCTATAATGTTAGTATTTCTACATTTATCTGCAATTCTCCTATCCTTGATGAAAAAAAAAAATGTTTTTTTTTTTGGATAAGAAACAATTTCATTATAATTATGAAATTACAATGAGTATCAAGACAAACAAGCCCACATTAAATTACAATAGAGATTTCCAATTGCTAAGAAGAGAATCATAGCTATAAAGAGAGATGAGGGGGGATTGCTTGCTCCAGGAAACCATAGTGTTTGTAACATTGTCCATGAATCTATCAAATGTAGTTGATTTATCCTGGAAAATACGGTAGTTTCTTTCCTTCCAAGTATGCCAGAAGAAAGCCCTCATAAAGTTTTCCCATAGGATCTTCTTTATCTTCTTGAATGGATGGTCTGTGAGGACAATCATAAGCATAGTTGGAGGATTGTGCGGTAATGGGAAGCTCCAATGGAAGGCCGAACGAATTAGGTTCCAAAAGCTGGTCGCATATGAACATGACAGCATCAAATGAGCTTGTGTTTCAGCTTCTTTTTGGCAAAGGGAGCACCACTGTGGAGATATGTGAAGGAGGGGCAGCCTTCTTTGCAGTTTGTCATATGTGTTGATAGCACCATGGTAAAGTTCCCAAAGGAAGAATTTAACCTTTTTCGGGAATTTGTCCTTCCAAATTGATTCATAAATCTTGGGAGGCTCAGATATAGAGGGATGAGTGGAGTCGGTTAAAAGGGATTTGATGGAAAATCCATCAATTAGGTCCGGCTTCCATATACATTGATCCTATCCCGTGACAAATTGAAATGTATAAAGAATCTCAATTAGAGATGTGAATTCCAGAATTTCCTCCTCCTTTAAGCTCCTTCTTAGAGATAATCTCCAAATTTTTTTATTAGTAGACCATGCTTCCTTGACGGATAAGTCCTTCTTAGTGGAAAGATTGAATAACATAGGGAATTGGGTGCATAGGGGACCACCATTCATCCATGAATCCCTCCAAAAAGATACCGAAGCTCCATCTTTAACCTTGTAGGTTATTCTTTCGTGGATCAGAGGAGCATAATTAATGATAGATTTTCAAGGACCTTTAGCTGATTTAATGGAATTTTGTCCTGGCTTGTTGGTTGTTGTAGATCCTCCGTATTTGGCGTCAATAATTCTCCTTCAAAGAGCAAACCTTTCGTTACTATATCTCCAAATCCATTTAGATAGTAGAGCATCATTCCGGTCTTTGATGCTGTATATTCCCAAACTGCCAGCTTCCAAAGGGAGAGTGATATCTTTCCATTTCACCAGATGTAATCCTTTGTTTTCAGAACTCCCTTTCCAAAGAAAATGTCTAATGATCTGTTCCAGTTTGCAGACCACCTTAGAGGTCATCTTGTAGATAGACATATAGTATGTTGGGAGATTTGACAGTGTAGCTTGGATAAGAGTAAGTCTGCCACCCTTGGAAATATGACTGTGCTTCCAAGAGGATATCTTCTTTTCGACCTTCTCAATCAAGATATCCCAAAAATGAATGGATCTAGGTTTACCAGATAATGGGAGGCCAAGATAAGAAGATGGCCAGGATCCTCTTTTGCAACCAATCTTTGTAGCCAGATTATTGATAACGGAGTCTTCAAGGTTGATGCCCAACAACTCAGATTTGTTGACATTGATTCTTAATCCGGAGATGGATTCAAAATTAGATATAGTTTCAATCAATGCATCAATAGCAGCGTTATCATGTTTGGAGAAAAGAAGAGTGTCATCCGCGAATTGGAGGTGAGAGATCCTTATATTTCCGATATTGAAGCCTTGAATTCTATTATCATGCTCAGCCTGTAGCAGCATTCTGCTTAAGCAATCGGCAAGAAGAATGAACAGGAAGGGGGAGAGGGGGTCTCCCTGCCTAAGGCCTCTGGATGCTCTGATTTTTCCCCTAGGTTTACCATTAATAATTATGGAAAAGTTAGGAGAGGAGATACATCCACGAATCCATTTCCTCCAAATATGCCCACAACCTTTAGCTCTAAGGATTTCATCAAGGAATTCTAGGCCATTAATAATTTTTCCCCTAGGTTTACCATTAATAATTATGGAAAAAAAAATGTTATTGAGACTATTTTTATTGTGATACACTCATTATAGATCATAATATAACTAGCTCGTGAAGAAGACAATGGAAGCATCTCAATCTACTCTGCCAAAAAGTGGGAGTGTAAAAATTGAAAGTAGAAGCTGTGAATATTTTATGACCTTGAATTCTAGGCCAGCAAGCTTGGCAGGCCGCTCACTCCACCATGAAGCGAGTTGCTCTATTGTTACTCCACGTTTCTTTGCATGTGACCATGTAGCAGAGAGATCAAACTGCAGATTCTCAAGAAGAATTGATGTTACTATTATTGGTAACTTGATTGACAGTTAATTTTCTTGTCTATGCAACAATAAACCACTAGCACAACGAATCCAAGCATTTCCTTCAGTTTGTATCATTCAGAATATGAATGCATCTAGAAGTACTTGTTACGATTTACGAATACGGAATCATCCCCATTTCTGTATATATTCATTCATAGGGAGCGAAAATATATATTTCACCATCAATTTTAAATCTCTATCTAGAGGTCAACCTATCTCAAACGAGGAGTAGTTATAGGGCAAGGATATAAATGTCTGACAACTAACAATCCAAACCCAAATAATTTTCAAAGACCTTTTTATCAAAATCAACGACAACAATCAACATTATATATTGAAAGCCAACCTGCAAAGATGATATCCCGCCCCAAGCCTTCAAAAAGTCCCCAGAATCAAGTAGCTTTAGTTCTGGGAGTGTTGGCGAATGATCGGAACTTAACATGTCAATATGCCCTTCCTGCAACGTTAAGGCGAAACAGGCGCAACTTGGGTTTCAAAAAAATAAAAAAAGAAAAAACAGGTGCAACTTTAGAGAAGAAAAAAGAAATTAGCAAGCAAGATCTATGTAAACACCGACCAACAGAGCTTCCCATAGTTTTTCTTTGTTGGCTTTATCACGAATTGGTGGAGCACATTTGAAACGAGTATCTCCATCTTTTATATCTTCCTCTGAGAAAGCTAGATAGTGGGTGCACGTTTCAACTGATACACTATCACCTCTTCTTTTTGCTTCCTGTGTAAAGAAGTGAAAAAAAAAACATTCATCGTGTTTTTCATTTTCCAGCTACTCAGTATTTTATAGCTCTTGGATGCAGTAGCATAGACCCAGAGTCACAGAGAAGACCATCAGACAATAGTAAAGAAAGCCATTGCAAAAAGGACAAACAAAATTTTCCTTAGAGAGTGACAATGTATGGGCCGAATAGCTTAATAAAATGTTACATGCCCATTGGGAGTCGGGGCCATGCGTGCATTTGTGAGGGCAGTATAAAGTACCTTAATAAGTTCTAAGGTAGAGCCCGAATCAGACAAGTGAACAACGTGAAGATGAGCTCCTTCTGCTGGACCACCAGGCCGTGTATTATTTGTGACCTTTAAGAGCTCTCTTACAGCTGCCTCTTCCCTGATATAATGATACAAAAGAAGAATGGTAGCAAGAAATAGAGTTAGTACATATCGAGTGAAACAAGATTTTTTTTTTAATAGAACACGCTTTGTCGTTTGTAGTCTTGTACAATGGAAACCATATGATGTTAAATGTGTTAAAACTGTATTGTAAAAATAAAATATTTCCTCTAAGGATGTGATAAGAACCCAAAAGCTTTTATTTATGCATAAACCCTAAGGACATCATAGAGGCCTTAGTCTCTCCCTAATTCTCAATGAGAATGCCAAAGATTCAGAAAATTCAGATAAACCTAATACCAAGGGAAAAGGAAGTTTATATACTTCCTCCCAGAACAAAGGAAAAATACACGGAAATAGGCAATAAACAATAAGGACAAAAAGGATGTATGGGCCCCTTCACAGAAACCTCTTTTTCCAGATCACGCTTTTCCTTCCTCTCTCTTCTTCTTCCTTCGATATACACCTTAAGGCTTGGGTGTGTATCAATACTCGGCCCCCAAAGCTGCACCTTGTCCTCAAGGTGGAAGGTGGGAAATAACTCCTTGATGTTATCAGCTTGTTCCCAAGTAGCATTCTCTTCGGTGGTATTTGCCCAATGGATCAGGACCTCCACAAGGCCATCACCACTTTGGTCTTTTCGCACCCCCAAAACTGCCATCGGCTCATAAGGCAAACTGAAATCTGCCCCTAGTGTTGGTGGCACCGAAAACACAATCATGTTATGACCTATTGCTTTACGCATAACAGAGATATGGAAGACCAGGTGTATGTGAGTCTTAGGTGGTAGCTTCAACCGATAGGCTACAGGGCCCACCGTGGCCTCAATTAGAAACGGACCAATGAAGCGCTGTGCGAGTTTGGGATGCTGAAAAGTTGCCAGCGTTGTCTGGCGATAAGGACGGAGCTTGACGTATACCTAATCTCGCACTTGCAACACGACCTCACGGCGCTTCTCATTGGCGGTCTTAGTCATCTGAGCTTGCGCCCTGCGTAGGTTTTTCTTCAGTTCTTCAAGCATGTAGCGCGATCATGCAATTGTTTATCCACCTCAGATACCATACTCTGGCCCTTGTCATATGTAAGCAATGGTGGGGGCAATCGCCCATAGACTATTTCAAAGGGTGTAGCCTGAGTGGCCATGTGGAACGCGGTATTGTAACTGTATTCAGCCCACGGTAACCACGAAATCCATTTCTTCAGAGTGTGAATAGCAAAGCAACGTAAATAAGTTTCATTTCCGCAGTTAACAACTTTTGTTTGACCATCCGTTTGTGGATGATAAGTCGTGCTACGACGCAACTGAGTGCCCGACATCCGAAAAATCTCCTCCCAAAACCTGCTGGTGAAAATCTTGTCACGATCGGGCACGATACTCTTAGGATACCCATGAAGTCGTACAACTTCCTTAATGAATACTTCCGCTACGGATATGGCTGTAAACGGATGTTTGAGGGGAATAAAGTGTCCATACTTCGACAACCTATCCACCTCCACAAAGATAATGTTGTACCCGTCAGCCATCGGCAGCCTTTCGATAAAATCCATGGAAATGTCCTCCCAAATGTGTTCGGGAATGGGTAAGGCTTGGAGCAACCCAGCTGAGGTTAGCGTTAAATGTTTCGCCTGTTGGCACACTTCACATTCAGCAACAAATGAGCGCACGCTAGCTCTCATCCCTGGCCAATACACTTCTCGCGCCAGACGTTGATATGTTTTCAACGTGCCATGATGGCCACCGATGGGGTTGTTATGAAACTCGCGCAGAAGTAAGGGAATTGTTGGGGAAGTCTGTAGCATCACAATTCTGCCTTTATATAAAAGTAGTTCTCCCTTCAAGGAGTAACCTTCTAAGTTCTCTTTGCCATTCACAAGATCATCTCGAATCTGGAAAAGCTGGGCATCTGCGTCGATCTGATCTGTAAAAAGGGTTGTATTCACCCCATTCACCATGCTTAGGGTGCCCAACTCAATCGTTGGGGGTAATCGAGACAAAGCATCGGCCACTGAGTTTTCCCGTCCACGTTTATACTCGATATTAAAATCGTATCCCATAAGCTTCGCAATCCACCTCTGATATTCACCGGCTATCACCTGCTGCTCGAGCAAAAATTTCAAGCTCTTCTGATCCGTTCGCACCACGAACTTGTTGCCCAATAAATACGGTCTCCATTTCTGTATAGCGAAGACCATTGCCATTAGTTCGCGCTCATACACAGCTTTGTGTCGTTGAGTCGGTGGAAGTGCCTTACTAAAATACGCAATAGGCTGCCCATCTTGCATTAAAACCGCCCCAACTCCCACGCCTGATGCGTCGGTCTCCACCACAAACGGCCGAGTGAAATCGGGTAAGCGAAGTACCGGAACGCTCATCATGGCGCTCTTAAGTCGTTGGAAGGCATCCTCTGCCAACGCACTCCAATCGAATTTTCCTTTCTTTAACAACTGGGTCAGCGGCAACGCTAATGTTCCATAGTTAGACACGAATCGCCGGTAATACCCTGTGAGACCTAAAAAACTCGCAAATCTCTGATGTTCATCGGACTTGGCCACTTGGCCATTGCTTCAATCTTCTCGGGATCTGCTTGTACCCCCTCCTTCGATACCAAGTGTCCCAAATATTCAATCTGCAGCATCCCAAACTGACATTTCTTCCTATTGGCAACAAGCTTGTTATCAATCAATACCCCCAGTATCGTGGTTAAATGCTCGACATGTTCTTCCACAGTCCTGCTATACACAAGGATATCGTCGAAGAAAACTAGCACAAACCTCCTTATGTATGGCTTTAAGATCCCATTCATCAACGCTTGGAATGTAGATGGTGCATTTCGTAATCCAAAAGGCATAACTAGAAACTCGTAATGCCCCTCGTGCGTACGAAACGCAGTCTTGTGTACGTCTGAAGCTTTAACTCTGATTTGATGGTACCCCGATTTTAAATCAATCTTGGAAAAGACCACCGCCCCATGTAATTCATCTAACAACTCATCCACCATCGGAATTGGAAACTTGTCCGGTATGGTATTTTGATTTAGCGCCCTATAGTCCACACAAAAGCGCCAACTTCCATCTTTCTTCTTTACGAGGATCACTGGGCTTGAAAAAGCACTCGTGCTCGGTCGGATAATTCCTGCAATCAACATGTCATTCACCATTTTTTCTATTTCATTTTTTTGAAATTGCGGGTACCTGTATGGGCGGACTTTGACTGGACTCGACCCCGGTAGTAACTCAATAATATGCTCATGGTCCCTTGACGGGGGTAGGCTATCAGAACCCACAAACACTTCTTCAAATTGTGCCAACACATGTTGTATTTCTTCGTGCTCTACAGGTATTTCGACTTTCATTAAGGTCTGTTGTCGGTCCGTACTCACTTCGAACTCATTTAATTCGATTAATATGCCCTGCTCATCATTCTTCCATGCCTTCATCATTGATTTCAGTGATACCTACGTTCGCACTAACGCGGAATCTCCGTGTAACTGCACCTTGTAATTTCCGACTTGGAATCTCATTGTCAGGGCTTTGTAATCCACTTCAACCGTTCCCAGTGTCTCGAGCCAAGCTACCCCAAGTATCACATCTGCGCTTCCTAATGGTAAAGGAAGGAAATCATGTATAATCGTTAATTCAGGTAAATGGATGGCCACCCCTTTGCACAACCCGGCTGCTCTGACAGAATCTCCCGTGCCTAGCACCACCCCACATCCTGTCGCCGGAGCTACCTCGAACCCGAGCTTCTGTACTATTTATTCAGAAATAAAATTGTGAGAAGCTCCGCTATCAACTAAGATAACCACTTCAATAGGCCCGATTTTCCCCCGGATTTTTATGGTTTTTGGGGTGTCAAATCCAACTAAGGATTGTAGAGTGAGATTGGCTAAATCAGTCTCCCCTTCTCTGTTGGTTCCCATTGCTGGTCCGCACTTATCAATACCAATCCGCTCGACCTTCACGTCATCTCTCTGAATAACTTCTGCTATAATTTCTCCTCCCAATTCTTCCACCACTTGCAACTTTTGGAATTCCTTCTTTTTACAGCGATGTCCTGGCATGAACTTCTCGTCACATCGAAAGCACAACCCTTTCTCTTTCTTAATTTTAATTTCTGCCTCAGACAATCGTTTAAACGGGCCTCGTAAAACAGTCGACACCACGGAAGCTGTTGTAGTTGTCGATTTTGATTGGCTCGGGTTCACATAGGTTGTACTGTGGCTCGTTCGATCGGGTGAGAATGTGAACGACCGAGATCCACTACCACTTGACCCTCCTGAAACAGTACATCCCATTCCAGTTACATTGCTCGATGGTTTCACTGTCCCTGATCCTACTTTCTTTTTTTGCTGAAACAACAAATCATCCTCCACAATTTGGGCCATCATCATCTTCTCCTCTAGCCCCACGGGCCTCAATTTCCTAAGCTCACTTTGTATTTCTTCTTTCAATCCGCTTTCAAATTTTCCTTCCAATGCCTCGTCACTCATATCTTTCATTCCCTTCGCACACCTCTCGAACTGACGTCGATATTCTTTCACGGTTGAGGCCTATTGTAGTTTCATCAGCTTAACGTACTTATTTCCTTCTGTTGTCGGTTGGAAGCACTTCAACAACAAAATTTGGAACTCATTCCAACTCGCTATGGGTGAGCGATCTTCAGCGTATTGATGCCAATCGAGTGCCTCCCCTTCTAAGCACATAATTGCAGCCTCGAGTTTCTCTTTCTCGGACAACCGATTTACCAAAAAGTACCTTTCGATTCTATGCAGCCACCCTATTGGATCTTCTCCATTTTCGCCTTTATATACCGGCACCTCCAATTTCCGAAGCCTCATATCAAACATCGGAACATCCCGTGCTGATTGACCCCGACCTAACTCTTCCCTATCTGTTTCTGTCCGTCACGATCATCCCCTGTCTCTCCAGTGTCGACACCCACGCTATTTAACCCCGCCGTCGTCCCAGCCGCTCCTATCGCAGACCCAACCGGTTCTCGCCCAAACCCCACCGTTCTATCCGTTATAATCCGCTCCCTCAGGCTCATCGACTCATTGGCAGGTCGCTTTCCCCTGTCCACCGTTTTCGCCGATTCGACCCTGCCATGTTTCATCGTTGTACCCCCGCTCGCTTCCTTCCATTCCCCGAGCAAAATCCGCATTTCCTCACACAAGTCCTCGCGCATTCGCGCCAACTGGAACCCGTGCTTCTCTTCCGCCTTGACGAACTGCGCCTAGATGCTCGCCTCGATCGCTCCACACTTCGCCGTCAATCCCGAGAGTCCCTCTTCTAGCGTCGAAACTTTGTTCTCCATCTTACCCCCCATCGATCAAATGTTGCTCTGATACCAAAGTTGATAAGAACCCAAAAGCTTTTATTTATGCATAAACCCTAAGGACATCATAGAGGCCTTAGTCTCTCCCTAATTCTCAATGAGAATGCCAAAGATTCAGAAAATTCAGATAAACCTAATACCAAGGGAAAAGGAAGTTTATATACTTCCTCCCAGGACAAAGGAAAAATACACGGAAATAGGCAATAAACAATAAGGACAAAACTGATGTGTGGGCCCCTTCACAGAAACCTCTTTTTCCAGCTCACGCTTTTCCTTCCTCTCTTCTTCTTCCTTCGATTATACACCTTAAGGCTTGGGTGTGTATCAGGATGCTCCGTGGCATACATTTGGGACCAACAAAATACTTCATGGGCCCGTCTTTCATCCTATCAACCAATAAACAGGAAGACTCATGGGGTTGGAATCTAGACAAGGGAGACTATTAAACTACCAAATCTATGGCCAGCATCAACAATCTCTCAGTGGAAGCATCATTTAACTGCCTGACTTATACAAAGTCATTTGGAAGGATTTCTATCAAAAGAAAAATTAAGTTCCTCTGGGAACTCAGCCACACTTGCTTAAGCACTCTAGACTGTATACAAAAATGTCCCTCAATGGTTCTATCACCCGAACGCAGTTAGTGTAAATCAAATAGTGAGTCCCAGAAACATATCTTCATTCACTGCCCTGTTGCTTCAAAGATTTGATCCCATTTACTCACAGCCTTTTGTTGGACATTGATTGTCCCTTTTGGGGTGTAAGATTGCTTGTCTCTTATTCTAATTGATCACCCTGTCAAGCTTAAGAAGAAAACTATTTGGCTACGGATCAATATAGATTTCATATGGGTTGTTTGGAATGACCAAAATGCAAGAATATTCAGTGACAAGGGGAGTCTCAAAGTTATCGTAGAACACATCAATTTTTAGCATTATACAGGGGTAAACATGTTCCTACATTTTGGCAGCTATAGTTTAAACTCTCTTACATCCAATTGAAGTTTTTTTGTAACTTCATTTGTAGATTTCTTCCCTTTTCTTTTGTTGTTTCATACCATCAATGAAACTGTTTCCCATCTAGAAAATATATATACTTACTCAGGAACATATATATACTTACTATTTACAAAGATTCTTCTAAAAATAGAAAAGATATTGGGAAATGTTATATTTTAATGACTACCTTTATAGCACTTTTTTTCAAATGCACGTTCTAACTACAGTTCTCTTTTAATCAATGGGTTTAAGAGGAACTTATCATATTATCTTTTAGCCTTGTCGGGTTGATTTATTCTCATCACCAATTGTAACTTTCAATTTTTTCAAAAACAGAAATGGAATTACTTTGTTAAGAAGTGTATCTTGTTGGAATGTAAATGTGTATGTATATATAGCTTAAATAGATTTAGGCCCACAAAGCCCAAGCCCATTGTAACCCTTATTTAAAGACGGTGTTCCAACCTCGAAAATGAATGAAAAAGATTGTTTTAAGTCGTAACAATTACATGGTATCAGAGCCACAGGAAAAAATTAGGGTTAGTGAACAAGGGAGCCGTCACCGCAGCCGTCGCCGTCCGCTGGAGTTGAGAGTCACCGCCGGCATATTCCGAAAGCCCACATCCCGATCTATCTAGTCGTCCAAGTCGCGACTCCGTCTGGTCAACGACGAAGCCGCACGCGCCGCCGCAAAGGTCCGTCAGCCATTTTCTTTCCGCCGCGCGTCGCGCAGTCGTTCGGGTCGAGTCAACTTGGGTTTTGTGCGCGTCGGTCAGCTCTACACGGGTGTGAGGTTTGTTTCCGGTTTTACGCATCGGGGTGTCTCGATTTTGCTGTTTTTCGTTTCTATGAGTAGTTTGCTTTCCCAATCACGAGTTTCTGTTCTGGTTTTTTATTCGAAAGATTGAATTATCTGCTGCCCGTTTAGTTAACATTGAGATAAGATGAGCGACAGTAAACATACTAGTATAATTTCTCATTCAATGGAAATCACTAAACGGAAGTTGAATGGGACGAATTATCTCGACTGGCATCAAACGATTCGAAACCACTTGCTAAGTAATGAACTAGAAAGACACATGGATAGTGATCCGCCTAAGGACGAAGTTGAAAAGAAGGCGTGGGATCGGGTTGATGCACGCTTGTATAATCAGATTACTAACTCAATGAATGATGAGATTGTAGATCTGGTTAGTCACTGTACTACGGTGAAAGAACTAATGACTTATGTCGAGTTTCTGTACTCGGGAAAGGAGCAGGTTACAAGAACATATGATGTTTGCTCGTCCTATTTCCATGCTGACCGGAATGGTGAAACTTTGTTGGCTTATTACACGAAGCACAAGCGTAATAGTGCTGAGTTAAATTCTCTCATGCCATTCAGTGCGGATATTGCCATACAACAGACTCAAAGAGAGAAAATGGGGGTTATTAGTTTTCTACGTGGGCTAGGACCGGAATATGAGAATGCTAGATCTCAAATTCTCTCTGGAACTTAACTACCATCCTTGGATGCTATGCTCCGCCGACTGCAACGTACTGAAGTGAGTTTGATTGAACAGTCCAATAGCGCCTTGCTTGGAAGAAGTAATGTTCATGGTGGGAGAAATGTGACTTCTCCTGGGTCAAAATCTGGTTTTGACAGACGCCAGGATAATAATAGTGACAACCGGCGTCCGGATACTCGAGTAGGAGTGACCTGTTATTACTGTAAAAAACCAGGCCATTTGAAAAGGGATTGCCGAAAGCTGCAATATGACAATCAGAAGCTTCAGAAAGCCCACCTTGCATCTAGTGAGAAAGCCCCTGTTGATGAGTTCGCCAAACTCCAAGTGTCGTCTACTCTATCGCAGCCTTCATCCTCCGAATTCCCGCCTACTGCAACCCTAGCTGAAACAGGTAACAATCTTTGTCTCCTTTCGTCGTATACAAAGTGGGTCATTGACTCTGGGGCGACTACGCACATGACAGGTAACGAAACCTTGTTTTCTACATTGTTGTCACCTGTCCAGTTCCCTGCTGTTACCTTGGCTGATGGATCCTCGTCTCCTGTAAAGGGGTCTGGATCGATCACACTTACCCCTACCTTGTCATTATCTTTTGTATTATGTCTGCCTACATTCTCGTATAATCTTATTTCGGTTAGCCAACTGTCTCGAGACTTACATTGCTTTGTTTCCTTCTTTCCTGATCATTGCTTGTTTCAGGATCGTTTGACGAAGAAGATTATTGGTAGGGAGCATGCAGCCGGAGGTCTCTATATCTTGGATCAGCAACCAGTACAAGCTGTGGCATGTGCAGGTTCGGCGTCACTTTTCGAAGTTCATTGCCGCATGGGTCATCCCTGTTTGTCTGTTTTGAAGAAGTTATTTCCAGAGTTTAGTAACGTGTTATCTCTCAATTGTGAGTCATGTCAGTTCGCAAAATTTCATCGATTGAGTTCTAGTCCTAGGGTTAATAAACGAGCTAATGCTCCATTTGAATTAGTTCATTTTGATGTTTGGGGTCCGAGTCTTGTTGTGTCTAAAACAGGATTTCGCTATTTTGTTACTTTTGTTGATGACTTTTCCTATTTTACTTGGGTTTACTTAATGAAAAATCGTTCTGAGTTGTTTTCTCACTTTTGTGCCTTTAATGCTGAGATTCGTAATCAATTTCATGCTTCCATCAAAGTTTTACGCACTGATAATGGGGGTGAATACTTTTCGAGCACCATTCATTCCTATCTTAGTGAGAAAGGTATTGTTCACCAATCGTCTTGTGCGGACACACCATCTCAGAATGGTGTGGCCGAGCGCAAGAACAGGCATTTGTTGGAAACAGCTCGGGCTCTTTCCTTTCAAATGAAGGTTCCGAAACACTTTTGGGTTGATGTTGTGTCTACAACTTGCTTTCTCATCAACCGGATGCCGTCTTCGGTTTTGGGTAATAAAATTCTGTTTCGAGTCTTGTATCCTTCTATGGAAATGTTTCATCTTCCACCCAAGATTTTTGGGTGTACATCTTTTGTTCGTGATGTTCGTCCTCAAAGGACCAAGCTGGATCCTAAATCTTTGAAATGTATCTTCCTCGGATACTCTCGGGTTCAGAAGGGTTATCGTTGTTATTGTCCGAGTACGACCGGTATGTCGTCTCCTCTGATGTCACTTTTTTTTAGGATACTTCTTTCGATCCTGTATCTAGTGCCCCCCCCCCTGTGGAGGATGACTTGTTAGTTTATGAGGTCGTCTCCTCATCCAGTAGTTCGAACCTACAGCCTCCGTCCCTTCCTTCGGGTCCTTCTTTTCAACAGGTAGACACTCGACGTACACGACCCTCAGAGGCTTGCCACCGGTAGATTCTTCGTCGACTGATCTGCGAGCTAGTGATGATCTAGACTTGCCCATTGCTCTTCGCAAAGGTAAACGTTCTTGTACGTATCCCATCTCCTCTTGTGTGTCATACAATCAATTATCCTCTGCTACTTTCTCTTTCCTTACTTCACTTGATTCTGTGTCAATACCCAAGACTACTAGTGAAGCCTTGTCTCACTCCGGTTGGCACCAGGCGATGGTTGAGGAGGTGGCTGAGTTGGATGCGAATGGTACTTGGGAACTGGTAGCTCGTCCAGAAGGGAAACAAACAATTGGGTGCAAGTGGGTGTTTGCTGTCAAAATGAATTCTGATGGGTCGGTTGCTCGCCTCAAAGCACGCTTGGTTGCTAAGGGGTATGCTTAGACATATGGGATTGATTATAGTGAGACCTCTCCCGTTGCCAAGATGTCGTCTATTCACCTGTTTATTTCTCTCACGGCAATGAATGATTGGTCGTTGTTTCAGCTGGATGTTAAGAACGCTTTTCTGCATGGTTATATTCTTGAGGAAGTTTATATGGAGCAACCACCTGGGTTTGTTGCTCAGAGGGAGAATGTCAAAGTCTGTCGTCTTCGTAAATTCTTGTATGGCTTGAAACAGAGTCCACGAGCATGGTTTGGTAAGTTCAGTCAAGTTTTTACGGAGTTTGGAATGCAGAAATGCTCTTCTGACCATTCCGTTTTCTTCCGTCGGACTGAACATGGGATTGTGTTACTGGTATGTCGATGATATTGTGATTACCGAAAGTGATGGTTCGGGGATGGACGCACTAAAGGTCTTCCTTCATAGTCAGTTTAGTACTAAGGATCTCGACAAATTGAAGTACTTCTTGGGTATTGAAGTCCTGAGAAGCAAGAAGGGGATTTTCTTGTCACAGCGAAAGTACATTCTTGATCTGTTAAATGAGACAGGGAAGTTAGGCGTGAAACCGTACAGTACACCGATGTTACCAAACTAAGAGCTTGTCAATGAGGGTGAAGCTTTTACTGATCCGGAGAGGTACAGGAAGCTAGTTGGGAAGTTGAACTACTTGCCAGTCACTAGACCAGATATTTCTTATTCTGTGAGTATCGTGAGTCAGTTTATGTCATCCTCTACAGTTGAACATTGGAGAGCCGTGGAACAGATTCTGAGTTACCTTAAATTTGCACCTGGAAGGGGCGTTTTGTATAAGAACCATGGACATTCCAATATTGAATGTTTTTTTGATGCTGACTGGGCAGGTTCTAAAGAAGATAGGAGATCAACCTCGGGCTACTGTGTGTTTATGGGAGGCAATTTGGTATCGTGGAAGAGTAAGAAGCAGAATGTGGTGTCGCGTTCTAGTGCCGAGTCAAAGTATAGGGCTATGTCCCAAGTAACGTGTGAGATAGTATGGTTGGTACAACTACTTAATGAAATTGGAATCAAAACTACTGTCGGAGTTTAAATGTATAATTGTGTATAATCTACTGTGTAATAGATCTAGGCCCGTTAGACCCATTGTAACTCTTATATAAAGAGGGTGCCTCTTAATATTAAAATGCATTGTTTTGAGTCACATTGATAACATGGTATCAAAGCCATCAGGGCAGAAATAGGGTTAGGAAAAAGGGAGGAAAAAATCCCAGCCGCCGCCAGAGTTGGGAGTCACCGCCGGTACCATCTGAAAGCCCAGCCGCCGATCTGCCCAGTCGTTCGAGTCGCGACTCCGTCCGAGCAACGACGGAGCCGCACGCGCCTCCGAAAGCTTCCGTCAACCGCCAGCGTTCGTCGCGCGTGGAGGCCCGTGGAGCTCCGACCGAGTCGGGTCTTCTCGGGTTTTGTGCGCGCCGACGTGTTCTACACGTGTGTGAGGTTGGTTTCGCATTTTACTCACCGAGGTGCCTCGGTTTTGCCATTTTTCGTTACTGTGGGTGCTGTTTTTTTCCGATTTCCAGATTCTATTTCGTTTAATTTGTGAAATAATCGAGTTATCTGCTGTCCGTTGACACTAATCGAGGTAATATGAGTGATACCAAGCATACCAGTGTGATTTCTCATTTGATGGAAATCACAAAACGAAAACTGAACGGGACAAATTATCTCGACTGGCATCGAACGATTCGAAACCACCTGCTGAGTAATGAGCTAGAAGGACACATGGATAGTGATCCGCCTAAAGACGAAGTTGAAAAAAAGAAGTGGGATCGCGTTGATGCACGCTTGTATAATCAGATTACTAACTCAATGAATGATGAGATTGTCGATCTGATTAGTCATTGCACTACGGTGAAAGAACTCATGACGTATGTGGAATTCCTGTACTCGGGGAAGGAGCAGGTAACAAGGACGTATGATGTTTGCTCGTCCTATTTTCACGCTGACCAGAATGGTGAACCATTGTTGACCTATTACACGAGGCACAAGCGTAATAGTGCTGAGTTAAATTCTCTCATGCCGTTCTCAAAGGCGATATATCGCATCCAGCGAGACCCGGAGGAAAAGATGGGAGTTATCAGTTTCTTGCGTGGGCTGGGTTCGAAGTATGAGAATGTGAGGTCTCAAATCCTGTCAGGAACTGAACTACCGTCTTTGGATGATGTATTTCGCCGCCTGCAACGAACAGAAGTTCATTTAATTGAACAGTCGAATAGTGCCTTGCTTGGAAGGAGTGTGGTTCGTGGTGGGAGGAACGTTAGTTTTTCTGCATCGAAGTCTGGGAATGACCGACGTCAGGATATTCTTAATGACAACCGACGTCCGGATGCTCGAATGACCTGTCATTACTGTCAGAAACCCGATCATTTAAAGAGAGATTGCAGAAAGTTGCAATATGACAATCGGAAGCTTCAGAAGGCCCACCTTGTGTTCAGTGAGAAAGCACCAGTTGATGAGTTTGTTGTGCTCCGAGTTCCCTCAGCTTCATCACAGCCATCATCCTCAGAACTTCCGCCTGCTGCAATCCTGGCTGAAACAGGTAACAACCATTGTCTTCTTTCGTCGTCCACAAAGTGGGTCATTGACTCTAGGGCGACTGCTCATATGACAGGTAACGAACAGTTGTTCTCTACATCGTTGTCATCTGTTCATTTTCCTACGGTTACCTTAGCTGATGGATCCTTGTCTCCCGTAAAGGGAGCTGGGTCTATTACTCTTACCCCTACCTGATTTCGGTTAGTCAATTGTCTCGTGACTTACATTGCTTTGTTTCCTTCTTTCCTGACTACTGCTTGTTTCAGGATCATTTGACGAAGAAGATTATTGGTAGGGGCATGCAATGGGGTCTCTCTATATCTGGATCGCCAGCCACCCAAGCCGTGGGCATGTGCAGGTTCTGCGTCACTTTTTGAAGTTCATTGTCGGATGGGTCATCCTTGTTTGTCTATTTTGAAGAAGTTATTTCCGAAATTGATAGAAAGTGTCTTCCTCGATTGCGCAGTCATGTCAGTTTGCAAAGTTTCACTGATTGAGTTCTAGTCCTAGGATTAATAAACGAGCAAATGCTCCTTTTGAATTGGTCCACTCTGATGTTTGGGGTCCGAGTCCTGTTATGTCTAAAACGGGATTTCGCTATTTTGTCAAGTTTGTTGATGACTTTTCCCGATTTACTTGGGTCTATTTAATGAAAAATCGTGCTGAATTGTTTTCTCACTTTTGTACCTTTAATGTTGAGATTCGTAATCAATTTAAAGCTTCCATCCAAATTTTACGCACTGATAATGTGGGCGAATATTTTTCGGGCACCCTTCGTTCCTATCTTAGTGAGGTATTATTCTTCAATCGTCGTGTGCGGACACACCATCCCAGAACGGTGTGGCCGAGCGTAAGAACATGCATTTGCTGGAAACAGCTCGTGCCCTGTCGTTTCAGATGAATGTTCCAAAACATTTTTGGGTTGACGCTGTGTCTACAGCCTGTTTTCTCATTAATCAAATGTCGTCGTCGATTTTGGGTAATCAAATTCCATTCCAGGTTTTGTATCCCTACACGGAGATGTTCCCCATTCCCCCGAAGGTTTTCGAGTGCACGTCCTTTGTTCGCGATGTTCGTCCTCAAAGGACCAAGTTGGATCCTAAGTCTTTGAAATGTATCTTCCTCGGGTATTCTCGCGTCCAGAAGGGTTATCGTTGTTTTTGCCCGAGTACGAGTCGGTATGTCGTCTCTTCTGATGTTACCTTTTTTTAGGATACTCCGTTTGATCCTGTGTCTAGTCCCCCAGCTGTGGAGGATGATTTGCTGGTTTATGAGGTTGTGTCCTCGTCCGATGGTTCCGAACCCCCTCCTCCTAGTCCGTCTCTTACTCAGGTATACACCCGGCGACCACAACCCCTGGTAGTCTGTCCCATGCCGGTAGATTCTTCGTCATCTGACTTGCAAGCTAGTAATGATCTAGACTTGCCCATTGCTCTTCGCAAAGGTAAACGTTCTTGCACGTATCCTATCTCCACATATGTGTCATACCATCAATTATCCCCTACTTCGTTTTCCTTTCTGACTTCCCTTGATTCTGTGTCTGTCCCTAAAAATACTAGTGAAGCCTTGTCCCATTCAGGTTGGCACCAGGCGATGGTAGAGAAGGTGGCTGCGTTGGATGCAAATGGTACTTGGGAACTGGTAGCTCGTCCAGAAGGGAAACAGACAATTGGTTGTAAGTGGGTGTTTGTTGTCAATATGAATTCTGACGGGTCCGTTGCTCGCCTCAAAGCACGCTTGGTTGCTAAGGGGTATGCTCAGACATATGGGATTGATTACAGTGAGACCTTCTCTCCTGTTGCCAAGATGTCGTCCGTTCGCCTGTTTATTTCTCTCGCAACAATGAATGATTGGCCATTATTTCAGTTGGATATTAAGAATGCGTTTTTGCATGGTGATCTTCTTGAGGAGGTCTATATGGAGCAACCACCTGGGTTTGTTGCTCAGGGGGAGAGTGCCAAAGTTTGTCGTCTTCGTAAATCTCTGTATGGCTTGAAACAAAGCCCACGAGCGTGGTTTGGTAGGTTTAGCCACGTTCTTGCGCAGTTTGGAATGCAGAAATGCTCTTCAGATCATTTTGTCTTCTTCCGTCGGTCTGACCATGGGATTGTGTTACTTGTGGTATATGTCGACGATATTGTGATTACCGGAAGTGATAGTTCAGGGATGGCCTCACTAAAGGTTTTCCTTCATAGCCATTTCAGCACTAAAGATCTAGGAAATTTGAAATATTTCTTGGGTATTGAGGTCATGAGAAGTAAGAAAGGAATCTTTTGTCCCAACGAAAGTATGTTCTCGACCCTCTTCGATCAAGTAGGAGGAGTTAGGTGTGAAACCATGTAGCACACCGATGGTGCCAAACCAACAGTTCGTCAAGGAAGGTGAAGCTTTTACTGATCCAGAAAGGTACAGGAAGCTAGTTGGGAAGTTGAACTACTTGATACCACGAGGCCGATATTTCGTGATTCGTGAGTATCGTGAGTCGATTTATGTCGTCTCCTCTGATTGAACATTGGAGAGTCAGTGGAGCAGATTCGAGTTATCTTAAGTTTGCTCTGGAAGAGAGTCTTGTACCGAAAACCATGGACATTCCGATATTGAATGTTTTTCGATCTTGTCGATCAAGGTGTTCTAAAGAAGACAGGAGATCAACCTCGGGTTACTGTGTGTTTATGGGAGGTAATTTGGTTTCATGGAAGAGTAAGAAGCAAAATGTGGTGTCGCGTTCTAGTGCTGAGTCGGAATACAAAGCTATGTCCCAAGGAACGTGTGAGATAGTATGGCTGGTTCAACTGCTGAATGAAGTTGGAATCAAAACTGCAACACCTGCTAAACTATGGTGTGACAATCAAGCAGCAATCCATATTGCCTCTAATCCGGTATTCCACGAGAGAACTAAACATATTGAAGTAGATTGCCACTTTATCCGAGAGAAGATACAACAAGGGTTGGTTTCGACGAGTTATGTGAAGACTGGAGAACAGTTGGGTGATTTCTTCACCAAAGCATTGAATGGAGCTCGAATAGACTATCTCTGTAACAAGCTGAGCATGATAGATATATTTTCTCCAGCTTGAGGGGGAGTGTCGGAGTTTAAATGTATAATTGTGTATAATCTACTGTGTAATAGATCTAGGCCCGCTAGGCCCATTGTAACTCTTATATAAAGAGGTTGCCTCTTAATATTAAAATGCACTGTTTTGAGTCACATTGATAACAACTACAACATGCTAGACTGTAGTGTGACAATCAAGCAGCAATCCATATTGCCTCTAATACAGTGTTCCATGAGAGAACGAAGCATATCAAAGTAGATTGCCATTTTATCCGAAAAAAGATACAACAAGACTTGATTTCAACGAGTTATGTGAAGACTAGAGAACAACTGGGCAATATCTTCACCAAGGCATTGAATGGAGTTCGGATAAGTTATCTCTATAACAAGTTGGGCATGATTGATATATTTGCTCGAGCTTGAGGGGGAGTGTTGGAATGTAAATGTGTATGTATATATAGCTTAAATAGATTTAGGCCCACGAAGCCCAAGCCCATTGTAACCCTTATTTAAAGACGGTGTTCCAACCTCGAAAATGAATTAAAAAGACTGTTTTAAGTCGTAACAATTACATATCTAACCGAGCAGATCAGTTTGGCTCAACTAGCTCCAACATATATCCTCGACCAAAAGGCCAAATGTTCAAATCTCCACCGTCACATGTTATTGTACTAAAAAAAAACTAGCACAGCACTAAAATGGAAAGAAAAGAGAACGAAAATGCATGATTAAGTTCTTGGATTATATCAGAATGCAACATATGGAAGAAGGTGAGGAAGTTTTGATATCTTATCTTACCAAGAAGGTGGTCTGGTTGCAAGATATGTTGAATAAGAACGAGGGTCATCTTGACGATCTTCAAATTGCCAAGAGCTTGGAGAACTATGTTGAATCTCTGAATGTACAAGTAAAGGCCTTTTGTATTTTGCTAGCACTGACAGTCCCTCCTAACAGGCATTTATTCCCATGCATACAATAGTGTTACTTTGGCCAGCAAATAAAAGTATTTAATTCATTTTTGCTGAAAAACTGCAGATACAACTATTGCAACCTCAAATCTACACAAACCTTGATATGAGCAATATTTGTCATGGGAAAGTCATTGATCCCAGAAGGACACATAAACGACTGCAAAACAGTAACAGAAAAACCTGTTATGGAGCAGAAAATTGCAAGTGTAATTTTTTTTTCTGCAAACATCTAGCTAGCTCTACAGTATGGTTAAATATCATAAAATTGGTCTCAGGGTGTCCTTAAGAAAAGGAGACCTGTCCGAGGAAACCCCTGACTAGGAAAACATTTGATTGCTACATGAGGAATTTGCCTGATGAGAAAATTGGAGAGGAGCAAGACATTTATCATTATCCACCAGTTTGACATTGCCATTTTACTAAATAGAGGATAAAGAATTTCGCAACCATATAATAGTAAATGTATGATAAATGAAAACTTTAGTTCAAATAGGATACATAATAGTACTCCACATTGAGTTAACACAAGGAGTTGCCACCCATGTGCATTCCAAAAGGCTGAGTTTGTATTGTAAGCACCAAATTGACAGAAGTACCTTTAAGCCAAGAGCGCCTGCATTTAGGAGACGTTCCAGAGCACTTGCATTGAAAGCGTTCTCAGGAACAAGACCTCCCCAGAAGCCTTCAATTAATAGAATGAAATCAGTCCTTACATAAAAAATAAAAAATTGAGTTAGAAAAGTAAAGTTTTGAGTATACCAACGTCAACATAAATTCTTCCTTCAGCAGCCTTTATCTATTAATAGAGTAGTACACATTAGTAGAAAGTAGAAGACATTGAATTAAGCAGAACAAAACATGAACAAATTTATATATGCTTATGCTGTGAGGGAGAAAAGATGATTGAATGAATGAATTTAAAATTATCAATGAAATATTTCCAGAAAACAATTAAAAAAAAACCTTGAGTTCTAGGGTTTCTTCAGATACAGTAGATGGATAATTATTTAAAGGCATGTCAACCAGCGTAGTTACACCACCTGAACGAACATATCAATATCAGTTACCAAGTTATCTGGACTAAAGTAAAGTTAATGTAAAAATTATTTAAAAATAAAGTTGCTGCACTAAAAGATTCTGAATTCAACCAACAGAAATGAGTCTACATGATTTAAAAACCATAAACATAGAGCTGAAACTTAAGGATGTAAGTTCTGCTGGTAGATGAAGAAGTCATTCATGATACAACCATTCCTTCCAAATTTCCAAATATATAGGCTTCTAAATGAACTATAAGAAATGGCAAAGGACAAAACCAAACCAGCAGCTGCAGCTTTTGTTCCCGAAGGAAACCCTTCCCATTCAGATCTTCCGGGATCATCAATATGAACATGGCTGCCAAGAAATAAATCAAAGCATTATTGATAAGGTTCCCTCTGAAGTCATAAATCGTGTCTACCGGAAAAAATCCCCCTCAAATGAAGCGAACTAATTCAAGGTGAAGTATAGACCTTACGTTATTATAGGAACCAACTCCAAACAAAGGTTATCAATTTAAAGCCAAAAATAAAATAAAAATAGAAACAATGACCGTATGATCATACACAAACTCGGCTAATATGGAATCTAACCACCCAACACAAATTCTATCTAACTAATTTCTCCCCTCAGAAATACTAATATAATATACTGATAGCCCTACCAGTAACCCATTTTTTCAAAATCCCGACAATTTTACTTTCTATGAGAAACTGCAAGACACATTTAGATTCAGAGGATGCAGAAGACAAAAATGATTTTTAGGTCTCACATGTCAACCAGGCCAGGCATCACAACAGCATCTGCGTAATCAACTACACGTGCACCCATTATCTTCTCATGCTTTTCTTCTTCCTTAACAATGGATACAATCTTCCCTTCATTTATTTCAACTGCCCAATTAAGCATTTCGTACTTAGAATCCATATGATATTCAAGAAAAGCAAGATACAAAGCCATGATTAGTTACTAATGAGTTGATTAATCTAAAGGGAATTATATACATAAACGAAACATGAAATATAAACAAGATAGTCAATGTGTAAAGAATCAAGATAGTCAAACATAACCTATGGTGAAATAAATGGGTAACATAAGCAGCAGGGTAGCTTCTTAAGATAACGCTATTCTTTGTGAACTTATAGCATTAACTAGTGTACTAACCAGCGCCAGAAAGGACTCCTTGTGGCGTAACAATGCGCTTACTTGCTATCCAATAGTGCTTGTAAGGAATCAGGCTGCATTCATTCTGAGAAAGTTGAAACCAAAATGTAAAATTTCTCTCACGTGATTGACAAAATTAATCATAACTGAAACGATATTAACTCATCTAAGATTGCAGAATGAAGCTAACAGCTTTCATAACAATTGATGTACTTGCCATGAACACATCTCACGTTTTGTGCATCTACATAATTTTTTTTTTTTTTTTTTTGATATCGGTGACTGCCCGAACAGCTTATGCGCATTTTAACTATTATCACTGGACATATCAATAGACCCTACAACATTTGGATGTCAAGGAAACCCGTGAAATCCGTAGGAAATTAATTCCTATATAGGTGGCCACCATGTATTGAACTCATCACCTCTTAGTTTTGCAAGGCCCTTTTGACTACCAGGATGGTTTTTGCACAGTTACATAAATATAAGCCTTACACAGAAATCAAAATGAGTTCAAACAATAACATTGCTATGTTACAATTAAGAATTATTCTTTTGACACAGTGTAAAATTAATGATAGACTTAGAACTTAAGTGGCTAGGTTAGAACCCATTTAATATACTCGGTCACAAATTTTCAAGAACTCGATGATTGAAAATAAATTCCAATACCAGAAGAGGAATAAACACTTATATACACACCATTGACCATACAACTTTAAAAGATATTCATTCTAAGTTGTAAGAAATAAAAAGAAATCAATTACAGGAGCCAATATCCATATCTTATGAAACCGAGTTCTTCGATTTCCGTTTAGGTCTGCGCGAAGATCACTCGACAGCACAGATGAGTCACAAAAGAAGAATACAGAAAAATACAGATTAAAAGTCAGTGAAGCTTACTTCAGATGGATCCTGTAAGTAGAAAACAGTGAAAATTGAAGCGAGCAAAATTAGCAAAGGTAATAGCTTCCACTGCAGAAAATTCATCGTAATTATCTTCTTCTCTCGTGCTCTGTACTGCGAATGGATTTTCTCACCGGCGCCGGCTTCACGCCAAGGAATTCACACCTTGTTGTCTGGCCATTGATGTCTACTGAACCATTTGCTAATCAAAAGATCATGCTACAGTAAATTTACCAATTCCGTTCTTAAGAAGAAAAAAAAAAGATTAAATGAAATGGGTCAGTAGTAATATTAGTTATCTAATTTTGTATTATTTCATTTTCACAATCACATATTTCATTTTTGAAATTGATATTTGTGATCTACTTTCCTAACTTATACAAAAATATTATAACAGCTGTCCCATTTGGCCTTTGACCACTTGGCCAAACTATCCATATTATTAGGTTTTTTAAAAAGAAAAAAATACAAACAATGGCTACTATAACAATTGGTTTGGTAAATTATATACATTTTTAACACAATTTCATCATATTGTGATACCCAAGTCTATAGGATAATCTTTCTTTAAAAAATTGACCAAATACTAAAACATTTTATATAATTATGGTATAACAATTGCAACTATATCATTACTTCATCTTATTACATTAATAACTACGAGATCTATAGTTTGAGTCTCTTAATTTTCACTCTTCTACTATAAAAAGTTGCAACTATTAGTACACATTCAATTAATTGATACGAACACGATTTTCTCCAAATTAAATGAACTTTTAGAAAAAGTTTACCTTCAACATCTACAAAGCCCTATTCTTCACATTTCTCTTTTGATTGTAATCTTGATAGTTTGGTCCCATTTATTGTAAAAAATGCTACCAACTAATCTTTATCAACTCCTTCGTGCCACTAAATATTCAAACAAATTGATTAACTATTTGTAGTGGTAGACATTTACTCTTATAATATCGAGTTTGTAGTGTTTGAGCTAAAATGCATGATGTATTCACAATCCAAAATTATTTTGTATTGACTTTGCCCAAAATTTAGTTAGTTACCATCTGCCTCTCAATTTGAATTAAGAATAAAAGAGAATTTAATAAATTAAGAATAAAAGAGAATTCGATAAATAGAAATAAACATACAGAATAAATAAACAATGGTCTAATTCGTCAGTTTGGGTTGATGCCTGATGGTTTAGGCTAAAAATTCTGTGTAGGCTCGGCTCCTTTTACAACGGTCCCTAAAAAATCCCTGAAAAACGATTACAGTACAGTGACAATGAACGTGTCTGGATATTATACAATTTAATACAATAAATACACTCCAATGATGTTGACAAAACAATGGCAAAAACTAGCTCAAGTAAGAATGATCCACCAAAACAGATGGAAAAACAATTTAACAGAAAGTTATGGAAGTGAGAGAAAAGGATGAACTACTCAGATTTCTTTGCCATTCTCTTCATTCTACTGAATGGCCCCACTGTCCTGTCCATAATGTACATGTATATCACCTGGCTCCATGATTTATATGAATCTAATTCATTGTAATACTCTGGTGCAATCTCCTTCACCTTGTAAAGCTTGCTTCCTGGAATCCTGGGAAAATCATGGTGTTCATTGTGGTAGCCCACATTCCATGTAAGAAGATTAAGTGGACCGTAGTAAGAGTAAGTTTCCTGTTTGGGATTGAAGACGTAATGTTCCGAAATGAAGTGACCGGCCATTGGATGCAGCCCGCCGCCGACGAACGTGGAAAGAATCAGATAAGCAAAAGACTTCCAGCTCCAAAAGTAAACGATTGTGAAATCAAGAGCTATCTGAATAGTGAAGTTGATGAACTCCCACTGGCCTGGAGGCTTTGGTTTGAGAAACAATGGCCGTAGAGCATAGAAGAAGAGTTGGAAGACAACCCATATGGCTTTGGAGACAACATTAGTCACCAAACGAGCTTCAGTCCTGCTCGGAACATCCATATCCATTCCATCCACTCCTTGGAAGCGATGGTGCTCAAGGTGATACTTTTGAAATGTAATGGACATGGGTACTCCAATGGGAAGATTAGCGAAAATTCCGAGCCAGCGGTTGTGATCAGGTGTCGAGAAGGCTAGGTTGTGACTGAGCTCGTGAATGGCTAAAAACAGGTTGTGGTTGAGAAAAGAGCCAAAAAAGTAAGCTATCGCCAATATCTTTAACCAGTCTGCCCTTTGAAGGGTCGTAGCAGTCCATAACTGCAGCAGAACAGCCACAGTAATCTGCAACTTGCAAGATTGCAAGAATGAGAAGAAAAATGGCCAAATTAATATTACAAAAACAAGTCAATGATTGATTTTCCAAACTCCCTACAAGGTTAACTTGTGAATGCATAAAAGGATTTTCACTCCAATTTCTCATTCTTCACGACTTTACTTTCTTCCTCAAATGAATCAAAATGCTGATGCAGTTAGTTAAATAATTACAATCAATCTGCTTCTTGACAAATACAGCCAACGACCTAAGAAAACAGTCCCCATTTCTCAACAGCAGGAATAGTCTATCCGAGGCCTAAATCTGTGAATCCACTACTAAAGATGCCTAATGGGGTGGGGCAGGGACAGAAATGACTTTGTCATCACCATTCCTGCTACTCATTTCAATCCCTATTTCCGCAAAATTTACAATAGAATTTTTGCAGCGAATGAGGAAGAGATCCACATCGGGTAATTCACAGGAATCGAGTTCCTTACAAGCAATTATTATCCATTAAACTTTTCTTCTTTAATTTTTCTTCATCTCAATTTTTTAAAAACTTTTTCAATTTTAATTCAAATCAACCAAGTTTTAGATAGTTTTTTCAATATTAAAAGAAATGTTTATTAATTTTTAATTAAATACGTAATTAGATAAGAAAAATATTCCTCCAAATAAGTATTTCTAAAACTTTATAGGTGTATAAATGTAATGAATAATATAAAACATAAATAGAGCAATGAAATGAGGATGAGGAATGTATTTCCCATATCCATCTTTGTTTAGCCAGTGGAGAGTTTTTCACCTCCACTCACTCTCTCATTTCCCACCTAATCAAGAATTCCCTGCCCCATTAAGGACGGGTCAAGCTCTGACCCCATAAAGAAATGGACATCTCAATCCACTACCCTAGTCAATCAATTAGTATGTCAAAATCAGATATTTGATCCGCCTACCAGAGCAATAAATCAATTGAGATAAGTGCATATTTATGATCAAAAGGTCATGAGTTCCAGTCATCGCCGTGTTAGAACTCAAAAATCAGATACTTGAGCCAAGCAAAGTGCCTAATTTTCTCTACTGAACCTCGTTAGTAGAATTATCCGCATTTAGATAAAAGGCCCCACGGATGAAGACATGCAACTGTTGACCAAACAACGCGATTCTTTGAGGGCCACAAAACATTCACAATTCGCACTGAAAAGGGTGCAAAATGCCTAATTTTCCCACGGCAAACAAACGGTAGTTGGCAAAAAAAAAAGAAAACATCAAGTACAGGAATCTAGGGCAAAACTCAACCAAAGCAATAGCCATAAGAACGACAAAGTTTCAGACGCAGCGATGTGGACAGATCCATCAATAACAACCGTTCAGAATCACAAATATAGATTTCCAATCAACACAACTCGCACGACCAATCAGGTTAAGAAAGCAAAAACCAAAACAACATCGAATGCAACAATGTGGTAGAGGAAAGATTCAAGATCAAACAAAAAAACAAACAAACACAGATCAGATTCAGCCATAGAAATGTAGAACCAAATTCAGATCTAAACACGAAATCGAACCATCCAGACTCGAAAACAGCCACACCTCTCCACAATCTCAAAATCAAAACACACAAAAACAGTAAAATCAGAGCGAAGAAACAAAACCTTGAAGAAAGCGTAGGGATCGGGACCGAAGAGCTCGCGGATCTGAGGGTATTGAGAGAGAATCTGGCGCCTCCGGGAAGCATGAGGCTCGTCGGAGTAGGACCAGAAGAAGTCTGAGGCGGCCACTACGCCGTCATCTCTCTCTTCACCTCCGGCCATTGGGTTCCTCGCTCCCAGAAGAAGATGGCTATGGCGGGAATGTGGCTCTCCTGGAAACTTATAGAGTAAGCTTGGTCGCAGATTTAGCTATGGCGGATTGAAAAGACCAAACAAATGAGAATGGAAATGGAGGCGACTGCTCTGCTATATTTGGAGAAGAATGTTTCGTTCCAGCGGTATCCCCGTGTTGTTGCGATGCCAGCCAGTGGTGGGGAATCGAATTTATATATGGAACCTTTTTGTTATTCGTTTGTATGCTATTTTTAATTAAATCACTTCATTTATTTTTATATATATATTTCTGTGTGTCTGCGTTGATGCGGCTTTGATCATCACGACGGAATTACTTTCAGTTCATTGTAATAATGGGTCTTTTTTTAAAAAATATTATTAAAATGGGTTCTCTTTTAAATATATTGTCAAAATTGGTCTAATTTTTTGTGGCGATTGTGACTTTAGTAAAGACACCCCCACCTTGAAATTTTCAAAAAATATAACAATGTTAAATGAAAGTTTTGTGGTGATGACTATAGAAGAGTCATCTTCTTCTTAATTTTTTGTGATGACTGTAGAAAAATATCTTCTTCTTAACTTTTAGTCATAACTATATTAAAGTCATCTTCTTCCTTGTAAAAAATAAAACATAATATTAGTAAAAAAAATTATTTTTTCCCTTAAGCTAAAGGACCATCTGAAAGTGTCTCCACCAAAAGATTATACCATTGTTGATTGATTTATTAAATAATATTTAAAAAAGTTATTTGGAAACTTTAAAAATAATTTAAACACATGTATTTTAAAATAATATTTTCAAATTTTAAAAACTAAAAGTTAAACAATAGAATTTAAAGAAAGTATTTTCAATAATTTTTTATTTCAACTTTTAAAAATATTTTTTTACTTATATTTTAAAATCCTAATTTTGAAAAATAATGTTTTAAATATTATTTTTCAAATACTATTTTAAGTAATCATATATTAAATCATAACAAAATATTTTTAGAATATGATTATTTAAATATAGGTAAGTATATATTTTTAGTTGTAATGCATTTTCACTAATAACATAAAGTTTAGTAAAATAAAAGTTTATTACTGAAAAAAGAATTTAAAAAATTTAAAAATAATGTTTAAAATATTATATTCCAAAATTAGGCTTTTAATATATATGTAAAAAAATATTTTTAAAAGTTGAAATAAAAATTTATTTTAAATGTTTTTTTTTTGTAATTCTATTGTTTAACTTTTGGTTTTTTAAATTCGAAAATATTATTTTAAAATACATCCATTTAAAATATTTTTAAAGTTTTCAAGTGAGATTTCTAAATATTATTTAATAAGTCAATTAATCTTTTCTTTTTGAAACAAAGTCAATTAATCTTTTGATGGAGTATTTCTCATAACTTTTAACTAAAGGAAGAAAGAAATAAAATAACTATGATTAAAAATTGGATGAGTTAGACAATAAAATAATAATTAGGGTTTAGGGTTGACAATAAAATAATAATAATAAAATTATTATTATTATTATTTTATTGCCAACTCATCCAATTTTTAATTATGGTTAACTTTTCTTTTAACCCAAAGACTATTTTTAAGCTTATGATTAAGTTGAGGGACCAAAATTGGATTTTTGAAAGTTTATAGACTAAAATGGAATAGAGATGACAGTCGAGGGATCAAAATGATATTTTAACCTAATTTATTTTACAAATGTTATGTTTTATTTTTTATTTTTACAAAAAAGAATATGACTTTACTATAGTCATCACCAAAAATCAAGAAGAAGATGACTCTTCTATAGTCATCACCATAAACTTTATTTTAACACAGTTACTTTTTTAAAAAAATTTCAGGATAGTGGTGTATATACTAAAGTCATCACCGCATAAAGACAAAAAATTAGACCCATTTTGATAACATGTTTAAAAAAAGACCCATTTTAGTAGTAAGTTTTTAAAAATAACCCATTCTTACAATTAACCCGAATTACTTTATTTAAAAAAAAATGTTGATTTAATAAAATAAAATGTATGGATGTCCCAAAAAAAACTTTAGAAATTCAAATATAGCTAAATGATTTAATCCAATTCAATACAATATTGATGACTTTTTTTTTTTTGAAAAAACAATAAATAAATAAATAATAATTGAAATGGTTTGTAACTATGGAAATTAAAATATTTTGTTATATTAAGAAATAAATTTTTTTCTGGCTGTTTTTTCATTTTTATTTGTGATTTTTTTAAATTTCCTTTTTGTTTAAGTTTTGTATTTATTTTTTAAAACTGGGTGTTTAATTTCTTCTTTTTTTCATTCTTCATTTTCTCCATCTCAATTTTCTCTCTTTCCTGCTTTTTCATTATAAATTTTGTAGCTATTTTTGGATGAATTTTGTTGTAAGTTGAAGATTTTTTTTTTAATTTTAAAATACAATTTTTCACCCCCAAAATATTTTATTATAGATTAATTTTGTAAATTTATTATTCAATGTATTTTTTTGAAGTATAATTCGACATGTAAATTTGAACCAAAAAAAAAAATTATTTAATCAAATAAGATTATATTGATGATTTTTTTAAATCAAGCTCAACATATAATTTTATGTGTATGTTTTATCGATGTTATTGAACCACTATTAGATTAAAACAAAAATTAAAAAAAAATTGTAATTTTTAAGACTATCAATTTTTTTATTTATATAGTTGTACACCTATTAGTACTTTCCATCGTTAGAGCTAGGTCCAACACAATTACATTAAAATGACTCTATAAACAATTATTTAAAAACTTATTTCAATAGGTCAATCTATCATGTAAAATTAGACGGCTAAAATCAAACACCTAATTGTTTACATGGACAATGAAAAATTGTTTTTCATATTTATTTGTCAACAAGTCATGATCAAACTTGTAATTTAATTTTCAATGTTGCTATGTTTTCATTTAAATCTTTTATGTTTATAATTAGTTTTAAATTTTAAATTAAAAGTATAGAAATGTATTAAACACCTTTGAAGTTAAAAAATATAATAGAGTGACTCGTTATTTAACATTGTCGTCTATTGAATAAGGTATTGAGATGAAGTAAATTGTATAATGAATATTTAAGATTATTCAAATTCGTTAAGAATGATCTATCTACCTATTTTTATTTTTGTAGCTAAACATAATATAAAAATATATTCGAACATTTGAACTTTTAATTTGAAAATAGTTTATAATTATTTTTATGTTACATATTCTATCGACCTCAAATATTAATACATGGGTCTGGTCATAGCTACTTTGGGTATGAAAAACTGATCTCTACTCTATTACATCCCTACTTAAACGCCTTTCCAACCCGATCCAACCTACTATGTTTGGTAGCATACTTATGTCATGCCTACTCATCTAGCCACATCTGCAACCTGTTAGTTCATTCACAAACAAATCAGTACTAGGCACCAAATTTAACAAACAAACAAAATAATACAAACCAAACACGGTTTTTTACCACAACTTCATTAGACCAAAACCAACTTAAGTTCTGATATTTTCTTAAAAGAGGAATTTGGGTTCAGTCTGGGCTGCACCCCACCCATGAAATCAGCATATGTGGCACCAAAGGTGCCACACATCTCAGTCCACTTTTTTTTGTTTTTTTTTAATAAAAAAATATTAAAATGTGTGCGTGACTTCATGGGTGGGGTGCAGCCGAGCTGCACCCAAATTCCCCTCTTTTCTTAAAATACTCTCTTATGTCTATTGTTTTTTCGCCATAAAATGTATGTATATAAGAGTTCAAGAATTTCATTGTAATTGAACTAAAAAATGCTTTTGTTTTTCAGAATCGCTACCAAATAAATTCTAGCCTATCTTTGCGTAGAACACTCCAAAGAAACAATCCTTTATATTAATCTAAATTTGTAGTCAAATTTTAAAATCCTTTTAAAAAAAAAAAAAAAAATCAATGGACTTTGAAAATTACTTTATTTCCAAAATATCTTCATAGTTTTAAAAACATAGATCACAAGAAATTCATTATTAAAAGTTGTGTCAATTATGGGATGATCAAATGATTAAGAGAAAACTTTAAAAACCACCGTTACTCAAAATAATTATTCATTTCTAATCCTTTAAAATAATTCATCATTTTTAATCATTTATTTCATGCATAAAAATTTATTTCATCCAAACCAACTATTGGCAACAAAAATCTACATATAACAATCTATTGTTCGCTACTCTTCGACAAAAATCTACATTTAAATAAGTCATTGTTACAACTTCAATTCGTAATCCTTCAACATATTTTTTCATTATAATCCTTCAACATGACTCTACTACTAAGACCACGTTTGATAACCATTTGATTTTTTATTTTTGGTTTTTAAAATTTAAACTCAAATTTCCTATAATGTTTTCACAAACTTTTGGAAGCTATTTTTTGTTTCAAAATTTTGATTTGGTGAATCCAAGTAAGAAAAAATATAAAAAAAATATATGATAAAGTAATTGTTGTAAACTTAGTTCAAAAATCATAAACAAAAAATCAAATGGTATCAAACGCCCCTAGTAACTCAATTAATTTATGGGGATCATAATTTAGTATCTATCTAAACGCACTAGAACCATTGTGTGCGTGTGTTTATAATTTTATATATATTAGACTTAATTTTTTAAAACGGACCAAATAGTAATAAAAATAACTATAATTTTTCAGTTGGGGTTTTTGCCAAATATTCCATCGGTTTTCAGATTTTCCAAATTGATTTAATTTAAAGATTTTCGTGTAAAGTTCCAAAAATCAAACCATTTTCAGTTCCAGATCCAGAAATTCCACAAGCAGCTCCGATATGTTGCAATTGTTATCCAATGGACTTCATTCTCTGCCGGAAAACGCCCAACATCGAAGCGAAGTTAACAGTTCCGGCGAGAGTTCCGTCGTCTTGAATGACCCAAACATAGGAAACTCGGTGAGCTAAGGCCTGAATCATCACTGCAACCAAAGAGTTCCATTGATAACAAGCAATCGCCTCTGATCTCCTCACTACTCTCCCTGAATATCGACCAATCTTTCCACTTCTCCCTGAACAAGAGCCAATGCTAGAACAAGAACCAAATTCATCATCGGAAGAAGAACAAATCGAAGAACATGATGATGAGATTGTTGATGATTCTTCCTCCACCCACTCCAGAATCGCATCTAGGTGTTTCTCTTCCAATCTTTCTTTAACTAATTGTACTAAATCATCCGGTGGACCGCCACAGTCTATGTACGCCATGAGTTCGCCGGCTGTGAGCGTTGCCATTGCCGCCGCCACCGTCTCGTCGCAGAAATTGAGCGTGAACGGCGAAATTTCGCCCATCAATTTCTCGTCCAAGTCGACAATGGCGACAGAGGATTGGTGAATCAACGCCTGCGAGATCAGAGGCAAAATCGACAAAGCGGAATCGTCGTAGTGGACGGCGAGAAGGTTGTTCGTGTCAATTATGTTGAAGGAATTGATAGAACTCGCGGCGGTAGAGCTGAAAAGTCCGATGGAGTTTATGAGATAACGGATTACATCCTCTGGAGATAGCCAGCAATATTCTCGATCGTTATGGAGAGATGATTTCGTAAGGAAGTTCTTCCTCTTGTTCTTGCTGATTTTGATTGGAATAACTAGGTTATGAACTCCATCGTGTATAAGATCGATCGCCTCCATTAAACTGAAAATTGCAACAGAAAAAACGCTAACAATCCATCACAGAACAAACGTAATTTCACGATTTACACAAAAATCGATTACCGTTTCCAATTTCAAACAGATCCAGAGTTTCAATTAGGCTAACAATACCTGGTTTGAGGCTCCAAATGCCTAACGAGTCCAAAATCCTCAGGAATCAAATCAGAGATCGGAGATCGAAGCGCAATCGCCGGTCGCAACAAATTCTCTTGTCTGCAGAGAAAACAGATTACATCAACCATGCATAGTTTACCAACACAACGACAATGCGATTCGGAATCGGCCTTAGAACAATGATCGCCACAGCTCCAGACGCTGACGTAGGCTTCGTCGATCCTCGCCAAGACCGATAACGCGTCGGCGACGGTGGCGGAAATGGAAATCGATCGAATCGCTGGTTTCCCAAGGCATAGGTCAGATACCTCGCGGCTCAACAAGCTTACTGCCATGCACGAACAATTGAGATCTCAGAAGAAAATTTCTGATGCAGAAAAGAAAAATCAAGAGAGAAGTGGAAGATGATCGAAGATTGAAGAGAAAAATCTATGAAGGTACAAAAATGGCGGTTCTGAAAGAGAGAGGACAAAACGGGTCGGGTCGGGTCGAGAAAATGAAAAGACGAACGTTCTTTGAATATGAAGAATGAAGGAAATGTTCAAATTTATAAGGCGTGATTTGTGGTTACCCGAGAGGTGGCGCACGCGTTTTTTTGGTTTCTCTTTTTCAGTTCTTGTAATTCAGATAACATGTACAATTGTTTTTGCTACGGAATCAATTAGAGTTTTTTTTTCTTTAAGTACCTGCTAATTCTCTTGATTGAACATGTCACACGATAGTATTAAATTGTGGGTCAAACAATAAAATTATTGCACCACTATCCTATTCTATTCTTTTATATATTTTAATGTTATCATTTATAATATTTTGACAGAAGACTGTATAATAAACTAATTAAAAACTATTTGTAGTGTTAATTAAAGAAGATATGATTATAAATTGTTAGATTGTTTGTAACATCCATAAAAAAATATTTATATATTAATCAGAAATATTTATTACACTTATTGAAATAATCAAATACATATGATCCCGTTTGATAATCATTTTGTTTTTCGTTTATGAAATTTAAGCCTAGAACAATTACCTTACTATAGCTTTTTTTTTATTTGGATATCTACATCTTACTTATATTTTAATAAACAAAATCAAAATTTGTAAACAAAAAAAGTAGCTTTCAAAAACTTGTTTATGTTTTTAAAATTTGGTTAGTATTCTCCTACTTTCTTAAGGAAAGGAGGATACATTGCACGAAAGATGGAACACATGGTAAGAAATTTGGATAGAAATAGACTTAAATTTAAAAAACAAAATGGTTATCAAACAAGCCCTAAACTTTCAATTTTTTTTTAATATACTCACTCCAGTTTCCTGCTCTTCTAAAAAGTTATTATTTATAGTATTTTTTTGGTTTTTTTATTGTGCATAAAAAAATCTCTTTTTATTTATTTTTTAGATAACTATAGGTAAGTTAAATAGTAAATTTTTATCCATTTTATTTTTAAAATTTAAATATAATGTGTCATATGTTTAAACATACAATTATACCTTTTTTTTTAAAAAAAAAACCATTCATTTTATACAAACTCACTATCATAACAATACACTCCTCAAAAATAGTGTGAGCTGCAGTGTAGGTGGAGGAGATGTCTCCACCAAAAAGACTGTTCCAATAGAGAAGAATCCAACTAATTAACAGAAATCATCATTAATAATTCACAATTTAGCTAAATTATCAACAAAACAATCCATAGATCTAACATATTTGAAAAAAAAATTTAATATCAACACTAACATTAGTAAATTTCATCAAGTCCATGACTTTCATTATTATTGAAATGATAGATCCTTATATTAGTTTTGAACAATTTCTTCCTCAATTTACAGGTACTCTTGACATAAAATATACCCTTCTTGTCTAGATTTCAAATAATTTTTATCTCCCTCTCTTGACCTTGCAAGAAGGATAGCTAAAATGGTTATGGCATCTTCCTTGTAGTTGTTCAATCCAATTGTATCCATATCATTCATCAAGTAAAAAAAAAAAAAAAAAGGATAGAATCAGTAATCGTGGAATTGAAATGAATTACCACCAAACAGAATATTCACCCTAATCTCTTATCATTCTAAATGCTAATAACTGTACATTTTTTACTATTTTCTTCTGCCAAGCAAAATTTTGGCCTCAAAAGACTGTCTTATGGACGTGACAATGTCCAACTCGATTTGGCCAACATCACCTGATTGAAAAGGTTTAAAGTTAAACCACTACTCATTTCTCATGCCCATATTCTCTTCTAGCTTAGCCAAAATGCAATTTATTTTTGTTCATTAGTTAGATCTCTACCAAAAGTTTGTACAGATTTTACCAAGAAGTTAGGCTTTTCTTTTAATAGTACAAACCAAGAAGTTTGGCTGAGAAATCTATAAACAAGTTATTGTATCCTTTCTTTATAATCACATTTTTAAAAACAAAAAAAAAGGATAATGAATATGTTGAAATATTTGATTTTATTCTATTCCATACTTGTATTATTTCCATACTTGATATAATTCTTTTTGTATTTCATTCCTTATTGTAAATTTACCTTCTTTGAAGGTTAAGATTTCTCCTATTTAAGAAGGAGCATTGTAATATTATTTTATTGATTAAGAACTTATTTCTATTCTCTCTAAAATCGACATGGTATCAGAGCTATAATTTTTAGAAATACTAATCGGAGCCCTAGCCATCGTTTTTAAACGAGGCATTCTACTTCCGGTGGTTTCTTTCTATCTCCTTTCCTTATTTTTTCATTCCGCTGTAGTTGATTTACTTGAGATTCAATTATTCTGTCACCCCATGTCTTGTTATTTTCAATTTCCAAATCTCTTAAAAATAGTCTATTTCCAAATCTGCTAAAAAGATTAGTCTATTTCAATTCTTTAGTCACCCCACGTCTTATTTTTATCCTTAAAACACAATAATTTTTGTTTTGTTTTTAGTCTGCCTCTGACGTGAACATTAAGAATAGATTTTAAGACATGATTTAAACCAAAGTAGTCATTTGGTGTGGTGGTTTTCTTGAAAATTGAAGTATCAAGTTGTGATAGATGGCCTTGGTCCGAGCTTGAAGTAGGTCATTGTTATTATTTTTTTTTCTTTTCTTTTTCAGACTAAATTTTTTTTTTCACATTTCAACTTGGTTTGACTGTTCGGGACCAAACTAGATTCGTCACCCGCACACACGACGATCAGATCTGAAGCGATTATTGTCCTAACTGACAATTGTCGTCTAAGGTTAAGTTGTCACATAGTTCGGCTCTCCATATCATTCGGTAACTTTGACAGTCGACTCATTTAGTCAATGTTTGATTTTTTCTATTACAATTCTTGGTTCTTTGGTGTATCAATATTTTTTTTTGGAAATGACAGACAATAATTGTTTGATACATGAAGTCCCTGGCTCAAGTAATGGTCAAATTTTTCCTACATCTAATATTAAGAGTTCTTTTGCTGCTACCAATAGTTCTTTGAGTAAAGAGCAAATTCGTCAACTCTTGAAACTGTCGAAGATTACGTCATCTGGTAATCCTTATGTTTCCTTGGCAAAATCAGATAATAATCCTCTAGCCTTATCTTGTTTTACTTCATCTCCATGGATCATTGATTCTGGAGCGTCTGATCATATGACTAGTTCATCACAGTTATTTACCTCATACGCTCCTTTATATTCCAAAGAAAAAAATTAGAATTGCCGATGGTAGTTTCGCTTCTATTGTAGGAAGAGGAACAACTTTCTTAAATAAAACCTTGACTTTAAATTATGTCTTTCATGTCCCCAAATTAACCTGTAACTTGTATCCGTGAGTAAAATTTCAAAAGATGCTAACTGTCGTGTAACCTTCTTTCCTACTTACTGTATTTTTTAGGATCAAGAGTCGGGGGAGATGATTGGACGTGCTAAAATGTTGGACGGTCTCTACTACTTTGAAGAGGAAGCCTCTGGTAATAAAAAGTTCAAGGTTTAAGTAGTATTAGTTCTTCTCTCGTTAAAGAAACTATTTTACTTTGACATCATAGGTTAGGTCATCGTAGTTTTTCGTATTTAAAATATTTATTTCCAAACTTATTTAAGGGAATTGATTGTTCAACTTTTTATTGTGAAGATTTCATTTTTGCTAAAAATCATCGAAATACATATTTGTCAAAACCTTATAAACCTTCAAAACCATTTTACCTGATTCATAGTGATGTTTGGGGTCCATCTAAAATTTTGACTAATAATGGAAGAAGGTGGTTTGTTACATTTATTGATGATCATACACGTTTAACTTGGGTTTATTTGTTAAACAAAAATTCTGATGTTCAAGATGTTTTCATTCACTTTTAAAATATGGTTGAAAATCAATTTCAAACTAAAATAAGCATTTTACACACTGACAATGGGACATAATATTTTAATGACTTTTTGGAAAACTTCTTTAAAGATAAAAGGATATATCACCAGTCTACATGTAGAGATACTCTCCAACAAAATGGAATTGCTGAAAGAAAAAATAGACATTTAATGGAGGTTACTCGTGCAATTATGATTTCAATGCGTGTTCCTACTTATTTATAGGGTGACACACTTCTTACTGCTACATATCTTATAAATAGAATGTCGTCTAAAATATTGTCTTTTAAAGATCCTATTGACTTCTTTAAAACTTTCTTTTCCAATGTTACGTTATACTCGGATTTACCAATTAGAGTTTTTGGGAGTGTTTCCTACGTTCACCTTCCTCAATTTTCTAGGTCAAAACTTGAATCTCGTGCAACCAAATGCATCTTTTTGGGCTATGCCGCAAATAAAAAGGGATATCGTTGTTATGATCCTTCCCATAAAAGATATTTTGAAAGTTTGGATGTCACTTTTGTTGAGCATGAATCATTTTTTAACCAAAATTTACTTCAGGGGGAGAGTTTTAACATTGAAGAAAATTTATGTGATCAACCTTCCCCTCTTCAAGTTTTTTTTCCTAACAATGCGAGTCCTAGTCCTTCTATGCCAAATGTAGAGCCTTCTACTTCATGAGGAGAAATACTACAAATTGATCTTCACGATCACGTTCCTGAGCTTTAGTTTTATACTAGGGAGGTACCTATTCAAAATAATATGGATCAAACAGTGGACTTGCCACAACATCAATCCAATTCCCCGACAAATGATACTGAACAGTCAGGTAATTCATCTTCCTCTTCTTTTAATAATCTTGATCTTGATATTCCCATATCTCTAAGGAAAGGATGTCGTAATTGCACAAAATGCCCAATTGCCAATTATCTTTCTTATCATAGATTGTCTGATAACCATAAAGCATTCACCTCTAGGATCGATAACCTTTTTATTCCAAGGAACATACAGGAAGCTCAGAATGATTTAAACTGGAACTTAGCAGTCATAGAGGAGATGAATGCACTAAAACAGAACTGCACGTGGGAAATGGTAGAAAAACCAAAGGACAAGAAGACAATTGGATATGGGTATTCACTGTAAAATGTAATGCAAACAGTAGTATTGAACGGTATAAAGCCAGACTTGTTACAAAAGGCTTTACTCAAACCTACGGTATTGACTACCAAGAGACGTTTTCCCCTGTTGCAAAAATCAATTCGATCCGAGTTCTTCTGTCCGTTGCTGTTAACTTTGAATGGCCACTATACCAACTAGATGTGAAAAATGCATTTCTCAATGGTGATCTTGAAGAAGAAGTTTTTATGGATCTGCCACCTGGATTCGAAGTGAAACTTGGAGTGAACAAAGTTTGCAAACTAAAGAAGGCATTATATGGTCTTAAACAGTCTCCAAGGGCGTGGTTTGAACGGTTCGAGAAAGTAGTCAAGAGTTATGGATTCTCTCAAAGTCAAGCAGATCATACTATCTTCTACAATCATACCGATAATAATAAGATTGTTGTTCTAATAGTATATGTGGATGATATAATCCTTACAAGTAATGATGACATTGGGATCAACAAATTGAAAAAGAAACTAGCTAGTGAGTTTCAAATTAAAGACCTAGGAACATTGAAATACTTCCTAGGAATGGAATTTGCCAGGTCTAAACAAGGTATTCTTGTTAATTAGAGAAAATATATTCTTGATTTACTTAATGAGACAGGATTAATGGGATGTAAAACAACATAGATCCCTATTGAATCAAATCTAAAACTACAAGCAGCAACTCAGGCAGAAGTGAAAGATAAGGAGCGTTATCAGAGACTTGTGGGAAGACTTATTTATCTATCTCACATAAGACCAGACATCTCTTTTGCAGTTAGTATGGTAAATCAATTTATGCATGCTCCATGCCCTACTCATTTTGAAGCTGTTTATAGAATCTTAAGATACTTGAAAGGAACTCCAGGAAAAGGCATACTGTTTCATAAAACATGAAAATTTCAATATTTAAATTTATACTAATGTTGACTAGGCAGGAAGCACTACAGATAGAAGATCTACATCAGGTTATTGCTCATTTGTTGGAGGAAATCTTGTTACTTGGAGAAGTAAGAAACAAAGTGTAGTAGCTAGAAGCAGTGCTGAAGTTGAATTCAAAGCTTTAGCCCAAGGCATCTATGAAGGTATATGGATAAAAAGACTTCTAGAGGAGCTAAATATCATGCAAGTAACACCTTTTCGAGTTTATTGTGATAATAAAGCTGCTATCTCCATTGCCCATAACCCAGTCCATCATGACAGAACCAAGCATATTGAAATTGACAAGCATTTTATTAAGGAGAAAATTGATACATGAGTAATTTGCATTCCATACCTACCTACAACAGAGCAAACAACTGATATTTTGACTAAAGGGCTTCCTAAGTTACAATTTGACAGACTTGTTGACAAGCTGGCTATGACAGATATCTTTGCACCAGCTTGAGGGGGAGTGTTGAAATATTTGATTTTATTCTATTCCATACTTGTATTATTTCCATACTTGATATTATTCTTTTTGTAATTCATTCCTTATTGTAAATTTACTTTCTTTGAAGGTTAAGATTTCTCCTATTTAAGAAGGAGCATTGTAATATTATTTTATCGATTAAGTGAATAAGAACTTATTTCTATTCTCTCTAAAATCGACAGAATATAATATTTCAAAGAAAATGCCAACCAAATGAAAAAAAAACATCTATTTAATTCAACGATAGTTAGAGGTTTAGATTAACCTCTTTATTTTATAGCTCTAAATATGCTCTGATTGGCATCTCAAAAGTAGTCCAGTGAATTTTTTTAAAAAAGAAAAAAAAGAGTTACTTTAATGATAATAATATTAATATTTAAGAATCAGAGATTCAAAACCTACATTTTCTTAATCGAAGATAAGGATCAATTATTACTAGGTTAAACGTGATTTAGGGATTATGAAATTTATATTATCAAATGTGTTATTTGTAGCCTACAAATATTCCATTAATCCACATAACCAACTAAAGTACATTGTTTTAGGAGCAATATACTTGGGTACTTTTTAGAAAGTAGCTATTTTGTATTTTCCACCATTTGTGAGAATAATAATGTGTAATAACTTTCTTATATCATTTTTGTCTTATTGGTCAAATCATCATTTTTTTTTTAATTATATTTTTTTAATTCATTTTTTATACAATTGCCGGACCCATTATTGTCCTCACAAATGGTGGGAAGTAGGTACTTCCTAAAAAATAGCTCTTATTTGACAAGTGTTGAAAGAAGGAAGAAACAATGGATATGGATAAATATTGAAGAAAATAGAGTTATTGATGAAGATGGAAAGAAGGGATCGGAGACACATTGAGCATCACTAAATACAACCTTCATATATAGTCAGTACTCAAAAAAAAAAATTTAACAAAAAAAAAAATAGATAAATGGATATGTAGATGTAAATAAAGAGACACATAAATTTAGATAATTGTCAATTATAATAAACAGATAGAACACATATGAGTTAAATTATTATAACCAATCCAACCATTTGCATGAAAGGAGGCCCAAACAAACCTATTTATAGAAGCAATTATATTAATACAAACCTAATCCAATACTCTTTAACATTATTTTACTATAAGGAAATCTAAATGAGCTTTTATTTGAATGGAGAAGATAAGTAGGAAGTAGAATAATATAATTGGTATTATTTTCCCCACGTGTGAAATAAAATAAAAAGAACTAAAACAAAGATATTCAAATTGACTGGAATGTGATAAAGTGGCCGCGTGGTCAGTGGCTGAAGGAATGGTGGCATGGCCAAAATGCACTGTACCCTCCGCCATCTGCGACTGTCAGCTTCCCCCTTGGCGTGTAAGGCTACGACAGACGGGTTACAAGAAAAATAAGCAGGAAAAAAATTCTTCAACTTTTACAAAAATTGCAAATAGATTCAATTATATTAAATTGATAGTTTCATAGTTATAGCAACATCTTATACCGACGAATATAAGATTAGAGGTTTGATTCCCTACCTTAAATATTGAAGAATTATCAATATCTCCAAGCCTAAAGAATGGCCAACACAGACATAACCAAAATAATTTATATGTATTCTCACCTAGACCGTTGAAAGTTTGAATCCACCAATCTTCGAATATTATTGGTATATATAAAAAAGGAGGTCATTTCAGATTTCATCAACACTACAACACAAACAGGTAATTAAAATTTTATGGATTCAAATCTCCACCTTTACATATTTATTTGAACTAAAATAAATATAAATAAAAACAAAAACACTACAACCAACACATTGTAATTAGAACTACCGTCTGCTTCTCCTTCCCATTCAAAAAACAAAACCAAGGATGGTTCCATGTTAGACAGAATATTTCTACCCATTTGCTTCTTTCTGGCCTCAAGGGGACAATCTTTTTACAATAATCTATCAAAGAATGATAACAGAATAACATAAGACAAGTATACGGTGGCGAACAAGGGTCGGGCTTGATCGTTGGTTCTATGAGGCTATTGAGTTCCAGGAATGATGCTGATGCAGATCATGGGATGTTTACTTCTCAATGTCTTGAATAAACAATGCAGGAAGTGGACTGAGTCTAAGAAAGATCAAATCAATCTAACCAAGCCGAGACGTTCATTCCAAATCAACAAAAATCTGCAGCCAAAAATAGACTTCATGAGTTTGACAGTGAAGGTTATGATTTGAACGTTTCCCAATCAAAATGAAAAATGAATTAGGCTACAGATAGTAGAAAGTAGGAACCAATGTTAGGAAAAATTTCCAGCAATGATCCCATCTATGTATTGAAAGTTCAGCAATGGAGTTCACCTGTCTCTTTTTTTCCCATTTTTACATATATGAGCGATCCAAGTATTAGAAAATATAACATTCCGCATTGTGTAAATCATAGTACAGGCACAAGAGGGAGAATGGGAATGGGGATGATTCCCCATGTTTGAGCCACCGGGAATCACTCTCCCTATAATCACGTTTTCCAAAAATCACTTTTTTCATTCTCCTGCTAACTATTTTTTATTCTCTCTCCAATAACTTTTCATACATCACATCACTATCTTTTACTTTCATCACATTCTTTATTTTATTTTTCTCATAATCATTACCTTTTTCTCAAACACAAATAATCATTCTCCCCATAATCATTACCTTCACCCCAAACACAAATAACTATTACCCCATAATCATTCTTCTCCCTATTCTCCTTCTCATTACCATTCCCCCCTTAATCATTACCATTCCGACCAAACACACCTAAATGATCATAGAAACCCACCCTAAGATGTAGGGGCAAGCCATTCTAAGAACATGGCTGGATGATGTACAGTAAAACATATCCTTCAAAATGATTTTATATACTTGCATATTATATTAATAGTGCTTTGAAATATTATGTATGATGTGATGAAAAGAATTAAGCATAAACTTTTATCCTTATCAATTTGATTTCAAGAAAATTTAATGTCATAATAAATCATACTTCTTTAGACATATGATTACTTTTAAACAAGTCAAAGAAATTCAAGTGTTCCACAAAACAAAAGATATCTCCTAAAATAAAGCTGGCAACTCAAACATTATTCGCACACAATCCCATAACACTTCATCGAGTTTAATCATGTGAAATTATCTATTTTTTATTTTATATAGTTTAGAAAACATTTATGTTTTGTGATTTTATTTATTCAGTTATAATTACTTCTAAAGCTGAAAAAAGAACTATCACTTTTCAAATTCCTTTCTTATTTTCTCCGCATAGTAAGTTCTCCACGTGTCTAAACTTGAGTTCTTACATATCCCCTACGTGCCCCTTCTGCATGTATAGCGTTGATAAAATAAAAAAGAACACTCCAAATAGTGTGTTTTTAAAACGTGTCCAACGCAGACACTACACTAGTGGAGTAGCATCCATGATTCCTAGCTGGCATCTAAACCAATTCATTCATTGTATTTTACCATTGATTATATACCTTTCAACGTGAGACAACATATAAATTGCAAACGTGTCCAAATAAGATCTTAAATTCACGTGCAAAGCAATCAAAATGTTGCTATCAAATAAAATAGAAAATTTAAACCTCGAGATCTGGAAAAGGGTGGTCATAAGCCTTCTTCTCACTCGTGTCAAAGACTTTAATGCCTGCGATTCTCTGAACTCCGGGTTTAGTGGCAATGAGGTTCTGGTTGTACAAAGAAGAAGTCAAATAGTGTGAATATGGTGGAGAGTTAATTCTTTCTACTCTAAAAGAAATCATTTTAATGCATGTCTTTTAAACCAAATTCATTACCAAAAAAAGGGGGAAAAAAAAAGTTACACGCCTTTTGAAGTTACATGTTCCAACTGTGATGTACAATAGAGGACTAGGATAAAACAGCAACTTGTTTGACCATGAAAATCATCAAGACTAAAGAAAAAATGTATGCGAGGAAATGTGGACTAAGCGTCAATAAAAAACAAGGTTCAAAAAGCTCAAGAGGCTATAGTTTGCTTCTATTTCAGCACTTGTATTGAATGTTTAAATACTAAACAATGCACACATCCATAGAATGCAATAAAAGAAGAATTTTGTAAATCACTTGCAGACTAACTCGTATCGTAATCGATCATATAAATTTATAATTCATACCAGTTGGAAATCTGTGGAACCATATGGCTCAACTCTCGGTATGACCTGTGGAAAATTTCACATAGAAAAATCAGAAACACATTAACTAAATAAATGCAAAACGGTCTAACACAAAAATTCTGGTTTCGACAGCCTTCCAACATTTCATTCCTCGCCCTAACACAGTATTAAGGTACAATCTAATCGGACAGTGCTGGAGCAGAGCAAAAGTTCCCACATTAAAAAATAATTCCAACCAGAAAGAGATAATTACGCTCAAGGCAAATGAATCAAGCACACCAAAAAAATTACAGCAGTTCTATCTATGAAAGGATAGGATACATATTTGAGACAACAAATAAACTTACCATTGTCTGTAGACCATTAACCATAACAAATTTTTCTTCATCTGAACCGTTTTGTGACATCCAAACCTCAAAAGGACCCACTTCCCTCTCCATCTGTGTTGTGAGACGCATATGTAACTGGAGAAGCAATAAATCAACAAATTCTAAAATAGATCAATGGGAAAAGAAATGATAAGATATATACAATAATCCTCGAGGAATTAAGAGGCACAATTAAAGATGGAAACGTTGGTAACAATTAATTCCAACCACGGCTAGAGAATGACAAACAAATTTAATTTTATCGAACTTTTCAAAGAAACGCAATAGCGAAAGAGAAATTACCGTAAAAGGCCTCTCTAATCTGATAATATCTGGCATCTCAACAACTTGCAACTCAAGCTCCTTGCGAGCAATCGGCTGCAAAGCAATATAAAAGGCCAATGAAAGGAATATCCGCCATTAAATCACATATCAAACCTAATGCATTAAATCAGCATTGAATCCAAAAACTTAAAAGTTAATAGGTTATAGTAATTTAATTTCTTAACAGTCACTTTCACTTGTAAGTTTAGAAGTTATCATAAAGCACTTAACAACCACTATCACCTGTAAATTTAAAGGTTACCATAAAGCCTAGCAAATGATCATCAATATGATTGGGAGAGGAAATGATATGAAGGTTCAAACACACGACTTATTCCTACTCTAAATTTCACCATGGAACCTAAAAGCTTAAACTAAATATTAGCTCTAGCAACAGTTATCCAATTAACATGCAGGTGTCGTAAAAGAATTATAACTGATTGAGATTGTTAAACTAATACTAAATCCAAAAGCTTAATCTAGATTAAGATAAATGTAATCTCTAGTTAAGGTAAAAGGTATCAATCTATAGCATTAACAAAAATCTCACGTATACACTAACTATTTTTTTAGGGTTTAGCGTATGTCAATACCCAGTTTTGTGCATTGAAAGTTCCGAAGTTATCAAAGTTCAAAATTTCTAATATTTTTTTCTTTACAGAATAAAATTAGTATTCGCTTCGCCCTACACATTATTTATGTTCCCATCATAAATTTAACAAGTAATTAAACAATCATCCATGCCCTTATCAACTATCTCTTAGGATTCATCTGAGGCATTCGACACGAACCACATGGTAAGAAAAGTGTGAAGATGAAAGCAAGGTTTTACAGAAATAAAAAATTCTTGATATCATGTGGAGTAAAATTTCAGAAGTTGCAAAAGAAATGAATCGTCTCACAACTGAAAATCATTTCCACAACTGACGGAGAGGATTCCAGGATTTAAACATAGCTTTCACATTCCATATGCTAATCTAAACTGAAGTATTTTACAGACGTCAGCCATATAAGACTTTTACTTCCCTTAAATCATTTCAAATTTCAATACTATGCTTCCTATCCAAAAAAAACAGAGAGAGACAAATTTCAAAATTTCAACTGAAACATGCTGAAATGCTCATTTTCATACATCGGCAGCCATCAACTAATAAAAGCCAAGATAAGTCTTTTGCAGCACGTGAGAGGTAGCTTACCAAAAACCAAATCAACAAAAGTTCCAAATAATCGAAATTCTTTATAAAGTAATCTATGATAATAAGACACTCACAGAACCCAAAATCGGTTGTGTTTGTAGCCGTCCAGGTTCACCCATATTTGTACGCCATGTTAACTGAAGTTTACCGAGAATATTACTTCCATCAACTTTGAGAGGTGAAGAACCATGTGTTGACAATTTCAATTGATAAAGAAAATTATGGATTCCTCCACCTGATCGGACCAATACAGGAGGCTTGAATACCTCTCTGCAGCACAAAATAACATGAGCTCAACTGTGAGGGGAAAAATGAATGGCAAAAAACTTAACCATGAAACGTTTAAATTCATAGGATCCATACCTTGTTGTAGATTTATGTTCAGAGTGATGTTTATCAGCATTTATTATCTCTGCATTCCAGTTTGGTGAAGGCTCAAAATCAACTTGGTCCATAAATAGGTTTGATTTTGTATGATTTTCAATGCAAGCTTCTAAGAATGTACTATCCTGAGATAGAAAGAAAACTGTAATATGATAACTTTCAGCAAGGAAGTGCTGACTTAATAAAAATATGTAAACATATGAAAATAGAAACCAGAAAGTACGGTAGTATGATTAACCACCATTACTACTTTATACAACCAAGATCTAGAATCCAACTTAACTATTAAGTCATAGCATAAAACTAGTATGAGAAGGAGCTGAGAGTACTACACTAAATCAACACAATCCATCCTACAAAAAGTTGATAAATGATAATAGGAATTATTCCCCCTATGTTTATCCTGTACTTCTTCGCTCCTTCCCTCAACCCCTCACCCGATACGTATGCCTCACCGTCACATAACTCACTGGTGCTTTATCCCACCTCCCCAATATGGTAGGGTGGCAGCCTCCACCAAAGCTAACATTTTTCCTTGATCATCTCTGTTGACTGTAACCACAGCTTCTGCATCATAGAAGCTACAAACAACCAGTCCTATACCCTTGCTCTTAAAGAAAAGTTACACCCCTCGTTGTCTTCTTGTTTTCGGACTTGGTAGATGCCCCCCTCAATCAGAAGTTTTTTAGAGAAGCGCGCTTGGATGAATGTGTTATGGGTAGAGAAGCTTTCAAATAGAAGAGGCCACTGTGCCAAGATAGCAAAGTTTGGGATCATTGGGGGATTAAATAAGTTAATCATCCCTGGTTGGTGAAAATAGGGCTGGTTGGAAAATTTTCATCTCTCATCTTAGAGAACTCAACAACCCTCGCACAATCCACCATCTAATATTATTAAGGTTTCTTTATTTTTACTCAAGAATATTAGCAAACTATGTTCATAACCACCATTAAGACTAAAACGTCTTACAATAAAGTTTAACAAACCCAACAACACGAGCTAGACGTTAAGCCCCTTACCCAACAGCTTCCAGTTTCATCTATCACAATCTCTCTCGTGCATCAGCCACTTCTCCATTCAACAAAGCAATGTTCTTTTATGATCTAGATGAATTTTACCCTCATTTAGCAATCATTATTTATCACTAATATGAGACTCTCAAGGCTCTTCAGAAGGAGGGAAGAAAAAAAAAAAGCAACAGCATCTGGCTCTATTAGCCCTTTACAACCTGATAAAGCTATCCTTGTGTCAAAAATGAGGAACAAGGACGTATACTGCAAAATCAAAGACTCAAAGGGTGGTTCAAGATGGATCATTTTCTAGTGCAATTTGATCGCTGAAGTTGTGAGGCTTTCTAGAATTAGGAACCAAAAGTACCATACTATTGGAGTTGGATTAAAATTGGGAAGATAGAAAATTGAAGACATTCATGGAGGCTATATAGACACGGCCAAGAAAATTCTATCTAGAATGAATATTGGAGTTAGGATTAAAATTAGGAACCTATTAATATAGCAAATCGAAGACATTTGTGGAGACTATATAGACACGGCAAAGAAAATTCCATCTAGAATAAACATGATGGAGGCTAACTTGAAGGTTAAAGAAAATTCAAACGGCTTTTTAGTTTCTACCATCAACCTTACAAGCTGTGAGCTCAATGATTATATTGGTGATTCAGATCACCCTGTTCTTTGAAGCTCAAAAATCAATAAGATATTTCATCGATATCCATGGCGAGATCCAAGAAACCCATCAAAGTTTGCCTTCACGTCCGACCGGCTAAAGCCACTTCTCCCGCCCATGTATGCAAATCAATTAAGCCATCCTCTCCAACTCATGTGCAGCCTCTAGAACCTACTCACACCAACTGGTATCATCGAGCTCCTGACCCTTCCTCGTCCACTTCTTTACCTGTAAGTTGTGACAACCTCCTTGACTATGATACAACCTTCCCATCCTTGTCTTCCACCCCTTGATACCTCAGCATCCCCCAGCGACAAGTCTCCTCAACCCCTGACTTTTGGAATTCTGGGCCAAAATTCCCACACTTGGGCTTTACCCACCTCTACTTTGGACCCAAATCATCCTGTGAACCATGTGGTGAACTGGTCCCTTTCAAACTTAGCATTGAATCTATCCAAGGGGATCTGAATGGTGAACCGACCTTAAATCTCAATCCTAATCCCTCCATCCGAGCTCTCATCGTTTTCCTACCCTTGCCCTTACCAACACCCTTTTGTGCAGTCTCACCACTATCTAGCTCCTTGCCTTTTTATTCCCCATTGAACCAACCTAATGATCTTACTGGCTCACCCTCCATACTTTCACCCTTTTTTTCCTGTCTGTAATTAGTCTTAATCCTCTTATGAACAATTGAAAATGTCTTTTGTAATCTATTGTATAGGATTTCTCCTTTTGTAACTTCATTACATCAATGAAAGGTAACTACGTTTCATTTAAATAATAATAACAATAAAAAAAATGGTATGAGATATAAGCAAGCAATTTATCCTCTCTTGACTAATCATATAACTTCAATAAAACCACAAAACCCCAGAAAAATGAAACAAATATCAATTACAAATTACCATCCCTTTTAGTAGAGTTTTCAGAGCACCGAGATAACGAGAATTGTTTTAGGATGCAGAACAATATGCTATAATTGAATTCAAAGATTCACAATGATGTCTAGAAGCAACAGATTTACTTTAACAATAATACCTATGAGACATTTTCTAAACTTACGTTGACTGTTTTTAGTCAGCAAAACATACCTTCACGACACGGACCTGCAGATGAAGTAATTTAAAGAACATTAGGTATCAGATATAAACCCAGAACTTGAAAGGATATTTGTAGTTGTATGCCGATATTTTTCAGGTCGGACGAGCATATTACCTTTGTTCTGACCGAAAGTGGATTTGCAACCATGAACTTGAAAAATTGTGGAAGATATTTACGCTCACCATCACCATCATTGTACAATGCAGTGCAAACTAGCCTGTAACAACGAAATGAAGCATCAATTATACGCACTCAATCAACAAAGAGACTGTCAACATTTAATATGAAGCGTACGTGTGAGCTCCAAGTTCCTTCACATCATGTTCAACAATGAAATCGTAACGGCCCCCTGTACGTATAGTTTCAACAGGGGATTTCGAAGAATCCAACAGAAGGATTCGTTGCCTCTCCGTTTGAATTTCTGCCTGCACAGAAAGCTCTAAATTAAACTACTGGTCTACCACAAATCAGACTGAATGATTCAGAACCCAAATCCCAAATCGTTACAAAAAGGAAAACCAACCTTGATTATAACATCCCTAACTTCAAAATTGGAGCTATTATTCACACTGATGTAGCTACAGAAAGTCTCGCCCAAATAAATCGCGCTGGAAAATAGCCAAACAGTAAACAAAGGAAAGATAGAAACAGATCAAAATTCATCCACAGAAGAAAAGAAGAGAAAAAAAAACCCGAATGCTTGGGGGAGAACGAGGAGGCCAGTGAGGCCCATAGCATCGGAGGAGTCGTGAAGAAGGAATCTGGAACTGTAGCTTGGATCGGAGTCGGAATTGTTGGAGAACTGGGCTTGAAGGAGACGAGGGAGCTGGTGAGCGGCGACCGGATCGTCTAAAATGTCCTCGCCGGCGACTAAATCGGCAGGATCGAGACGGAGCGGAGGGTCGACTTGAAATGACGGCCGGCAAAGCCTCATCACCCTGAAGGCCAGTGAGTGCGATCCCTGAGCACCGCTCATCTTCGTCGTTCTCTGTTCAACACTGAATCGCAGAGGGGAATGAGAAGCAGCTGAATTTGGGAGAAAATTCTGGCTCAAAAATTTCAGGTATGCAGTTGAGATGAATCGAGAAAGGACGACATGTCGGCCTTCCTTCCTTTGTCGTTAATCGGGATCGATGGCCACTGGTCGATTCATCGTATCGCTTCACAGTTTATTGAATTCGTCCACCTTTTTTTTTTTTTTTTTTTAATTATCCTTTCAAAATTTAAAATCTACTGATTGTAAACATAATTTTCATACATTAAAATTGATTATAACTGATTAAAATTATTTTAAATGCATTAGAAATATTTTTTTTTAGCACAAATTAAGATAAGGGAAACCAACAAATTCTATATAGAGTCCTACCATTCTCAAATAATATAAAAATAAAATATCAATTTTTAACATTAAATTCACTATAAAATTAAATAATATAAAAGTTAAATATGAATGAAATGAATTATCACTATATTTAAGGTAGTCACCCTATTACTAACACATTTAAAATAATTTTAACTATTTTTAAATAAGTCAAAGTTCATAGAGTTTGACCTTCCCTTAATTATTCCCAAATAAATCTCAAACATGTTTATAATTACCCTCAATATAATCCAAAAATTGGATAAGCTTAGTACTCCTTGCTGAAAGCCTATCATTTTTTTTTCTTTTTCAAGATAGCTCAAAGCCTATCATTTTTTTTTAAAAAAAAGTCTCAAAATATATCTCAAAAAAAGCCTATCATATTATTGAAAAAGAAAAAAAAAATATTTTTATACAACTAATGTCACGAAATATATAAGAAGATAAATGATCATCATAGATTGAAACCATCACCTTAAGCACTCCGAGACCCTCTTTAACCACGAGTCACTCCATCGTGGTTAAGTAAACAAAAGAAGTTGAATTAGTGTAGTTCAAAGGAAGCTTGTAAGTTCAAATCCTCCCAATTAACATACTCAATTATCTTGCTAAGGTCTTCGTTTCTTATTAACATATTTAATCTCCATTTTTATCAATCTTTATATATGAGAAATTTCATTGAATCTTAAAAAGGATTTTACAGCGGAACTAACTCTAACTATTGACTTTAATATATCTCAAACTATTTGTGAACTAAGTCACAACATCTAAAAAAGATTGTTTAATAACCATTTTATTTTTCACTTTTAATTTTAAAATATAAACTTGTATGTATTTAAATTCTCTAAATATATTTTCTAAATATTTGAATCCTAACCAAATTTCATAAACCAAAACAAATAATTGGAAATTATTTTTTATTCAAATTTTCAAATTTTGGTTTTGTTTCTAAAAATAAAAGTAAGATATACATATCAAAGTAATGAAAACAAGTTAGTGTACATTTAAATTTCAAAAATCAAATGATTATCAAACATCCCGACACTTCCTTCTTCCATTTTGAGATTCTGCTTATCAGTTCTAAAAAAAAAGTTCTAGCTTTCTTCATTCTTCTCTTTTCACTTCGCCATAGAACGCATACAAGCTTTTAATGGGGGTAGTCTAGTCGTTAGTTAATAGTCATAAACAACTTTAGTAGTGTATGTATTTCACAGTGGTGCATAATAACAATCGTACAACTGCAACATGATCCTTCCATCATCTATCTCCAAACTCTGCTCTATTAAACAACAATGATCTACCATGTACAAACTAAAATATTCTGCCTCCTAAACTGCGAATGAATCGGATAAACTCGATGGAGTAAAAAAATCTTTTCTTGCCTTCTAAGCAGGGCATCCTTCATTATTCATCATTGTACTGCGCCTAGGCACAACCGAGGAACTCCGACCTGTAATTTTGAGGTACAAAAAGAGTTAACGATGTATTAGTTAAGGGTTTGAAATTCTTGTCACGATTATTATGACCCATTCCATTGTACTCTGATAGATTGTAATTCTCATTTGATCAATGATAAGTTCCTTGTCTGGCTTAGGGCCAGACGTGATTACCCCAAGTATAGTTGAGCAAAGCTCCGATTTCTCGGTTCCAAAAAAAGATGTTTTCATTGGTTCTACAAAGTGGATTGGCTGGAGACAACAAAGAAAAGACCAAGTCACGCACACCTACTATGTGTGTCTACAGGTATAAAACAACAGTTCGATAAATAGGCCATTGAAGGAGAAAAGGTTTTCCCTGCATCCATATTTCATCCCATTACCTACCAAGCAATAATGATTCATCCTCAATCTGCTACTCAAGGTATATTAGAACATATATCACATTTACAATTAACCAAGGACATTTAGAACTGGGCTTAGTTCAAACTATTCAGGAGTGCAAATAATGACGTTTGCGCTCGCTTTAATGTCAATTAACTAGCTAGCTACATTCTAATTTCTAATTTCCTCCCTCGAGACTAATTTCCGTAACAGAGTGGAAAGTTTAGGTCTCATTTGATAACCAAATTAGCAAATTCAGAGAATAAAAGATCGACTAAAACATACCTTAAAGTGGGCTGGCTGCAGTGCCCAAACAAGGTGAAGATGCAGTTATCCCCTAACTCATATTAACTGTATCCCCTATCTCATTGTGATTCCCTAGTGTAACCGTATTTTATCATATGCAGCATAAGCAGCAATTTGATCGCAAGAACTCCAGCTTTCATTCAGCATTGAAGAAAGGATTTTGAAATTTTGGACAGATGTAGATGAAAGTCTGTAATGTGGCAATGCATAACTATACAACTCGAACCCACGATCCACCACACATTGGGCATCCATAAGCCCATCGACTAATCCACCAAGTCTCCCTCTCATTTTGAGTAGAATCATTAGTGGCACCAGGTGAAGCAAAGGCTGCGGTCTGCCTCAAACATCTCATGCACTGCAAATAACAGTCACAAGATTTAGAATGAAAAAAACCCAAAGATTTGCAACCTATAATCGGTAAAAGTCATATCCCTCTAAATTTAAAGTCATGCACCATCAACATGAGGCCATTTAAATCTAGAAGCATGTTTTTTTTTAAACCGGGAAATCAAAGCTTCACTCCACTATACCCAGGGTAACCACGCCCGTCTCTAAGCTAGACACCGAGAGACATTAAAGGAATGGAGACACGAGGAGATGTCTACAAATTAATGTCACAGGTGAGTTTCGAACATGGGACCTTAGGGGAGCACAACTTCGAAAGTCAAGCCTTTAACCACTATTCACCCTTTGTAAGCATGTTACAGTAAACTGATATTAGTTCAAAACAACTTATTGCCTTCTGCTTCCCAGAGTTGAACATAAATTTAATGTGTCAACACAATTTTAGCAAAAAAAAAAGAACCAAAAAGTATCCAAATGTGTAGGAGATTTTGGAATTTAATTTGTATTATTCTCAAGCTATCAATGTCTCTTGATACTTAAAAAGAAAAAATGTCTTTGTACTACAATCATTGAAACAAAATGAAAGAGTGACAGGAGAACCAGACCTTATACCAAACCCCTTCAAGACCAGTCCTCCAGACAGCAGTCACAACATCCCTACGAGATCCCATTATGCCGAGGTATGTTCCAAGGCCAATGGACGTATTCAAGCCAAAAGCAGCATCTCTTTCAGACATCCTACGTTTCCTAGGCCACAAGCCATTAGCTCCATAATAAACATTGCAATTTTCCTGTGAGTTGAGATCAAGTGGGTCTGACGAATTACTAAGCTTGGAATTATCGTCTGTGGGACCCAAATCATCTACATCAGACCAAGGCCCGCCGTACATATTCCGCCTGTGCCATTCTTCTGCTGGAGGGTGGAGTTCTAATTCCCGTAGCAACAGACCAGCAGCATCTGCACCTCTAGGCCGGGGCATATTCTATGTAGCCAGCCCATCAGAAAGAAGAAATTTATTTATATTCACTTTTGGGAGAAGGGGGTTAGAAAATGCACAAGATATGCAAAAAGATAAACCACCCAAGTAGAGAACAAAGATAAGTCTTATGATTGTAATTAGATTGATAAGTAAATGCCAACTCTAGGACTTCAAAGTTCAAGCTACACAGTAGATGTAAGGTCATTTCTTTTTCTTTTAGAGAAACCCCAACTTCATTAAGAAAAGAAGGAAAAAAACACAAGAGGGGAAAAAAAAAGCTTCAATCAAGCAATACAAGACCAAAAAGATAATTACAAACACGACCCAAAGAGAGGTATGATACATTGATATCTAACAAGGGACCACACCTCACCCGAAGGCCTCTCAACTCCTCTAAAAATCATATTGTTCTTTCCTCCATCGTGGATCTGCAAGTCCTTCGCTACGACCAACACGGACAGATATTACCTTCAACTACCATTATGGCCTTTCTGCCCATCCCAAGTAGAATGATGAAGTGAAAGAATAAAAGAAGCTATTGATCTTTGGTTATAGTACATATATTGGCCTTCGATTATAATACATTATTATTACTTCATCGTACATTTTTAGTACCTTCAAAACTACGAGGTAATAAAGACCAATTTCTGAAGCCATTGCTACAAAATATGGTGGTTGATATGACTAAAATTACATCAACCTATTAGTTTTAAGCTTATGGATTAACTGATGATTCAACATAGTATCGCAAATAATTTAAACTTTATTTTTTTAATGAAAAATCGTGATATTAGAGTAGGATGTCATATATTCAAACTCTTTGCCCCGTCGTTTCATCCCCAATTAATATTGATTTCTACTTGTTGGTTAATATAACTGAATTTACCCCGGGTGATAGTTCACATGATTCAACAAACATACATTTTATAAAGAAATGTGATACAAACTCCCTAGTCTCCCAATAGCAACAAACATTAAATACCTGCATATGTGGACCAAGGGATGCTTCCACAACTTCAGGTAAAACGGTATAGTTTCCATCAATATAATGCAGACGTACTTGAATGTTACTACTCCCAACCTGGGAAACAGGTAACGGATGCGGAAGACTAGCAGTTCGGCGGCAAAGTTCCATAAGTATGAGAAAAAGAATTCTCACCTGCAAAGTAAAAATTAAAGCATTCATGCCCTTTTTATTATAATAAAATTATGAACTCGAACAAATAAGTTGATGCCAAATTAGGATCTATCCTTGCAAATAAAATGAGTTCACCCAAACGCCCATTAATGGTAATACTACCCACTAGATAGCTCGGTCGGTATACTAGAAATTATCCCAAGAGGCCTATAAAAAGAAGGAAAGGAATAGATGTGTGTCAAAACTTGGAAAAAGTAACTTTTCTTACCTCATCAAAAGTATATCCTTGACCAGCATTGCCTGTACCTATTCTTGACCTACCAACCATCCCTTCTTCAGTTCCTTTAGCTCCAGTTACAAGCTGACCAACTCGAGCTATTTGGGTTTCATCAGGCTTAACTATATTTGCCCCTGGTTTGACTGAATTGAAGAAGCTGATCTCCTCCACTTTCCCAGGAACAGATGGTGGAGGCTTTTGGATAATTGTATCAGCATTTCTTTGTGAATTACCCATAAATCGGGGAAACTGTGTCCGGCGAAAGAAAAAACAGAAGAGCAACAGTTGGCATAATCTGTGTAAGAAATGGCAGTCCCCAATAAGCCGGACAGCTGGGGTCCCAGGAAAAGTTCCAGTGTTGATGCTTATGGGCATAAAGGTAGATGAACCGCTAATGGGGTTGGGTGTTGAACTGGATACTCCATCAGTTGTGCTACTAATCTTGGCAATTGCACCTTGTACCCAAGCCTGCATCTGGGTGCTTCCTGTCGTGCTTGTTGTACCATTTTGAGTACCTGGAAACATGAGTTAAAATTTTAAAATTACAGGGAAACCTAGGTTAACCTGGATTTGATCATGCCTCCATCATTGAGTGAAGAAGCCTGAAGGTTATCTAGGAATCAATTCGGCAAGTTCAAAGAAAAAGAGCCATCTTAAAGCCGCTAAATTGATAAAATAAAATAATTTTCATGAATAAAAATTGGGAAAACTTCATTTGTACGCTTCGGTTTTTGAAGACAAAGAATCTACCTTTCATGACTTTGGTTTTTGAAGAAAAAGAATCTACCCTTTCCTAACTTTTTGATGCTATAGTTATTTTGGTTATCACTCAGAGAAAATGGCTTTTTCTCTACTTCTTAATAAGAGAGTATCCTTTGTAATTCTCTCCCCGGGGTTCTCCCAAAGAAAGTAACTGTCCATTAAAGTCTGAAAACTTGAATAAAAAAAAGGAAATCTATTTTCGTCTCTTTCAACGACTCTCAGTAAGGAAAAAAACAGAGCTAACTCACCCTGACTCGTTGCAGGAGATGCAGAACTCTGAGTAGGACTAGCCACCATATTACGGTTGCTACCAGTTCCAGCTGTAATAGCATGACTTGCCAGAGTGCGACAGAAACTGGCATAACGTCGCAAACGTGTAATGAAATGTGAAGCAAGATCAAGGACCGCATCAACATAAGCCTGCATCACTTTGCAACCCTCAAAATAAGAGCAAGAGATAAGATTTTGACTAAATCTAAAATTAAAAGGGAAAAGAGAAAAGTGATAGATATTTAACTAATGCCAACAATTTAATAAAGGAATCTCTACAGACAAGGAAGGGTCCTGCTCCCGCTTTATTGTAATTTTTTTTTTCCTTTTGTTATAACTTGGTGTGAACAATCTTCCTTATTCTATCACTACAGCCATAGTTACCTCCTTTTCAACTACAGAGGCATGATATAATCTCTCTCCCCCGGGGTTCTGCCCTTTCTTTGGTAATTTCATATATCAATGAAATTGTTTTTTATCAAAAAAAAATCCCACAGTTCAATTGTTAATAGAAAGATATAGCCAGTCTTATCAGGTTAAAAGTGCTTAGGTATATTTGGAAGCCAGATAACCAAAGGTATCAGCATTGCGGTGAAAATAAAAAACAGTCCATAAGTTCCTAAGAATATATCATTATCAACAACCATCATGAAGTGGCCCGTGTGGTCTAGGGACGGGCGTGGTTACCCTTGTCTCAAGACTCACTTATGACATTACTCCTTCGATGTCTCCGGTGGCTGGCCTAGGAACGGACTTGGTTACCCTTGTTTCAAACAAAAAAAGTAGTCAATGAGGGCCTTAGGGTGCTTAAGGTGATGGGTTCAATCCATGATGGCCAATTACTTAAGAATTAATTTCCTACGAATTTCCTTGACATCCAAATGTTGTAGAGTAAGGCGGCATGCCCCATGACATTAGTCGAGGTACACGCAAGCTGGCCCAGACAATCACGGATATCAATATCATTATCATTATCAACACTACCACAGCTTCTTTACTGAAATAAATGTATAAAGGACAGCTTTGAAGCTAGACAAATCAAACCTGAATGCTAGGAATCAGTGTTGGTTCTATAGCCATAGCTTCAGGATCAATTCCAGATAATGTTTCAGCAGATGCAAGCCAAGGTTCAGGTATTAAAGCAGACGGGTTTATTAAAGCAGACTCAATTCCTTTACCCAGCATATCTAGCAACAACCTTGCTTGCATATCTAGAACCATTGCCCTGACTTCCTGAGCATTAGTGCCTTCAAGCAATCTGCATTTTATCCTGTCTAAGCTCTGTATTTTGCAGAATACAAAAATAATGAAAGTGAGCTCGTAGGCAGGTTAGAAACAAAGTCAAGATTTTCAACAGGATAAAACTTATACTTGATGCCACCATAACTCGCAAGTTTTAAAGAGCATCTAGCACCACCACATGAAACAAATTTGTTCTCGAGGTTTAACATTAGAAAGTAAATTATCCCACAACTTTTGTGATAATCGATATAGATAACCAGAATAAGCCAGAAAATCATATCAATAGTTAGTACAAATCTTTAATCTGACTAAAGAAAAAAAAAAATAACGACACAGATTATGGATTCATAAGGTAGCTTAAATAAAGAAATGAAAACCTCCAGAAATGCAGTTACAAAAACAAAAATAATGTACACTCTGAGATCTGGGTAGCTGAATGTAAAAAAAAAAAATAGACTCAAATTTCTACAATGAGTGAAATTAAAACAATGGAGTACTTACTGGACCATACTGCTGCCTATGCTGGCTAGAAGGAAGTGAATGAAAATCCGCATCCAAGACTGCTATGACGCTATTTGGAGAAACTGAAATGAGGTATTCATCAATTAATGATGCATTTAAAAACTATCAATAATACAAAACTCGATCATTATTTTATGAAATTGAACTTTCATGGAGAGATGAAAGAATGTATAAGGGCGTGGGAAAAAAAAGCCCATACAAAGGAGCCCAACACTACCAAATGGGCAATGACAAAAAGAATGAGAACACAAAACTCAGTCAGTCATACCAATGCCATCTTCGGCAGCACTCTGTGTACATCCAACAGCATCCCACCAATCAACACCGACAAGAAGGCTCCACCAAAATCTACACTAACAAGAAATATTCAGCATCAGAACCATGACATTGAAATACCACCCAACACTTCATCTGAGAAGCAGCCAATAATATCGTCATTAGAATACAATACATGAAGGAATGGACACCATCAATTCACCTCTCAGCAATTGCACGCTCCCAAGTCGAAGAATTGGCCTTCGGTTGATTGCTAGGAGCTGCAGGAGGAAGAACACGAATGATCTTCAACATGGTACAGTCCTTATTTACATCATGCCAAACAGATGCTGAACAGCAGCTAGTGGAGGAAAATGCTGGGGCAGCAATGGCTGGCCCAACATTGATCTGGTAGTTCTCGACAGGAGCAAAGGTTGGACCAGAGAAAATATGCACCCCGCCGCAGAGAAAAGCAACAGCAATCTCACCACCATGAGCAGAATACACTATTCGAGCAAGTGTTCTGACATCACTGGGGAGATCAAATGGATCAAAACAAACTCTTTTTGCCTTATCATTATAAGCTCCAGACAACTTCCGTAGATCAGAGTTTGGTCCAGATGCTGTTGATTGATTAGATTTAAAATCACTAGTAGGTGAAATGCTTGTGTCCACTTTAGACAACCAAACTGTTTGCATGGGTGCCTGACCACCAAAGCTGGCAGTGGGATTTCCAAAAATTTGATGGAGTACAACAGGTTGAAGTGAAGATTCCCAGCGTTGAACTCTCCACCCAGAAATAGAAGGACCTTCATCAGGATCATAAGGAGACATGTATTGTCCTGCAAGGGTAATTAGGCCACCATCAGACTGAGAAATATAATGCTAATTAGAAGTAGAGAGTTAAAAGTTAGAATAATTAACCATATGATATATACCAGAGATCGCCCAGAAAAACTAGAACTACACGCCAAAAAAAGAGGCTTTCGAAAGTAGGCCATTGCAAAAACGACTAAAGTTGAAAGGCTATTAAATTAAGCTCTATACCAAGCAACAAGAGCAACTCCCTTTACATCATAACAATCCATCTATTTCTAAGACGTTCACACTTCCCACAGTAAAATATGAAAAATAAAAAGGGAAAAAACAAGCACGTTAATTTTTACCAAGATAAAGTTATGCACTCCCTCTTTATAAAGTTAGAAAGAAAAACGAGACGTCCAAAGTAAGGGTGTGTTTAGGCCACCAAGAACAAGGGAGAGAGTGGGAATGGGGAATCTGGGCCACCGGGAATCATTCCCCCATAATCAGGTTTTCCAAAAATCAATGTTTTCATTCTCCTCCTAACTACTTTTTATTCTCTCTTCAACAACTTTTTATACATCATATCACTATTTTTCACTCACATCATATTCATTATTTTATTTTTCCCATAATCATTCCCTTCACTCCAAATACAAATAATCGTTTTCCCTATAATCATTCTCTTCTCCCCAAACTCAAATAACCATTCTCCCCATAATCATCCCTATTCTCCTCCTAATTCCCATTCCCCTTCCCCCAAACATACCCTAAATAATACAAAAAAATTATCAGAAACCTGTTTTTTTTTAAATAACCATAAAAACAGTAAATATTTCAGGATATGAATGAGACAGCAAGGTGCAAGCTATAATGAAATTCATTAAACAGATAATTACCCTCGACTATTACAATAGCTATAACAGAGCCGCCACGAGTTGGATCGAAGGCAACAGCAGTAACTCCAGAACCCCATGTAGTAGTTGTGGCAGATTGAGCTGCAGCCTCAGGAGAGACATAAGCCGAAAAATTAGAAACGGGTGAGCAATGAAGTGGAATAATATCATTAACACCTTGATCCGTCTGCTTTTTTCCTTGCTTTAACTCAGATAATAAAAACTCTTGCCAGCTAAACAGATATGAAGCCAGTGGGGCAAAACCAGACCAATTAGGAGGACTTAACGGAGCAGAAATTCCATTGCTTGTGCTTGTCTTTGGAGTGACTTGAAAACCATTTCCAGGGCCAGGAGTAACCTCCCAGACAACAACAGTGGATGGATTTACAATTGGAACCCCTGCCACGTGCATGGCACCACTATCTGTTATGATGGCATCAGCAGCCATGATCCCACTTGGTCCAGCACCCAATAGTCCTTTGCTTGTGCAAAACCATTTTGGCGGTGAGCTATTTTGACTAGGAGGCCACTGAGACCAATGAAGTTGAATAGAGCCTGAAGAGAAAACTGAACAAACGCAGAGAAAATTTGGCCACCTAGCTGAAACACGAGAAAATTACTACATTAAGACATTGCTTAAGAATATTCAACAAATTCTAGGCATATATTTTTTCAATCACAGCGTCCAAGGAAGGGAGCATATACCTTGGCTAGTCCCACAAGTGACAAGACAAACACCAAATCAATATTTCCTATCAAAAAAACTTGTGGGACATTCAACCTCCAAGGTTAGTGGCACTATGGTTTGAACTCGTTAACTAAAAAAATTGGTCTAATTTAGTGTGGACATTTAGGACAAAACATAGGGGGAAGGATTCAATAGGTCTGAAAACATCTAAAAATTAGAAAACTATATATATATATAGAGAGAGATAACTTTATAGATAACAAGAGAGCAGCCACATATCAAAGTTTCCAAAGTTGATACTTGAAACCAGTGTTTTAAAAAGCCCAAGGCGCAATGGGCCTCTGGTGCCTGAGGCGCAAGGTGCGGGCTTTATTACATTAGGCTCACTATATAAAAAACACAAATTTGTTTACATATATGTGTGTATACACATTTCCGTAGACATAAATCAAGAATAATATACAAAACATACATTATATTTAACTATTAACCTTCATTTCATGGAATGAAATGAAGTTTAACTAAGAATATATACAAAACATACATAAGATTCAACTATTAACCTTTCATTTAAGCGAATGTTGTCTTTGTGAGTTGAAGAATTAAGTTATTTAAGGTATTGAAATGCCTTGAATTAATTATCTTGCGCTTTGAATGACCTAGTACGGGGATCTCACAAAGGATAAAGATGAAAACATGAAAAAATATAAAGAAAATAAAAAAGCCCCCAAGGCGCATGCCTTTTGGGCGCCCGGGGCTTCACGTAAGGCGCCAAAAGGCGCGCGCCTAACGGGGCTTTTTAAAACACTGCTTGAAAATAAATATCGCTAGAATCAAATAATGCAAAATTTACTGATAGGAAAAGGATTTAAAATTTGGAACAACCTGACGTTTGCGACTGCTGTGGAAGAAATTTTTCCTCAAAATTTGGCTTTGAGTTCGATGAGCTGGATTTTGACGAAAGCCACCTATACTGGTATTTTAAACACGTTAAGAAAAACGATTAAGTCAAACCCCTAATTACCTAATCAAAAGAAGACAAAAAAAGACAAGAATTAGACCTAAAGTATGAGATGGAATGAACTAAAAGAAATTATAATTACCAAAAAAAAAAAGAGGGAATGAAAGGTAATGGCATAATTGATAGAAACAACCCATATAAGCGTCCAAGTAAACCTATCGATAAATATTTAACATAGAGAAACTCCAACAAATAATTCACAAACCAAATGATGAAACTCAAATACTACCATTATGCTTTAGTTAGTGTTTGGTCATCATTTACGAAGTTCATACAAAATTAGAGTAAATCTAAAAAGGTTATTGGGAGATCTTACATCTAAACCCTAACTAGAAAATTCAGTAAATGATATGAGGCAATCGTGTCTTAAAATTTTTTATAGCAGAAACAAGGCTTACAGTTCAACCATATTCCCACCACATAAAAATTTGATGAAAATACTAGAAGGAAAATTAACTGGAAACTACAAACTGATAACATAATGTAGACAATTGGGGCGTGGACATAAAGGTCTTTATGACACAATCAATAATTCGCTTCATTTTCAATTAGGCCGGGAAATGCACCATTAAGACGACATAGAATAAAGGTTAACATACTGCAGACAACCCTGACAGCCACTTTGTAACAACTGCAATATCCTGTCGCCACTCATGCTCAAGCTGCCAGCAGCTGGCATCACGAACAAGGTTTGCTGGGCCCTGGATGAACACAGAATGATAGAACATATTAAAATTTAAAGCCAGAAAAGATGTATGTTTGCGGTCATAAGCAAATAAAGTACAAGAGTGAAAGACCACTAACAGGAAAACCAATGACATGAACCCTAAATTAAAACAACTATTATTATGCGATCTTGATTCTGAAAGAGAAAAAAGTAGAACCAATAAATATGTTGAGGGAAGATATAATTTTAGCTTACTCGAGAAGGTTGAGTCCAGATAGTTGTCCTCCCATGGAAATTAGCTATTAGCAAAGCACGTGGACAAGAAGTTGGAGACCACTCAATAAATTGGACAGAATCACGGGGAGAATCTGCAGAATTAGAAATACATTCCATTGAAAATTTCAAGAATGTTCTAAAATATTGAACAAGAAAGAAAATGCATCTGAAGAAATTCATAAAGATTTATGTCCCCAAATTATTTATCAATTACAAATGATGATCAATATTCTATCCAAGTATGAACTATCCTAAATAAACTCAACTTTCTCCAAATTCTTTACTCGTCAGACTAAGCAAATAGCCACCAACTGTTATCCTGATATAACAAACCAACTCAAGAAACAAGAAAATGTAGAGTGGCTATCGAGAATAAACAATAAAAGAATTACAAGCAATAGAAGTATCAGATTTCAAAATTCTAGGCTTATTAGTTCCCAGCTTAACAAACAGACATACTAAAGATTCGCATCTTGGTCGTTGCAACGAATCCACCAGAAAATATCACCATCCAGTTAATGAAATAATAGAACGTTGAGGTACATACGCACATAAACATACCTGCAATGACATTAAACACGGCGCACTCAGTCGGTCGCTCTGGAATCACAATGTGAATGGGGATCCAAAATGGTGGATTTGCATTAGAACTAACAAAAGATTAAAAAAAAAATTGTAATCGCTTGAAGACAAATCTAATAAAGAAAATTTTCTAAACAATAGTAGAACTCTCTAACTGGAGCACATGCGAAACACCATGTCAGAAAAAAGAGAAAAGACGTTTCCTGGGATGTATGGGAAGCATAAGTAAGGATAGTCGTAACATGAACTTTAATGGTAGAACTAAATTCCTTCAATTCTTAGCATATACAAAACAAACAATTTCTAAACATGAAAGCTACTCGGACGGGATACAAAATTATTTCATCGTAAGTTCCTTTGAGATAAAACCACAAACCCACAAGACGCAGTCAAAACGTGATTAGAAAAGTAAACGAATGCTAACCTCGGAATTCTGGCACATGTCTCTGTAGCACAGGCAATAGCATTCAGCTTACCGCACCAAGCAACAGCACTGAAAAATCCCAGCAGTGAAACATAAAACTGAAGCTCCCAGAAACAAGTTCAATCTTAAATATCAAAATTGAAGCATAAAACAACGAATTGGGAACTAATCAGTAAGCAATTGGACCCAATACGCCACGTGCCAGAACCACTCGACTATAAACAATCAGACAAAAAAAAATGACACCCAAGTCACAAATTGCAAACCCAATTCACCCCACAAAGCAGAACCCACAAAATTCCAAGCTCGCATCAACTCCAACATGAATACCTAATAACCAGAAAATCAAAAGCACATAAAAAATTAGCAACCCAACAACCAAACTGACCTAAAATTGCGACAAAGCTCAGGAACACTCATTTTATGCTGCAAATTGGATCTAGGCTGCTTAAGCTTGATACGAAAAACAGTAGCCGGAGAGACCAAGTCGTCGCCGTCGTCCATGGGATCATCGGGTTTGTCCATGAGCTCGTCGTCTTCAGCAGGTAAAGGTTCAGATTTCTCGGACCCTTTGAGGTCCAAAGGCTGGACAAGAACAAGGGGTTGTTGTTCCTCCCCTTCCGTAGCGGTGGAAACTTGAGTCATTGGAAGGGAAAAGGAGCCCTAATTTATATGGAAAGAGAGAGAGAAAGAGTGGTGGGAAAGTCGCAATTGAGGATGACAGGTATGACTGTTGCAAGAGTTGTAGTGGGGTTAATGTGGATTTGGATTTGGATTTGGATTTGGCTTTTTTAAATTCTTGGTGGGATGGTGGATTTCTCTTTGATTTGAGGTTTCTTTTAGGGTTTGGCGTTGGCCGAGCTCCAGCACGAGCTTGCACTAAGCAACGCCAGATTCTTCATTTCAGTCGCCTTCGCTCTCTTCCTTTTTCTCGATTACGAAAATGCTAAAATAAACAAACGCTGTTTCGGCTTCTAATTACAGTCAACCACTTTGTTTTAGAACCTTTTGGGGGTTTTGTTTGTCATATTTAAGGAGTTTTTTTTTTTTTTAAATTTAAGGAGGATTTAGATTATACATTTACTAACTTTGTTTGAAAAAAAAAATGCATTCCAACTAGTTTTACAACTACTTAAAATAACCTCTTTCTTATATTGCTAAAAATAGCTTAATTTCTAACCATGGGGATTACAAATATCAATTCTATGATCAAACTAGTAACTGTGGAGTGAAAATTGATTAACACCAACCCATTTGGGAATTTTCTTTTCTCAATTGAAAGTACTCTGTCAACCGAAGATAATGTATTTTTAAAAAATCATATATCATCAAGTACATTGGTTTAATAACTATTTAATGTGATGGTTTATTTGGCATTTGATTTTTGGTATGAACTCATTGGAGTTTACGGCAAATTGAATTCTTTAATAATAAAATAATAATAATAATAATAATAAATCTAGCATTATAGTTTGGTTACCTCATAGTTTACCTTTCAGTTTGAGGTGATCCAGGTCCGAGGAGATATAGTCACTTCTTCTAGTGTCCAAATACCACATCGGGTCTTGAATCGTTTTAGGGTATATGCCATTAGAGTTGTTGGATTCACTGAAGGTTTGTTGTAGCCAGCTAGAGGATGCTCAATTCCATTATAGTGATGATAACACATGGCTGCAATATGACCCATTTTTTCACATATTTGATAAGTTGGCTTGGCTCCACATTTTGAGCATATATTCTTGTCTATATGAGGTGTGTGGAGTTACCTCTATGACTTGAGTTTGATATGGGCTTATGAAAATAGCAAAGTTAGTTGGGGTTTGATTAATGGAGAATGTACCTTTGAATGATTGAAGTTTCTCCTGATGTAGTTCATAAAAGACTAGTTCACGTTGAACTTCTTCCCAAGTCAATTATTTACTTCGAAGAACACGCACAATAGGGTTGTAGTCTTCATCCAACCCAGCAAAAATGTAAGAGATTAGACTCCTCAGCTCAATGGGAAAACCTGCAAGTTGGAGATTATCATAGTACTTCCTCATCATTTGCAAGTAATGCTCCATCTTTGTATTGTTATTCCTCGTTGTTTACAGCATGTGCATGTTGTGATTCTCTTGCGATCTTGAGTGTATTCCATGGAAGTTCATGATTGCCTTCCATAAATTAAAGTATTCATTTTAATTCTCAAATAATTTAAATAAATACTTTAATTTTAGATAATAAACTTGGTTGTAATATGAAATGAAGTAATTAAAAAAAATATTAGTTTTTAGTTTATTACTAAACTAATTTGTAATTTAAATTTGAAACACTAATTATAGCTTAAACAAAATTATTATATAACCAACAAAATTAATAATATTCCAATTTTTTTTTAATAAACAAGTATAGTCAATAAAAAAAATAAAAATAAAATCAAATGGATCAAAACAACATTTTTTTTCAAGATAAGTACATAAAAAACAATTGATTACGAATAACAACTAATGAAAATATTTTTATTTAAACTAAAAAATACGAAAATACTTTAAACTTCTTAGTAGACCTTTTTAATATTACAAAACATTTCATTTTTTTAAGCCTTTAATATAGCTATTTTTGCTTTTAAAAATGATTATTTTTTATTTAATTTTATTGTTATTTTGTTTCAACAAATAAAAATTTATTAGAATATGATATTCCGATCGTTGTTATTTTCTGGTTTTTAAATTTGTAAACCTATTTTAATTTTAAAAACGATAAATATATCAACTAATCGGACAAAAACAACCTGAAACCGCTTATAGAAAGGAACTCTCGTGTCACCAAATCTTACAAAATCCCAAAAGTCTCTTCAAGAATTAAGAGACTGAAAGATGAGTTCTTTGTTAACCTCTTCGCTCGGTGCCGCACAAATGGACTTTAAGCCAGTCGCGGACTCATTACCTGTACAATTTTGGTTTTCCGTTTCATCGGCAGAAATCGCCGCCGACGTAGCATCCATGGGGTTCTCGTTTCGCGTTGCTTCGCTAGAGTTTTTGTTTCCCGACGTTGTAGAATCGGTCGCAGTTGAAGCTCTCCTCGCCACGACGAAGGCGAAAAAAACCTTAGTATAACTGTGGTTTTTTGGCTCGAACCATCACACTGCACTCCGATTCGGCCGCCGATAGAAATGTAGTGAAAAATGTAATGGATTAGTATATTGAAATATCTACCTAGTAAGGAGCCCTACCATGGGGTTAACACATGCAAGCAGAAACACAAGTAAGAAGATACACAAACTGAAGCTACGTGCCTCGCAGGCCAATCACGAGCAAACATAGTCAAACGACAACATGCAAGCCGTGAGCAATGGTCAAAACAAATGTTGAGAGTATGCACGCATGCCAAAAATCATCTGACCTCTGTCAGGGAAGGACCACGAATGATGGAACACGAAGGATCCCTAAACCTCGAGTCATAACACATCTCATGTCGTGTCTGCAAAGACATACACAAATGTCTTGGGGTAGTCTGACCTTTGTTAGGTACACTTCTGTTGCGCTACTCTTATATCGCACTAACGGAGGCATACACGAATGTCTCGGGGTAGCCTGACCTCTATCAAGGACTCAAAAAGTACAACTATAAGAGGTAACACACAATCTTCTTAGGTAAGAGTATAATTAATGGTCACACAACTCCCTAGATAAGAACCGAACTAAAGGATCACACAACTCCCTAAATATGAAGGATATTAGGAATTTCACACAACCACCTAGCTTGAGAAGGATATTGGGGTTTTCACACAACGGTTTCACACAACCACCTAACTTGAGAACTATACTAGGGGTTTCACACAACCACCTAGCTATAACATAATACTAGCGCTTTCACACAACGACCTAGCTTGAGAATAATACTAGAGGTTTCATACAACCACCTAGCTTGAGAAAGATACTAAGGGTTTCACCTAACCCTAATAATTCAAACCATTAATTATTATAAAACTTCAAATTCACAATTAACATTGAAACCAAAACCTTAACAATTCAAACCACTTAGCTTGAGGAAAAGTTTCAGGATTAGGGTTTTAGAGTACTTGGATTTTCGACAAGGGATTGAAGGTCTGGACGGAGACGATGGAGTGCCAACGAATCTGAACGCCTCGGTTCGGTCGTTGGGAGAATCGAGATCGTGAAATTTGGCAGTTTTTGCAGTAGACTAAATAATCGAGGACTTCAATTAACTATTATATTATGTTACATCCAATATTAATTTTATTGACTAAATAATTTAATATCTACTAATACTAATTTTTTATTAATATGCATGATATTAATTATGTATTATAAAATTCATTGAAACAATATTTTTATCAATACACAATAGTTATATTTGCTATTTAAAAAAAAAAATAACCATAATTACAATTATTTTATAGATTTAACTAATCTTGTAAGCTATTTTAAACATTCGATAGACTTAAATACTGTATTTATAATATAATATTAATGAATAATACTATATTAATGAGTATTTATAATATAATATTAATGATTAATACTAGTATTAATGAGTACTTATAATACAATTTTAATGATTAATACTAATATTAATGAGTATTTATAATACAATATTAATAATTAATACTAATATTATTGAGTATTTATAATACAGTATTATTGATTCATATTAATATTATTGAGATTTATAATACAGTATTAATGAGGTTTATAATATAATATTAATGATTATTTATTATTATATTTTAGACTAATAACATCTTCCCTTTGTTTATAAATGTAAAAAAGTATGTTAAAAGGCCCCTACCGTTTGTAATATATGTTTATTTGTTAAAAGATTAATTAAAAATATTAGCTATATGCCAGGTTCGAACCACCACGCCCAAGGAAACAGCTGTGTCCTCACAACACACCACCACGCTATTGTCCATTGTTTGAACAAACCCAAACCCGAACCGAAAATAAATTCAAACCGACCCCAACCATTAAAATTTGGGTTGGGTTGTCCGGATTCGTCGGGTTGTCGATTCATTTGTAGACCCCTATTTTTTAGAGAATTTACCATCAGCAGCACATTCTACCTCTTGTATTATATTTGTAGCATAATTTTTAAAATAATTCATCTATAGCATATTTATTTCTATCACTCACCTAATGATAGTCTATCACTCACCTAGTGATAGAACTCAATTTAGCTTTCTATCACTGATAGAAAACTTAAGGAGTGATAGAATGAGTCTATCATTGATTGAATTCTATCACTAATAGAACTCAACAATAGAAGTCAATTTGGATTTTCTGCTACAAATGAAATTATTTTAGATTTTGTGCTATAGATGAAAATATTTTGCCTTTTTTTGTTATACATGCAAAATCCCCTATTTTTTATCATGATTAAATGTAGCTTACCTTATGACTTGACGGATATAGTCCGGTTTCGACAGATCGCCCAAGCTTGTATTAGGGTTCTAGAGAATGGGCCTAGAGATCAAACATTTGGGCCTTAACTCATCCAGAGGCCCATTACGAACGCAGGAAGCGAAGCTACAGATCGGCAGCAAAAACCTCAGCTCTGTTGGACAAAATCTGAGATCCTAACCGGAGAAAATGGCTCCGAAACCCAAAGACAAGGCGAAGCCGTCGCCGTCTTCTCAGCCGCCTCCGCCAATAGAAGATCAATTCACTTCTCTAAACCGACATATCCAGCGATCTGAATTCTCTCAAGTCGTCAAAGTCGCCGATCAAAGTCAGTTTTCTTCTTTTTTCTAACATTTATTCTCCAATTCTCTTGTTTTTCGTTCTTGTCACTTACATGCGTTGAATCTTCTCGTAGTTCTCTCAATTTCTCCCCGTGACGAAGATGCCATCCGTTGCAAAATCGTGGCATTGGTCAAGGATGATAGAATTGACGAAGCGCTTTCTGCAATTCAATCTTGTAACATCGTTGGTGCTGATTTCAGCTTCTTCAAGGTATTAGGGATTTTAAATTTTCTGTTCACTTATTTTTCCTTGTTTGTTAGAATGGATAGACGAAGCAAGACGGAGCAATTTAGGGTGAAATGATTGCAAATGTCGAAATTGAAGAATTTAACTTGAAATTTAGCTGAACGGATGACCGCAGTAGCAATTTTAGGTCAGTTTGTCAACCTAAAGTGGTAAGTATGGAATGCCAGAACTGAGAGATCAAGTAGTTAAATGAAGGGATGATCTTTATTTTCATATTCTTCTTATTTCTTATATTATTATTTTTTAATATTGATCATCGGTGATAAGGGTTAGCTAGTTAAATTATTAGCTTGGGTACCTAAGAGACTTTAGATAGGCTTAACAATCTTGGTTGATTGGCTTGCAAATTTTGAAGGTCTACAAAACTTATTAGATTTTTCAGGATCTATCCGGTAGGCTATATTGCAATAGCTGGTTTAATGTAAACTTCAAAGTTCAAACAAACTTACAGATAGAAATGCAGATATGAAAACTGATATCTTTTGTTCATTGTCTGTTCCTGTTCTTATTTATATCCTTGCTCTGGTTCTTTTTTGTTTTTGCTAAAATAAAGGAAATTCCATGTCCAAATTTTTCTTTAAGACTGAATGCATTTAGTTGATTCTTTTTATCTTCCTTAATCATTCTTTAGATTCACGTAGCTTTATAATTGCGCTTCCCATTCACAACCAACTAACTCATTTTGTGCTGTTCACATTTCTTTTTGTAACTTTTTTTTATAAAAAATATAGGCATACTCCCTATACAGACAGAATAAGTTGGATGAAGCTTTGGGCTCCTTAAAAGACCAAGAGAGAAGCTCTACAACATTGCTACTGGAATCCCAGATCTTGTATCGTTTAGGAAAAATGGATGCTTGTGTGGACACTTACCAGAAGCTTGCAAAGTCAAAGATCGATTCTTTAGACATAAATTATGTTGCAGCTTTAACTGCAGCTGGGCGGGCTTCTGAAGTACAAGGAGCCATGGAGGCTATTAGGGTGAAAGCTACCAGTAGCTTTGAGTTGGCATACAACACTGCATGTTCTTTAGTTGATGTGAACAAGTATACAGATGCAGAGCAACTGTTATTGTCAGCTCGGAGGTAATATGTTTACTGTTTAGACAGAATAAGTTTATAAAAATAGCTAGTTTTTAGATTTGGTGCTCAATGGTATCATGACAGACAAGTGACTGAGTATTTGAGTATCAATATGGAGATTTGCATAACATTGTTACTTGTTATTGAAAACATCCTTTAAGTGGTTGGAATGCACCTCTATTTTACTTGAAGCTCTCCATTTAGCCTTGGGACCAATTTTCATTATAACTAATGTTTGAGTGGCGTCACTTTGCATGCTTTTATCAGAATTGGTCAAGAAACGCTCATGGAAGAGAATTTACCTGATGAAGATATTGATATTGAGCTAGCTCCAATAGCTGTCCAACTAGCATATTTGCAGCAGGTAACCTCATTGTTAAAATGAATATTGTTACTTTTCTTTAAGCAATAGAAATAATCAAACATGTAATCCCAATTTATCTATTATTCAGCTTCTTGGTCACACGTCAGAAGCCTTTGAGGCTTACTCAGACATCATAAAGCGAGATTTGGCTGATGAATCTTCGCTTGCAGTGGCAGTGAACAATCTTATAGCATTGAAAGGTCCAAAAGATATTTCTGATGGCCTTAGAAAACTCGATAAGCTAAAAGAGAAAGATGCACCAAACTTCCGGCTTGCTCGTGGACTTGAACCAAAGATTTTTCAGAAACAAAGGGAATCAATATATGCAAATCGTCTCCTTCTCCTTCTCCATGCAAATAAGATGGATCAGGTCATTTTATATCCTGCATCATCTTTTGAGTACTTCCTTTTTGCAATTCTATGCATACATATAAATTTAAAATGAAGAAATGATTGGTAGAAATAAAAATCTCTACGTAGCAGTATATCGATTATTCAATAGTGTAGAAACTTGTGATTTGCTTGAAGGACCTCTTTTATGTGTTCCAGGCTCGAGAAATGGTTGCAACTCTGGCAGATATGTTTCCAAACAGTGTGACCCCTGTACTGCTTCAAGCGGCTGTATTAGTTAGAGAGAACAAAGCTGGGAAAGCTGAAGAAATTTTAGGCCAGTTTGCTGAAAATTCCCCAGACAAGTCTAAGTTGGTTCTTCTAGCAAGGGCGCAGGTTGCTGCTGCTGCAGGCCATCCTCATATTGCATTCGAGTCCCTTTCTAAGATACCGGATATTCAGCACATGCCTGCCACCATTGCTACCCTTGTGTCTCTCAAAGAACGTGCTGGAGATGTTGATGGAGCCATTGCTGTGCTTGACTCTGCAGTCAAGTGGTGGTCAAATGCCATGACCGAAGACAACAAGCTCGATGTTATATTGCAGGAAGCAGCTTCCTTCAAGCTGAAGCATGGACGTGAAGAAGATGCATCCAAATTATATGAAGAGCTAGTTAAAAGCCATGGAAGTATAGAAGCATTGGCTGGATTGGTCAAGACAGTTGCTCGCGTCGATATTAAGAAGGCAGAAACTTATGAGAAGCAGTTGAAGCCATTGCCAGGCTTGAAGGAGGTTGATGTGGAGAATCTCGAGAAGACTTCCGGAGCAAAACATGTTGAGAGCGCCGCTGATCCTGGAGCATCCGATGCGTATATGGTAGATAAAAACAAGGCCAAATCAAAGAAAAAGAGAAAGAGAAAGCCGAGATATCCTAAAGGATTTGATCCTGTAAATCCAGGTCCGCCCCCTGATCCGGAACGTTGGCTTCCCAGGAGAGAAAGATCAAGCTACAGACCGAAGCGAAAGGATAAGAGAGCTGCCCAGGTGAGAGGTTCTCAAGGTGCAGTGGTGAGAGAAAAACATGATGCTGGTGCCGCTGGAGGCAGTGCCAACAATGCAAATTCCAAATCGAACCAAGCAACAAGTTCGAAAGGGACCAACCAAAGCACGAGTGCTGAGCAATCCAAGCCTTCTTCGAAGTCTTCGAAAAAGAAGTCTAGGAAATAAACTTTAGAAATTCTGGTTCAAATTTTGGGTTCCATCAGCATCAGTTTTCTATGAATTCAGATCAAACAGCATTTAACAGTGCAATGCAATTCGACATTTTAATGGTTCAGCTCTATAGAGCTTGTTAAGTTAAGTATTATTGTCAGGTTTTTGCTTGGATTGTGAGACAAAATTTTCATAGAATTTTCAATTTGAATCACTTTAAACACGTGGAGGAGATGCTTCTACGTGCAGCAATAAGAAGGAAAAGAGAGTTTTTGACTCTACGCCCAAGTTGGGACCAAGATCGATTTTGTCCACTCTTAAGCCAATTTTAAAAGCCAACCAAGCGTTTTTAAACTAATAACTAATAAGCTTTCTTTTTTTCTCTTTTGTTTGAACAAATAACTATTAAGTTTTCAATTTGAAAGGTTTTGAGTTTGACGTATTCAAACTCATGATCTCTCGGTCACATGCACACATTTTATGCTCAAAGATTTGATTGTTTTATCAATTTCTTAAATGTTTAGTTTAGTTTTACTTTTTTGTTCTCTTTCATGGATTGGTCGTTTCAGAAGAAATAATTCATTTGGTTTGACCGAAGAATTGGTTCATTTTGGCCCAGGGAAATAATCCTTGCGACAGACAACCTTGACCGTAGAAAGCATCTTTTCTTTATAAAGAAAAATGTCATATTTTCTCCAAAGATTCTCCAACATCATACGACAGACAGCAAACAAACAAAGCACACAAATTGTTTTGTTCCAACATTACAACACAACATATGAACAAAAGATTCACAATGCCACCTTGGAAGCAATCGGGGTTGGAGGATTCAGAAATCAACAACAAATTCAAGAAAAGGGAGATTGTTTTTACTCATCGTCATCGCTATCATCATTCTTGTAAGAAACAAGAGTGTCCACTTTGTGAATCTGCATTAACACCATTTAAAAGTTTAAGTTACTTTCAGTGAATCAAAATGAGTTGGAGAAATAAGTTTGATATTCCCCTCACCTTGGTATCAAAAGAATGCAGCTTCACCATTTGGGGATTAGCAATCAGTTTCGGGTCACTCTCGATCCAAGTAAATGGAACTGCAAGATCTTTATCGGTATATGCTAACACATCAAATACACCTGAGACAGCAAAAACATCAGACAAAAGCAGAAGAGCTCACACATCTCTAGATTATCTTCTTTTAAAATAGAAACAGTACCATCATTATAAGCTGTTGATTCCTTTTAGAATATAAACAAGGGATATGATTATAGAACTCGAATCCCATAAGAGATAACTATGTGTAACCATTCAAGCTATGTTCAGATTGGCTACGAAGTAATGATTTCATGATAAAAAAAAATTGTACAACATTCTACTCAAATCCCATAAGAGACACCAATGTTTGGAACCATTCAAGCTATTTTCAGATTGGTTATGAAGTAATGATTTCATGATGAAAAAATTATATGACATTCCACTCAAATCCCATACAAGAGACACCTATGTGTAACCATTCAAGCTAGGTTCAGATTGGTTATGAAGTAATGATTTCTTGATGAAAAAACTATGGCATTCTACTGATTCAGAAAACCCAGCCTAAGAATCATCATATTACACCAATTCTTTAAGAATAACGAAGTATACATCATGGCCTAAAAGGCTTAAAAATATAACCTTGCAAGCCATGCTTCATCTAGGCAGGGCAAGAAAATGATGCTAGAAGCAACACATACAGAATTCGCCATAATGATTTCATGATGGAAAATACATGGCATCCCATGAACTTAGAACCCGCCCTATCAATGGCATATCATGCTACACCAATCCCCAAAATAATAAACAATACATTACGGTAAAATTTGCAAACACTTACAGGGTTCATCTAGGCAGGGCAAGTAAGTGATACTTGAAGCAATCTGTCTCATAATTGCTCGAATCTCTCTCATTATTTCTTTATCACTCTTTTCCCTCAAAACACTGCAACAATGTCATCAAATCAATATAAAAACCAGAAATTCATGAAGGGAATTGGAGATTTTGGTTGAGTTTATCATACCCTTGCTCAACAACCTCTCCATCAGTTTCAATTCTAAAGTTCCACCTCTCAAGGACCTCATTGTTGGCTTTGCTCATTATGACAAGCACAATCCTCTGTAACTTCCCAGCTTCCAGCCATTCTGAAACCAATTTCATAATTCAAAAACTTCTCAATAAGTATAGTTCACATGAAAGTCTAAACCATACTCAATTGTTGGATTAAAAAAATCCCAAACCATTCTCAATAAGTATAGTTCATGTTGAAATACGTCTTGAACTATTTGATACCCCATGATTACTTAGTCGGGAGTCTCCCTATCAGACCAGCAAGTGGGAATCTCTAGACCAAATATGTAATTAGGTTTATGTTTCCGCATGAGGACATTTATGTCATTTAGGCTTATTTTGTAAGAGATTTTTATGAAAGTGTCCTACATAAACTCTCTTAAAACACTAACTTCGGTTGATCGACATTATATATTTTTGAATTTGTGGGTGCAGCTAATACATTTCTCCCACTTTTTTTCTACAGTTTTCCTTTCGTATCATTTTCGTAACAATTCATTTAAAGAAAGAGTACAAACCAGAAAGCTGAGCAGTTAGATTAGAAATGAAGGTCTTAACACCTTCATCTTGAGTAAGCAACATAGGAAGTCCATATTTCTTCACCCTTGCAAAACTTTCTTCCGGATAAAGGCCACGATTGTAAAGAATGCTACACAGTAAAATTGACATCGGCAATTTACATGATCACAAAAATGAAAACACAAGAACAGAAATCGAATCCAATATTCATACCTATTTGCAGCGTACCCTAAACGATCAGATCAATTTCAAGAAAAAAAAAAAAAGCAATCAGCCAACGTTACTGATCGATAATCAACGGATTAAGACAGAAAATTGAGATCAAAGGGTCAGACAACATACCGAAGAACTCGCTGACAATCGCTGCAGAACCGCGAAGAGTGATAATGTCTTTGGTCGCTGTTTTGGAAGCCATATCCAATCTTCTTTAACCTCTTCTTCTGAAACTTCTTGGATCTTATGACAATGGGCGGATCTAGGGTTTTTAACAGATGCAGGGACTCGAAATTGGAGTTGATGAAAGAACAAAAAATGGATTTGAGAAAAATTTGAAAATTTCGGAATTTGATTTTCAAAAAGAGGAAGGCTTCGCTTGAAGGGTCGCAACGGTAACAAATTTTGAAATTTGCGCCATTAGCGGAGTCCGCGCCAAACTAGTTGCTTTTTGTTCAAATTGGATTTTTTTTTTTTTGAAAACCTGAAAATCGGAGTTTCGCTCCCCTATATCTAGGACACCACTGGCCCATCCCTAGACTATGACATCGAGATACTTTGAAAGGTATTTTAATTTAAGTGTTTTCCAACAGTCTTGAACCAAGAATCTCTAAAAAAAGTGAATATTAAAATCTTTAGCCTCAACGGTTGGACTGTCCCTTGGAGACAATTGAAAATATAGCTCGGTACATAATTTTCCATCTTGGGTGGATAATAATGCTTAACATCTACCATTTATCAGTTTTCTCTCATCAGTCCGATCATCATTCTTTTTTATGTCTCACATTATTATTTTTATGAATGGTGGGAACTATATGTACAAGTTCCCTTTGGAAAAGTTGACAAATTTTACTCGTTAATTAAAAAAAAATAACGGAGTACCTGTTTAGGTGGAATATTGAAATTTCTGTAGGTTTTGTTCATTGAATCTGACAACGGCCCAAACCTTAGAAGTCCTAGTCAAGATGTTAGGAACTAGATGCTCTATAAGGAGAGGGTTACTCTCTTAACCTAACTTAATTTTGTTAGTATATATTTTGAATATTAATTAATTAAGGTAGAGAGATAAATAGACCAAATGATAGATAATCTAGATGGATCGGGTGGAAAGAAAGAACGAGAAATTGTTTTATAATATTGGAACTTTTTTTTTTAACAAAATATTGGAACATTTTTCATACTATTTTTTTGACGAAAATAAACATAGTCCTATTGTTGGGTAAGAATGCGCAACACACAATTTAATGAAATTGATAATTAAGAAGAATGATGACGTGACTAGTTCAAGATTTCGCCAGAACGAAGTCTCTACTTCTGATTAAGCGAAATGTGTGTGTGTGATCTCCAAAAATTGTGCAAGTATACACAGTCTTTGTTGCAGCAAGTTTTACAGTAAGTAAAGGTCATCTCCACACGGAATAGTTATTAGTGTCATGCTTAAGTGAAATCAACAGTCAGGGTCACGAAGGAAATTGTTGTGCCGAAATTAATCTAAACTAAGTAAATGTAAGATAAATCGAATTGACGAAATACATCGGAAGGGAATAAGACATTTTCGGAGATTTTCGCTTAGGCGAAACTACTTAAAGGTAAGAAGCAACAACTGATAGCTTTCTCTTTTACTCTCTCGAGTCTTAGAGTCTGGCTCTCTCGAGCACTTGGTTTGGTTCTCTCGAACTCAATCACTACTAAAGCGAAGCAACACAGCATTAGGCGAACCTTATCTCTAAGTGTTCTATTTAGATGCAAATAAACTCATTTCTAAATAAACTTAGCGAACCTAATGTTATACATGCAAGATCACTCTATTTCTATTCTCTCGAAGAGAAATAAATATAATACACACAGCGGATCAAACGGAGTGTATTTCGAATTAACACAACATGCATAATAGTTTATCATCTCGCTAAGGCTTCGCTTAGGCGAACGCCTCCTACTAATCTAATTCCTTCTAATGATAGATTTAGTTGCTCATGTCAATAAATAAAAGCGAAATAAAGTAGAAGCAACAATTATCTTCATTAAAAACAGCAAATAGCAAGGTTCGCTAAAACTACACTAAGACATAAGCAAATGAAAGCAAAACAACTAAACTACGACTAAGCTAAGCTAAGAACTAAGGAAATGGTGATCGAAAATTGCTCGGAATGCTCTGAAGGATGGACACCCCGATGGGCGACCTAAAATGGCCGACTCCAAAACTGGTTTCTCGACCAAAAAATGGGTGACAATTTACTCTGAATGATGGACGCCTATTTATACTCCAGCTCCAAGCGACAAACACTGCTTAACGATCCTGACAATGCCAGACTGCTCTTCGATTGTTTTTCAGACGAATGACTACTTTATCTGACATTTCTGCTCCACGATCCACATTGTCGCTTGTTAGAGCATCTTGACTTCGCTATATTCACGAGCGAGTTCTTTCGCAAGATACCTTCGCTGTGGAGAAGCTTTGACGATTCTTCGAGCTCTGTTGTCGTGCTGATTCTCTGAAAGGCATGCTTGGTTGGGTTGAGGTTCGTTTCGGCGAACTCCTTCTTGTGTGAATTTCGATTCGCTCCATCATGAATGTTGCAGACAAACTAGAAAATATCAATTATTATTTAAAACATATAACTTCGCACACATTCAAGCACATTTCGCTACAACAAATCCATAAAATGCATCCTAATCAGAAACTAAAGGATGTTTCGTTAAAGCGACATTTAGGTATAATGTGGGGGGGGGGGGGGGAATTCAATATTAAATTAATTAAATATTAGCAAATTCTTATAAAAATATATTCTTTTAAGCTACTTTAACTCTCAATTCTTGAGAGTTATCACACCCCCAAACTTGCATTATTACTCGTCTCGAGTAATAGCTCTATTTCCAGTGAAAGGAATTTGCTTTTTTTCCTATTTTCTTTCGCAACAGCGAACGGTGCATGTGACTTTGCTAATGTCATCAACAAATCAATCTGAGAATTCAAACGTATTTCTAAGTAAATCTTTTCTATAACTAAACAATGTTGGGCGAAGCTTTAAAGTTTCAGGAACCCAATTTTTTTGCAAATCGCTTTAGCCATTTGTTCGCAAAAACTCTTTTTAGTTTCGTAGTTCAATTATTTGGTTCTTTTAGTTTTCGCTAGCCAAATGGACATAACTTTTCGCTTTAAACTTTTTCGCTCCTTTTAACTTTGGTACTCTCATCTTTTGCCGAAGTGAATACTCTCCTTTTACATTTCGCTGGGAATTCCTCGCTTACGGTATCCCACTATCGTTTGCTAAATTTTCATCGAATGTTTGATATAATGATAGATACACAATGTTAGAGCAAGCGACATAGGAGAAATGATCCCAAGACTTAGGCTATTGGCCCTTTGATTCACTTCGCTCTCGCGAGTAGTTGGGATTTTTTTTTAATTTTTCATGATTTTATCAACACATGGTTTGGCTTGTAAATCTCACCTTTTAGTTCAGCGAAATGACAACTATCCAATTAATTTTTCTACGCTGAATCACTCTTGAAGCATGTTTCAATTCTGCACTTTTCGCGAGTATTAACACATTTCGCTTCGGCGAACTCCACCCCCAAACTTGGACTATTCATTGTCCCAATGAAAACACTCAGCACCCCCAAACTTAAAGTTTGCTAAAAGTTTAAGGCTTGGGTTGAGTCGAATTGGTTTCGCTTCGCGAAATTAAATTTCTAAATTTAATGAATTTTCGAAAACATTTTAAATAGAAAAGTCATTTTATATGTAAAAAACATAAATACTCTCCCTTATTCAATCAACATTTATTCATATAAAGAAACCTCAAATTTGTATGACTTTCCAAATTTACATTTAAAATTGGTTGATTCAAAATTACCCCATTAAAAACTTATCTTATAAAAACTTATGGGTTACAAGGGTGAATAAGTATTTTCAAAATAGGTAAATATTGCTCACATAAAAATAGCATAAAAAATTTAAAATACATATCAAACATAATATAAAGAATTTAAATACAGTATTATAACATTTATACAAAATTTTAAAAAATAATCAATACATTATTTTTTAAAATAATTAATAAATAATTTTCTAGCATCGACAACCTAAAAAATTAGGATTTTGAGTTGATTTTTGCATTGACTATTATAAATATCGGAGGGGCGACAATAATTAAATTTGATCCAAGAAACTCATCGAAATAGTGAGTTAAAATCTTTAATCGAGTTTTAATAAATAAATATAGGCTTTAAACAAATAAGTGTTTAAAAATATTATTTTAAAAACTTACGGATTAATCAAATTTAGAAAATAATTAAAAATATGATCATTAAAAAAATAACGATCAAAATACTTGTTCGATGTCTCTTGTCCGACTTAGGGATGGGCGTGATTACTCTTGTTCAAAATAATCATCGATTTTAAAATAGATTTTAGTAAAACAAAACAAAACAAAAATCATAAATTTGTAAACACGTGTCGTACAAGTAGTTCGCCAGCCACGGAGCACATAGGAGCTGAATGAAAGGCCCAATCTTGAAAAAAAAAAAATGGAAAAATGCACAAACCTCCCTAAACTATGATTTTTGTAATAATTAATCTCCTGAACTTTTGATTTGAGCAATCACCTCCCATAAAATTTATTAAGTGTTGTAATTAACCCTAAACTTTCAATTTGAGCAATCACCTCCCCTAAAGTTTAATAAGGGTTGAAATTAACCCCTAAACTTTCAATTATGAGAAAATACCTCCCCTCAAATTTAATAAATGTTACGATTAATCCCTTAAATTTTTAATTTGTCATATAATTTTTTTTTCTTTTGAGTTAATAAATTATTATTTTTTAAACGACAATTACTTTTTAATACTTAAAAACATGTTATATTGTGAGTTCAAACTTAGCAAACAAATTTAATTTAATACTTAAATTTAAATGTGATATTTAAATCACTTAAATTTCAACAAATTTCTACAAGGATTACTTTTCAACTTTTGTTTTTAAATTTATATTTTATTTTCTACCAAAATATAAGATTTAAATTTATTTTTCGTGTTTTTATTTTTTATTTCAAATTTCAAATTTTATTTTTATTTTCAAGATTTCATATGTTTTTAATTTTTTCCAAAATTAAAATTTTCAAATGACAGCTTTTTTATTTTTCAAAATTTTGAATCTTTAATTGTTTTTTAAATTTTTAAATTTTTATTTTGTTTGAAAATTTTTATGGTATACATCCTTAAAAAAAATCAATCTTCTCCTTAAAATTTTTTTTTATTTATTTTTTTTTATTTAACATGTCTCGTATTTTAAATTATGATTTTATTTTTGCTTTTTTCATGATTTAATTTTGTTTTGTTTTAAACTTATAATTTATACATATTTTTATCTATTTAATGATATTATTTTTTAACTAATTAATGGTAGATTATGATCATTCACATAATATCATATTTTAATAATTTAAAATCAATAATAGTTTGATAATTCTTTTTTTTTTAATGTTTTTTTTGTGAGAATAAAAATGTTATTTATTTACAACCTTACTTGAACAACATCTTTTCTATAGGTTGTTAACAAAAAAAATTATTTATCTCTATTAATCAATCTAATATTAGTAATTTATTAATTAATTAGAAAATATTCACTTTTGCATAATATCATATTTTAAAAATATAATTTATCTTTTAAAACTATGTTAAATTTCAATTTCATTTTTTCCTATATTTTAATTTTAATTTTTTTTTTTCTGTTTTTTTTTTTCCAAGATTTTATTATTTTTATAAAATTAATAGTTTCAATTTTTTTGCCCAAAATTTCAGTTTCTTATTTTTCAAAAGTTTCAATTAATGAAAAATGTTTGTAGTATTTATACTAAAAATAATTTGGAAAAAAAAAGATAAATTTTTATTTTTATTTGATAGGCTTGACAAGTATTAAAAAGTAATTATGGTTTAAAAAAAAATAAAAGACAACAATTTATCAACTCAAAAGAAAAATATTATATGACAAACTGAAAGTTTATGAGATTATAACATTTATTTAATTTGAGGGGAGGTGATTGCTCAAAATTGAAAGCTTAGAGAGCTATTGGAACCATTATTAAAGTTTATGGAAGATGATCATTCAAATTAAACGTTTATGGACTAATTATTACGAAGATCATATATGGGTGGTTTGTGCATTTTTACAAAAAAAAATAAATAAGGTCGCAATCACATAGTTGGCTTCCAAATCGCGCATAAAGATATAATAGATATTATTGAAAGTTTTTATTAATTACATTTAAGATAAAAATGGATTTACAAATATTTTTAAATATAATTAAACTCGTAATTATTTTCTTTAAAATTACCATCCACTCCAATTTTTCTTAAAATTAATTATTTACTTAAAAGTTAAAATTTTTATTAATTATTTTGACGTTCAAATTGTATATTACATCGTAAGAATTGTTAAATAATATTGAAAGATTCTAGATCATTCAACTTTATTCTAGATGACATGGAAGGGTCTAGATCATACACGATATGTTCTAGATTGGTGGAGAGAATTCTAAAATACACTTGTCTATAAATGATTAAAAGAATTCTAGAACACACTTTGTCTAAGATTGTTGAGGAATGATCTAGATATGTTGTCAAATCATATATACTCATTCTTATCCAAAGTGAAGTTGGGACAAAATCATGACCACATGAAGATTATAGATCGTAGATTACACATATGTTCTAAATTAGTGTAGTGAATTCTAGAACACCATTTGACTAAGAATTGTGAAGAGAATTCGATAACATTACTTGACTAAGATTGGTGAAGATAATTATAAAACACACTTTCTCCAAGATTGTTGAAGAAATATCTATATATGTTGTCAAGAAATGTCTCATTCTTATCCAAAATAAAGTTGTGGCAAAATCATGGCCACATGATTTACTTGATCACCGAAAAAAAATATGGACCATTGATCATACCAAATTTATGAGTAGTACAAATAGGTGATGTCATTAGTTGGCAAACCATTCCAAAATCTCCCAAGACATCTCACATCTAGATGAGTGAGAGTGCGAGATAAAAATAGAGAGTGTCTCCTTGGGTTTGTTGCTACTTTGTAACAGAGAAAGCTCGTAACTCCTATTTATAATGATCAGTGTGTCGTTACTTTTCTTATTCATATTTATTATTATTGTTATTCTCAATCTATTTTAGCTACGATTCTGATCTATTCGATGCAAACAATTATAACAAAAATATGTGTAAGAAAAGTTATACTCATAATTAATTTAAAAATAAATTTTTGAACTGATAAATTATACATCATTAAACAACTTGAGAAAGGAGAAAGGAGAAATGAAATGAATATGTTGGATGAATGAATAAATATTGATTAGGAAGTAAATTTCCATTGCTTCAAAAAGAAAAAGAAAAAGGAAGAGAATTTCCAAAAAAAATTATTTTCTTTAATGTAGCTGGAAAATAAAGAAATTATAGTTAATAGGGAAAATACAAGAAAAATGAAAAATCCGAGACTTTCTCTAATTAAATATGTCAGTCAGGTCTCACTTTGTGAAAACTGAAAACAGATGAAAGAGACGCCGTGGGCCCCACAACAGTGCCTTGCAGAAGTTTTTTTTTTTTTTTTTTTGAGAAGAATTGCAGAAGAAGTTGTTTTTTTTTTTTTTTTTAGATTACAACAATTGGGGGGTGGGAAAGACTCAAACCTAAGACCTCAAGGTCTTTAGGTGTACAACAATTGCAGAAGTTGTTTGATTGCAAGAAAATAACACATGAATTGGTATATATTTCATTAAATTAAAAGTTCAACTTTATATTTCAAAAAATAAAAATTAAAAGTTAAATTTTTTAAAGTCTCAATTCATAATCAATTACAAAATATATATTTCTTCTCTAATAGTGGACGTAGTCCAAAAAAAAAAGTCAAATAAATGCACCATCTATCTTATACATATATATATATATATATATATATATTAAATTCTACACCCATTAAAGTTGGAACTCAAAACAGTGAACTTTTAAATTATTAGATATACAATTATGTTGGTGAATTTGTGTTGGGTTTTTATGTACATAATTAAGGATATATTTAGTGACAAAAATATATTTTTTAGATAATCAAAACATATATTTAAAAAAGAAAAATCGAACTAAATGTTTTGTTTCTTTGTTTTTTTTTTTACTAAAGGGTTTTTTTTTTTATTGAAACTAAATATTTTACTCGTATGAACCAAGCAACAACACAACCGATGTTTGTTCCACCGTATATTATAAATTGTGGTTTCCTAAACCGTACTCGTTTATTTAGGCCCCGATTGATAACCATTTTGCTTTTTATTTTTTGTTTATGAAATTTAAGCATGTTTCTATTCAAATTCTCTACCATGTGCTCCATCTTTCCTACGATTTATCCATATTTCCTTAAGAAAGTAGGAGAATACTTACCAAATTTCATAAACATAAACAAGTTTTTGGAAGCTATTTTTTTTTTTTACAAATTTTGGTTTTGTTTATTAAAATATAGGTAAGATGTAAATATCCAAATAATGAAAAATTAGTTGTTGTTGATTTAAATTGTAGACTTAAATTTCATAAATAAAAAACGAAAAAAAAATGGTTATCAAACGGGGCCTTAAATATATGTGTCCGTTTATCTAAATCTTACATATATTATTTTTTGTTACATAATCAGCCCCTCAAACACCGTTTATTATAGTTCGTGTTATAATAAATTGTCCCTCAAACACCATTTATTATAACCTACCGTTTATCATAACCTTTCGTCTATCATAACCAAATCATGCTCCAAACGCACCCTAAAGCGAGAAAATGTATATAAAAAGACTACCTATTATATAAGCTAGATGTTTTTTGAATTCCCTGTTAAAGAAGGCTAGTGATATGGTCAAATTAACGTCGAAAGGTTTAGTAACACAATGATTTCATTGTTTGGTTGTAAATCATTTCAACATCACCATTATAGATTTGATTGTAAAAATCGGTACTTGTCTTCCTCCCGAGATAAGTGCTAAAATCGAAAAGGAAAAAATATGGTCAAATTAACAGGAAAAATATGCAAGGCTTTTAATGACAGAAGCCTACTGCTAGTCTGAAATCAAAGGTGGATATGGGATAGGGGACCAAGAGGAAACCATAAGTCATTATTTTATAATTTTTTGTAGTTTCCACTTCTGTAGCCTTTTTTCTTTCCCGTAATAGGACAAGAAGTTGAAATGGGAAAATAATAGAATTTAGGTAGTTTTTTTTAATGATTAATTGATTTGATAAAATCTTACCATTTGTAAAATTAATTGAATATTTTTATAAAATTTGATCATTTTCAAATAAAACCTATAATTAATTAAAGAAAAACGCAAGACATCCTAATTTTTTTTTTGTAAGGACATTTATATAAAGAAAAGCTTCAATTTTCAACAGATAAATTAAAGATACTATATATATACATAGACATTTGTTTTTATAAATGAATAAGCGGCATGATTTAATTTTTTTTTAAAAAAAATCATTCAATAAATTTTAACATTAATAATTTGGCAGCACATAATTTTTTGAATGAAAAATTGAAAATTACGAATAACATTTTCAACATTTCTTACATTTTTTCTACTTCATTTAAAATTTAGCAAGTTGTTCTCAGGAAAAAAAAAAAAGCAAGTTCTTTTTTTAATGAAAAATCTCAAGTTTTCATTATAGGGGGTGTTTGTTTTAAGAGGAGGTGAGATGAGGTGAGGTGTTGAAGCCCAAAACTTTGTTTAGCCAATGTGTTCTTCATCTCATTTTCTCTCTTCTTTTTTTTTTTTTTTTTTTTTATTTAAATTTTTTCATCTTTTTATTTATATATATATTGACTTATTTTATTATTTTATGTTTGATATTTTTTTTATAATATTATTATTATTTTAATATATCAATATATAATTATAATAATTATACTATTATTATATCAAATGTTTATTACATATATTTGAATTTTAAAAATTAAAACAAATAGATATATATTATCTCTTAATATATAATGTTAAATTTTCATATTTTTATTTATTTTTTAATCTTCTTTAATAACAAAAAAAAGTTATAGAATTTTAATTGTTTAGAGATAGACTATAAATATCATATTTAAAAATTAATAATTAAAATTTATGTGTTTATTTTTAATATTAACAATAAATATATCAATTTATTATTAAAATAAAAATTAAATTTAAATAATTTTATTCGCATTGAATTTTTATTCGTAGTTTATAATAGATTTAAAAGCATGAACTTATTTTCAAAAAACTTAAAAACATAAAACTTATTTTGTTTGTTAAAAAAATGAGATTCAAATATTTTACTCTTGCATTCAGGGTTGCACTTTGAAATAATAGTAAGAGTGAATATATTTTTTTTAAACGATAAATTAGTTTAAATAATTTTGAGAGTCTTGATTGTATATACAAAAAACAACTATAAAATTTCAAGACTTGTATGAGTCATAGGGACTGAGATCTATTTTACCTAATAAAAAAACAATAAATTCCAAATTTTGAAAGATATTTTATTACTTCCATATAATAATTATTATCAAAATGTGATTGAGTTCTCTTTCAACTACAAAAAAACAATAAATAAATTTTTTTAGGGGTGTCTATGGTTCCCTAGAAAAATATCAATGACTAATAAGATAAATATATTTAATTTATTATTACCTATTAATTAGTGCATTTTATTAACAATTCTTTGACGTTCGGTAACTATGAATATGAATATAAATGTATAAAAGATATAAGAAAATAATTGTTTAAAAATAAAATAAAAATTTCTATCAAGATTTTATAATGACTAGTTTACCCAAATGGTTTTATTTTTATTTTTTAATAAATAGAATTTTGGTATTTTTTTAATTTTTTTTTATTATTTAAGTCTAACAAATCTTTTGAAAAAAAATTATTAAAAATGTACAAATATTTTAGATTAGTCAAACTTTATTTTGGTGGTGTGGAATTTTTTTTTCTCATAATTTTTTTTAATTAAAAAATATTGAAGTATGAAAGATTAGAAACTTTTAACCTCATGGTTATTATGTCGTACATAATATCATCGAAACTATGTTTTTTTAATAAAAACATCGATATGATTAAGGGTGCTTAATATTAAATTTATATTACTTACATTTTATTTATGATAGTAGTTATATTTACATACTTATTATATTAATAGCTAAATATTTGAGAATAATTATTTAAAAAAAAAAAACAAAAAAAACAATTTTATTGTTAAAAAAAATATAAGAACAGATAAAAAAAAAACATATCTTGACATCTTATCTCATCTCACCCCAAACAAAATTTTCGGCTATCAACATCTCATCTCACCTGCAGCCAACCACCCGCATAAGGTACAAGAATTCACGAAACATAAAATAATCAATAAATAAAAATGATATAAATTTTTTTAATAAAAAAACAACAAAAACAAAAACAAATATCAATGATATCATTATGATAAAAATTGGTTCTTTTAGGTGATGAAATATATATATATATATATATATATATATATATATATATATATATATATTAAATATTGATATTCTTTCATTTCAATTGTCCATTGATTCTTTGAAAAATAAGTAATATCATAAAATTTTCATATAAAATTCCTAAATAATATGAGAGACAAATACCGATTTTATTATAACGAAGAGTCAAACTACAAAACCACTAATTCTTCTGGTAAAAAAATATATGAAATTAAACTAACAATCTAAGTGATACATTGATATTACTTATATTTTGAAGTGTATATATATATTTTGACAAAAGTACTTTGAAGTTAGATTTGATTATTACTTAATTCAAAAAATAGATCAATAAAATTTAAAAAATAAAACGTAATTCAAATTAAGACAATAAATGAACTTTAAAATATATGTTACGCTAAAGATATCACCTAAAATATTTTCGTGAATTAATACAAAAATATATAATAAAACAGTATTAAATGCGATTCTAAAAAAAAAAAACAGTATTAAATGCCGATTGTACATGACTAACATTTGTTTTTACAAAAGGGCAATCTTTCTAAAATAGGATTATATTCTATATTTATGGAATCTAAACAAAATCTATATTTATGGTATTAATAACCACGTGATTTTGTCAGATATTGATCACTTCTAAATTAAAATAATAATTCATATGAAAAAAGAAAAGAAGAGAAGAGAAAGAGAGCAATTTAAGTGGATGTGCATGATCTATTTTTTCATTTATATGACTATTTATTTTTATTTTTTTAATTTTAATTTTATATTTTTTAAGTTCAAAAATAACAAAATAGGGCTCAAATTAAACAAACTTAAAAAAATGGACATGCCAACGCAGTTAAATTACTCTAAAAAATAATCTAGAATAATAATAAATCATTTAATTTGTTTTTTCAAAAATTATATTCATTGAATTGAATGATGTAGAAAATTATTACAATTCTTGGAAATATTAGTCATCAGCTTCCTTAAATAGATAGGACAGTTTTATGACACATTCAATTTGTTTGGACGAAATAATATCATCGAATTTAAGTATGGACATATTTAGGTAGGAGTTAATAGGAAGAGTTATTAATTTTTCTTAAAAAACCTACATCCAAACGAGTTTTTATTAGCTCTTCCTCATTTTTACTTTTAAAAATAACTCTCATTTCTAACCATTCATTTTTAATCATTCATTTATAACTACTCAATCATTTCTAACAATTTATTTTTAATAATTCCTTTCAAATCAATCAAAATAACTCAGTTTTAACAATTTCTTTTTAATAATTTCTTTTTTAATTATTAAAAATAACTACTCATTTTCAAATCTTCATCCAAACAAGATTTTGACTTTTAACTCATCTATACAAATATGAATTATATGATTATAATAAAAGTTGCTACTTTAAATAATGAAATAAATATTTTTCATATAAGTTTCTCAAAAAAAAAAAAAAAAATCATATTGATAATTTGTCTTGAGTGTCAATTAATTATTTTAATCATTTAAGTAATAGTTAGAAATAGACGTCATTAAATAAAATAATGACAAGCTATGAATTGATTTTAAAAAATGAATAAACTTTTACTCGAATATTTAAGTTTTTAAATTCATCTCAACAAAATTTAATTTTTTTTTGTTCTTCGAAAAGCTTTGAAGTATGATAATAATTATGAATGTTGATTTTTCATAATTTAAATCATATATTATTGCTTATTTCTTTAAAGCGACTCATATTTTATTTTAAATGTCAATATATGAGAAGTTATAAAAAAAATTGAGAAGTAATTTTTATTAAAGAATTTTAATAGATGGTTTGGATGTGACTATTTAAATAAATGTTATAAATACTCACTTGTAATGATTAGTTTAAATATAAAAAATGAACACCTCCAAAGTAACATCTTTTAGGGGCGTTTGTTTGACATATTTAAATAATTTTTGAGTTAAAGAGTTATATTGAGTAGTTAAAAGTTGAAAGTTGTGTAAAAAATTCTTTTGAATATAGTTTTTGTGTAGAGGAGTTAGAGTCAAAGTCTTGTTTAGATGTATATTTAAAAATGAATAATTATGGTTAGTAGTTAAAAAAGAAATTATTAAAAATGAATGGTTAAAAATGAGTTATTTTGATTGATTTGAAAGGAATGATTAAAAACAAGTGGTTAAAAATGATCGTTATAAATAATTGATTAAAAATAAATGGTTATAAATGAGAGTTAATTTTAAAAGTAAAAATGTGGAGGAGTTAATAAAAATTCGTTCGGATGTAAGTTTTGAGGAAGAGTTGATAACTCCTAATACCAACTCCTACCTAAATATGCCAAACAAACAGCCCCTTAAGTAGATAATTGGATTAAAAACAATTAAATAAGAGTTCATCACAAAACCTTGCATAAATTGGGAGAGAACGTAGTTTTAGAAATGAGAAATATTTGTTACACACGCACTATTGCTCCACATATCAATTGTTACAAAAAAATAGTAGACGTGAAGTAGAGAAATATTTGTCTCTATAAAATATTCTTCCTTAAAACATATGAACCAACAAACCTTATACACACTATTGCTCCACATATCAATTTTTTTATTCGAATTCGTGATAATAAAGTTGAAATGAATTAATAACAAATAAAATAATTAATTATGCCACCAACACATTTGGTATGTGATCCTAATTTTTATTTCAATAGTATAATATTCTAAAGATGGCTTGGCGACAAATATTTCTCTTGAATAATTGAGCAAAAAAGGTATAAATTATAAATTTTGTCTTATACAAAAATGCATCGGGCCTAGAGATGTCCGTTTTTCCGTTCGAGAAATCCCCGATTAGGCGAGGAACGGGGCCGGGGATGGGATTGTATTCCCCGTCCCCGATTCTCCAATCATCGCCTCGTTTATTATTATTTTCTAAAAAAAAAAAAATCTTAATTCTACCCTTTTGATTTTCAAATAAATATATATTTGTTGGTGATATTATCTATACATATGAATAATTTGTTTGATAATTAACATTATAGTTGAAACTAGATATTTTCTAAAAAAATCTTCTTTTTTTTTTTTGAATTTTTAGTTCAAAAAATATATAAACATTGAAAAAGAAAAAAAAATTGAAAAAAAATTCCACGGAGAACGTGATCCACAAGAACAAAATGGAAATTTTTACGGAGACCGAGATTGAATTTTATGGCCAGGATGGGGAAGTCATTCCCTGACCTCGCCCCGTGGACATCTCTAAGGGTGCGTTTGGGGCACCGGTTTGATTATTATAGACGGAAGGTTATGATAAACGGTGGGTTATGATAAACGGTAGGTTATTATAAATGGTGTTTGAGGGGCAAGTTATTATAACAGGGATTATGATAAATGGTGTTTGAAATTTGGTTATGTAACAAAAAGTAATATATGTAAGGTGTAGATAAACGGGCACGTAGGTTTAGATAAACTGGCACGCAGGTTTAGGTAACCACCGTTTATAATAAACGGTGGGGCAAACACCGGTTGGGTTATTATAACCAACTCGGCCGTTTACATAAACAGGGGCCCAAACACACCCTAAGTGGGTCACGCTTCATCAGCTATATCAGTGGCGTCAACAACTTTGTCCCTTTTCTTTATTTTAAAAAATAAAAAAAAATTCTCAGAAAAATAAATTGTTTTTAATTTCTTACGTAAACAAACTAATTAAAAAAAATTAAGTCACTAATTAGAGTTTTTAATTAATATATGTACGAGAGTTTACTCTCACCACTACATTCTATCTCAGCACAAATTTTAAAATAATTAATTTATTACACATAATTTTTTATCACTGATAAAACTTAACTAGTGATAAAATGAGTTTATCACTGATTGAATTCCGTAATTGATAGAATTCAACTAGTGATAGAACTCAATTTTCTATCAATGATAGAATTCTATTTAGATTTTCATACTACAAATAAATTAGTTTTGATTTTATATTATAATTTTAAAATAATTTGACATTTGTTATTATACATGCAAAAATCTCTTATATATTTTGTATGAGATTTATTTAATGAGGGGTTGGATCAAGTTTCGGAAGAAGGGTTAGTTCAAGTAGCTATAAGTGATTGGAGGTTGTGATTGAAGAGAGGAAAGAAAAGGAAATGAGTTAGATTTTCCAATCCCTATTTATTTTTAATACATCACAATTCTTGATGAACTCTTCCTCCAACATTCTATCAAATATTTTATTTAATTCTATCCAATGTCATCTAAATTTTTTTTTTTGAGAGAAGAATGTCATCTAATTATTAACCATTGTCATACAATATAAAATAAAATATATTAATTTTATAAATTGGTACAAACATATCATAATTATAGTAAAACAAATTAATATGAAATAAGCACGTTTGCAACATTTTCTTTCCAAAATATCAATCTCTAAATAAGTACTCTATATCTCCGGTTCAAATCACTTAACTTCCTTTTCCTATCTTCTCTTCCTCCAAAATCCAAGTACCCCCCCTTTAACAAATGAGTTGCAACAAAAAAATTCATTTGAATTTTTTTTTTTTTTTTTTTTTTTTTTTTGTAAATAAGTTAGAGATGATTGTATGCTTGGATGTGGATTTAAATAAAATTTTATTTTTTGTAGTTAAAAATATTAGTTATAAATAAATAACTAAAAATGAATGGTTATAAATTATAAGTTATTTTAAAGAATAAAAATAAAAATTTATTTTAAATACTTACCATAGCTCCCACATTTTGAGAGGTAGTTAATAAATAATCCTTTCAAAATCTTCATAATTCTCCAAACTTGACATGAGTAAGGCATATGATAGAGTGGATTGAGCCGTTTTAAAAAAAAATTATGATGGCTCTTGGTTTTAATAATGGTTTTGTTGAGTTGATTATGCGTTGCGTGACGTTGGTTTTTTATACCTGTAATATTAATGGGAGACGAAGGGGTACAATTTTCTCAACTCGTGGTCTACGTCAGGGGTACAATCTTTTACTTCTATGCACTGAATGTCTTTCTCGTATCTTAATTTGGATGGAGGAGAGGAAACAGATTACAGGTGTTAAAGTGGCTCGTTTGGCACCCATTATTACTCACTTATTTTTTGCAGATGACTATTTAGTGTTTTTCAAAGCAAACCACAAGGAAACGGGTAACATCTTGGAAGCTCTACGACTTTTCTATCTTCTTACAGGACAAGAAATAAATTTTGCAACCAGTTTCAGTGCCAACACTCAGCAATTGATCAGTGATCACTTGACTCAACAACTTCAGGTCCAACAGATGAAGTGTCATCTAACTTACTCGGGTATCCCTGTTTCTTTACCAAATTCTAAAAATTTGTCTTTTCAATTTATAAAAGATAAAATTGGAAAATTCTTTTTAAATGGAAGCACAAAAATTTCTCTGCGGGGGTAAAGAGGTTCTGATTAAATCTGTGCTCCAGGCTATGTCCATATACACGATGAATTGTTTTAGAATCCCAAAATCTGTAATACAGGATTGTCACAGAATTTCTCGAAGTTTTGGTGGGGTGATGATGTTGATAAAAGTCGTATCCACTGGTAACGTGGAAGAAGGCGTGTGTCCCAAAATGTAGTGGGGGTCTTGGATTTCGAGACCTCGAATTATTCAATAAAGCCTTTTTGGCTAAACAAGGATGGCCGTTGATTACTATTTTTTATTCTTTTTTGGCAAGAGTTTTTAAAGCAAAGTATTAACCTACTTGCTCTTTCCTAGAAGCAAAAAAGAAAAATAAAGCTTCTTTTACTTGGAATAGTATCTTATGGGAACGCGATCTTGTTTCGAAAAAAAAAAAAATCTTCATAAATTCAGCCTAACACCCACCCCTTTTAGGATTCATTTTATTTATTCTTATAAAAATGTATTAAAAGAAAAGGTAAGAAAAGTTGTTGACGTCATTGTTGTAGTGTAGCTGATGATGTGTGGCCCACCATTGCATGGCTTCACGAGAAAGTTTCGTAATGAATAACTTTGAAAATTTTTACTCTTTCTTTTGCAGCAACTTTGAAAACAGGAGGGTGTTTGTTTGACATATTTATGTAGGATTTAGTATAAGGAGTTATATTAGAAGTTAAAAATTGATGGGCTGTTTATTTGACATATTTAGGTAATTTTTGGGTTAAAAAGTTATATTGAGACGGTAACTCTTTGCATGAGAATTTTGGTAGAAGAATTTTGGATAGAGATTTTGGGGAAGGAGTTGCATGTGAGTTAATAGTTTAAAAATGAGAGATAAAATGATTGATTAAAAATAAATAGTTAAAAATAATGATTACACTAACTTGTTTGAAGGAAATTTTTGAAACCCCATCATAATAGTTGGTTGAAAACCACCTGACAACACCCACAAATAGGGAGAAATAAAAAGGCAAGAAATATTTTTTTTAGAAAAAAAAAGAGAAGAAAAACAAAAAAGAAATTAGAAACAAAGAGGTAGCAGATTCAGAGAAGTCTAAACCAACTTGAAGTTAGAAATTTAACGGCAAGGACTGAAGCACAGAAGTGAAAATCACGATTTCAAAAGCCGTGAAACCTTAAAAATAAAAAATAAAGTTTCAGTGCCAATGGTGTATTGCCACGTGATTCGGCTGCAAACAGACAACTGCAGCCTGGCTGGCACTTAACTATTCTGGTACAAGAGAATAGCTTTTCACCGAGGAAAAAATTTGGATGTAAACCAAGCTGTTCCCGAGATAAATTTGGATACAGCCAGTTGCAGTTCCACCATAATGTCACGCACGAGACATCTTTGGTGTTACACATCTCGATTTTTTTTTTTTTTTTTGCTTTATATTTATTATAAAAAAATTAAAAGAAAAAAAAATGTGTGGTTCTACATGGTGTGGGTGCAGTTTGGAGTGCATCCAATTTTTTCTCGTTGCACTCTACCAATGTGTCACCCATGTGGCACCTCACATCTCATTTTTTTATTGGATATTTATTATAAAAAAAATTTTAAGAAAAAAGAATATATATGACTTTACATTGATGACATTATGGTGGGTAGCTGCACCCAAATTCTTCTACTCGAATCATCTTCAAACTTTTTCTCTATGTGTTATAATTTTTCATTATGTGTTGCAAGCAATATCTCTCTGTTTCCTTTTTTTTCCTTTTTTCCACTTACTTGTCTTTTATTTAATTCCTCTTACTTGTCTTTTATTTAATTAAAAGAGAACTAAAATGATTATGCAAAGATGTGTTCCACACTACGAACATTTTTTTATCTCTTGATATGATATTATCAATTTTAAGTAGAGAAAAACTTGCTTCATTATGGCTAAGGAGGCAAACACTCTTTAGTGGGGTATGTGACACTATTTAGTGTCACAAAATTTTATTTCGACAATACTATTTTTCTAAAAAAGCAAAAATTTGTGACACCAAATGGTGTCACATAGCCCATTAAAAGCGTTTGCCTCCTTAGTCATAAGTAGTTAAATTTTTCTCTTTTATGTATGATATTGTCTCTAATTCTTCTAAAAAAAAAATTATTCAAACGAATTTTTTTATTATAATTTTTAACTACTCAAAATAACTGGTTATACTTTTTCCATCAACTTTGAAAAACTGCCCCTTCCCCCTAATTTACTGCAGGACAATGACATTATTGTATAAATAGGGGCGTTTGGTCGAAGAAGATACACCAGTTATCGACTTGTCTTAAAAAAGTTTCTCTATGTTTTATAATTTTTCATTATGTGTTGCAAGCAACATCTCTAAGTTTTCCTTCTCTCTTTTGTTCTTTTACTTGTCCTTTTTTTTTAATTAAAAGAGAACTACAATGATTATGCAAAGATGTGTTAGACACAATGAACTTTTTTAATCTCCACGTTGATATGATATTGTCCTTAATTATAAACGAATGAATTTTCTCCACTTACCTAGCCAATGTGGGATATTGCTGGAATTCCCAACAGAACATCTCTTACAACTTTTGTCTGCCAAAACTATCATATATGCTACTCATAATCTGAGATTCATGGAAGCAGCAGAGTTGGTACTGATAAGAAATTGAAATTTTGAAATTTTTGTTGTTGTGTTTCACACTTGGAGTCTCTCAAAAGCAAATGCTTATCCTTGTAGGAGATGAAAAATGGCCATATTGAAATTGCTAGGCACATTGCAGCATATAGAAGATCATTAAGTGGAGTTAAGCCCCATCATCAAAGGAAGTGCCAACTTTTGTTCCTTAACCTACAAATAGGCAGCAATTACTGGTTTGTTTGGACAACAGAAGAAAGCAAGGTCAATAACAAGCTTGTTTTTGCAGCACCTATTTCATTTTTTATGCAAAATCTTCTTAATTTTGTGTTCACCACTTTTATGAAAAAATTTCATTTTCTCTACTTATGCAGTCATCTATGGATCAAAGCACCATTTCTCTCATTCAGCTGTTGAACTTCATCCTCCTAGTATCCGAGGTTGCATCGCAAGTTTTCCGGCTCTTCGTCGACGTCCTTGCTATCTCTATATGGTATCAGGTAAGAACATAGATCCCTTCTTTTAGTTTACAGCATGCTTTTAGTTAATTGCACTAACAATAATTATAAATGTGTTGTACTTTGAATTTTGTGTGCTGAATATTTTGTTCTCAAGTCCTGCAAACTTTATCATTTACTTCCATTTTCTCTTGAATCTGTAAAATATTTCTATGATGAGATGAAATGAGAACAAATGTGACTCCCAACAGAAAGTGATTTGAGGATTTTAGTCTTTAAAGCATAACTCTTAAGACTCTAAAGTACTTTCAATATTCTATGCAGAGATATTACATCAATACTGCTAGAGAACTGACTAGAATGGTTCGAATTCGAAAGGCTCCAATCCTCCATCAATTTTCTGAAACAGTTGTAGGTGCAACTATTGTCCATTGCTTCAATCAGGAGGATCGTTTCTTGACGAAAACACTGAACCTGATCGATGATTATACTCGTGTGGTTTTCCATAACTCAGCTTCAATGGAATGGTTGTGCCTACGAGTCAATTTTATGGGAGAAAGGAGGATGAACTTAAGTGGAGGGCAAAAGAAAATGATTCAATTGGCAAGAGCAATTTATAACAATGCAGATGTCTATTTCCTGGATGATCCTTTTGGTTTTGTGGATGCATGTACTGGAACACATTTGTTCAAGGTAAGAAACATGTTTTTCTTTCATGTTCCTTTACCCTACTATTATTATTTTTTTATTAAAAGATGACAGTGATTATGCAGAGATGCCTCTTACAACTTTTGTCTGCCAAAACCATGTATGCTACTCACAACTTGGAATTCATAGAAGCTGCAGACCTCATATTGGTAAGTAATTGAAATTGTTGTTTTTTTTCCCTGGAGTCTCTCAAAGCAAGCCGGACGTTCATTTCAATGCTTATGCTTGCAGGTGATGAAAAATGGCGAGATCGTTGAATCGGGAAACTAACACCGGTCGTGTAAAGTGGAGTTTCTACTCAACCTTTATCACACACTGGCTTATAAAGGTGCTTTCATTTTTTGATGCAAAACCTTCAAGCCAAAATCTTTACCAGGATTAGCAGCTACTCAACATGAATGTTGTTCAGGCATGGGTGATATGGAATCTATGCAATGTTGAAAACAAAATGATATTTGTTGAGAGAATTCTTCAATTTACAAACATTGCTTCTCAGGCACCATCAGGTGGCCTACTGGTCGTCATGCGTCTTAAGTAACTAAAATATGATAAGTTCAATCCATTGTGGCCATCTACTTTGGAAATCAATTTTCTACAAATTTTTTTGACATCCAAATGTTGTAGTACATTCCGTCACAATAGTCGAGGTGCGCGCAAGTTGGTCTAGACAGTTACAGGTATAAAAAGAAAGTAGGGAGGAGACAAATGGATGTACAGATAATACCATGGGTCATCGAATGCAAGCCAACTTCTTGCATAGCTTTAAAAGTTTTCTTCTAAATATTGGATTCTAAGTCCCTGCATGGAGTTGATCAGTATATTATAAAAATTAAATTTTGGTAAGTTGAGTAGCAACAATATGCTTCTAATGCATCAAAGATTCATTGTTGTGGGCAAGGTCGTTGAGTTCGATTCTCCATCTCGAATACTCTAGAATAGTTCTTCTACCTTTTCAAAGTTGGTGGCTGAATTCTTGAAGAGAACATCAAGTAGTCACTCATAATTGAATTAACTTTAGGCGATATCGTACGAAAACGTCAAGATTTTGATCAAATATGTGCTGCTTATTGGCTTGTACACTGCTACAAACAACATAGGTTGAAGAATCTATAAACAATAAACTTGGGACTCATGCTCTGAAACGACAGCATATCCAAGCAAATACCATTAACAATAGGCTGATGAAATAGGACAAGGCATTACTGATGATTTAAGTGCTAATCATATTCATTATTATTTTTTATGTAATTGAAATGGTGTTTCATTTCACCATTCTTTGTAAGTATAATTATAAGACATAATAATAATAAGAGTTTATGGCCATGGAGTAGTTGATATTATTATTTGAATTTTGATCTTTGAAGTCTTTTTTGAAATAGAAAGCCAAAACCCCAATCTGCAGTATTTGTAGGAAAGTTTGCAATTGGTATGGTACTAAGTTTTTTACTCTTTGTTTTATCTCAGAAATGTAGAAACTAAAAAATTGCACAGAAGCAAAGTGCCCTGCCCACTTTGTTTAATGTAAAAAATAAACATATCAACACAAATCATGAGTTATAAAGGTTCCTTAGCTCTATGCTCATTAGCAGAAAAAAGTGATGCAGAATTTCCAATTGGTTTATTCCTTTATACTGTAGCAGAAATATGCAAAAAAGAAAAGTACAAAGCTGCTCGACCTTGTTAACCTTCTCTATTATGGTTCGGGTTTATAAAGACATCTTGTAAGACAAGTTTCAAACCATTTATTCTCAAATAAGTTGTTCCAAGAGCAGTAGAAAGTTTTGTTACATCTTCTACCATAATAGTTTTTGTACCTAAGCACTCGTCCTTTAGATTCAATTTGTTAAGCTTGGAGGTAATGCGGTTACTTGCTCGATTATCGAGGTACCAAGCAGAGTCTCGAAGAGTTTCTGGATAGGCCATAAGGGCAGTTGAGAGATGTTGAGAAAGGAGTGGCCTGATTACTAACATTAGCCGAAACTCGAAAACCGAAGTTCACTCATCTCATACCTTTGATGAGAAAGGGAGGCAACATGATTCTTCTGTGCTTCCAATTTCATGGGATGTTTTCTTTATTGGAGCTTATAATGATAGATTTGACATGGTTCTTCACTATGGTTTTTATCTTCTTCCAATGGCTTAACACCTCCAAGTTATCTTCTATGTGATGAAGTTTTATTAACTAAAGTCACTTTGAAAACTTAACTTTAGGCAAGAAAAATAAGTAAATAATATTAACAGACAAGGTTAAAAGTTAACTAGGTAGTATTATAAGAGTAGAGATTGAACCATTAACTTTTTAAATAATAATAATAAATTCATGTTTTAATTATGAATCATCAAACAGCATGTTCAATTTATTGAAATTATTTCACATGTTTCTATATATACACACAGACTTTGCGATAATGTTGCTATTATAAATAGTATAGGGGTATGCTGGCAATCACATTAAAAATTTGTTTGAAGAATTGGTTATAAATGGACGCGGAAGACGAGTGACATCAAATATTTTGACTATGGTAGCTTTAAGTTCGAAATCAAGAGAATTAAGAGGAGGTGAGATGAGGTGAGGTGTTGAAGCCCAACACCTTGTTTTGGCCGAGTGTCCTTCATCTCATCTCATCTTCTCTCTCCTCTTTTTTTTTTTATTTAAAATTTTTTCATCTTTTTATTTATATATATATATATATATATATATATTTACTTATTTTATGTTTGATATATATTTTTATAATAATATCATTATTTTAATATATCGATATATAATTATAATAATTATACTATTATTATATCAAATGTTTATTTAAATGTATTTGAATTTTAAAAATTAAAATAAATAGATATATAATATCTCTTAATATATGACGTTAAATTTTCATATTTTTATTCATTTTTTAATCGTCTTTAATAACACAAAAAAGTTATAGAATTTCAATTGTTTAAAAATAGACTATAAATATCATATTTACAAATTAATAATTAAAAGTTATGGGTTTATTTTTAATATTAACAATAAATATATCAATTTATTATTAAATTTAAATAATTTATACACATTGAATTTTTATTCGTAGTTTACAATAGATTTTAAAGTATGAACGTATTTTCAATAAACTTAAAAATATTAAACTTATTTTGTTTGTTAAAAAAAATGAGATTTAAATTTTATAATCTTATATTCAGCGTTGCACTTTGAAATAATAGTAAGAGTGAATATATTTTTTTTTTTGAAAGGATAAACTAATTTAAATAATTTTGAGAGTCTTGATTGTATATACAAAGAACAATTATAAATTTCAAGACTTGTATGAGTTAGAGGGATTGAGATCTATTCTACCTAATAAAAAAAAACAATAAATTCTAAATTTTGAGTGATATTTTATTACTTCCATGTAATAATTATTATCAAAATGTGACCCAGTTCTCTTTTAACTACAAAAAAATAAAAAATAAAAAATTTAGGGGTGTCTATGGATCCTTAGAAGTATTAATGACTAATAAGATAAATATATTTAATTTATTATTATCTATTAATTAGTGTATTTTATTAACAATTATTGACATTCGGTAACTATGAATATGAATATGAATGCATAAAAGGCATAAAAAATATATTTTTTTAAATAAAATAAAATAGCTATCAAGATTTTATAATGACTAGTTTAATTAAATGGTTTTATTTTTATTTTCTAATAAATAGAATCTTGGTATTTTTTAACTTTTTTTATTATTTAAGTCTAACAAATCTAAAAAAGAAGAAGTTATTAACGATATACAAATATTTTAGATTAGTCAAACTTTATTTTGGCGGTGTGAAATATTTTTTTTCTCATAATTTTTTTTAATTAAACAATATTTAAGTATGAAATATTAGAAACTCTTAACCCCATGCTTATTATGTCGTACATAATATCATTGAAACTGTGTTTTTTTTAATAAAAACATTAATATGATTAAGGGTGCTTAATATTAAATTTATATTACTTACATTTTATTTATGATACTAGTTATATTTACATATTTATTATATTGATAGCTAAATATTCGAAAATAATTATTTAAAAAAAAAGAAAAAGAACAATTTAAAAAAAAAACATATAAGAACAATTTTAATAGCTAAAAAGAACAATTTAAAAATAATTATTGTTAAAAAAATATATATAAGAATAGATTTTAAAAAAAAAAAAAAACATATTTTAACATCTCATCCCATTCTCTTCTACCCAAACAAGGTTTTTCTGTCATCTCATCTCATCTTCCTACGCCCCAAACAATGTTTTTCTATCATCTCATCTCACCCCAAATAAAGTTTTCTGCTATCAACATCTCATCTCATCTCACATGTAGCCAAACACTCCCTTAGAAATAAAATTATCCATTATATTTATAGCTGTAAATTTTGGGCCTAGACTCTTGAGAGGTCCATTTAAGCATGCTGGACCTATTATTCAAATTTAAACACCGGTTTTTCAAATTTAATTTATCTTGTAATTTTGTTGTTTTAATATTATAATAGAGTTCCTTTTTCTACTTTTAAATAATCCTAATATACAATTGAAATGGACAAAAAAAGGAAGGAAAAAAAATCAGTCAAGGCGATCAAATTGAACAAATTTTCCACAAATTTGAATATGACAATATCAGTTTAATTTGTTTTGGATGGCGTTTGGTCTATTCGTTATTTGAGTCCAGTTGGACCCTTTTATTGTATGATTGGAATCAATTTTCCACCCATTGTCTGAAAAATATCTCTAACATATTTTAAAATGTATTATTGGCCAATTGTTTGTTCAAAAAAAAAAATTTGACACTAAAAATTTACACCTAAAACATATTCAAATAAGAAAACCCTCCTAAATTTCACCCGATCATGCACTCAGTTTAATTTCATTTTACAAATTTTATGCTATTTTTAAATATTTTAACAAATGATAATATCTAAAAATACAATTTCACGATATTATTTTATATGCATTTTTTTTCTTCGATTTCGGTGCGAATCGAAAGTATATGCTTATATTAGAATGTAATTTTTTTTTACGGCTATTAAAATGGGAAGTTAAGAAGCATGACTATCAATCATTGCTGGTCTATTACAATGTTCTTTTTTTTTTTTTGTAAGTTCAACTTGTGGAGGGATTAAATGATTGAAATTTGCCCAACGACATTCTAGTTTGATGGTCAACCTTAATTTAGTTTGACGTCGTTGGTTTCAAAATCGAATCCTAATAGATATATTAAAAAAAAAACTGAAATTTAAAAATAATTAATATCTATCCATTCAATCATATGATTGTTATTTTTTTAAAAAAATATTTTTTGAAAAATAATTAGTATAGTTATAATAATATCAAATATTAGTAGTATTTTTGTTTAAAAAATAAGATTATATTTTTTTAGTACAAGATTCTATTATTTAACGTGTTTTAAAATAATGTTATACTGCTATATAATAATAGTAATAATAATAATAATAATGTTATATATTTAGAGATAATTTAAATAAAGTAGATAGCTAATAAAGTAGTAGTTCAAGTGACATCAATATACACTTAATGACTTAAAATTTTTAGGTTCGAGTTTCTCCACCCTCAATTGTTGTAATCTCAAAAAAAATAAATAAATAAAGTAGACGATATAAATAATAATTTAAATAAGCAGTTTTAACTTTTATCAGATTATTCTATTTTTAATTAAAATAAAAAGATTTAAGAGGCTGGTTATTAATCAAAGTTATTAAACTATTTAGAAAGAGCAATTATGGCTGTTTTTAAAAAAGGGCAATATTGATTATTATACTTTTTTATTTGTTAAAAGAAAAAAATCAATCTTTTTTTAGTTTAACAACATTTTTTAAGAGAAAAAATATCAATAATAATATCTAGTTTATATGTGAACATAAACAAATTTTTGAATGTTGAATACACTTGGAAAAATGATTTATAAAACAATAAAAATAATGAGTAGACACCCATTATCATTTACTTCCTGACTTTTTCTTTCCCATTTGTTTGGCATTTATATAACAATGGACCCCAAATTTCGAACTCATGGCGCAGTATGATTCTTTTAAAATATTGGCATTATTCATTTCTTATTATTTTAAATTTACAACCTTTTTAATTATTTATACTCATCAAAATTTTCAAAAACCATGTTTTGTTGACCAATAATATAAATATTATTCATTTGATGCAATTAGTTAATCGTCTAGTTTTCTTATCAGAGGAATAGAATAAAACTCAGCCAAGTCTTTGATTTCTTACACGACATTTTCCAATAACCGTTCAATCCAACTATTTTCTTCATTTATTAGTAATAAAATTGTGTACTATTTTTTTTTTTTAAGAAAATGATTGGATTGAAGTTCGTTGGAAGAACTTCAAAAAAGGATTGTTTGAAAATGCCGTGTAAATGTTTGAAAATGAAGTCGAATCCTAATTCCCAAACAGCCAGATTAGAGAAAGTCCGAACTAAATAATAATAAAAAAAAAATTAGTGAAAGTCTTGGGAAAGTAAGAAATCCCGCATTCAAACGTGAGAAGAGAAAAGTATACAACCCCTAACAAATTTCAAATACAAAGAATATTTGGATCATAGTCGGATTTGATGTATAAAATAATGCCTAGTTATATATCCATTATAAACCAAAATCTATTTAATTTTAAATTCAAAAAGATAAATAAATAAAATATAATTTATATTAAGTAATTTAGATAGACATCATTTTATATATCATATCCCAACATGATTAAATATTTCTCTTTCCTCTTTTTCAAAAAAAAATATTTCTCTTTCAAATACCTTCCCCCACTATTGGTTCTCTTTTTAGCACATGACACGTGTCCTACTTTAAAATTTAGTCCTAAAACATTTTGCAAATCAGACAAACCACGCAGGCCCATAGCTGAACCGGTCAAAAACTTTATATATACTATAATTTTTTAACATGCTTTGCACGCACGTGTATGTGAAATTGTATTTTTATTTAATAAAATACTTATAAATAATAATATATTTTTTGATATATATCATAATATTTATGCTAAAATTTTATTTTGTACTCAATTCTTTTTTTTTTATTCGTTTATCATTTTAATTTAATCTAATCATCATCTCGATCTTTTCATTTACATAGACGTAAATCATCTTTTCAAATTTCTAACTCTTTTAAAGTACTATAACATCAATTAATTAATTGAAATATATCATGTATCTTTACTATTAATTGCAATATTTGAAAAAATCGATTTTAATAGCTCAAATTTATTATTTTACTATATATTTATTTGTTATCAAACATTTCATTGAACTTGAAAGTATGGAAAATAAAATACAATTTCCTTTTAAAAAAACACACAATCTAAAATTTCAAAAATCCTATTTGTTTTATTATTTCACCTTATATTATATAAGTAATAAAAAATAAAGAAAACATTGAAAAATAAAAGATAAAATCTATTGTCTGTCTCTTCACATTCTTTCTATCATAGTCAATAGAACGAATTTGGATGAAATATCAATTTTTTAAATATTAATTTAACACAAATTGAGTAAATAAAATAATATTATTATATTTTTATTTTAAAATCTATTACTCTCTATGAAAACTATATGATGTATAGATTTATATTTAAAATTAAAAAATATATATATATAAATAATTAAGAGGATTTTGCATGTATAACAAAAAAAGACAATATTTTGATCTATAGCATAAAATCAAAACTAATTCATCTGTAGCAAAAAATTCAAATTGAATTCTATCACTAGCTGAATTCTATTAGTGATAGAATTCAATCAATGGAAGACTTCTTCTATCACTGCTTGAATTTTCTGCTAGCGATAGAATTTCAAATTAAGTTCTATCACTAGTTGAGTTTTATCATTAATAGAAATTAATATGACATAAATGAAATTATTTTAGAAATTGTGCTGCAAATGTAATACAAAAGTTAAAATGTGCTGCTGATGATAACTTCTCAATAATTAATTCATTCATTCATAAAATTTATCAATTTTAAATAGGTACATATGTCAAAATATGAGTAGTACTTTAATGACATCACATATCAAAGAATAACCAACAAATTACATGTTCAAGCCATATTTATTATAATAACAAAAAATAATAATTATAAAAAATTATCTTTCACTAATTTGAAGAATGTTATAAACATTTCTTCAAAATTTTAAATACTGCATAAATTTTTTAAAAAATTATAAGTTAGTGTTGAACCATAAAATAAATAACAGAAAGAAAATATAATAAAAATAAAGGAATAAGAATAGAACGAATTAAATACTGATTGAAAAACTGTTTGTTACCTTCGACGACAACGGCTCCCACGTGCACCAATGCGTAATCGATCCCAACCCGAACAAAATCTCTACAACATCAATGATATTTTAAAATACTATAACACCAATTAATTAATTGAAATATATCATGTATCTTTAATATTTGAAAAAATCGATTTTAATAGTTCAAATTTATTATTTTATATATATTTATTTTTTATCAACATTTCATTGGACTTGGAAGTATGGAAAATAAAATACAATTTCTTTAAAAAAAACACACAATCCAAAATTTCAAAAATCCTATTTGTTTTATTATTTCACCTTATATTATATAAGTAATAAAAAATAAAAAAAACATTAAAAAAGAAAAGATAAAATCTATTATCTATCTCTTCTCATTCTTTCTATCATCGCTAATAGAACGAAATTTAATGAAATATCAATTTTTTAAATATTAATTTAACACAATCGAGTAAATAAAATAATAATATTATATTTTTATTTAAAATTTATTATTCTATATGAAAACGATATGGTGTATAGATTTATATTTAAAATTAGAAAAATATATATAAATAAATAATTAATTAATTCCTAAAATTAATCAATTTTAAATATGTACATATGTCAAAATATGAGTAGTACTCCAATGATGTAAAAACCCGACCTGAAATACAGTCCTAAACCTAGGTCCTCACTCAGCATGCAAGTTAAATATTTCAACAAGCGGTTTAGTGCTCATATTTAAAACTTTTTCAAAACATTTGGAAACGGGGAACACTTAAAACATAACCAACAAGGTAAAATAAGCCTAGCCAGTATTTATAAAAGAACATTCAAAACAGTTTAAACAACTTTAACATCATTCCCTTAAGACTCTTGTCCATCTACATGCTGAATAAATAAATGCAAACAATAAACGACAGATTGCCGGCAGCCCCCATGATCAAACAGCTCCCTCCGCTAGGCATCCTAGTGCTGTCCCAAGTTACCTGTTGGAAAAACCACAGAAATAAGGGTGAGTATAAACATACTCAGTAAGAATCCCCAACCGGGGTACAATACGATACATCAGTCATCTAGCACCCTAGTATACATGCAAACAATACGAGCTCAGAAGCAACAAGTTGGCTCAGGCTAACCGCCGGTCTAGAAATAGCCTATTCAAGGGCTTACATCTACAGCCTATCCTAGGTTCTACACCTGGATACCCTACGTGGTCTTACACAACCTAGGACTCAGTGATGCCCATCGGGGACTTATACACAAGGATGCCCATCAGGGTCTTACACCTCCAAATCAATGATGCCCATCGGGGTCTTACACATCTAGGATGCCCATCGAGGTCTTACACCTCCAAATCAATGATACCCATCGGGGTCTTACACTTCTAGGATTCCCATCAGGGTCTTACACCTCCAAATCAATGATGCCCATCGGGGTCTTACACATCTAGGATTCCCATCGGGGTCTTACACCTCCAAATCAATGATGTCCATCGGGGTCTTACACATACGGATGTCCATCGGGGTCCTACCCGAGCGGGACCTAAACTAGCTACCCCTACAGTCTTCTACACTAAACTTCACCTGCCTATCTCTAGCATGGAACTACAGGATAAAATAGGACAAGGTTATGCCAAGATAAGGAAAGTCCCTAGCATGATACTACGAACTCAAGCAGGAATCAAAAGCATGCTGGAAGAACAAACCTAGCATGACACTAACATGAACAACAAACAAACATGCTAGCAAGATTTCAAACACAAGCTGTCCTATAACTATCATGCTCATAACAGTAACCAAGCATACAAGGCACAATCCTGAAAGTATCGCAGGGTCCACACAACCACGGTAAGAAATCCTTACATGGAAGCGAGCAGAAAAATAACTATCACAAGTCAATAAGCAACTCTCGAGCTTCTAGGAGAACCCGAATAACCTAAGCATTTAATAAAACATCCTAATTACATAAACAACAACCAACAACTTAGGCCCCAAAAGAGAAAAGACTCGGGAATTACCAACCGAGAAGACACGTGGTCTCGGCAGCAAAGGGGCATGCATGGCGCCTTCTTTGCGGCGGCAGGGACACGCTGCTACTGGCGCTGCTCTCGCTGCGCAGCGGCGAGGCGTCGCAAAGCGGCCCAAGGCTGCGAGAGGCGCGCGACGCGAGCGTCTGAGGCTGCGAGCAGCGCGTGACGCGCGAGCTACGAGGGTTGCGCGACGTCGAGCGATGCAGGGCATGCGACGGGCGTGGCGTTTGGGTTCGCGAGCGTCGCGGCAATTTGGCGGCAGCGGTGGAGCGATGCGCTGGGCTACTAGGCTCAGTGAGTCACGATGGTCTGGAGTGTGCGGCTGGTGCAGCTAGGAGAGAGAGAGAGAGAGTGTGTGTGTGTGTGTGTGTCACTAGTAGAAATTCCCCTATAGGTGGGGGGCTAAAAAGAAGAGGTTTAAAAAATACGGATGAAAGATGCGGGCGTGAGGATTGATGACGGGCAAAATTGGGCCCGCAGTTAAAGGCTTTTGGTGGTGGGCAAAGACGCCCGCCACCTTTTCTGTTTGGAGGCGGGCCTGGGCCTTTTGGGCCCGCCTCCTTTAGCTTTTGGTGGCGGGCCCAAGCCCGCCTTAGAAAGGAATTGGTGGCGGGCATGGGCCGCCCGCCACCTTTTTCTTTTCCTTTCTTTCCTTTTCTCTCTCTACCTAAGCCATTTTTCCTCTTTTCTCTCTTCTCTTCTCTTCAACCAAACCCTACCCTCACGCCGCCGCCACTACTCCGGTCATTTCCCGGCCATTTTTCGACCATCAACGCCGCCGCCGCCGCTTGGTTTCCCTTTCTCAAATCTGTGTATTTTCTTCCCAAAAACTAGGTAATTTCTAGTCCATTTTCATTTTCTAAAGAAAGAGTTTTTTTTTTCAAGGAAATTTTTCATGGATGCATTTTTGTAATCTTTCCATATATGTTTCAAATTTGTTCATTTGTGCTTCAAATCTCATATATGTCTCAAATTTGTGATAATCTTGTGATAATCTGCTTCAAATCTCATATATGTCTCAAATTTGTGATAATCTGCTTCAAATCTCATCTATGCTCAAGTTGTGCTTCAAATTTGTTTGTTTCATATATGGACATTTTTTTTATAATTTAAGAAACTTTTGTTTCCAAAGTTAGTTTAAGAAACTTAAATTTTTGATATACTTATGAAACTTTTGTTTCCAAAGTTAGTTTAAGAAACTTAAATTTTCATTATGTCTTTTGTATTAGGTTAGTTTTGTATTATTAATGCATGATGAAAATTTTTTCCATGCATGTGTTGGGTGTTGAGATAGCATATAAACAATGCAATACGAGTGAGATGTGTGACTCAACTTTACCTTTTTGGAAAATTTTTGTAGGTTAAGTTTCTATAATCGACTAGAATTACTAAAATGACTATGGATAAGTCATGGATGTTTAAATGATAGAATGTCACCGGAATACAGATTGGGTGTTGAGATATTTATAAACAATGCCATACGACATTCGAAAGGATTGAATGTCGTTTGTTGTCCATGTTTGAAATGTGTGAATGCCAAGTACCAAAATGTGAATGTAATAAGAGACCATTTATTTTGTAATGGTATCGATCAAAGTTATAACACATGGATTTGGCATGGAGAATCAGTTTCAAGAAAAAGAAATAGTGAAAGTGTTCCAATAGATCAAGTTGTAGATGAGAATGTGGATGACCCGGATGACCCAATAGGGATGTTTGAGGCTGCACAAAATTATTTTAATGACAAATCACCTTTCTAGTTCGAAAGACAAAAATCCAATCATGTCAGACATGACCTTTTATGGCATAGTACAAGAAATTTGGGAGCTTGATTACAATAGTTTTCAAGTCGTCTTATTCAAATGTGATTGGGTTGAAAACAATGGTGGAATTAAAGTAGACGACATGGGATTTACGACCATAGACCTTAATCGCATTGGACATAAATCCGACTCCTTCATTTTAGCCACTCAAGCTAAACAAGTATTCTACATAAAAGATCCAATTAACCCTCGTTGGTCAGTGGTGCTAATGTCTTCACAGAGAATAGTTGTAGAACACGGTCATGATGAAGTTGATATTAGCCAAGATTGTGGGTATGGAATCATAGAATCCCTACCTAATATTGTTGATGATGACTCAGACACCTATGTTAGAACTGATTGTGATGGTATATGGATTAATAAATAGATTTGTGATATTATTTTTGTGATTATTTAACTCATATTTTGTATACAATCTTTTCTATTTGTAATTAACATATAAATTCTTTCTTATGCAGGTTTACATTATGTCTCAGTCGGATAGCGATCATGCTGATGATGTTCCCAATGCCAGACGGACTTCTCGAAACCAAAATACCAGAGGAGTTACAGTATTACGCGAGCTTGCTCAAGACCGGATGGCTGGAGAGCGTCGCTCTGTACAATACAACTCCATGGGCCAAGATATCGGTGAGTCTTCAACCAAGTTACGTAGTTATATTGGTATGTGTGTTAGGGCCCAAATACCTATCACATACGAAGATTGATATGTTGTTCCTGATGCACTAAAAGAGTTGATCTGGGATTCTATAGAGGTAACTACGCTAGAGATCAACTGGGTGTTGGTGGACTAGTACGTATCCCACTTACCATAACCAGTTTTCTTCCCGATTGTTATATTGCACAAGACGAGATTTTGGAATATTGTAATATGGAAGAAATTGGATATACTTCCATACTTTGTTACATCGGGTAAGTAAACTATTTTCTTCCTCAAATATTATATTCGCATACCACTTTAATAACGTTTCCATATTTTATTTCAGTTACATATGGGAAATTTGCGATAAAGAGATACTGGCTAACTACATACTAGTAGACGGTGGCGATTTTGCAATGGTTTCGACGAAACAAAATCTAGAAGAACGGGTAGAACGTGTAGTTGATAAGTTCAACACGTTGGTTGATATGAATCAGGGAATATTTTTTCCCTTCAATACTGGGTATGTGTTCTACATTTTGGATTTTTAATACTTATGATTATGTTTATATCAAACTCAATATTGGTTAATTAATTTCTATAGACACCATTGGATTTTGGTCGTCATCATTCTTGCGGAACATACGGCATACATTTTCAACTCGTTGGGCGAAAATTCGGTCCATGAGAGTTTATACCAAATCATAACTTCGTAAGTCTCTAAATAGAAAACTTTTGGACTTTGAATTTATATTTAATCATCCTAATCTTTAGCATTATTAATATAGTGCTTACCGAGTTTGGCATTTAAGACACAATTTGAGGCCGAAACAATTATTTTGGAAATGGGTGAAGGTAAAGTTAAATCAAATTCATTTGTTTATAGTCTTTTTTTTGTGATGCTGATCAATTATCGTTTACTAAGTATATGTAACTAATTTTTCCCCCAGTGCCCTCAACAAATTGGATCAATAGTATGTGGATTTTACGTCCAAATATTCATACGGAAGATGATATACAACACATCCACGCACGTATTGAGACTTGTAAGTTTTATTTATATGTTAAATAGCATCATATAGAACATATACTAATTTGATGTTTTTAATTATGTCTTAATACTTTGTAGTTCAAGACTGGCCCAAATACATTCACTCAAGCGGATATTGATGAGGTACGAGTTGAATGAGCAGAGTACATAGGTAGACATATGATAGAAAATTAGTGTTTATAGGAAATTAGTGTTTATGTATGAAGGAATGAATTAGTTGTAGTTTAAATGTTAATTGAATAGCTAGATGCATGTTAATAGATTCTGGAAGGATAAAATTCTCATTTGGTGTGTACTGGATTTTTCATTATGTTCATATACAGGTGGAGAGTTTTGTTATATAACAGGTGAAATTTTTTGGGATCGCATTATTGCCCCGTCATGTCACTAAAATTTCGTGTGCATATCTATTATTGTGTTAAGAACACATGCATATATGTTTAGAAGTTAGAATTCCATATAAGTTAGTGTGTGGGGTGATTGATTTCATTAAAAACTAGAGTTTAATAGGGGATTGGATAGTTATTAGATAGTTTAGAATTGACTGCCTCTATATTCCTTTTTTTTTTTTTTATAAAGTATAATAACTTTTAATGGCGGGCGTAATATATATCATTTTTAATAAATTATATTTATAGTGTCTTTTAATGGCGGGCACGTCATTTTTATGATCTTTTTGTTTTTTTTATAAATATAATGTCTTTTAATGGCGGACACCCGATGATTGACCATTAAATTCTCGATAATTGACCATTATTTAAAAACAGCCCGAACCCCTTTTGTTGGGGTGTTTTAAAAAAAAAAAAAAATTAAAGGTGGCGGGCATAAATGGGGTGTTTAAAAAAAAAATTAACGGTGGCGGGCATAAAAGCCCGCCATAAAAAATTATTAATGGCGGGCAAGAATGCCCGCCTTTGAATTGATCCCTATTGGTGGCGGGCGTGCCCGCCATCTTTTCCCTGCCCGCCACCGAAACGTTACGATGACAGGGGCATTGATGGCGGGCTTGTGCCCGCCATTGTTGTATAATAATGGCGGGCAATGCCCGCCATCTATAGTGAAAATTGTACTAGTGTGTGGGTGGTAGAACAAGGGAATGAGATTTTCTCTAATTTCCTTCTTTTTTTTTCTATTTAAAATAGGTCTTGGTGACCTAAAATCCCTTCCCAAGGCTTCCTCTTTCGAGTCCCGGCTAAAGCGAACTTTTCTTTTAATTAAAACTCATTTTCTACAAACTCACAATCCACCATTTATGGCTAGGGTTCAAATCCCAATGGAAGCACTTAAATCATAATAAATTTTGCCATTATCCAAAATACTTCCAAACTTCTAAACAACTAGCCCAAACTTCTTGGGTCTTGCAACCAACAACAATCAAACTCGACGAAGGCAGGAATGGCTCTGAAATCCTGAAAATCCTCAACCCCTCACCGGGGAGCAAAAAGACCAAAATACCCCTAAGGGTTAAAAAGCTTTAACGGCCCAACCGAACAACCGAATATTGAACCGAAAGCACCTGAAAAACCCGAATAGAAAACTGGGCCGTTACAAATGACATCACATATCAAAGAGTAACCAAGAAATTGCATGTTCAAGCCATATTTATTATAATAATAAAAAAATTATCTTTCACTAATTTGAAGAACGTTATAAACACTTCTTCAAAATTTTAAATACTAATTAATGTTGAACCATAAAATAAATAAAAGAAAGAAAATATAATAAAAATAAAAATAATGGAAGAAGAAGAGAACGAATTAAATACTGATTGAAAAAAGTGCACCAATGCTAAGACTCGATCCCAACCCGAACAAAATCTCTACAACATCAATCATAAAAGAATTATCAGTAATTTGAATTAAAACAGATCATGCATTGAAAAAAAAGTAAGGAAGAATTATAAATTGTGATATTTATAGAAAAAGTTAGAACCAAGATCTTCTTTAAATTTGAAAAAAAAAACTTAAGATTTTCATTTGACTTTATACTTATTTAATTTGAAGGTACTATACGATTTTAATTTTAATGACTAATAATAAGTTTGTGGTATTTATAAAATAAGCTGGAACCAAGATTTTCTCTAAATTTGAAAAAAAAAACATCAAAATCTTTATTTGATTTTATACTTATTTAGCTTGAAGATACTATAAGATTTTAATGGTTTTAATAATTTGAAAAAAATAATGGCATATTTGTAGATATATAATATGACTTAATGGTAAAATCGTCGAAACATGATTTTCCCCGTAAACCACACTTTAGGTAGTATGATATATACTAATTATTATTTTGAAATAACATAAATAACTTATTAAAGTGTAATTGTAACAACTTTTTCTTAACTAATTAAGTTAATGCATACAAACTCAACTAGTTAAAATGTACTTTCTATATTCAAATTGTTAATCACAAATATTATTGAAAAAAATAAAACAAACAATAGACAACCAAATAAATTAAATATATAATGTTTATATAGTAACTCGTTACATAATTTTTAAACTTCAAAATACTGAGTAGACACAACATTGAAAAAAATACATAGTATATATTTGTTTTGGAGAATAGGGGAATCAGTTTTGAATGTTGTTGTTGTTTTTTTTTTCGAGAAAGAATGTTATATTTGTTATAGCTTAATTTCTGGTAAGTAAATCAATCTAAACGATATAATTTATTTTTAATAATATGTAATTTTCACGTGTGTATGATGGACATAGTAAACAAACAATATTCAAATAAGAGTCCAACTAAAAATAAACAACAAATGATTGATCCATCATTGAAAGATTTATTAAAGAAGAGGCAAAATGTTTATTTAAATTAGAAGGGTATATTGATTAGATTATTCTCAAATAATTTCCAACTTGAACTCGTGACCGTGGAGTTGAAATGGATTAACACTAGACAAGATAACCAACTGCGCCACTGATCCTCGATACATGCTTATATTTACGTTGATAGATTAGATTACAATTATGATATTGAATTTACGTTGATAGATTGATATTTTTACATTTCCATATATTCACATAGTACATGCTTATATTTTAAGTAAATTGGGCGAGCGATATTTGACAATTGACATGTATTATCGACTTAAGAATTGTACATTCGAATTCCTTAACCTTCAAACATTGTTGTTTGAATAAAAGTAACAATGTTTGGATGTGGTTTTAGATGAAAAGTTAGTTTGAGTAATTATAAATTATGAGTTGTAGTAAAAAATTCTATTTGAATGTGGTTTTTTTTTTTTGTAAATAAATTAGATACAATAACTTAATTGAATGTAAAATTGAAATGAATAATTAATTTTTAAGTCTCGTTTATTAACCATTTAGTTTTTAGTTTTTAATTTTTTAAATTTATGGTATTTTTACTCAAATTTATTAAAAGGTATTCCATATTTCCTATATGTACTTTTTTTTTTATAAAGAAAATAGGTAAATGTCAACCAAAGTTAAAAAACAAAACAAACTTTTGAAAGTTTTTTTTTCAAGATTTAGATATAAAGGTAAAAGAAAATTATGCAATAAGATAATTGTAGTAAAAAACTCTATTTGAATGTGGTTTTTTTTTGTAAATAAATTAGATACAATAACTTAATTGAATGTAAAATTGAAATGAATAATTAATTTTTAAGTCTCGTTTATTAACCATTTAGTTTTTAGTTTTTAATTTTTTAAATTTATGGTATTTTTACTCAAATTTATTAAAAGGTATTCCATATTTCCTAATATGTACTTTTTTTTATAAAGAAAATAGGTAAATGTCAACCAAAGTTAAAAAACAAAACAAACTTTTGCAAGTTTTTTTTTCAAGATTTAGATATAAAGGTAAAAGAAAATTATGCAATAAGATAATTGTTACACGCTTAAATTTCAAAAAAACAAAATAGTTATCAATCACGATCTTAATAATTAGAAAAGAATAGAAATGAAAAAGGTTTAGAGTTTAGAAAAAAAATAAAAAAGTTATTTTGAGTAGTTACAAAAATTAGTTTGAATATGATTTTTTAAAGAATAATTGATAAATACTCAATTTAAACCTTCGGTAAGTTAAAAAAAAAAACACCCCAAAAGAGCTATTATACATTTCCTCTATTCCATATAAAATATATATATATATATATATATAAATAAAGTAGTTCAACATATAGAAATAATGTTATAGTTGAAGGGTTTGAATTTATCTTTTTAATTTATGGATTGTATTATTGCCCTCCAATTATAGAGCTCGTTGGCACCCCCACACTCTCCGAGTATTTATTTACGTAAATAGTATTTAGATTGAAGATTTACTAATTCTTTACTAAAAAATTATGTAAAAATAAACTTTTGTAACTATTCAAAATAATTAATCACTTTTATTATTAAAAATAACTATATATTTCTAATAATTCATAACTACTCAAAATAACTCCTCAATATCAATAATTCATTTCTAATTAATCATAATAAATTACTTTTAACTACTATTTATAATCATATCTTTTGATTACTCATTTTAAATTCTCATCCAAACAAGTATTTCCGACTACTCTAAAAAAAAGGATTTCAAACCAATTTTTAGATACAGTTCTCAATTTTTAAGTGCGGATAAAAAAACTCATTCAAATACTTATTATAAAATGTTACCGAATAAATATAGCGTATGAAATAATGATTTATCATACGTAGATTTGAGAATCGAGCAGAGTAAAGTTTAAAGGCATCACGGTAGGCTGGAACAAAAGAAGGCTTATGGGCTCGATTAAAGAGGCAGTTGCTCGTAAAGAGAAAGAGCTAGCTTTCCTGGTTAATAGCAACATAGGAGAGTTCTCAGACGAAATAAGAGCTATTGAGCGCCACATTGATTCATTATTACTTGAAGAGGAGATGTACTGGCATCAAAGATCTCGTGAAGATTGGATTAAGTGGGGTGATAGAAATACCAAATGGTTCCATATGAGAGCTTCCCAGAGGAAGAAAAGGAACAAGATTGAAAAATTGTTTATTAAGGAGGGCATGTGGGCAGAGGAGGAAGAGAGTATCACCAAGGTTGCCTACGACTATTTTGCAAAGATTTATGAAAGACGGTCTGAGTCGGAAGCTGACGTGATAAAAATTCTGGAAGGAGTTAATCGGGTGATTTCGAATGAGGATAACTTATCCCTTGATAGGCTTTTCACTAAGGAGGAGGTGGAGGTGGCTTTAAAAAGTATGAAACCCTCAAAAGCTCCTAGGCCGATGGTACAAATGCTATGTTTTTCAAAGATCTTTGGGACATAGTGGGCAAAGAGGTGATCGAGACGTGTTTGGGAGTGCTTAATGAGGATAAGGAGTTGGGGCCTTTGAATAAAACTTTTATCGCTTTAATTCCCAAAACTCACAACCCCTTAAAAATGGAAGAATTTCGGCCGATTAGTTTGTGCAACACCATCTACAAAATTATTGCTAAGATGCTGGCTAATAGGTTAAAAATGGTGCTTAACAAAGTTATTTCGATCAATCAGGCCGCCTTTGTGCCGGGGAGAATGATTTCTGATAATGTGGTTATTGGTTTTGAATGTATTCATTCCATTAATAAAAAAAGGAAAGGGAAGGAGGGCTTTGTGGCATTAAAGCTTGATATGAGTAAAGCCTATGATAGGGTTAGCTAGCATTTTATCATTAGAATGATGGGGAAAATGGGTTTCAGCGAAAAGTGGATCAAAAAATATATTCGTGTATATCATCATCATTAGTTTTGCGGTACTCATTAATGGTTCGCCTTCTGAGGAGTTCTCGTCAGGAAGAGGTCTGAGACAAGGGGATCCTCTTTCCCCTTATCTTTTCCCAATTTGTGCTGAAGGATTGACATCACTGCTAAATAGGGGAGAATCCTTAAATATGTTTGAGGGTCTTAAAATTAATAGATTCTGCCCTTCCATATCCCATCTTTTCTTCACTGACGATAGTTTGCTGTTTTTTAGGGCAACTCAAAGGGATTGTAAGTATATTAGAGAAATTTTGGAATCGTATGAGAAAGCTTACGTCAAACCATTAATCTGGAAAAATCAACGATGATGTTCAAAGAAGAATGTGCTGTTGCGGTTAGGTGATAAAATTGCTTTAAGTGGGCATATTGGGGTCGGTGTGGATTCGAATCTTGGGACATATTTGGGGATGCCCTCAATGAACAAAAAAATAAGAACGATTTATTTTGCTCTTTGAAGGCGAGGATAAAAATTGCCTTCAAAAGTGGAAAGGCAAAATATTGTCAAAAGGAGGTAAGGAAGTCTTGATTAAAGCGAGGGCCCAAGCAATCCCTACTTATATGATGAGTTGTTTTAGGCTCCCAAAAGGTATAAGTGAGGAGATTGACAAAGATTATGCAAATTTCTGGTGGGGTCATGATAAAGATCGGAAGAGAGTGCATTGGGGAGCTGGAAAAACCTTGGGATGAGCAAGGAAAGGGGGAGTGGGGGATTTAGAAGTCCGAGTCTCTTTAATCAAGCGATGTTGGCAAAACAAAGTGGAGGATTATCCTAACCAGAAAGTCTCTTGTTTCGTATTTTGAGGGGGAAGTATTTTAAAGATGGTGATTTTTAAGGGCAAGGGCGGAAATTCTCCATCCCTAACTCAAGGAGTATTTTATGGGGAAGGATCTTTTCCATCATGGTTATCGGTGGAAAGTGGGCAATGGCCATAGCATTGTAATTGGAAGAGACCCTTGGTTGAATAGTGATATTTTTAAAACTCAGTTAAGTGTTCAGGATCCATGGAAAGATCTTAAAGTGGCTAACCTTATTGGAAATAATTTAGGTTGGGATAAAAGAAAAATTTATTCCATTTTTTCGAAAGAGGAAGTCGATTGTATTGTTAAAATTCCTTTGGGTTCTTCCTTAGGAGAAGACGAGGTTATTTGGCACGCAAGCTCAAATGGGGTCTTTAGTGTAAAAGTGCTTATCACCTTGCAATGAATTTATCAAATTTTGATAAGGCTTCTCCTCTAACAATTCCATGATGGCCAAGATATGGAAATCCTTTTGGAAGGTTGAGATTGCTCCTATGATAAAAATGGGGGCACGGAAAGTGTTAAAAATTTTATTCCATCAAAAGCGAACATTCAAGCGAAGGGAGTGGATATCAACGGTAGATGTATATTGTGTGGGAGGGCAAATGAAACAAATATGCACTTGATTAAAGAGTGCAAGCTGGCAATTCATGCTTGGAAATCTGTTTTTCCTTACTTTACTGATTTTGCTTCTTTTTTCAGTCACCGATTCTGGGAAAGCTTTTGGCAAGGGATTTGTACGAAGATCCTAGGGATGATCATTTTAAAGCAATTATTATTGTGTGGAATATTTGGAAATGTCGAATTCGGTGTTGCATAACAAAATCAAGGCTAACAAAGAGACTTTGGAAAATTTAATTTCAAATTCTATAAATTTATATAGTGTTTTTTCGGTCCTCGTGTTCTAGTGTGGATGTGCCTATCTCTTTGCCTCGCTCATGTGATAGATGGACGCCACGCCGGGGAGCGAAACGGAAATTGAATGTTGATGGGTCGTGGAAGGAGGACAGGTGGTAATGGCGGGGTGGGATGGTTGGTTCGTGATAGAAGGGGTGTGCCAATGTTAGGGGTGCAAAGGGGGGAATCAAGGCGCAGTCAGCAAAGGTGATGGAGTGTTTGGCTATTCGTGAGGGGCTTAGACACATCCTGGATTGTGGCGTAGTTCTTCCCAGCGAGATCTTGGTGGAATCAGATTCAAGCGCGATCATTTGTTTATTAAATGGGGTTTCTCAAGATGTTATCAAATCAAGAATATCGTAGGCGATATTAGGAGATGATCCTCGGTTTAGGAGTATATCCTTTTCTTTTTGTCATAGGGAGTGTAATAGAGCTGCTGATCTGTTAGCAAAGCTCGGACCTCCGCTGGATTTGTTGTTTTGTTTTTCTACAAACTTTGCAGCTGTTCAGGATCTGGTTGGTTTTTTGAAGTGGGGGAATCTCCCCCCGCAGGTCGTTTCTGTGATTGTGGAGGAGTGTACGCTCCATGTTTCGGTTTTTTAGTTTGAATGGTTATGGTTGCTTTAAAAAAAAAAAAAAAGGCATCACTTTCTAAAAGAGAGGTGAGAACACGAAAGGGGAAGATCAAGAAGACGTCATCGCAATGGAATTTTACTCGCTGCCCAACGGAGTTGGTCCAGCTTCGACCCAACCAGCGCCTCACCGCCCGCCAATCTTTGTCAAACCCAAAAGTGTGAAACCAAATCATAAACAATACAAAACATTTCTTGACTGTTCTTCTTCCTCAGACCCATTGCCTGGAACGCCCGATTCCTCTCATTTCTGTGCTTCACTTCTTTCTTCCTCTAACGATCATCGGCTTTACATTTCATCGTTGATGGAGTGTTGATTTTCGTTCTGTAGGAGGTAATTCCGCTTAATTATGCTCTTGTTTTTTTTATCGAATCTGACTGCATTGCTGGGTTTCTAGGGTTTTTGCATAATATGCCTGATGGGTTCAAGGTGGATTCCCATCTTAGTCCAGTTTTGTGGGTTTTTGTTTTTGTTTTCATTTGATTTTATGTTAAAGAATCGATGATCGTTCTCCTGTGCTCGATAAAACGCATACGTATTCGTAGGTGGACCAGGGTATTATTAGGGTTATTTGGTTGGTAAATTCTCATTCTCTCAATAATTTAAAGATTTTGGTTTAGTGATTTTCAAAATTTTGTGTTGGCCATAGAAACACCATAGTTGCAAACTTCTCAATTTGTGTGTTCGTGTCAACTATTTGATGGAGACCATGTTTCTTTCTGCTATGGCTTACAGAAATACGGCCAAGTATGAGTTGTATCTGCTTCGGGTCCTCCAGTTCGGAGAAGAAACGGATCTCTACTCCGGATGATAAAGATTTGGACAGTAAGATTTTTTTTTTTTTTTTTTTTTTGATATATGGGCTGTGAGGACTTGAATACTTTTTAGTTCACTCAGATACAAACGTATTATGGTTATGGAAAATCCATTACTTTTAAAGTGTATCAGCTCATTTATGCATGTATATGAGTTTCATTTTTCCGATACAAAAATTTATGCATATATAATGGGTTTACTAGTGTATGCTTAATGTGATTTTCTTGCTTTGTTTTTCTGTTGCCTAGTTGACTTGCTTGAGAATGTTAAACAATTCTCCTTCAGTGAATTAAGATCTGCTACAGGGGATTTCCATTCGAACAATAGAATTGGACGTGGAGGTTTTGGAATTGTTTACAAGGTAAAAAGAATTTTTTTATGATAATTTGATCATAGGATGGTAGATTGTCTTAAGGCAGTTAAAATTTCTTATGATTTTTTTGCATCCTTTTCCTTTTGTTAGGCCTATTTTGTGTTTTCAGATGTTGCAATGAAGGCATTTAAGAATTGAGCAGATATCAGTTATCTGAACAAGTTAATGATGTGTAATTTGAGTTTCTTTGATTTTGAATTAATTATTAGACTTCTCCATTCAACACCCTAGAGCCTTAGCTTCAATAATTCATTTAAGAGTTCATTTGATAGTGGTTATCTCATCGTAAACAAATCTCAAAACCTGGCCTCTGTAGCACTTTCATTTTATCAATGAAAAAGTTCTTGTTTCTTATAAAAAAAGAGTTCATTTGATAATGCATTTGCTTTCGGAATCATGTTAGTCTATGTTGGCACTGTTCTCTGTACCAGAAACTCTTCTTCACACCGTTTTCTTCACGTTTGATGTTTGTTTTTTCCTTCTTCATCGTCTTCATCAACCGTCGCAATCGTAGCCGATCTATGATCTTGCAACATCTCCACTGCCTTCGACTCAACATGCGCCTTGATTTGTGCTCACCTGCTGCCGCTTCTGTGAGCAATGTGGTGGCTCTATCTCTATCTGATCTTGGTGTGATTTTGGTCAAGCTGTGTGAATGTACTATATCAGTACACAAAGATACATTGGAGGAGGTGTCGCATCTTCATCTTCAGCACTAATGTTGCGTCCATCTCTGAGAAGTTGCATTTTTTGTTGATACAATCCCCCCACTGGAACTTTAAATCGCCAATGGCTTCTTCTCAGTTTCATTAGTCACTGTTGTGTTTCTCTCACATATCATGACGTCTCTTCTCCTTATTTTTCTCTGCTCATCGATCCTCCACTGGCCACCCAATGGCTCCCTTTTCGACTCTTTCAAGGGTAGTGATTTGGCATCTTGCCGTCAAACGCGGTGTGTGCATGAGACATTTTTCCTCTCTTTGGCTTTTCGGGCTTACCCGTTCCTTTTGGTTCATCTTATGGCAGTGACACCCCTACTATTTTTTTTCAACCTGTTTTTCTACACCACCTGACAAGGGGCTCCTTCCACATACACCACCCATTTCTTAGCTGCATCCACAAGTTTTTTCTTCCCCATTTTCTCCGGCTATCTTCTGAATTTTTCATCGGTCCTCGACTCGCAAACATCACCAACTCTCATCCTTCATTTCTTCCTCTTTGTTGAGAGTTTTCTTGTTATTTTGGTGTATTAGTTTGCTTATTGTCTTTGTTTCCTTTGTAATTGCCCTTTAAACCCTTATATTTTTCGATTTTCAGTTCGTTTGTGTGTAACGCTTCCAGTGATCAATGAAATTGTTTTGTTTCCTATATAATTTTTTTTGGGTTTGTAGTCTACTTTTAAAAAATGTCTCTAAAATCATTGTTAAATTTTAATTGGAAAAAAGAATTTCGAAAATTTTTATTTGGATTTGAAAAGCTGTGTTTCTTGTAAAAAAAAGCTTATTTGGATTCTGACATTTGGACTTTTTTCAATAGAAGAATTAAACTCTACTAAAAAAAGTATTAAGGAACAATTTTAACTTTGAAAAAAAATCATTATCTAGGAGCCTAGATTACTGTAATAAAATTCACCTTAGAATTAAACCACATCACATGACAAAATGGTTGACATTTGTTCCAATATTTACATAGGTAGGTAGCTGTTTGATGCTTGATAATGTTTAACAGCACTTTTCTTTGATGAGAGAAAACACCATATGAACTATGATATTACACGGTACTCACAAATTATTTGTTTCTCTTCTTCCTGTACGAAATTTTGTTGCCAGGGCACATTAAGAAGTGGAGTACAAGTTGCGATAAAGAAACTTTCTGTAGTGTCTAAGCAAGGGGCTCGGGAATTTTTGACAGAGATCAAAACCATTTCAAATGTCAGGCATCCAAACCTCGTTGAGTTGATTGGATGCTGTTCTCAGAATGATAACCGTATCTTGGTCTATGAATATCTGGAAAATAATAGTCTCGATCATGCTTTGTTAGGTATTTAAGAAGACTTCTCTTATCAAAAACACATATCATTGCTCTAGTATGTTTTTTTTTTCTTCTTTGGAGATGACTTGGCTCTTGGGGGGAGGGATGAGTTGGCCCTTCGAGCACTTTCCCTGTGATTTGGGAGGATGCTACCTCTTTCTACTCTACCCTTCCCCACCTAAAGGAATCTATGAACTTGCAACTTTGTAGTAAATGCGACATGCTATCCTAATATGTAACGAAATATGGGGAATAAGTTCATTCCATGGTGACCATCTACTTAGAATTCAATATTTTATTTATTTTTTGTCAAGCACATGTAGTAAAGTCTGGCGGTTGTCCGATTAGATTAGGTGAGGCTCCCGCAAGTTGAACCGGACACTCACCGATATAAAAAATAAAAAGAGTAGAAGGATTACAATAATAATAATAATATTTTCTTCTTTTTTGTAGATTCTAAGAATGCATGCGTTGAGCTGGATTGGGGGAAGAGGTCCGCTATTTGCATTGGTACTGCTAGGGGCCTTCAGTTTCTTCACGAGGAAGTTGTTCCACGTATTGTGCATAGAGACATCAAGGCCAGTAATATACTCCTTGATAAGGACTTCCATCCGAAAATTGGCGACTTTGGATTGGCTAAACTTTTCCCAGATGATATTACGCACATTAGCACAAGAATTGCAGGAACAACGTATGTCATGTTACTAGCTTTTGTTTTGTTGTTCTGTGTTTTTCAATTCAACCATCCTTAACTTATACTACATTTTTTAGATACCTATAGGAACTTGCACAAAAAAGTGACTTGTATCGAAGCAAAGTAGAAGAAAAATAAAGAAAATTTTAACAAAAACGAAATTAAAGTTGAAGGGATCAAATCTGGTAGATTCATTCTAGCTGCTGACGATTTGTGTGAAGGTATGGTATGAATTAGGAAATGAAATTGAAATAATCACCACAGAGAAAAGGAAATGTTTTTGGTGTGACAAAAAGTTAATGAGTCTTGCAATAAGAGTTGGGTTGGGTTGAGTTCTTTTTCGGGTTGGGTTGGGTTATAACCAGTGTTTTAAAAGGCGCGCCGCGCCTGAGCGCAAGTCGAACCTTTAGCGCCTCGCTTGGGAAAAGCGAGGCGCGGTTAATTAGGCGCGCCCCTTTTGGCGCCTTACATGAAGCCTCGGGCTCCAAAAGGCACGCGCCTTGTGGACTTTTGTGTTTTCTTAGGGTTTTTTAGGGTTTTACCTCAATTTTTTGTGTTTTAGAGTCCCTATAAGCTTTTGGCTTCGGAGCCCCGTACTAGTCATTCGAAGCGCGACATAACTGATTCAAGACATTTCAATGCCTTAAATAACTTAATTTTTTAACTCACAAAGACGACATTCGCTTAAAATGAAAGGTTAATAGTTGAATCTTATGTATGTTTTATATAGATTCTTTGTTAAACTTCATTTCTATTCATGAATGAAGGTTAATAGTTAAATGTAATATATATTTTATATATGATTCTTGGTTAAAACTTCATTTATATCTATGGAAATGTTTTTATTGTGTATAAACACGCACATATATATATTTTTTGTGTTTTTTTTATATAGTGTGCCTTAGGTAAAAAAGCCCTCGCCTTTTGGTGCGCCTTGCGCTTTTTAAAACACTGGTTATAACCAAACTAACTTGAAATTTTCTATATATGGTGCGGGACCGCGTTGGTGAAGGACTTTACATAAACTTTAAAGGTCTATGGTTCGAACACATGTGGACGCAATAATAATTATTTATTTTGTGAATTTTCCAGTTTTTTCACCTCAAGACTCTCTCCTCTACAATTACCCTTATTTTATTATTATTATTTCTTTTCATTTTCTATACTTTTCATATTTTTATGACTATTGGGATTCAAATGGAAGGATTTTGTTTTCTTTTTTTAAAAGTTGATGGTTTTTTTTAATCACATCTCCTTAAACTAATATTTATCTATATTTTTTGGATTCTTTACTTTTTTTAAATAAATTTCCCAGTTTGCTTGGAAAATTGACCAACTCGAATTTTTGGGTTGGTCCAAAATTTTCCCTCAACCCAACCCAACCCATGTACACCTCTAATTTTTTTTATTTATATATTCGTGAGTGCTTAAGTCAGATTATATGCATCTCAACTATTTTTACCAAATAATCACCTGATCTAGTTGTCAAGGAAACTTGTCAGGAAATGAACAATGCCACCATAAATTAAACACGCCACCTCTTAGTTTCCTGAGACCCTCTTGAGCATTAGGCCCAACACATGACGATTATTCCTTAAAAATTTTATTCATTCTTGGAGTCATGTTTGGCAACTTGGATCCTAGACTTGAACTCATTTACTAAGAGAGAATATGAGAATACAAATAGTCTCAACCACAAGCCTACGCCATGCCAAATATCTTCAACAGGTCAAAGGAGATACATTTGACTTTGGTCATGGTCCATAGAGTCGATAACCTAATAAAAAATCTTTTAGGAAATGCAATACCTTAGGGAAGAAAAAGTCCTACGAATGGCCTATCAATAAGCAAAACACTAAGGGTAAGTAAAGTTTGTAGAAACGAGTCCAATATTGTGAGAAAACAAAGAAACAAGTAGATGTTGGATGGCTTGTACGATGCAGTCGTTGCTAGAAATCCTTAGTATGCGGCCGCATAATGGATTAAAAAGTCGTTTGTTGAGCACAAAAATCCATAAGATATGGAAGTTGTTTGGAGATACACCCGTTATCAAGGAGATCAAAAGAGAAATTGAGATTTTGACAATGTGCAAGGGTTGTTGTGAAGAAAATCTCCGACGATGTATGTTGACTTGATCTTTGGCCTTATCAATAGTTTCAATCTCATTGCCTGTAATCATGGGGAAGAAAACCACAACAACGTTGGAGGTGAGGCATCACGGGGAGTCCGATGTGAACTAAAATCCATGGGAAGAATGTCACGGTGATGGATCTGGCGGAGGAGTCTGTTCTTTCTTTAGTGTTGGAAGAGCCACAGCGGGGAGACATACGAATAAAAATGAGAACCATGCTGGTGAAGGAAAAAGGGGACCCTAACGAAGGCAGAGGGCATGCAGGGGAGGTAAGATGGTTTGTCGTCGAATATAGTGCATGCAGGGGAGGTTAGAGGAGGATGTGGTCAAAGGTTTATCAATACTAGAGTTGTGGGAAAAACTACACCAGAGATGTGAGGCAAAGGGAGATAAAGAGAGGGTTTCGAACGGGGTGTAGGGTGTGGTTTTGGCAAGCGGGTGAGGGATGGAGCCCCATCGCTTGTAGAGAAAGGCTCACTTTCTTCAGTGCTGGAGGAATGACGTTTGAGGAGGAGGAAGAAAAGGATGGGTGCTAGGGCTCCCCCTTTGAGAGTGTTTAAAGAGAGAAGAGAAAAAAGTTAGAGAGAGGCGTTTTTCCTTATAGCCTAACCCAGAATCATGCTTCACATCACCTGTATAGAATCACTCCTCTTCTATGCACTGATTGTTGTTAGTACCGATCAAGTTACTAAGTTTTTCTTTCCAACAGATGATCATCTTGATATATTGCACCTATTACAGCCTATTCAAGCCATGGAATTTTTTGAAGCTATTTGGAGTGGTAAGTAATTGGTATTGGTTAAATGGTTTTGATTATTTAAGAAATTTTTGGCATCTTGAACTTGGCTGACAGTCTTTATTAAGATTCCCTCTCACTAATTTAGATCTAGCGAAGATGTAGTAGTGCATTGAAGTTCCTAGCATAGAGACAACAAGAACGAAATAAGGACATGGAGGAAAGCGTGGCATGGGAGTAAGGATGAGGATGTTAGAGCTGATTGAAATGATGAGATATTTGATTGCTTAGATCTAGGCAGTTGGTGGACTTGCTTTTAAACAGAAAGGTGCTCTTCATGAGAGGGAGATGGTCCTTAAAGAAAATAAACAAACATCCTTAGATGAGTGAAATTACCAACAGGAAGGATGTGCACCATAGACTAATACATTATACAAGGACCACTGGTGTCGACACTAGAACTATTGAATGGTTTGCTGTGTCAGGATGAATCAAATCTCACGTTTTTTACTATTGTAATTTTTTTTTATGCTGGGAGGTCTCAGCCAATGAAGCGAAAGTTTATCATCTAACATATTTTGCTGTATTATGTTCTTAAGAGTGTAATGTTAAACAAGAATTGAGCGGATAAATTTTCTTATTGTCTTGGAATGTTGTTGTCTGCAGTGGTTATTTGGCTCCAGAGTATGCACTAGGAGGTCAGCTAACTCTTAAGGCGGATGTATATAGCTTTGGAATCCTCATCCTTGAAATAGTTAGCGGTAGGCGTAGCAGTACAGTTTTTGGGAGAGAAATACCAATACTCTTGCTGGAACGGGTATGCTTGTTGATATCCAAATTTACAGCTTCCTCCAATTCTTATATACTGGCCATTCTGCTTTATCATTTCTGTTGGTCTGGGTTGGGGGTTCGTTATATACCTTATGATCGTATAAGACTTGAAATTTATGAACTTGTAGATTATGATTCTGAGTTTGGAGTTCTTGAGTATTGAGTGATTTTGCCACACCTTAAATCTGTTGAAAAACTTGCCAAGTATCTCTATAAATAGAAATTTGTTAAGGATCCCACATCGGAAAGAATGGAGATCTCATAACAATATTTAAGAGATCTGAGTTACTCCTCTCATAGCCTTATTAATTTTGAGTGGAACTCCATATTATCTAATAAAATTTTCCATCTGGCTAGGATCATGTGCTTGACACGATGCTATTTCGAAGTTCAACACAAAATCTTGTATGGAAATTGAAGAAAATCGAATACACAGAGAGAATTGAATACTAGAAGTCCTAGCTTAGAGCACTTTCTTTTGTCTTTCCTTGATGGAATCTCTTGTATTTCTTTACCTGCTATCCTTGTTGCTTGTTACTTGTTGCCATCAGTAATTGCCATGAAACAGGTGTGGCAGTTATATGAAGAAGGAAAACTTTTAGACATGGTGGATTCTAGACTAGGAGATTATCCCAAGGAAGAAGTGCTTAGGTACATGAAAGTGGCTCTTTTCTGCACACAAGCGGCTGCAAATCGACGGCCAGTGATGGGTCAAGTCGTCGACATGCTTACAAGGAAGATCAAGCTTAACGAGAAGCTGCTTACCGCCCCGGGGTTCTATGGAGGGTTTAGTGACAATCCGGTGAGCAAGAAGACCTCCAGCAGTTCCACCAGCAACGAGGTATGCTCTGCAGTTGTCTCTATATCTCAAATCACCCCCAGGTGAAGAAGATTGAAAGTTAACGACTTTTGCAGATTATTAAAAGTTGATTTCCTGCAGATGTCTCCATAACTCAAAGTTTAGTTAGCTTGATTTTGCTTAAGCATCTCATTGTTATAATTATTGGGTAAATATTAGCTTTCTTTTTCTGGTTGGAACACCGAGTTGCTCCATATTTACAAGTTGCAACGTTGACTGAAATATATATATATATATATTTTATCAACTGGCATGATGTGTTATAATTCCGTACAGATTGTTCACCATTGAAAATTCAAAATGAATGTTGCAATGGCTCTTATCTCCTTCCCAACAATAATTCCGTTAGATCCTCTTAAAACATCTCAACAATAGTCTGTCCCAAATTTGAAACTCACAAGCTTCACTATAAAAACTCCTATTCTCTAGATCTGGCATAAGTGCCCTCAAATATGTAGAGCGAAACTCTAATCTCAATTATAAAAAAAGCCAAACATGATTTTTTAATCAACATAGTGTTCATGTAAGTTTGGATTCTTTCTCAAAAAAAAAAAAAAAATGATATGAGTCTGAATTCTCCATTCTTAATTATTGATGAGCTAAATAATAATTAAAAAAAAAGGTAGAGGTAAGACTTTAAATATTTTGTTGAGTATGTATGTTTTTTTTTTTTACTCAAATCGACTATAATTTGTTTCAAACAAAAAAAAATCGACTATAATTACAATTTAAATTCATTTAGCATCATTTTTTTAAGCATTATATAAATTAACCTAGTCATCTTTAGACTAAAGTTAACCTAATATAGACAAGGTTTAAATTCATTTGAACCGAAATCTTTTTATTTATTTTATTTTGAGAAATCAAAATTTTTTTTGTTCAGTAAATATGTATGAAATTTAAATTTTATCCATAGAAATGTACTCAAATTCGACACATTGTAATGATACTTAATTCAAAGAATTTAGTTAGATCAATGGATTTAAGCGCCTCTTTCAAAAAATAAATAGCTTTGAACACCTTAAAAAATTAGTTTTATTATTTTAAAAGCCTTAAAATTTTAATTTTCAATAATTGAAAAAAAGATAATTAGCATCATGACAATTACTGCCGTATTTACCCGATGAAATTAAATGGAAGCAAAACATTTTTTTTTGGAAATAATGTCATGTTTTTGTTCTATAGTTTAGAAAGCGAAATTACGAAATTAGCCTTACCTCACGCCAATTGAATCATCCAAAACCAAAACCCTGAACCAAAGAAATTCCTTAACCATACTGAAAGATTGTGGAGACCAGGTCTTCGATTGTTCTCTCAGCTCCGTCGGCTTTTCTGCTCCGACAAATCCCCGATTTCGAAACCCCCAAATTCCCCCAAAAGCCCATCGCTTTTTGTTCAAATGCTACTCTCTTGAGTTGGAAGATTAGCTTAGCTGCAATTCTGTCGCCTTGGATCCAGCGATGATCGTCCGGACGTACGGCCGCCGGAATCGTGGTCTTCCGAGGACTTTCTCCGACTCCTCCAGCGACGCCATTCACGACTCCTTCGACGAATCTCAAGAAAGCTCTCAGGACCCGCTATTCGGCATCGCTTTCTCCTCACAGGACTCCTCCACTAGATGGTCCACTTACGATTCTGAACCCTACATCGCAAATTCGTCTCAGGGTTCGTTTTCAGCGAACCCTATAAGGTCCTCTTTTGACGATTCGCTCAGTAATAAGTCGAAGAAAGTCAAGGTTGAGAAAAGGGAACTTGAGATTCTTAAGTTTTCTCAGCCCGCGATCCCGTCTACGTCGACTTTGATGGAAGCCCAGGAGTTTGGGGAGATGATGGAGCATGTGGATGAGGTGAATTTCGCTTTGGATGGGCTTAGGAAGGGGCAGCAAGTTCGGATCAGAAGGGCGAGTTTGATATCCTTGTTGTCTATTTGCAGCACTGCGCAGCAGCGGCGGCTTCTGCGCACTCATGGGTATGTAAATTTTTTATGGGGTTTTGGTTATTTATAGTCATAGGTGAGGATAGAAGATAGGAAAGCTAGTTCTTCAAGTTCTTAATTTTTTACCACTGTCAGTCCCGAGGGGTGGCTTAGTAGTTGAAGACTTGGGCTTTGAGGGGATGCTCCCCTCAAGGTCTTGAGTTCAAAAATCACCTCTGACATTCCTCCTTCGATGTCTCCGTTGCATGACCTAGGGACAGGCGTGGTTATCCTTATTTCAAAAAAAAAAAATTGTTTACCACTGTCTGAGTAATGCTAGGTTTTCCTTTCCCCATTATGATATGAGACTCTTTCTGCTTCTTATCCCCTCCCCTCAATATATAGAAATATCTTGTACTACATGAATTCCTTTGATTTAATGAAAGTTTCAGGAGTTTGTAGTGAAGAAAATTGTGATAATATCATTGAGAATTGAAAATGTTAGGGCGTGTTCTTAAATTTCAATCTGTCTAAAACTGCTGGGGAACATCTAGGACCGTTGTTTTAGTCCTCTTTGACCTTTCTTGACTATGCTGGGCATGGCATCTGTTCTAGTCTTCTAGATCTACCATAATTCCGCATATGGTTATTCTCCAAACTCAGAATATTGGATTTATAAATGAAAATCCTTAGAATGTGTAATTACAAATTTATATTTTGTAGCATGTATGCATATTTTGGGGAAAGATGGAAACAAACGTTTCATTGATAAATTCAATGGAAGAGTGTATAAAAGAAGGAAAACTAAAGAACTTAACAAATAGGTACTCCAATTAGCAGCAATAAAAATGTATTATAATTAGTAGCATGTAAATAGAACATGGGAGTCGTTGGTTTCTTTAAAAAAGAAAAAAAAATGCACGTCTTTGAACTTCATGTCTCCAACATTTATTATAGACTTTTTTTTTTGTAGAAACACAATCTTTATTTAGTTCAGTTATACCTTTTCATGTGTGGATGCCTTTACTTTTGGGGGTGGGATGGGGAGGGTTCCTTTGAAAATGTTTAACACATGTGAAAGTGTGAGTTTAAACCTATGATTGGTCATATTGGCTCTTTTGAACATGATATGCACGGAAATTTGAATCTAAAGTTCGTTCTTATTTCTGGATATTTAAAGTTACTGTTGACAGTTATGGCTCTCACCCCTCTATTTTAGAGGCCTGCAGGCACCCTTAGTACTCACATTCCATGTGGCTTTGCTGACCACATAGAATGTCAATGTACTTCTACTTTCTTTACCTCACGTTTTATGCTCCTGCAAATTTTTAGTGCTAGATGTTTCCAATTTGTATCTAAACTCAAACATATTCTCTTAGGATGGCCAAGGCAATAGTTGATGCTGTGTTAGGTCTTAGCTTTGACGACCCAGCCAGCAATCTAGCTGCTGCAACTCTTTTTTACATTTTAACGGGTGATGTAAGTGATCTTGCTCTTAAATGTATTATGTTTTTTAGTTGTTGAGTTTAACCATGTGTGGATTTTTAATTTAATGGATCTGTTTAACACTTTAACCATGTATGGTTTTTTAATATAATGGATCTGTTTTCTGAATTATATCCAATAATGTTCACTTCTTCTGTGTTCAACTCTCTCAAGCACATATGGGCTTAATGATGATGACAAGGCTCTGAAATATTTCATTTCACAATCTCAGGGTCAAGATGATCACCTTTTGGAATCACCAAATTGTGTTAATTTTTTAATTAAATTGTTGAAACCGATGCCCTCTATGGCTGCTGAAGTGAAAGCACCTAGAATTGGCCATAGGCTACTAGCCATTCGAACAGATTCTGATACCTTACAAAGTACAACAAAAAGATTGGACTCCAGCTCTTCTGCAATTTTTTCAAAAGTTGAGGAAATTCTTGTTAGTTGCAAGGAAATAAAATCAAGAGGCAGAGACACCAGCACAAGTGATAGGCCAGAATTGTGTCCAAAATGGATTGCATTACTGACTATAGAGAAAGCTTGCTTGACTACCATTTCCCTTGAAGGTAATTCTGATGACAATTCCCTTCTTAATCTCATGTTAGAAATTAGTTCATTTTTCATTAATTCAATATAACGATCACGTTTCTGGGGAATTTCAAGCCTATATAGATATTAATTGAAATGGAGAAGAGAAAGAAGCCAAGAAGCCATTACCATTACCACAATGAATGAAGCGTCATGATCTTGGCTGAAGTCTCCTGATCAACAATTGTTTACCATTTTTGGATTTCTAGTCTATCAACTCACTTTCTCTTAGCATAGCTAGAGTCTCTTTTCTTTCAAAAAGTTATGGATTTGAATCTACAATTTGACTGCTGTGTTATCTTGCAATGTGGAAGTACTGAAGAATGAAGATGGTTTAATAGTTTACTTACATTCTTGGCCTCTTGTCTAGCTTCACAACCATTTGATATTTCTTTTTGGTTTTGTTTACTTCGTATGTTAGGCGTTTGTTTAACATTTTTGAACTACATAGCGCTAATTTTTGTGAATTTACATCATCCTCTCAGAAACATCTGGTGCTATAAGAAAAACTGGTGGTGACTTCAAGGAAAAATTGCGAGAGCTAGGAGGACTTGACACTGTCTTTGACGTTGCCGAGGATTGCCATTCCAATATGGAGGTGTGAGCCTGTATGTTTTTTGGGATCTTATTACTGTTTCATTATACAGATTTGCAGTAGCTACAATGTGGGGGAGGGAAGATTTATTATTATTATTATTTTGGGGGGGGTAAAAAATTCTAAATTGCAGTTTTTGGGATGTGATGAAGGGGTATCTTCTTTTCCTTTTCCTTCTTTTAATTTTAATTTTTGGGGGATTAAAAAGAAAGGAAAAAAAAAACTCAGTGTGGAAGTGAACATGGAGTATTTTGTATTTGGTTAGGGAAAGACGTTAGAATCTTTAGAAGAGGAGAGATCCTCAGAGTAGACTTGGGATAATGATTACAAAAAGAATTAAAAGTGAATGTCATACGATTGTTCTGCAGGCATGTTTAGACAAATCAATAAATATTTATCCCATTCCCTTTCCATATCATTAAATATACTGGTATTCCTTTCTATCCACAAACTTCAAAATCCAAATGGTAGCTTTAATTAAATTCGTTCACAAATACTTCTTCCTTTTCTTTAATTTATTGCCAGTTGCCACAGTACTGATTTAGGTTTTTCTTTGATTTTTTTGTAAGTACTGAAAAACATGTAAATAACTGATTACATAGTAGTACCCCAAATTTAGGACAGATGAACAAAAAGAAATGCCTTTGACTTTCCTCTGCTTTCTTGCGAAGGATACACTAGTTCATTTTCTTGGGATAATGAATTGAGAAATGCTGCTGGATTGTGCTGTCAATCCTTAATAACCCTTAACAGAGAAAAAAAAAGATTGTAATTTTATTCATTCTGCTGCAGTGATATTCTTTTTACCTTGAATGACAGTTTTATCATTTATGCTTTCTTTTGTTATGATTTGTCATTGTTAAGAATAGTCAGCTGCATCTTATTGTATTCTGATCTGACCGCTTAAATATTTGTTGCCCATACCAGAGTTTGGGACCCAGTTTAAACAGATGTGCTACCAAATGACATATAATCTGTAATTATTTATTTCAATGAAAAGCATTAAATTCCTGTATCATGATAAGCATATGAATGATAGCTACATTTTTTGGTATATCATGGATTTTATACTCTTTCCCAAGTAAGAATATCCATTTTAAATAAAATATATGTGGCATATGAGAGATTGTTTTTTAGATGCATTTTATTTCAGGATTATGTTATGTGAAACGTATTTCACTGTCTACACAGGATGCAAGATATGAAAACTTTCTACAGAGCCTGATGCTACTTTTGAAGTGCTTAAAGATAATGGAAAATGCGACATTCCTTAGTAAAGATAACCAGGTATGCAGAAAAGTGGCATCTCTCTCCATCAGTTTAACTTCAACCAAATTCACAGTTCCTTATGACCGTTTCAATTCTTTTTTCTAACTTTCATTAATGACAGAGCCATTTGCTTGGAATTAAAAACAATTTGAAGGGTCGAGGAACACCTCAATCTTTCACGGAAATCATGTTAAATGTCATCAAGATTCTGTCAGGTCACTAATTGCACAGGGGTTTCGTTTTAATCTCGTCCAATGTGTTGTTTTTTGTAGTCATGTTATGCTGATTAATGAAATTTAATTGTAGGTCTGTATTTACGCAAAATTTCTCCTGCTGGTTTAAAGAACAAGAGTTCAGCTTATCTTCTTGATGGGCCTTGTAATTCTTCCGAAGTGTTTTCAGAGGCAGATGGTGCATGTAATAGTTTTCCAATTCTTACATGCTGTTTTTTATATCTCATAGCACAGTATTTCTTTCCAGATGCAGCATCTTATGTTCCTCACTGTCTTTTACATGTAATTTCTCTTACATCTGCAGTGAACAGAAAGATAACTCTATCAAGCAGTAATTCAAAGACATCGTGCAACACCAAGAAGAGTACTATGTCCGACAAGAGCTCTATTATATCCCAGAACATGAGGAGTGCCACAGCTCGGTTAGACAATTCTCTAACCACTTTTGGAACTACAAGCACTTCTATGGCAAATACCAGTTTCTTCAAAATGAGACAAAGTTCTTCTACATTTGGTTCATCTAGTGTTACATCAAGAAGTATTGATACTGGAGCAACTACATTGAATAAGGGGAATAATAATCCCAATTTCACAGAAGGTTTTGATCTTACCTTTTCAGAGGATCAGGATCCATTTGCTTTTGACGACTGTGATTTTAAACCCTCTAAATGGGAGGTACTTTCGAAGAAAGAAAATAAACCTCGGGCTAAACGGGGGGTTGTCAAATTTAGAGATCTTGAGAATGGATCTAAATCTCAGGTGGTGACGAGTGAGAAAGAATCAATTGGTGGAGAAAGTCATCATTTCAATGAAATTTCATGCTCAACACCCTTTGATGAGGAGGGGTTCAGTGTAGTAGCTGACTGTCTTCTTACTTCTATCAAGGTTTCCTAATATTTTATCAACTTTCATTTAGCGTTTACGTTATGCACTCATTTTCTTTGAGATTTTGAATGTTAAAGTTCAGGGTAATTATTGAGTCCTTTGATTTGGATGCCTTGTAATATAATTTCTTTGATTACTTTCTTCTAAGCCAATTTAAATTTGCAATTCGTACTTTCTTAGGGATAGGGCTATGATTTGTCCTTCCAGGAGTATGATCTGTCTTAGTTTAAATTTATAAAAGGCTTTCGACTTCCATGGATTTGGATTACATTTAGTTACTTGTGTTAACATTTTAAATGTACACCCATCAATTGTAATTCTCTGTCTTATGTTTTACAGGTTTTGATGAACTTGACCAATGATAATCATGTTGGCTGTCGACAAATTGCATCATGTGGAGGATTGGAAGCTATGTGTTCACTGATTGCCAACCATTTTCCTTCTTTTTGTTCCACTTCCACCTTAAATGTCTTAAAAGTGCATACATCAAGTCTCGAATTTGAGCCTCAGAACGACAAGCATCTAACTGATCAAGAGCTTGATTTTCTCGTTGCAATTTTGGGCCTGCTTGTGAACTTGGTGGAGAAGGATGGTCATAACAGGTCCGTGTCACTTCATTTTTTAATATAGCTGCTTGCTGATTTGAATCTTTTGATACAAAAGATTTTCACATAAATTCATTGGATGCTCCTTCTATTTTCCTCTTCCTCTATTTGTACGTCGTTGTCTAAATTTATTGTTCATACTATTTCATGGGACAACCATATGCTCTTGTAGTGCTTCAATGCTCCGCATTAGGCATCAAGAAAATCAATTGCTGGCCAATGTGTTTGGTAGCTTAACGTTAACCTATGCATATCTTCTGAACTTGTATAGTGGCTTACGGATCATTATGTGCACTCGAATACCATATAAAATGCTTTCCATCAGAAATAAAATGCCATGTAAAATGGTAAATACTTGTGGTATGTACTTTATCAACAGATTGTAACCGTAATCGTTCAAAATTATTTTTCGGAGTGTCATTTAGTAGAAATGCTATATAATGATTAAAGAATCCAATAAATTACATGTTGCCGTAGAAAATTGAAATTGCAGTTTTGAACCATATTCAACTAACTACTTTAACCATTGCAGGTCACGGCTTGCTTCGGCTAGTGTTTTGATATCTAGCGAGCATGGACTAGAAAAGGCTCATAGCAACATGGTTCCGCTAATATGTTCCATCTTTCTGGCCAACCAAGGAGCTAGCGATGGTGTTGGAGAAGGGCAGACTTCGCCATTGGTTAGTAGCTTTTCGATCACTACTTTTTTTTGTTTGTTTGTTAATGGGGCGAGCCAAAGTCTGATAACCTGAAAATTTTAACTTTTAACTCAAGAATTTTATTTTATTTTTTAATAATAACTTAATTCGACACTTAACTTGCGCTGGGTTAGTAAATTTTTAGTTGGGTTGGATTTATGTAAATTACGGTTATGTGGCTGTTGTTTTGTTATTAATTTAAATTTTATATATTTTACCCATGGTCAGATGATTTGAATATGCGTTTCATTTCACTAATAGCCTCTTTGCAATTTTATTTCCTCTCCACCACGATTTACTTGCAATTAAATTTATCTTTATGACAAAGGGAAATAAAAAATTTCAAAATGATTTTTTACATTTTCTTACATAGAACCTATCAAAACTTGCCCAATCCAAATTCCAACGATTGCAAGGCATTGTTAACGAACTTACCACTGGAAAACGGTCTAAAATTTCATTCAAATGAAACTACCCAAACAAATTGAGGGTTATTAAGGAATGGGAGTCTAACCTGCATTTTTTATGAAGACCCTCCTCGAGTGCAAGTATTGCAGAGGCCTAGACATGAAAGGATATGCACCAATGGTAATAATTTTGGGTTTTACATATTACATACCGACCTATACATCATTTGTGGCATTGAGCAGAATGAGGAGGTAGCTCTTCTGGAAGGTGAAAAAGAAGCAGAAAAAATGATTGTTGAGGCTTATTCAGCGTTACTTCTAGCATTTCTTTCAACTGAAAGGTTAGTTCCTTTCTCTTAATATTGTAACTCAATAAGGTTATCTTGAGCATTTTGTTCAATGGATTTGCTTTTTTTGTTTTCACAGCCCGCACATACGTGATGCAATTGTCGACTGTCTTCCAGAACACAACCTATCAATCCTTGTGCCAGTTTTGGAGCGATTCGTGGTATGTATATATTCATTTTGATTTTCCATTCTTAATGAACACAGCATGAAACTGGCATATGAAAACATGAAATGCTCCACAATAGGATGATGAGTTTTTCTTGGGATGATTATTTGATTGCACACAATCTGCTTCAACCTGGTAGGGACAACAAATTTCTACAAACTTTTACCACTTTGGGTATAAGCTCTCATGATTTTGTTTTTGATCGTTACTCTAAAGGTCTCATGTCAATTGAGGTGTTGTCCTCTCCTTATATACTGAAGACCTTTCCCTTTACTTAGTAATGTCAGATTTTGTTTGCATGCATTAGCATCAATACAACCCATCCATGCATTAACTGTGTTAATGATTGAATTCTCGTGCAGATAATTTTGTTTTGTTCTTGTTCAGGCATTTCATTTGACATTGAACATGATTTCCCCGGAGACGCACAAAACCGTAACCGAAGTGATTGAATCGTGTAGAAATTGCTGAGAGTTAAAAGCATGGAGATCCTGTAAATTCTTAACCTTTCTTAGTTGGATTGCTTATCCTTAATCGATAGATACCATAAAAATAGAGAAGCAAAGCTGCAACATACCGAAGAAGCCAGAGGGCTTATCGCTCATGTTGTTTTGTGAATGAATGACCATTGTTATCTGTACCATTTTCACACCAGTTGGTGGGATTTTCTTTCTTTCTTTTTTGAAATCTTCAGAGTTCTGTTCTTATTTTCTTTTCTTTTTTTCTTTATTATTGATAGTCTTTCTTATTCCTTCTATTTTCTTTTCTTTTTCTTTCAACACTACCATCACCATTGTAGTTGTAGGTTAAGGTAAGATGTTTGTATACGGAGATACTATAGTGGAATGAAATCATTATTCATTTTCGACTTTGTAATTTATAACCCATTTCTTCCTTCCATATCTCTGTATTTTTGTTTTCAATGTATGGATTTTTTTTTAAGGTCTAATGTTTCTCACTGAATTTAATCTTATACAATTCTATTTTGTCCGAATTATTTTTAGGGAATATTAATTTGTAATTGGCCCTAAATTTAATCATGTTTAATTCGTTATCAGTTTCGAGATGCAACATATCTGTTCGTGATTGAAGGTCAATGATAACTGCATCTTCCTAATTGCTTAAATACTCCAATTTGACTTGTAACTAGACAACGACGACTAAATGAGCATTCAAAGAATAAAGATCCCTAGTTTTCATGGAAGTTGAACAAAGTAGTCAGTAACACAATAGAACAATCTCACCTATGTTAGCAATCTCAAGTAAATAACCTATCTTTTATTGCCCACTGTTGCCAAAAAAAAAAAAATTGTACCCCTAAGGCCCCGTTTAATAACTGTTTGGTTTTTTGTTTTTTATTTATGAAATTTAAGCCTATTTCAATTCAAATTTTCTACTATGTACTCCATCTTTCTTACAATGTATCTATCTTTCCTTAAAAAAGTAGAAAAATACTAACCAAATTTCAAAAACATAAACAAATTTTGGAAGCTATTCTTTTTTGTTTACAAATTTTTGTTTTGTTTATTATAATATAGGTAAGAATGTAGATATCCAAATAAGGAAAAAAAATATAATAAGGTAGTTATTGTAAGCTTAAATTTCATAAACGAAAAACGAAAAACAAAATGGTTATAACGGGGCTTGAACTTTTCAGGTTGTGTCAATTTTTAGAAAATTACAATTTCATCAACTTTTAACCTTTTTTTTGTTTTTCTCCAACAACCCAACTTTAGATGCAAGCTTCCATGATCGTTATACATTTTCGTCAATATATCTCATTGAAGGTTAATCTAACATGCAACATGAGGCAGTGAGATGAGCGACCACCACGATAACGGCGATTGGTAACGAAGATTGAAATCAATTAGCTCAAATACTAAAAAAAGTCATTTACATAGAGCGTATAACACAAACCAGAACATGAAATCTTCACTCAACTATGAAATCATATTTGTACATCTGTATTCAACAAGTAATCTGTCACTCTCGGTTCATTTTCCACATCAACAAGTCACACATGTTTGACAAAATCCTACAAACCCAACTCTGATAAAGGAGCTCCACACCTTCTATAGGCTTGCCATTCTAATGCCAGTGTCTTTGGCAAATGAAGACGCCTGGTCATGAGCCTTGGAAAAGCTGACATAGAACAGCTCTGATGCTACGCACGTGAAGACGATAAAAGCAGCCCCAGCCCCAAACACTCCTCTCCTCAGCATCTTGCATGAAATTTGCTCGTTCATCAGGGTACTCACGTACTTGGTATGGTATGCGTTTCGCACCGAACCAGCCAGCAGACAGATCGCAGCTATGAGAAAACATATCCTGAAATGTCTATGCAATGAAACCCACCAAACACAAATTTGGAGTTCGATCGTGATACTCAGAAATTGAAAACATTCAAAATATCTTGTCGATATCGTAGACTAGTACCAGTCAAAACAAGCCTAAATCAAATTTTACAAGTAATATTCTCTATACATTATAACATGCCAAATTATCTCAAGTGCCCTACGGTAAGCATTTCAAATCAGTGTGTAACAATTAGTATTCCATTTATGAACACATTGAAGCTAGGAAGCACATACACTTCTATTTTGACAAAGTATCTGTGTCGTATTCATGTCCGACACCGATACTTCCGGACACTCGTCGGACACGTGTCCGACACTCAAAATTCCATGTCCTCTTTTATTATTATTATTTTCAATTTCGGACACTTAACGGACACACCATGGACACTTCATGGACACCTCAACTAAGACTTATTTGTTTCCAATGATGGATGACATGACAACAAGAAGTGTTGGTGGAGGCCGTCGATGACGATGTCTATCGAAGATAGATGGACTAAAATGGAAAAAGGAAAGAAAGAGAGAAAATAGAATGTAGGGAAGGAAAATGAGATAAAAACTAAAATATTTAGAAATTATTATGGATAAGCTTATAACTAACTAAAATATTTTGGATTTCATCTTTTAATAGTATATTATAAAAAATAATAATAAATCACGCATCCTCGAAGTATCCGTATCCTGCATTTTTAAATAATGGCGTGTCTACGTATTCGTGTCGTATCCGTATCTCGTGTCCGTGTCCATGCTTCTTAGCATTGAAGAGCCACTAGAGATCCAACTGCTTCTGAGAAGTCTCGATAAAGAACAAAATTCCCCTACATTGGGGATATGACACCTTAAGAGTCATAAAAATTATATATTTTATGAAATAGTTTTCTTATAAAATAACTTTTTGTGGCTCTTAAGGTGCCACATCCCCAAAATGTAGGGGAGTTTTGCTCCTCGATAAATAGGAGTTTAGGGTTTTAAATGTGTTATGTGCTGGTTCGTTTTACCACTTCAAGAAATATCATATCAAGAGGAAAACTTGCCATTTAAAATCATCCTACAAGTGAGTGAACTCCTAGTTACTGTTGACAGTATTAGGATTTTGCAAAGCCAAGCAGTAAGCACAGCAAAATTTGTAAATATTGAAGGTTGAGCAATCAAAAGTACCAGCAAGTAATGAAAAGTGTAATAGCCCAAGCCCTCGAACCACTCGGTCGTAAAGCTTTCCCACAGCATAAGCATCGACTTGCCACCATTATGATCACTTGGCTAGCAAATAAGATGAGAATTGAACCCACACCTAAGCCAGTTGCAATATCTGAATCATATGCACAGAATCTTGAATTGCCTGATTGAACAACCGTGGCCTGCCAAAGGATAGGTCTCACTTTTAAGATACACACATGACACATCATACCCATACTCCACTTTTATCTTCACTTCCAACTAATTTAAGTATCAGAATCATGTGAGCCCTAATATCATAATATTCGATTCATCTCGAAATCGAAAACTTAACATACCAAACTGGTTCGTGTATGGTTTAAACTACTACAGGCAACAGGGTGCAGAAAATGTTAATGACCAAATTTGTTTTGCACTTTGACAATCAGTAAGCGATTTCTTCTCATATTAAGTTCAGCTATAACCTAAAACCCGTCTCTCCATTCGATTTAATTTCAAGTTCAACAAAAAACATTTCATGTAAGTTGATTCTCGAAATCTTTTCATACGTGGTTTCGTAACAAACTAGTTTTCAACTATAATTTAATTTGAATATCAAAAGAATCGTGGGGTTTGATTAAGTTGAAGATTTATAAAAAAAAACTCACGACCTAAACAAATCAATATAAAAGCCATAACCGAGAAATCACTGAGCATAATCCACAAAGCGTTTAAAGAAAATTCCAATAATAGAGAGTTGCAACAAATACATATAACTTACAGTGGTTCTTCTCTGCTCAGCAGCAACCGCAAGCGCAAAAGCAACCAGATCAAAGACAAACACCACAACCAAAACAAGCATACCCATATCTCAATGATTCAACCTTAAAAACAAACCAAAAATCAAGAAATCAACGAGAAATCCAAGAACGAAAACAAAATGAAATTCAAATTCAAATTCATTCAATCTAAAGAAGAATGGAATCAAATTCATTCAAAACATACAGCTCGTAAATGGATTATACTTGAAGAGGGTTTATAAGAAGAAGGAATGGGAAAATCAAAGGGGCGGATCTCTGCAATAAACTCTGGTTTTCGTTAGGCTGTTTTTTTAGCCCGAGAAGAAGAAAGGAAAGTGATGGCTTTATTTATTTATTTGTTCTTATTTTTGCCTTTTGGACGAAACGAAGGTTGCGTTGCGTTTCTTTCGCGTGTTTGACACGCTTCTGGAAGATGCTCTATTTAGTTGACCAATGAGGCTTCGTGCAACGCACGTGCAGGGAAAGAGCGTAGGGTTTGCTTTTGCGCTAAGGAATTGATTCTGAGCCGTCGATTCATATCATTTGCAAATCAATGCACTTCATTTCGTAAACACAATTTTTATGACCCTTATTATTAAACATAAAATGTTTCTTCACTTCCAATTTTACGGTTTCGGTTTCTCTTTGTAAATAATATATATTTTCTTTCATCCATTAATATTTTATTGAATATTATCTTCAACATCCAACAATCATCACGTACCTCCAATGATCGAAGTTATAAGTTATGATTGTTCTCGAAGGAGTGACACAGTGATTAAAAACTTAAGTTTTGAGAGTATGCTCTCCTTAAAGTCCTAGGTTCGAAACTCAACAATGACATTTCTTTAATGTTTTCGATGTCTGATTTAGAGATGGACGTCATTACCTTATTTCAAAACAAAAAAAAAAGTTATACGTTTGATTTCCACCCCTCTAATGATTGTAACCTTTAAAAAAATACTAGCTTCAACAAGATTTTTATCACTTACTTCTTAATAATCATTTTAAATATTGTCTAAGATATGATTGTTTTTTCCCTCGAGATAATTCTTGTCAATGATTTTTAAAAAAAATATAGCAGCGTTTGTAATTAAGGGTTCGGTCAACTAGATTGTCTAAATATATATATATATATAAATCGTAATTAAACTAAACCATTTTGTAAATACACAATCGAATCGACACTTAAAGATAAAATTAGATGAAATTATTGAAACGATTAAAAAATAAATGGGAAAGTTGACATATAAATATTTTAATATAATAGATAATGTTTTGGAAAATCGTCCAACCATATTTGGCATTTCTAATGTGCTCTCACTTTAGGAATCTCATACTTATTTGAAAAATGAAGAAAATACTTGCACTTTCTTTTTATATATAGCTTTTGGGAATCTTCACTTTCCATCTAAACTTCACATCTTTATCAGAAACATGATCCACTTCTCTTTTATATTCATTTTAAGAGTTAAATTAAAGGGTATTCCAAATGGAATCTTGTTGATGATCATCCTTTTCTAAAAGTTTTTTTTTTTTTTTTTTTGTACTTGTTGGGTTTTAGCAAAATATTACCTATGCATTGTCTCATATCTGAAAAAATACAAAGCTGTAGTAGTTCCAAACACTATAAAAGAAGTATATGATTTTGATTTCAAAACATACTAGTTATAAACATTTAAAATTTGGTGTATTGATTTTAGTTAAATTTATTTTGTATTCTTTTGTGGAAAGTGCAGTAAATGATGTGGGTAGTATAAATTTTGAAGAAATTGTTTATATGATTAGGGTCCAAATATAATTTATTTGAGTGAAATTTCTTTTTTATTTTGTTGATTCTTTTAATTTTTCAAGTTATTTTTGCTTATTCTACCATAATTAGAGATTTTTCTCCATCAGTATCCTTAATAAAAATTCAATGTAAATTAATATTATGTCACTAAATATAAATATTTGTCCCAATTGGTTTGGTGTTCAAATATGAGTTTTGAAAATTGCGACCACCTATTTCAACATTAAAGGTTAATCAAGGGTAGAAAGTAATATAATTATAAAATTGTTAAATCATATAGGAACACAATTATATTAAATGGCATAATTAAAACTACCCATTGAAGAGCTATATTAATAGAAGTATGCAAAATTGTTTTCTAATCTGTACTTTTTTATCTAGTAATATAATGCATTGCAGACATTTTCTAAAATCCATGGAGTTAAGAGGATACATATGTAACACAAGTTCGATAAATATTACAAGGGCCAAAGTCATATTGTTGGGCCCTCACTATTCCGACGTGGAGAATCAACACCAAAAGCCCACTAGGCCCAAACTATGAAATTCTCATCTGAAGAAATGGACATATTCACTAGGCCCAAAATGGTGATGATATTCAATTACCCTACTCCATAAAGCAACTCTATTGAGACGTGGTGATCTCGAATCAAAAGTCTATCCTGAATAGAGATTGAGGCTATCATTAAATTGATCGAATGCTGTTAGTAAATTGATTGAAGACCATTAACAAATTGATTGAGGCTATCAACAAACTGATTGAATCTATCAACTAAAAAATGATTGAGTCTTTCAACTAAAAAATGATTAATTCTATCAACTAAAAATTGATTGAAGTTCGAGTATCTTAATCATGTTACAATGACCACCCCATTTTTCTGTTATATATATGAAATATTTTCAAAAAATGTTACTGTTGGTATTCTTTTGATTTTTTTAAAAATTATGTAACTTTAGTGACATCTTATATAATTTTACTTAAATTTAAATTTTTATAACATTACAAAAAAAAAAAAAAAGCCAATAAATACATCTTATATACAAAAGAAAAAAATATACAAATAATTGCATCTTATATAATCTAATAACTACTAAATTACATATTCAAAATCTTATATAATCTAATAATTACTAAATTACAAATTCAAATTTTATGGGTCAATTGTTATTTAAAAAGCATCTATAAAATGTGGGCGGCATATGACTAAAAGGCATAATTCCAATTTAAGAACTGTACAAAAAAAGAAAAATGATGTCAATTATTTAAAAAGCATCTATAAAACGTGGGCGGCGTATGACTAAAAGGCATAATTCCAATTTAAGAAACCGTACAAAAAAAAAAAAAATTGGAGCCAGTTGATCAGCAGGCCTCTTATTTTTTTAAGATAAGATTTCCAAATTTATGATTGGTGATTTATCCATAGATTATTCATGTCTTAAGTTCTTCACAGATACCAACAAAAGAAGTATTTTCATTTTCATAATATTTCAATATTATTAAATCACACCTAGAGATAATCCATGGGGCGGGGCGGGGCGGTGACGGAGATTGCTTTACTGTCCCCATACCTACTACTTATTTTCATTCCTATTCCCGCGAAATTTACGGTAAAATTTTGCGGAAAACGGGGCGTAGATTTACTGCTGATAAATCACGAGGATCGAGTTACCCACGTAGAATTATTCCCCATTTAACTTTCTTTTTTCTTTTTTATTCTCAACATTTTGCTAACTTTATCTATTGTTAACTTAATTCACTAAATCTTAGATAATTTTTTCAATATTAAAAAAATGTTTATTGATTTTTAATTAAATAATTAATTAAGTAAGAAAAATATTAATCCAAATAAATATTTTTACTACTTTATGTTTATTAATGCATTTAGAAAAATTAAAAATATATATACATACAATATGGACGGGGCGGGGAACGGGGAAACGGGGATGGGGAATACATTCCCCGTTCCCATCCCCATTTAGCTTGCAGAAAATTTTTCATCCCCACTCACTTTCCCATTCATCGCTTATTTGGGGGTGGGGCCCCGACTCCATGGAGAAAATGGACATCTCTAATCACAACATCGATAACGTCCGAGCAAATATGTGGGAGAATATTATCATCAGCTCCACATTTTGGTGTACATATATATTTATTTATTTATTTAACGATAATCAATGGTAAAATTATTGAGTGTCGGTAGCCCAATTGATTATTTTGTCTGGTGTTAATCCATTTTAACTCCACAATCATTATTTTCATGTTATTTGAGAGTAGTTATGCACTCTATAAGAGGTTTGTTGATTCTCTTTCCCCCACTTTATACTAAAAAAAACAACAATAATGGAATTCTTATCACTTTAAACTAGAGTAAAAAATTTCTTAATCATTTTTTTCACAACAAAAAAAAAAAGCTTAATCATTATATAAGAATATACAGAGTTAGCTGATTCATTCCAAATTCATACAGTATGATACGATTAACAACTTAATTTGAATAGGTCTAAATGATTCATCATATGCTATATTCTTGATGTCAACCATTGAGAATATGAGTGAAGACATGGGGAGACTTTTCAATACTTTATGGGAAAAGTTTCCTACACATTGATAGGTAGAATCTTACTTAAAAGATACATGTGATATTATTTGGTATTACATAAATATAAAAAGTTAAAATATTATTTTGATTTATAACTTTTAATTCTTAAAAGTTTAATTTTAATCTTTCAACTATCAAATTTGTTTCATTTTGATTTGAACTTTCAAATTTGTTGTATTTTGATTTAATTTTCTTATATTTTAATTTAGTTTTTAAAATTTTAAAAAAAATTAAAATCGGTTGTTATTAGATTTCTTTTTATAATATTTCTTAAAACAAATTATCATCTTTCTTTATAAAATTTAAAATATGTTCACATATTTTTTTTTTCTATTAAAATTATTGATAATATTGAATTTTTTTAATTCATCAATAAAATGAAATTTATTTAAAATCTAAACACTAAAAATTAAATATTTAAAAGAATAAAAAACTTACGCAAATTTATGAACTAAAAAATAAAAAAATTGAAAGTCTAAATATCAAAATGATATTTTAATCAAGAAAACAAATTATTTATGTCATATTTGATAATTATTTTATTTTTTATTATTAATTTTAAAAATAAAAATCATATATATTTGATTACTGATTTTAATTTTATATTTTTAAAAATTTTAAAAACAATATATGATAACTATTTTTTATTTTCAAATTTCATATTTTATTTGGACTCTTTTAAGATTATTACCTTTAGTTAGTTTTTTTTTTAGTTTTTAGATTTTGTTTAACATTTTAAAAATATTTTTAAAATTAAAAAAAAAATAGTAATCAAACAAACCTATTTTTAAAAGTTAAAAACAAAAATAGAATACTAAGACAATAATTATGAGAGATTTGTTTTATGTTTAATTTTGGATGAAGAAGTAGAGAAGTTTTGGTCGTGCTTTGTTGATGTTGATGTTAAAGTTGAAAGACAATAACGTGAAGATATTTTGGACATAAATACGACGTAAAGTAAGAGTCTTTATTAGAAAATAAAGTATAGATCCAATCATCGAACCTGGTATGGGCTCTCTGTTTCTTCCATCTCCACCGCCACTTTCCACGGCTCCTTTCCGGTTTAATAACAAACCCCAACCGGTTTCATGCAACGCCTCCACTCCCAACTTTGAGAGAAGAAACCTTCTTATTGGGCTGGGCGGTCTAACTCTGGGCCCAGGCCCAGGCCCATTCGCCTTAGCCAACCCGGTAACAACCCCGCCACTGGACAAGTGCGGTCCAGCCGACTTGCCAAAGGGCGCCATTCCGACCGACTGCTGCCCGCCTCCATCGGTCCGAGTCAGGGACTTCCGACCAACCCCACCCCGGAAACTCCGGGTCCGACCGGCGGCTCATTTACTGGACAAAAACTACATAAAAAAGTACGAGCTAGCCATGGAGCGGATGAAGAACCTGCCAGAATCCGACCCGAGAAGCTTCACACAACAAGCCAACATTCACTGTGCTTATTGTAACGGCGGCTACGACCAGTTGGGGTTCCCGGTGGAGCTCCAGGTTCACAACTCGTGGCTGTTTTTCCCGTTCCACCGTTTCTATCTCTACTTTCACGAGAAGATATTGGGAGACCTGATTGGGGACCCCACCTTCGCCCTGCCCTTTTGGAACTACGACGCTCCGTCGGGGATGACCATTCCGCCCATTTACGCCGACCAAACCTCCCCGCTCTACGACGAATTCCGTAACGGAGCTCATCTTCCGCCGGCCTTGGTGGATTTGGATTACAATGGCCGCGACGGGCCCACCGTGAATGAAGCAGAGCAAATAAAGAGTAACCTTGGGGTTATGTACCGCCAGGTCGTGGCCGGCAGCCGCACGCCGTCCCTGTTTTTCGGCGCCGCTTATCGTGCCGGCGACGACCGTTCACCAGGTTACAGCTTTTTTCTTCGCCACACATTCACACATTTTTTAAAATTTTGACTTGCAATACATTATCTTTTTTATTTTATTTTTTAAAAAAAAAACTGCAATCTGCTATTTTCATTTCTTTTAAATTCTACTTCGTTGAGTTTCTTTTGAAAATTATTTATTGATTTTTTAAAGGTTAAAATAACATTTTGGTTTCTCGACTTTCAAATGTCCAATTTTAGTCCCTCAATTTTTTTGTTTGTCCAATTTTGGTCCCTCAACTTTCAAATGTTTTCAAATTTGGTCCTTAGACTATAAAAAAAGTTAAAAAATTGTTCTTTGGTCAAATGAATTTTTTCTCACTCTTAAATTATTTTCTCTCTCTAGAAATTTTACCTCTCTTCAATCCACTTCTCTTCCCCTCTTTTCTTTTCTTTTTTTCTTCTTTATTTTCTTTCTTTTTCTTTTTTGTTCCATGGTAGACTATGAATTTTAGAAACAAAAAGTGACAAATCAAAGTAGGAAAATTATTATTTAGAAAAATTATCTCATGTTAAATAATTTGATGAGATGGATTGAGGAGAGAATAAGAAAAAAAAAAAAGAGGATTAGAGAGGTGGATTTAAGAGAGATAAAATTTTTAGAAGGAGAAATGATGAAGGATGGAAGAGAGAGAAAATAATTTAGGAGTGGCAAAAAAATTTATTTGACGAAAGGACAATTTTTTAATTTTTTTGATAGTCTAAAGACTAAATTTGGACATTTGAAAGTCGAGAAACCAAAATTGGACAAACAGCAAAGTCAAGGGACCAAAATTGAACAAACTACAAAGTCAAGGGACTAAAAATGATCATTTGAAAGTTTAAGGACTAAAATGAAACAAACCCTAAAGTTGAGGGACCAAAATGGTATTTTAACCTTTTAAAAATAATTATTTGGGCTCAACTTTAAACTTTTTAGATGTTTTCTATTTATAGTTTTTTTTTTAAGATTCGTTTTGTTGTTGGAACACGTATATTTACGTTTGTTTGACCATTAGGATTGAATTGTGTAATTAATCAACAAAGAAGTTTAAATGGGTGGATTTGATTAAATTTAATTTTATTTACAAAACTCCTCTCAATTGGAGAGTTAACTATTCTTTTATAATGATATTGGTGAGTTGAGTTAAATTTAAATATATCAACTAACAATTAGTTATATATATACATAATTAATATGTAACATACTTATTTTATCTTTCTCTAAATTTTATTGTCACTTCTGGATTGAGTTAGATGTCTATAAACCAGTTTAATTGTCTTGTTTAGATAGATTATTTATGTTTTAGTCTTCGAACTTTTTAAAAAAATATATATAATTGTTATTAATAAAATGAATATGGTAGCCATAAAAATTGTATAGATAAACATTGAGTGAGCAAATGAAAATTAAAGATAATTTCTTTAAGTTAAGATAACGAAATAAATGAGGTTTTGTTTTGAATTTTTTTTTATGCATAGCAAAAAAGCAAACAAAATTTATGAAGAGTAGAATTTTAAAAATAGTTTATATATAGTAAAAAAATTGGACCAATTTTTATAAAATAACTACGTTTTGATCAGTTCGGCTGACGTTACTCTAAAAGTGTCAAATCTAATCTCTTTTAATCTACTGATATAGATATAAAAATGTGAAACATTATAATTCACATGTGAAAATGTTGATGGAAAAGTAGACATATAAACAAAAAAAAGTTAATACCAACATCACAACATGTATGCTATAAAAAGTTTAATGATCAAAATAATTAATTTTGTTAATAAAAATAGGCATACTAAGGAGTGATTGGCTGCATGTGAGATGAAATGAGATGAGATGTTAATAGCAGAAAACCTTGTTTGAAATGAGATGAGATGACAGAAAAACTTTGTTTGGGGTGGCATGAGATGAGATGACAGAAAAACCTTACTTGGGGTGGAGGGAAAAAAGAAGAGATGTTAAGATATGTTTTAAAAAAAAATTATTCTTATATTTTTTTTAACAATAAAATTGTTCTTTTTCTTTTCTTTTTTTAAATAATTATTCTCAAATATTTAGCTATTAATATAATAAGTATGTAAATATAACTACTATCATAAATAAAATGTAAGTAATATAAATTTAATATTAAGTACCCTTAATCATATTAATGTTTTTATTAAACAAAAAATAGTTTCAATGATATTATGTACGACATAATAACCATGAGGTTAAAAGTTTTTAATCTTTCATATTTAAATATTGTTTAATTAAAAAAAATTATGAGAATTTCTTTTTACACCACCAAAATAAAATTTGACTAATCTAAAATATTTGTACATCATTAATAACTTTTTTTAAAGAATTATCAGACTTGAAACTTGATAGCAATTTTTATTTTATTTAAAACATTTTAATTTCTTGTACCTTCTATACATTCATATTCATAGTTACCGAAGGTCAAAGAATTGTTAATAAAATACACTAATTAGTAGGTAATAATAAATTAAATATATTTATTTTATTAGTCATTGATACTTCTAGGGAACCATAAACACCCTGAAATTTTTTATTTATTGTTTTTTTGTAGTTAAAAGAGAACTCGGTCACATTTTGATAATAATTATTACAGGAAAGTAATAAAATATCCCTCAAATTTTGGAATTTATTGTTTTTTTTATTAGGTAGAATAGATCTTAATCCCTATGACTCATACAAGTCTTGAAATTTATAGTTGTTTTTTTGTATATACAATCAAGACTCTCAAAATTATTTAAATTAATTTATCCTTTCAAAAAAAAAAATATCAATTCTTATTATTATTTCTAAGTGCAACGCTCAATGGCAAAGTATAAAATTTGAATCTCATTTTTTTAACAAACAAAATGAGTTTAATATTTTTAAGTTTATTGAAAATAAGTTCATACTTTTAAATATATCGTAAACTACGGATAAAAATTCGATGTGTATATATTATTTAAATTTAATTTTTATTTTAATAATAAATTGATATATTTATTGTTAACATTAAAAATAAACACATAAGTTTTAATTATTAATTTTTAAAATGATATTTATAGTCTATCTCTAAACAATTGAAATTCTATAATTTTTATCTATTTATTTTAATTTTTAAAATTGTAATATATTTAAATAAACATTTGATATAATAATAGTATATTTATTATAATCATATATTAATATATTAAAATAATAATATTATTATAAAAAAATATATCAAACATAAAATAATAAAATAAGTAAATATATATATAAATAAAAATATGAAAAAAAATTAAATTAAAAAAAAGAAGAAGAGAATATGAGATGAGATGAGGTGAGGAACATCTTGGGCCAAAGAAGGTGTTGGGCTTCCAACACCTCACCTCACCTCATCTCCTCTTAAAACAAACATCTCCTAAATGTTCAAATATCAAAGTAGAAATTTGTATAGAGCAAGATAGTTGTTTAGAAGAGACTGTTCTTTTTTGTTCTTTGAGTTTCAAAAGAAAGATATAGATTTTTTTTTAATTCTAAAAAAAAAAGAATGAAACTTAACATTGTTTCGTTGATTCTTTATTGTGTAGCCTAATTCATTTTTGTTATATCGTTGCAGATCATATTGAAAAGTTGTAAAATAAAATATTTATAAATGATTTTAAGTAAATGTAATTTGAATTTCTATTATAAAAAGTACATGTAATTTGATTAAAAAATTTAAAGTAGATTATATAACTAAAGAATAATTATATATATTTATAATTACAAATAAAATATTCTTAAAAAAAACTAGAAATAAAATTTTATATAGTAACTTCTAAGTTTCCGAACTTATGTGAATATGTGTACCATCTATTATTTATTTTTGTTATAAATATAGATGGGATGTGACATGAAAAGATGATGGTGAAAATAGAAATTAATCACAATACAATATATAGAATCCAGGGGTTATCACAAAAATATATTGTATGGCCCACAAAAATCTAGTGTATGGCTCACAAAACCATTAGTATGGATAACCTTTTATCCATCCCTTGGATCACAAAGTATTAGTACCCAATGAAACAATCTGTTTTAGTTTTTAGATATTTAAAATAAAATAAAAACTAATTTCAATATTCTTAATTAGACGGTATAAATTTTCACCCTTGTTGCCATGTAGAGTATAATTTTACCCTAAATTTTTACGGAAATTTGTACATTCTATCTTTTGTACCACAATTTTTAAAATAATTCATGTATAACACTCAACTATTGATAGATGAGTCTATCATTAATTGAGTTCTATTGATGTACAATAAACCAATGATAAAATTCTATCATCCATGTAAACCTAAACTCAATTTAAATTTCGTTTTACAAATAATTAGTTTTGATTCTGTGTTATAGATAAAAATACTTTATTTTTTTATTATATATACGGAATCCCCAATTTTCAATTTGGTGCAATTGTTTTCTCTATTATTCAATTCATGCCAATTCATCCATTAGTTTTAACAAAAAAAAAAAATCCTTATAAACTAACTAACTTTATTAAAATTAAGCAACCTTATCGATATATAAACTAAGTTCTAACTCTATTGTAATTCTTTTGTGAAAAAGTTTCAATTTTGTATAAGAAATTTGTTGCATATGCAATTTTATCCGATGATACATTTAAAATGTTTTATGTTAAATCATTAACATTTATGGGGTGATTGGATTTTGGAGTTTGGGAGAAGAGAGGAGAGGTAGTGGAAATGTGAGGAAGTGGAGTAATTTGGAAAGATAAAATATTTGTTTGAGAATTGATGTTGAGGAGAGATGTTAGAATTTTTATTTTGGGATTTGTGTTTTGAAAAGTGATGTTTGAATTTATTTTTTGGAGAATTGGTGTTTAAGAGAGAATGTTTTTTTCTATTAATTTTTATCATAAGAAAGTTTGATTTTATGCTTTATAGGATTAAATATGTTTGATAAAATGTGAGGAGGAGTTGAAGAAGAATTGAGAGAAGTTGTTAGGTACAAAAAACAAACAAATATGGAGTTGGATAATTTCCTTTTCCCACCTCTCTTAACTCCTAAATCCAATCACCCCTATAATTTGATTATATAATAATTTTTTTATATGCGTATGCTTTTATTAATCCATCAATATTTTGTGAATAGGAAAATTTTGTATTTTTAAAAGTTTACATGATTATAATAACAAAACAAAAGTCTTTAAATATCAAAATTAACATAAATGAAAAAGAAATGCTAAAATTGAACATTTGGTTATAGTTAGCATGAGATGTTGGGGTTTGTTTGTTTTTGTCATCTAATTCAACACTACAAACATAAATTTGATCTTGAAAAATGGATATTTAGTGATGTAATTGTGAATTCACCCGTGGCTAAAAATAACAAGAAATTTTTAAATGGATCAAACTATAGATTAAATTATAGTTTTTAAAAATGATATTAACTAAACTGTATAATGCACCACCCGTAACGTACACAGGAGCTGGAGCAGTGGAAAACATTCCACACGTTCCGATTCACAGGTGGTGCGGCGACAAAGATCAGCCAAACGGCGAGGACATGGGGAACTTCTACTCAGCCGCAAGAGACCCACTATTCTACGCCCACCACTGCAACGTGGACCGCATCTGGTCCATCTGGAAGACCCTGGGCAAAAAACGCAAAGACATTCAAAACCCCGACTATCTCAACGCCTCTTTCTTATTTTACAACGAAAAGGCTGAAGCCGTCCGAGTCTACGTCAAGGATTCTCTCAACACCAAAAACCTCGGCTACGTTTTCCAAAACATTGAAATCCCATGGCTCAAATCCCGCCCCACTCCCCGTAAAAAGCTCAGAAAATCCCCATTTGGCGTTGGGCTAGCCCTGGCCCAATCGCCGCCCGAACTGGGCCAGGCCCAATTCCCGCTGAGCTTGAACAAGATCGTGAGGGCCCGGGTGAGTAGGCCCAAGAGGTCGAGGAGTAAGAAGGAGAAGGAGGAGGAAGAGGAGATTTTGGTGATTGATGGGATTGAGTTCGACACCAACACGGCGGTAAAGTTTGATGTTTTGATTAACGACGAGGATGACGTGGAAATCAGACCGGATAATACGGAGTTTGCTGGGAGCTTCGTGAATGTGCCGCATTTGAGTGCTAAGAACAAGACAGCTAAGACATCTTTTAGGTTGGGGATTAGTGAGTTGCTTGAGGATTTGGATGCGGATGATGATGAGACCTTGGTTGTCACTTTGGTGCCTAAGCTTGGATGTGAGGGTGCGCTCCCTCTCACCATTGCTGATATCAGGATCGAATTGGAACAATAGTGTTTTTCTTTTAATATATCTAGATTTCATGTCGCTGCTTTTTTTTGTTTTATTCAGAAGATATTGTCTTTTTGTCTTCCATCTTTCCATTGTTATCTATTAATGTGATTTTCGTTATATTTTTCCTATAGTTAAAACGTAAAGATTATTTTTTGATATTTACAAGATAGATGAACTACTATTGCAATTTCTATACAACCTCACCCTAAGAATACTTTAAAAAATTGTTCAATCACATGTATGCAAATGTATAATTGTACTAAATCGATACATTTGTGAAAATTCTTTTGACTTTAAAATGACACCATTACAAGTATAAAGTTTTAATTGATAGAACTCTCAACGTTTAATTACACATTTTCATGAAGAAACACGTTTTAACAGTATCATTCCTAAAAGATTAATGTTTTCCTATGAATTGTTTCACATTTTAATTTGAACACTGCTAAGAAGATATAACACAAATTATCAATTCAAAATCTATGCATCTTTGAAAGCCTCCATTTTCAAAAGGCACCAATGATTTTGTCTGCCTTCAAAATAGTGGCTTAGTTCATCTTTGCAGCTTCATCCTGCCTTTCTGTAACTCAACATAACCATAAGTTTGGAAAGCTCTATCTTGGGATATATTGTCACAATATTAACAACAAATCTTTTGCATGGTTGATTCAAACATGTGAAGGCTAATTATTTGGTATTTCAAGTTTAGAGCACTTGTATTTTTAAATATGTACGTATAGATGTTGGGCTCTCATCCATTCTTTTACAAGGTCCTATCCAAAAAGAGGAAAAAGTTTAAGCACATAGATGCAAAACCTTTCTCAAATATCATTTCCACAGTAAAAATGCAAGATATGGTGTACGAACAACTACTGATCTCACATGGTTCAATGATTTTTCAACAAAAAAGTGGAAGAGAGGAGAAGAAAAACATATTTAAAGAGATGGAGGTAATCATAGTTGGTGAGATTCACTCTCTATTTCTAGAGCCAATTCTCGTGTCAGTCTGTCGGCGCGCTCGTCGTGCCCACCGGCAAAGGTGTAAACTCGGTATGCAAATTGAAACACTTTCCATAGCATCTTAGAACATGCCTTGTTCAAATTTTCGGACTTAACTTCATTTTGTGACCTTTCGATTGCTGCCTTCAACTCATTTTTTTCCTATAGCAACCACAAAAATGAAAACGGTTATTTTGTTCAATTAAGGTTTTGAGTATGTAAAAAGGTTTTAGTGAAACCACCTTCAGAGCTAACTCCATGCAGTTGGAAGAGACGTCCACCATCGATTCCTTGATTCGTATTAAGACACTGAAATCGAATTCAATACCGTGACTCTTGAATCTCTTTGATTCTTCATCCTTGGTTCGTTCGAGTGCATCAAGTTCTCCTTTAATCTGTATTTTTACATCAAAGTCAAAAGCGATGGTTCATATATAGACATGGTGCAATATGCCAACTGCTTTTCTAAAAGAGAATTTTGTTAAATCATTACTTATCCCAAAAGCTCAAGCTTATGAGATCCAAAACTACCTTATTGAAGTAGCTTTCGACTCGATCAAGGAGCTGTGTCATGGGAGAAACAATCTTCCAATTTTGTAGTTGAACGACGATTGCATCTAACTTTAAATATAACGCTACTGCAGTTCTTAAAGTTTCCAATTTTTTTATGGGAAATCCTTCAAACCTTGCTAGTACCTACATCAATAATAAGATAGTGTGAAAGCCTTTTATGTTGAATAATAGTGTGAAAGCAACAATTAGAAACTTGGGAAGGAAGGATTAGCACAAACCTGTGATTCATCAGTTAGTTTTTCCAGTATAGACTCCACACTCTTGTGGAAAGAGAGCAACTCACTCATGTTTGTCGACTTGAAAGTCGAAATGGAAGATTTAAGCGCAGTGATTGAGTTTGAGTGTTTTCTAAAGTCTTCTTCAATTTGCTGAAAGTATGCTGATCTGAAACATTCCAAAAGAAACAACATTTATATTAGGTTTCATATTTAAGTCCTCTGTTTATTTAACATGAATGTATGCAGAGTGAACTTGTTCAATTACATTTTTTTTGCACTTAATAAAAGAGTTAGCTTGTACCTTTTTGTCATCTCCGCCAATGCATCAGCCATTCCTTGTTTTCCTCCGGCACTGTTACCGCCGCCGCCTTTTCTTCCATGAGCACCCTTAAGATTTTGATTGGATCCCTCTACCTTCTTTTTTAGCGTCCGGTAAAGGGTTCCCAATTGATTAGATCTCTTAAGTTTAGTAGCGGCTTTCTTGGAGCGCAAGGATTGAAATGCACCACCAGGAGGGGGTGGTGGAGTTAAGCCATTTCCTTGGGGCATTGGAGGAGGGGGTGCACCCCCTTTTAAGGACGACATCGGTGGAGGTGGTGGTACACCCGCATTAACCATAGAATGCACTACACTTGCTACTACCTTGAATGGTGGTGGAGGAGGAAGAGGCGCCATAGAAGCTGCGGCAGTAGGTTGTACCCCAATTTGAGGCAATGGTGGTGGAGGTGGGGGTACACCTGCATTAACCATAGAATGCACCACAGTTTCTATTACCTTGAATGGTGGTGGAGGAGGAAGAGGCGCCATAGAAGTTGTTGCAATAGGTTGTACCCCAATTTGAGGCAATGGTGGTGGAGGTGGAGGTTGTGAAAGTTGTTGAGCTTGTATAGTATTTTCTTGTATTGTATTTTGGTGCATCATTGGTGGGGGTGGTGGTGGAGGAGGAAATGTTGATGGCATTTTTGGTTGCATAACAACTGCAATGAGTGGTGGTTCTGATGCAACATCTGGTAATTTTGGTGCATGAAATTCTTCAACAATTACAGCAGCAACAGCTTGGGAAGCAATATCATTAATTGTTTCAGCAGTTTCTTTTTGGCTATTTGCCTTACTCAAATCCAACTTCTCTTCTTTGATATCACTCATTTCAATTTCTTCAGTTTTATTTGGCTTTTGGCTATCTGCCCTGCTTAAATCCAACTTCTCTTCTTTGATATCACTCATTTCAACTTCTTCAATTTTATCTGCCTTTTGGCTATCTGCCCAACTCAAATTCAACTTTTCTTCTTTGATATCACTCATTTCAATTTCTTCAATTCTATCTGTCTTTTGACTATCTTCTCTGCTCAAATCCAACTTCTTTTCTCGGATATCACTGATTTCAATTTCTTCATTTTTATCTATCTTTTGGCTATCTGCTCTACTCAAATCCAACTTCTCTTCTTGGATATCATTGATTTCAATTTCTTCAATTTTATCTATCTTTTGGCTTTCAACTCTCCTCAAATCCAACTTTTCTTCTTTGATATCACTTACTTCAATTTCTTCAATTCTATCGGCCTTTTGACTATCTTCCCTGCTCATATCCAACTCCCCTTCTTTGATATCACTTACTTCAGTTTCTTCAATTCTATCTGCCTTTTGACTATCTTCCTTGCTCATATCCAACCCTTCTTTGATTTCACTCACTTCAACTTCTTCATTTCTATCTTTCTTTTGGCTATCTTCTTTGCTCAAATCCAACTTCTCTTCTTTGATATCACTCATTTCAATTCCATCACTTCTATCTGCTTTTTGGCTATCATCCCTGCTTAAACCTATCTCTTCTTTGGTAACACTCACTTTCATTTCTTCATTTACATCTGAAGCATCGATCTTTTTAGAGGTGGGCTGGTCATCAACATCCATCGTTGATTCCTCGATGATCGTCACCCTGCTTTTGGAAGGGCACGCATTTACTCGAATATGAGACAACCTAGGTAGCAAAAGATGCTTGATATCAATGGGGTTCAACTTTTCTACAGCTTTAACTCTAAGAGACCACAAAAGGGGAGAACTACAAGAGGCATTCTCCTTTTCAGTTGATTTTCTTTGGTTGTTCCGGAAGTTTGCAAGGACGGAAGTTGGAGTTTCTGGAGAAGAGCAACAAGAGCTATTGGTTTCGGAGCTCGATTCCGTTGAGCTCGTGCTTTTACGAAAGGAACTTGCTCGTGAATAATAGTTCTTAGAATTAACATATTCCTCTATCGTATCAAACCTTTCATTCGCCATACTAACGATGCAATCTATGACAGCCAACACCGTTTCAACTACATAAAGGAAAGGTTTTATCAGTTATAAACCTGATCGGCTCATACTTTCTATAAACAAAAATCTATAAGAAACTTGAAAACTGACCAATTTCATTGAAACTCGAGTTTTCCTGACATGATGAAAAATTATATTTCGACTTGTCCCTCCATTCATGATTTAACATCCACGAATCTCCAATCGATTGCAATGCAGTACAGAAGTAGTGCAGACTCTAATACAGTTGCAATGCACATAACATTAATATTTCTAAGGTTGTAACCAACAACATCACTGCTTAGGATTGTGAAACACACATATTTATAGAAAAAGAAATCAAAAGGCCTGCAAAACATACCTGTTCGATACATGTCGGCTTCATTTCAGAATATTGGACATCCGAAATGATTTCTGGATACAACTTATGAAGATCTTCCATCGTTCCCACCACTAGCTGCCAGAACCCATCACAAATCACAAATATTTCAAACAAATGATGATTAAAAAAAAACAATCTCTAATGAACCAAACAAATAGAAGAAAGTTGTTGGTCTACCAAAGCAATCTACAAGTTCTTGGATTATAAAAACATCACAAATTTTGTCCTTTCACAACTCTGAAAAGTTCTTGATGCATGCAGCTGGAAGTTTCACTTTCCATTAATATTTGATCAAACAGAAAGAAATTTGAACAAGTATATGATCAAAATGTCTATCATTAAAAATGAGATAAACTTATTGGGGGTGTCTTAAAATTCCATAAAGAGATTCAACTTGAAAATTAGTTGAACAAAAAAGTTACCTCATTTATAGATATAGAGCTTTCTATAGCAGGCAAGTCAATGATATCTCTGAGAATCAAGATTTTCTTTCGCAACTCCATCATTTGAACATAATTATCTTTGCATCTCGAAGATTTCTTACTTCTAACAACTTTGGAAAGCTTTGGTTTCTTTGTATGTGTCTTGGAGAGCACATAAGAACTCCTCATTGTCTACAAAAAAAAAAAAAAAAAAACATAAACCATGTCAAAGGTTTTTCTTAACCAACAAGTAAAATTTTTGACTTTTTTTTTTTTTTTTTTTTTTTTTAAATTTATGTTTTCAAAACAAGTGAATGAAAACCCCAAAAATTTAAAACAACCAGATGATGATAAAGAAACATTTTTCTAAGTAGCAAACCAAACAAACAAACAACCCTTTATTATGTTTTTGTCTAATTCTTTTCCTAGTGTTGATCAACACAAAATGTGGTGAAATGATTGAACAATATATAGAAGGGAAAGAGGAAAGGAGAGACAATGGGAAAAAAGCTTCAACCTTCTTTAAGCAAACCCACATCCCCAAAGGGCAGTTGGAAAAGAAAAGAGAAGAATGAGTCTGGAAATGGATTGTTAAGCATTAGAAGAATAAAAGGCTATGGATTTTGAACATATTCATGTAAAAATACATCAAGATATTGTTAATATCACAAGAAAAGTGAAGAAAAAGAAGAACAAACCTCGAGCCCATAAGCCTTCTTGCGAAATAGGCGCAAAGGACCTAAACCACACCAGCCACCGGTAGCCATAACATGTGCCCAAAACAAGCCTTAAAAAGGACTTGAAATGGCAAAAAACAACAAATGAGTATGGAATAATGGAGCTTTTCTCAAGGGGGTTTCAATTTTTTATTCAAAAAATGTTTGTTTATTTGTTTGGTCGGCGGTGTTGAACTTTTCTCAAGGGGAAAAAGAGAAGAAAACCAACGATTCAAAGAAGTTTATTATGTACAAAAAAGAAATGAAAAAAAAAAAGAAAGATAAATTTAGTGGAGCAATTGGGTTGGGATTGATGGAAGATCCTAAAGAACAAAAAGGGAAAAATAAAAGGGAAAAAGAAAAAGAACCAAATGGAAATTAGTGCATTGGAACTTTCTCCATAATAAAAAAGAGACAAGCCAAGAAGGGTGAGAAACAGAGTTGGGGATTTTAAGGAGGGGTGCTAAATCTTCCATACAAGAAACCTAAAAATGAGTTTGTTTTTTTCTTTTTTATGGGTGTTTTTGGTTTTTTGGGTAATTAATTTAGGCCAATCCATGCCTCCTAAATTACAGGAATTTGATGCATCCTATAAAAGTTCGTTTGGTTTTGATTTGCTTGACAGCCTATTCATACTTTAAACTGATTTTCTAAACACATTCTCTCAATATTTTCTATTATTATTATTATTTTTTACCCAACTTTTCAATTCTTAAGCAGATTAGCTTCGACTCTTTTCTCAACACCATTTCGAATGAAGGTTTATCTTCTTTCTGGTTTACATCAAATTTCAATAATGATTTTTTAAAAAAAAATGTATATCAGTTTCCAAATTAACTTATATACCTATTTACTATTTTCATAAGAAAAACACTTTATCATATTTAATTATCAAGAAAATTAATTTTTAGTTAAAGGTTATCGTGAAATAAATTCACTACTTTCCATTCTATAAAGGTTATCGTGAAATAAATTCACTACTTTCCATGAGTAGACTCTCGCAGCTATTAATCAATCTTAATTAAATTTAATTAAAAAGCTCTGCACAAAACTAATTGGTTTTTGAGATTTAAGATTATTCTTATTCAAATTTCTTACAATATGTTCTACATTTCATATAATGTATCAAACTTTCCTTTAAGAAAGTATATGAATGATAACTAACTTTCAAAATAAAAACAAGTTTTTAGAAACTTTTTTTTTTGTTGCCAAATTTTAGTTTGGTTTCTACAAATATAGGTGAAATATAAATATTAAAATAAAAAAACATACGGTAAAATACTTGTGGTAGACTTAAATTTCAAAACCCCAAAACAAAAAAAAAATCTCAAATGAGGCCTTAACAAATCTCTTTCAATTCTAACTAAGTGTGTTCCAACCTCTACTCAAAAAGAAAAGAAAAAAAAAACTAAGTGTATTCCAACCGTTATTTTTTTTTCTCAAATGCGTCTTTGTTTTGTGTTTTTACGGTAGTATTCAAACTAATAAATTATAGAAACTTGAATTCTTCTAATTTATATTAAGTTTGAAAATCTATGATTTCTAAAAAAGAGTTTTTTTAAATTTTTTTTTATTATTATTATAATGTAAGCTTTATGAAACTGAAAACGACCGTCTAAAATGTATGTTTTCCTCGATTTATATATAGACTTATTCGTGTTATTATATTTAATTCGTGAACCAATCATTTTCATGACTCATTCCGTAACAATCTATTTTTTTCCCTTTTTATTTATAGTTTTGATACGTTTGGATTAAAAAATACTTATTTCAAATTTTTAAAGAATAAACAATTCTTTTCATTTTATAATTCTATTTAGAATTTATTTATTTAAAATTTTTAAACCTAAGGTTTTTTTTCCAAGACTTTGACTATGATTTTTAAATCATTACTAAATAGTGGAGGAATTGTTAATAAACAAAACACAATCTATTCTTAATTAGAAGATGATGGTTAATAATAATAAACAAAATAAGAATCATCGTGGCCTTAACAAATAACAAATAATGAACTAAAAAAACAAGAAATAACAAATGAAAAATTCAATAAGGTATAAGAAAAGAAAGGTCATAACAACTCATAAGAAAATTAATTTGTTTTTAGGCAGAAACATTATATATGGGGTTCCACTAACTTTAAAAATATGCCGATTTTTTTTTTTTTTTTTTTTTCACACATGTCTTCACTAGTGTTGACACCAAAAACACCCTTTCTTTGGAACCGTTTTTGTCCACGTGATTTCTTTTGAAATTGTTAAAGTAGTTGACATTAGCTTATATATATATATATATAAGTTTACTAGCCCTTAATGAGCCATTTGTTTGACATATTTAGGTAGCTTTTGGATTAAGAAGTTATATTGAAGAGTTACATTCAGTAGTTAAAAATTGAGAATTATGTCAAAAACTCGTTTGGATGTAGTTTTTGGGTAGAAGAGTTAAAGTCAAAACCTTATTTGGATGTAGAGTTAAATATGAGTGGTTATTTTTAGTAGTTAAAAAAGAAATTATTAAAAATGAATAGTTAAAAATGAGTTATTTTGATTGATTTGAAATGAATGATTAAAAATAAGTGGTTAGAAATGATTGAGTAGTTATAAATGAATTATTAAAAATGAATGGTTAGAAATGAGAGTTATTTTTAAAAGTAAAAATGAAGAGGAGTTAATAAAAACTCGTTTGGATGTAAGTTTTCGAAGAGGAGTTAATAACTTCTAATGCTAACTCCTACCTAAATATGTCAAACAAACACCCCTAAAGTTTAGTCTATGTTGTTTTATAGTGTTCACTGTTCATATAAATATTTTTTCTCTATTTTCTACTTATTTTCTCTAAAAATTATCGATGACATAAAACATAGATTCATCACTAAAATGTCATATGCCTAAAAATTATCTATAACATTTTATTTGAACTAAAAAAACAAAAATACCGAATGAATGTCGATGCGATGTTTGCAATTTTAGGGGGTGTTTGTTTTAAAGAGGAGATGAGATGAGGTGAGGTGTTGGAAACCCAACACCTTGTTTGGCCCAAGGTGTTCCTCACCTCATCTCATCTTCTTTTTTTTTTCTTTTTTTTTTTAAATTTAAAATTTTTTCATCTTTTTATTTATATATATATATATATATATATTTACTTATTTACTTATTTTATGTTTGATATATTTTTTATAATAATATTATTATTTTAATCTATCAATATATAATTATAATAATTATACTATTATTATATCAAATGTTTGTTTAAATATATTAGAATTTTAACAAATAAAATAAATAGATATATATAATCTCTTAATATATGACGTTAAATTTTCATATTTTTATTTATTTTTTAATCGTCTTTAATAACTAAAAAAGTTATAGAATTTCAATTGTTTAAAGATTGACTATAAATATCATATTTTAATTAAAAGTTATGTGTTTATTTTTAATATTAACAATAAATATATCAATTTAATATTAAAATTAAAATTAAATTTAAATAATTTATATATATTGAATTTTTATCCGTAATTTACAATATATTTAAAAGTATGAACTTATTTTCAATAAACTTAAAAATATTAAACTTATTTTGTTTGTTGAAAAAATGAGATTCAAATTTTATATTCTTGTATTCAGCGTTGCACTAGTAAGAGTGAATATATTTTTTTTGAAAGGATAAATTAATTTAAATAATTTTAAGAGTCTTGATTGTATATACAAAACACAACTATAAATTTCAAGACTTGTATGAGTCATAGGGATTGAGATCTATTCTACCGAGTAAAAAAAATAATAAATTCCAAAATTTGAGGGATATTTTATTACTTCCATGTAATAATTATTATCAAAATGTGACCGAATTCTCTTTTAACTACAAAAAATAATAAATAAATTTTTTTAGGGGTGTCTATAGTTCCCTAGAAGTGTCAATGACTAATAAGATAAATATATTTAATTTATTATTATCTATTAATTAATGTATTTTATTAACAATTCTTTGACCTTTGGTAACTGTCAATATGAATATGAATGTATAAAAAGTATAAGAAATTAAATTTTTTTAAATAAAATAAAAATTGCTATCAAGATTTTATAATGACTAGTTTAATCAAATGATTTTATTTTTATTTTTTAATAAATAGAATCTTGGTATTTTTTAATATTTTTTATTATTTAAGTCTAACAATTCTTTAAAAAAAAAGTTATTAACGATGTACAAATATTTTAGATTAGTCAAAGTTTATTTTGGTGGTGTGAAAATTTTTTTTTCTCATAATTTTTTTTAATTAAACAATATTTAAATATGAAATATTAGAAACTTTAACCTCATGGTTATTATGTCGTACATAATATCATTGAAACTATGTTTTTTTAATAAAAAAATTAATATGATTAAGGGTGCTTAATATTAAATTTATATTACTTACATTTTATTTATGATAGTAGTTATATTTACATACTTATTATATTAATAGTTAACTATTTGAGAATAATTATTTTTTAAAAAAAGAAAAAGAAAAATTTTATTGTTAAAAAAAAATATAAGAACAATTTTTTTTTTTTTAAACATATCTTAACATTTCATCTCCTCTCTCCCCACCTCAAACAAGATTTTTCCTGTCATCTCATCTCTTTCTAAACAAGGTTTTTCTTTCATCTGATCTCACTCCAAATAAGGTTTTCTGCTATCAACATCTCATCTCATCTCACCTCACCTGTAGCCAAAACACCCCCTTAGAAATAAAATTATCCATTATATTTATAGCTGTAAATTTTGGGCCTAGACTCTTGAGAGGTCCATTTAAGCATGCTGGACCTATTATTCAAATTTAAACACCGGTTTTGGGCCTGGTTCAGAAGCCCAATTTTAATAATCTAAGATTTTGATTAAAATCGTTATAGATTACATCCATACACATTACAATTTAGAGGTTTTTTTAGTACAAATTGAGGAGAAAGGGAACCAACAATCTCTCTAAAATATTGATTTTCGAGTTCGAATTCATGACTATGAAATTGAAATGAATTAACACATAATCAAGTGTATCACCTACTCATTCTACAAACAATAAAAATATATCTAAGTTAAGATTTCAATATTTATTTTGTAGTTACCGACAAGAATAGTAACTTAACAATAGTACATTTTCCTGGCTAAGAGATCATGAATACAAATTCTTCTTTCCATAATCATAGTTAAACTGAAAAAATATTCTATTTTGTAGTTTAATTGATTACAGAAAATAACATAATTAAATTTAAAACCATGTATGACTTATAGATAGGAGGTTATGGGTTTAAATGAGAAATAAGAAAATGGCAAATTTTACATACTAATCATTATATTTAAACTTTCCATCATAAATATACCTAGAGTCGAATAATAAAAAAATTGCATAGGGAATCATAAATATATAAATAAAGACACTTATATCTATTTTGTACAATTTTTTTAGATTTAACCAAAAGGAAAAATTATAGAAATTTATACACCAATTAAACAATATTAATATCATTATGAAAGTTCATTATAAAAGTGCTTCTTCTCTTTAGCGTAATTTTTATAAAGAAAAATAGATATAAAATAATAGTTTAGGTAGAAGTGAATTTGCAAAAAGCGTAACATTATTTTATTGGCATATTGGTTTGAAGAAGTTTAAAACTGAATATCTTATATTACTTAAAAAAATATAATTTATTGTTTATAATTTATATAAACTTAAAATGTAGTTATTATAGTTTAAAATTGAGTTTTTATAGTTTGATAAAATAAAAAATCATACATTATCTTGAAAATAATTGTCTTTATATAATATTATGAGATTTTTGTGGTCAAATTAATCACTTAACTGACATTTTTATTTATGACATATGAATATTTAACCGTTAAATATTTTAATCGGTCAATAATTATGAATAATAAATATTATATTTTTAGTTTACTAAACCCTCACTGTCTTCTAGGATCAATTTATAATTTATTTACTTTATTTCTTTTTTTGTTCCACTATATTTTCTGTTGATGTATTGAAAAGCTCTTTTCAATAATTATGAAATTCTTCTATTTAATGTATAAAAAAAAAATCTTCTATTTAATATCAGAACATTACACTATATTTGCAGCTGCTATCTAAAAAATATTGCAACCTATCAAAAGTATTTGTTGCTTATATATTCTTTTTTTAATACAAAAGGTGGGAGAATTTTCTTCTACTTATTCCTTTTCTAGAGCAGCAGACTTTGGATACAAAATGAATCAAAGAAGGAGACGTTTAGAAAAAGAAAAATCACAATTTCTCTTTTCAAAAAAAAAAAAAAAATCATTCATAATTTCTCTATTAAAATAAAAAAACACTTGCATATTCTTTTTAACTATTCATAACAATTGTGACTTTTTAATCAACATAATTACTAATAATTTTATTATCCAAATACATATTTATTGTCACTTTTTATTACACGAGAAACAAAAAACCAAAAATCAACAAAACCGAACCAAATCAATCCTATGGATTGGTTTCATTTTTTAGATTAATATTCTATCATTTGATTTGGTAGTTTAGAAAATCGAAAAATATTAGTTTCGGTTCAATTTTTATGAAAAACAATCTATATAAAAATCAAACTCGAATTGAGTGTATTAATATACTAAAGGAAAATTAAATTAAAATACACTATATTGAGATTTGATCGTATAACCAATTTAAAGTAAAATATGAAACAAAATCGCTATATATATATTACATTATTTATAGAAAATATTGTTTTTGGTTATTAAAGAAATCTAAATATTTGAATTAAAAATTAAATTGAAAATGAAACAAAAGATTAAAAAATAAATTAAACTCTTATTAAGATAAAATGGAAGGGAACAAAATGAAAATTGAATCAATAAGTTTGTCTTTTATTAGGCATCAATCCTTCATATTTATTTGTTGAGTTCAAAATTTGCGTAAAAAATTTGAACTACTTGATTACTCTAGAAATACAATGTAATAACGAGACACAACTTAAAATATTTATGAATACTCCTATTTTTAGTTTACATTAAATTAAACACATAAGTGTGTGTTAATATCATGCCTTGAAACTAAATATTATTTAAGCCGTGTAAATTAAAATTAGTTTGAAAGAAAACAATTATAAATTTTGTAAATATATATATATATATTTATATATATATATACAACTAAAATTCACCAAAAAGGGGAATGACGCAGTGATTTCATTGTTTGGTGGTAAACCAATTCACCAGCGTCACAGGTTCAATCATTGAAATTGGTATTTGTATTCCCCCTCCTCCAACTTCATCAATATTTATGTTTCGTTTGATAATTATTTTATTTTTTATTTTTAAAAATAATTTTGTTAGATAATCAACTACTTTGAATTTTATTAGATAAATATATTTTAAAATTTTTTATTTTATTTTATGAAATATTAAAAATAGTAACTTTTGAGTTTTTTAAAAATAAAAAACAGTTAACAAACATATTTTCAACTTTTAATTTTTCTAAAAACAAAAGACAAGCATGTATGTTTTTTATTTTTTATAATCAAGATCCAAATTTTAAAATAATAATAAATTATCAAATGAAGCTTAAATATGTATCCGAGTTTTAATTTTAGAAAACAATAAAAAACAAATGCATCGAAATCATACTTTATTTTCATAATTTATCCATTCAAACAAGCATTTACCTGGATAATTCCTTATCAAAACAAAGCACTTTATAATCCTTATTCATAATCACCGATTTAAAAGGAAAAAAAAAAGTAAGATAAATTTAATACTATAAGATTTTAATAATATGGAGTGTTATATGGTTGTTAGATTAGCAATTGCTTCAAAGAGAAGGTTAACTCACGGAAGAAAGTCCGCGAAGTTTTCGACACCAAAATATACGATCAGTAATATGGGCCCCATCCCCCTGTGATTTTACTCCGTCAAACGATCACGTGGAAGCCACGTGGAAACTCTTTTCAATAACACGAACGAACTGCACCTTTGTTGGTTTAATATTTTACTTCTTTTTTTTCTTCCTAATACGTTTTACTTTTTACTCTTTTCTTTTTAAGATTAATTTTACTTTTTTACTTTTAATCCAAACAATTCTGTGTATATTTTTTTTCATTTGATTGAGGGCTGTACTTCAAGGTTGGGACAGTTTTTCCATATATATACAAAAAAAAAACAAGAAGAATCTATATTTAAATTTCTAAAGAAAATGTTTAGTGTGACATTTAATTACTTTTTTTAAGTACATAAAGTTCAAACCACAAATCCGTCCACAATAAATTCGTTAGTTGATCTATGTTTTTGTGTAAGTTACTCGTTTTCTTTCTAATAAAATAAAATTATATCAATCAAACAAAAATAGCTATTTTAGTCAATTACAATATTAAAAATAACTTTGAATTAAAAAACAGTTTTCAAGGAATCTCCCCTAATATTCTTCACCAAATGAAGAATTTTACCTACAAATAATTTTTAATATTTGACCTTAAAACCTCAAATTTGATAGTGATGGATGATTTTGATGGGTTGGAAACGAGTACTTAGTATTTAAATTTTGAGTAAATAGAGATAAAACTTCATTAATATGAAAGAATTAATTTTAGATAGTTTATGTATTCTATATTTTTGTAAATGCATGATTTAATACCAACTATACAACAATACATCAGAAAAGATGGTGGAAGCTTCTCCCCGCATATTTAGTACATAACCAAATTGTTTCTCCATTCCCCTTTATACTTGAAAATATATTAATTTTAATTTCAATGAATTTCATTTTCACTTTCTTCAATAAAAAAAAAAAACTCTATTTCAAATTATGGGTTTATATGCACCCAAAAAGGAGATCAAAACTTTCATTTATTTGTGAAAAAGGAAAGTTGACACAAAAGAAATTCGCAGTAGCAACATATTGATATGCTTGTCCCTCTAAGTACACAAATTTGTTGATGCCAAAATTTGGTGCATCAACAAAATAGTACCCAAAAAAAAAAGCATGCAAAAAGGCAGCAAAAAATATAAATATAAATATAAAAAGTTGAACTTTGCCTGAGCAATTTTTTTTTTCCTCTTTATTGATCGTGTTTGAAGGTTTTTAGCGAATGTTTCAAAAAAAAGGAAGGGTTTTTGTGAATCGTTTACAAAGTCAAAATGTAATGTTTTAAAGAGACAAAAAAATATAGCTGCAAAAAGCCTCATGGATGGGATATATTTTTTTCAGTCTTATGAAAGAAACATGCAAAGAATTAATTTCAACCGAATTGGTTTTTGAATTCTACCTCATTAAAACTTTCCTAGAAATTCAAAGCCTGAGCCTCTTTGTTCTTGTTCAAACCATCCTATTATCTTTCCCCAATGTGTATATATATATATATATAAAATAAATTCTATTTCTAATTTCTTCATAGAAGAGACTTCAAAGTTTTTTATTTTGTAGCCAAAAGCCAAAACGTAACCCCAACAGCCATTCAACCATGCAACGTTACTTCTCAGTTGTGGCCAGAAACCACCTTTCATCCGCCAAAATCCTCAGCCAATGGAGCCACAACCGATCGTTATCGCGGAGTTGTGATGTGTTCATAAATCACCGTGGTATCGACACCAAACGGAACGTTGCTGGATTGCTCTTCGACCACTTGACCCAAAGAGGGCTCCGCCCGTTTTTGGACAGCAAGAGCATGAAACCTGGGGACAAGTTGGTTGACCAGATAGAGGAAGGTATTCGGAGGTGTAAGGTCGGGATCGCTGTGTTTTCCCCACGGTATTGCGAGTCCTATTTTTGTTTGAATGAACTTGCCCTAATGGTGGAGAATAAAAAGAAGATCATCCCAATTTTCGTCGACGTTCGACCGTCTGAGCTTCAGGTTGAATATAACCATAGCTGCCCTAAAAAAGAGTTGGAGAGATTTAACTGGGCACTTGGAGAAGCAAAATACACAGTTGGACTTACTTTCGACTCCATTAATGGGTAAGCTTCTTTACCTAGAAATAAACTATGAGCCAGATGAGTCAAATTTAGAAAATAATTACAAATATAATCACTTTTTAAAAAATAACCATTATAGTCTTTGGTATTATGTATTATTGATAACACATAATACCGTATCAATGAGTATTTATAATACAATATTTAAGTGTATCAATGAATATGACTACAAATATTTCATAATTTTCCTACTTTTCTAATTATTTTGTTAGAAGAGTTCAAACAATATAATTTCTTATACTTTTATCATCAGGGATGAAACGTCAAGCAAAAAGGAAGAAAAATTTAAAATATTTTACGTAAAATTAGAAGAAAAAATCAGTGACATATTTATATGGGTTATTTTTCAGGGATTGGTCGGAGCTGTTAAGAAAAGCTTCAAGCGCCGTGATTGATAATCTGATCGTGAATGTAAAATAGGGGTTTTGATCAACACACCAATTCAGGGTTATCATTCAATTTATTCAATGGAACTTAATTATGTTCTTTTATTATAATAATTATGTCCTTTTCTTAAGAACAATGGAACTTATGTACTTGTCTTTGTACCATTTTATAATACAAATTCGTTACATTCTTTTGGACAAATTAGTCAACTAGTATATAGAACTAATTTATGACTGATAGGTTAGAAATTTAAATTCTCACATCTAAATATTGGAAAAAAATTGTGGAAGAAGTATTTAAGGGGAAAATGCAATGTGAGTATATGGCGAGAGAAATTGCATCAAATATAATGTAGATTTTTTTTAGCATATATAATGTAGGTTTTTTTATCTCTTTTAAATCTAGAATTAAAACAATAATGATAACATCAATAGTTGAGCACCATCTATATATATATATGCAATGACTAAGAGATCATGAGTTTAAATCACCAACGTACCTAAATATGTGTGTACCTGTATCATGGTACTTTTGAATTAACCAAACTTGAATATGTAGGTTCAACTATCCGGCAATCACTCTAACCGTGAACTCCTGACCTTGAAGTCAATTATTAAGAACATTTGCCTACATTTATAATTTATAGTTTAAGTTGGATAGTCGGAACATATATATATATATATATATATATATATATATATATATATATATATATATATATATTTTTTTTTTTTTTTTTTAAGAAATACTTCATTGATTGAGACATGTTATCTCATCCTACAACATTCGAATGCCAAAAAAATCTGTGTAAAATTATTTCTTAGTTACATTAATCTCTTAGCCTCCGTTTGATAACCCTTTCATTTTTTATTTTTTTATTTCTAGTTTTTCGTTTTTAGTTTTTGGTTATTTGTTTTGAAAAATAAAAACCGTATGTGTTTGATAACTGATGTTAGTTTTATATTTTTAAAAATTAAAAACAAAAAAACATGTCTGATTAACTGTTTTTTATTTTCAAACATTACATTTTGTTCTGATTTTTACTATTTATTCTTGATTTTTTCATATTTTTTTAAAAAATGAAAACAAAAGCATGTTTTTAAAAGCTACTTTTTTTAGGTTTTAGAATTTTTTTAATAATTTAAAAATGTTTTAAAAATTTTAAAAATAAAAACCAAAATTGGTTATAGAACAAACATGTTTTAAAAAAAAGTGAAAATAAAAATAGAAAATTAAAAATAAAATAGTTATGAAAGGGGATTTTAGATGTTCAAATGTCATGTTTGATAACTAGGTTAGTTCTCGTGGAGTAAAAAGATATCTGCTTGATTGAAAAAGTATGTAAAGTATATACGAAGAAAACGAGAGTATAAAATACAGACGAGTTAATGATGATCTTTTGGTTGATTTTCTTGATCATATATTCATACGGACACACGAGTATACTTTTCTTTCAATACTTTTAATTGAAATTGTTTCTATCCACACATTAGAGACTAAATTTTTTGAAAAAGTCAATATACTAAATGTCTTTATTATGTTAATTCAATGTTTTATTAGCACACATGTGAAAAGAGAGAATTAAATTTTTTTAAGAATGTCCATAAATGAAAGTAACTTAGTTCCCTAGTCATTTTGTTTTAATTTTTTTTTTTTTGAAATTTAAGCCTACAAACCACTTTATTGTATGTTTTTTTTTATTAAATATTTATATCTTACCAATATTTTAAAAAATCAAATCAAAATTTAGAAGAAAAAAAATGTAATTTCAAAAAGTTTGTTTTTGCTTTTAAAATTTAATTAGCATTTACATGTTTTCTTAAAGAAAAGATGGATAGATTGTAAAGAAAAAAAATAGAATACATTATAGAAAATTTGAGAAATAAAAATAAAATGATTATCAAACAAACTCTTAAACATTCCTAAATAATAGGACAACAATACATCATCGGGGCTGTTTTGGTTTGTTTGAATGGAGAGAAATGATTGTATTTTCAAAGACATGCTTGATTGTACAAGTTAATGACTGTATCATAAAAATTGAGTGTTTGAATTTTGAGGGTGTGCTTCCTTTATTTCAATGTTATAATCTAGGAACGGATTAATGATACTCAAGTTTAGGGGTGCAAGCCAAAATAAAAAAAACTGACCAAACCGCCAAAACCGACCGAAACCGATAGCAATTTAAGCCGAAACCGAATATATTAAGAGGATTCAATTTTAAAATAATGAAAACCGAATAAATTCGGTCAGGTTCGATTTTTTAGGTATTGGTGTCGGGAATAACCGAATTGACCGATTATAAATATAATAAACAAGACACAAGTATTAAAATAATATAGTGGTTTAGTTGGTGATATCTTAACTTAATTTCATATTCAATTGTGTTCGAATCACAGCAGAAGTGATTTTATTTTTCGATTTATCGGCTATCAAAAAATATATTATATAATTAATAATACCGAAGCAAGTGAACAAAATGTGTATGAGTGCAATTTGTCATGCACTTACATATGTCCAAGGAAGTTGTGTGTTCAAGCATGTTTTGTCTCAATTAATTTTGAATTTGGCGCTCTTGTAAAGAATCGACAGATCGAACCGCCCAAGCTACCGGTTAGTCAGTTCGAGCGGTTCGATTCTGTATATACGGCGGTTCGGTTGCGGTTTATAATTTTCTCTTAAATAAATAAGCTGTTTGGTTTTGGTTTAGCCTATAAACTGAACCGAACAGTTTACACCCTTACTCGAGCCAAGGTAAGTTTATTTTACCTTGAAATAAAATTTCAAGTGATCATTTCATTAAAAAAGTAAAAGTAAAAGAAAAAGAAATTATATTAATAACAAATGGGCGCGTCACAAAAATTATCATTTCATTCTTTTCATACGAACATTTCAATTATATATATATTTTTAATCAAAACATATACATTATGGTAGCTTTTGGGTGAGAACAAAAATATAATAACCACACACGATAAATATATTGCAATTGCCAATAATATGTAGAACAAAAATGATTCTACTTACACTCTAACGTGTGTATATATATGTGTTAGAGGATTGATTAAATTTGATTGAGTAATGCGTTTATTGGTATCAGTGTAAAAACCTATATAGCTGATTAGATTAGAATATCTTTCCTATATCTAATGTGAGATAGGTCATTAGGTATACATTGATGTCACTTGAGCTATTGCTTTATTGGCGTTGTATTATTGTGTATGGCTTATAGGCTCCACACCTTTCTTTTCAATAATAAAATTCTCCAAATCTCAATCCTTTTACAATAGTTGTTTTCCTCTATTTCTTGTTGCTCACTTTCAACGTTGATAGTATATACATAGATAATTATTACCATCAACAGCATATTCTACCTTTTATAAATTATTACCATCAACAACATATTCTACCTTTTATATTATATTTGTAGCATATTTTTAAAATAATTCATCTGTAGCACATTGATTTCTATCACTCAACTAGTGATAGAACTCAATTTAGATTTTTATCACCAATAAAAAAACTTAAGTAGTGACAGAATGAATGTTTCATTGATTGATAGAACTCAATCAGTAATAAAGCTCAATTTGAATTTTCTACTACTAATGAATATTTATTTATTTTTATTTTTTTATGAAAACAAATGAATTGATTTTGATTAGGTACTATACATGAAAATATTTTGCTCTTTTTTGTTATACATGTAAAATTCATACATATATATATATATATAATATTAGCAAATAAAGGAAAAAGTTTTCTCGAAAAATGTAAATAAGGCATAAATTATATATAAGTGTATAAAGCCCGTTAGTCACAGGGATTAGTAATAAAAAAAAACAAGCAAAATTAATTGTAAATAGTCAAAGGTTAAAAGGCAAAAGTAAAACTGTCGTTCAAAATATAACTATCAAGTAAGATTTGAAAGTCAACGAATACTGAATTCGAAATTCTTTTGTGTCTCAATCAAATACTCTTCCAAATTTAGGACCATTATTTTCGAGGACTGGACTCAGTTTGGCGGTACGTATGAGCTTCACATGTGCGGACTCCGTACCTGCCTAGTAGTCAATTTCAGTTTATTTTTCCTACATATCTTACTTGTACGACAAATATGTGTAGAATAAGAATATTAACCATTTACAACAAATACGAAAAAAAAAAATAAAGAAGAATATTTTCGAGGACCGGTCATTATTTCATTTACACAAAAGATGGATAAAATTACAAAGGAGTGTGGTGGAGGGAGATGTTCTAGGCTAATATTGTGTGGCTTCCTCGATTCCATGTTAAAAAGGTTCTAAGAGCTATTTACGATGAATTTTTGGATTTTTTAAAATTCAACAATATTATTGTTGATACCAAAATATTCATTTTTTCGTTAGGCATTGTGAACATGGAGTGATGTAGTTTCCATAATGGAGAATGATTCTCTTTAATTCCGTGTTTGATCAATGAAGTTCAATTTTAAAAAAAGAAAATATCTTAAATAGGTGATGGCTTTTACATATTTGTGAGAATTTCCTATAGTCTATAATTGGATATGAAATTTTCTAAGAAATATCTCGAGGCTTTGGTGTTTGATAGTGATTGTACAACATTTGCTGAAATAGCATTCACTAATTCAAAGCCATCAATTGCCATTTTTTTTAGAGAGCCCGAGGGTGAAGAAATTCTTTGGACAATCTACTGTCTCAGGGAAGTGTATACACTTTTAATAAAGAATTCTTTTATACTTTGTATTTTATCCTAAATAATTGCGAGTAGAATTGTATATTTTTATTTAAAGGATTTCGATTTTAAAAAGAAATGAAAATATTAATTTCAAAGAAATACGTGTCAATTAGGTCATAATTTCCCTCCTAATATTTTGAGAGATCATTCTTTGAACTAAATGTAGGTGTTTAATTCATCAAATGTATAGGTAAGATCAACTCAATCTAAATTAAAGAAAAAATTAAAATAAAACTAATAATTGTCGCCTTATCTTTAAACTATACTTTGAACTGTAACAAAATGTATGGAATTAGACAATTGAATGTTAATAGATTGCATAATAAATTAACCAGCATAGTTTGTTTGAGCTGAGCTCAAATGAACGTTGAGTTTGGTTATTTGAATGGTTTCATTTTATATCATATTATTCAATAATCAAAATTTTCATCTCTTTATAAGGCTACAATCATACAAATATTTTAACAAAGAGAAGATAAATTGAATAAGCAAACAAATATTTGTACAAGTGACGAAATCAGATTTTTTTTTTTTTTTTTTCCTTTTTTCCTTCTTTCCAACTAGTGACAGATGATAATATAAATGAACTTATTAGACTTTATTTAATTAATTCAACAATATAAAAAGAAATACGACGAAGTATGTATTCTAAATGAAGGAAATTCGACAAAACATTGCTTTCAAATAAAATTTTGAAGATAAAAACATGGAACAAAGTACGGATCCAGGGATAAAATTGGAAAAGTAACAAAAACATTAACTGATTAATTAAAAGCTTTATTATATAAATATATGGTATCTGTAATAATATAGAAATGATTAGAGTTGACTTTTGGAATTGCTGTTAAGGTTTTTCTTTCTATTGCAATTTCAATTCCTTTTCATGGTAAAGTGTCAACCGCCCAAAGAAGTGTTTGGTTGACTTTTTATTTGTCAACCTTAGGTCCTTGACCTGACTAAACTTCTGCAATGAAAATGTAAGTAACTTTCTAGGCTAATAAATATCTTTTGAGCAAAATTTAACCAATACAATATACTAAAATTTAAATTACAAAAAAAAAAAAAAACTATTAGACACTATGAGATTTCATCTCAAAACCAACTTATATATCTTATAAATGTTTGTAGGACTTCCCATTTTTACAATGTGAGATAATTATAAGATCCTAACATACATTTCAAAAGGATGCCTCTTCTGTACGACTCGCCAGTTTTTTAATGTTTGACAATTATGAGATTTTAATAAAAATATTGTTGTAATCAAAATTCAAAGTTCAAATAACTTTTTTCTTTTTTAAAAAAAAGAGAAACATTTACTTTCATCAGTCAAATTGTATAAATTTTTTACATCAAACACATGATTTCATTAAATTATACAGCAAATTTAGATAATTGCAACAAAATATTTTGTTAATATACTTTTTGGCTTAAGAAATTCAAATTCTTAAAGACTGATTATAGCTATATTGTTTTAAAATGAATGATAGAGATCCTTCTTTAATTACTTCACAATGATTTATGCATTATCTTTTTTTTTTTTATGAAAATATTTATGCATTATCTTTTGTTCTTTGGATTACTGGTAGAAATATATATATATATATATATATATATATATGAAAATAGTGTTGTATCAAACTTTATTTCCATTGATCGAATTGTGTGTGCGCATGTGTAAAAAATTAAAATTTTAATTTAACATTTTTAATTCTTTAAAAAACGTGTAAAGTAAAGTCGAAATTACCATAGCTATTCATTTTTCTTCTCATGCTCAATTACTTGGTCCGTGTAAAAAAAAAAAAAAAAAAAAAAAAAAAAAACTTGGTCGGTCTCTTGAAAATGTAAATGAATTTGTGGATTAACCGATTTCAAAAAAAAAAAAAAAGGATCAACCTCTTTTTGTAATCCATTTTGAGCCTAGCTAGTAGTTATATATATAATATAAAAAAAATACTTCATTTTTAAGATTAAAGAGACAAGTTCTTCTTAAGGGTGATGTGATGTGACACTATTTAGTGCCACAAATTTTTTTATCTTCTTTTAAACTATATTATTGAAATAAAAAAAATTTGGCACAAAATTGTATCCCATAAGAGAGTTTGCCTCAGCAAGTATTGTTGTATTATATATTCATGCATGTTGAAACTTTTTAATGCGAAACATTGTTTTTAAATTAAAAAGAATCGTGGATTAATTTATTTCTTAGGGGGCATTTGTTTTAAGATGAGATGAGGTGAGGTGTTGGAAGCCGAACACCTTGCTTGGCCTAAGGTGTTCCTCACCTCATCTCACTCATCTCATCTTCTTTCTCCTCTTTTTTTTTTTAAATTTAAAAAAATTTCATCTTTTTATTTATATATATATATTTACTTATTTACTTATTTTATGTTTGATATATTTTTTATAATAATATTATTATTTTAATATATCAATAAATAATTATAATAATTATACTATTATTATATCAAATGTTTATTTAAATATATTAGAATTTTAAAAAATAAAATAAATAGATATATACTATCTCTTAATATATGACATTACATTTTCATATTTTTATTCATTTTTAATCGTCTTTAATAACAAAAAAAAAAATATAGAATTTCAATTGTTTACTTATTTACTTATTTTATGTTTGATATATTTTTTATAATAATATTATTATTTTAATATATCAATAAATAATTATAATAATTATACTATTATTATATCAAATGTTTATTTAAATATATTAGAATTTTAAAAAATAAAATAAATAGATATATACTATCTCTTAATATATGACATTACATTTTCATATTTTTATTCATTTTTAATCGTCTTTAATAACAAAAAAATATAGAATTTCAATTGTTTACTTATTTACTTATTTTATGTTTGATATATTTTTTATAATAATATTATTATTTTAATATATCAATAAATAATTATAATAATTATACTATTATTATATCAAATGTTTATTTAAATATATTAGAATTTTAAAAAATAAAATAAATAGATATATATTATCTCTTAATATATGATATTAAATTTTCATATTTTTATTCATTTTTTAATCGTCTTTAATAACAAAAAAAGTTATAGAATTTCAATTGTTTAGAGATAGACTATAAATATCATATTTAAAATTAATAATTAAAAGTTTTGTGTTTATTTTTAATATTAACAATAAATATATCAATTTATTATTAAAATAAAATTTAAATTTAAATAATTTATACACATTGAATTTTTATCCGTAGTTTACAATATATTTAAAAATATGAACTTATTATCAATAAACTTAAAAATATTAAACTTATTTTGTTTGTTAAAAAAATGAGATTCAAATTTTATACTCTTGTATTCACCGTTGCACTTTTGAAATAATAGTAAGAGTAGGATATTTTTTTTTTGAAAGGATATCCTGATTGTATATACAAAAAACAACAATAAATTTCAAGACTTGTATGAGTATTGAGATCTATTCTACCAAATAAAAAAAAACAATAAATTCCAAAATTTGATAGATATTTTATTACTTCTCTGTAATAATTATTATCAAAATGTGACGGAATTCTCTTTTAACTACAAAAAAACAATAAATAAAAAATTTTAGGGGTGTCTATGGTTCCCTAGAAGTATCAATGACTAATAAGATCAATATATTTAATTTATTATTACCTATTAATTAGTATATTTTATTAACAATTCTTTGACATTCGGTAACTGTGAATATGAATATATAAAAGGTATAAGAAATTAAATTTTTTTAAATAAAATAAAAATTGCTATCAAGATTTTATAATGACTAGTTTAATCAAATGGTTTTATTTTTATTTTGTAATAAATAGAATCTTGGTATTTTTTATTTTTTTATTATTATTTAAGTCTAACAATTTTTTTTTAAAAAGTTATTAACGATGTACAAATATTTTAGATTAGTCAAAATTTATTTTGGTGGTGTGAATTTTTTTTCTCACAATTTTTTTTAATTAAAAAATATTTAAGTATGAAAGATTAGAAACTTTTATACTCATGGTTATTATGCATACATAATATCATTGAAGCTATGTTTTTTTTAATAAAAACATTAATATGATTAAGGGTGATTAATATTAAATTTATATTATGTACATTTTATTTATGATAGTAGTTATATTTACATACTTGAGAATAATTATTTTTTAAAAAAAGAAAAAGAACAATTTTATTATTAAAAAAATTATAAGAACAAATTAAAAAAAAGAAAATCTTAAGATCTCATCTCTTTTTCCTCCACTCCAAACAAGGTTTTTCTTTTAATCTCATCTCACCCCAAACAAAGTTTTCTGCTATCAACATCTCATCTCACCTGCAACCAAACACCCCTTAATGTATTTTGTATTAGGTTACAATATATTAAATAATTTTCGATTATATAATAGAAAAAACCATGTCTCTTGTCGGTGAGAATTTCGGCGAATTATTCGAGAATTTTCCAAAAAAATTATGAAAGAAGAAAAAAACGAACAATTTCGCTTTAAAAGGGAATTTCAGAGATAATGTCCCACATTTTCCAAGAAAAGTTTTCTTGAGTTTATGTATTTGTGCCGATCTTTGAATCAATATATTTTTGTGGAATCATGTCAATGATAATTTAAATCATCAAGAAATTGCCGATCAAATATTATTCTTTTGAGATGCAAATATTATTAATTTATTTCTACAAATGTCAACTATTATTATATATTAACGAAAAGTTAAATGTTTAAAAAAAAAAAACAAAATTAAGATCGGCTCATTAAGGGAATGATTGATTTAAGATTCCATAAATGATATAATAATATAATATGAGATTTCAAATTCTCCGACTCAAATTGAAGACTTTTATAACTCAATCCCAAAAATATCTTTGAAAGATGAAGTTTGTAAAAATAATTAACTAGAGATGTCTAATTTTCCGGCTGGATCCTCGCAGGGACCCATGCCTAATCGGGGATATGTGGCTGCGAATCTCCACGGGGAACGGACCAAGCATGGGAAGAAAAAAAAAATTCCCAATTGGAAAAATGGGGTGGGGGACGTGAATGTATTCTCCATGCCGTTTCTCCGATCTCAGCCTCCTTTGTAATTTTTTTTATTAAATTTTTTTTTATCTCATTTAATTAAGATAAAATAAATATTTTTTTGTGAAATTACATATTCAAAGGAACATGTTTTTTTCTTCTTACCTAACCATATCATATGATTGAAATTTTTAAATATTTTATAGGAAAAATTAATTATTTAAGATTATAGTTTAAAAAATATCAAAAAAAAAATTGGACTGGAAAAATTCTTCACGAGAACCCAATCCTCACAAAAATAAAACAGTGAATTTCGCAGGAATAGAAGATGATTTTGGTGGAAGGGACGAGACGGAAAAGTCATTCCCCGGTCCTGTCTCGCCCTGCCCCATGGACATCTCTATAACTTTCTTTTTTTTTGAGAAACGGACATCTCTGTAATTAGCACCATAATCATAATTACTATTAATAATATTATATGTGTGGCTTAAAAGAAAAATCATTTTTGATGATTTTACCGTTAAGTCATATTCTAAATTACAAACATGTCATTTATTGGAATATAAAAAAAAATTAAATGCAAATAATGTAGAAAATATTTACAATATCATTTAGATATTCATCCGTAGAAGATAAGATATTTTTATCAAATCTCATAGATTTTACGACTAAATTAGAAGATAAGATATTTCAACAATCAAATAAAAATATTTTCAATATCATTTAAATTTTCATCATCTTTATAACCTAGAAAATAAGATATATTTACAAATCTCATAGATTTTTTTGACATTTTATATTATAATTAAAATAATAAATTGAATTTTACAATCCTATAAATAGTTATCTACTTTTCGTTTACGAGAACAATTTCTGTTTGTTGAATTTACTTTTCTTTGTTTTTTTTGTTTTTTTTGTTTTTTGTTTTATAATGATTTATCTTATTTTTGTTAGATTATTTACCATCTTTTTTTTTGCAATTGTTGTCTTTCAAAAAAAGGCTTGGAGATCCTGAAAAAAATGTTTGAAGACTGAGGCTACATTGCATGAATTCTTCAGTTTCAAAAGTTTGGTAACAATGATTTCCTATTACTATATATATATATATATATATATATATATATATATATATATATATATATATATATATATATATATATATATATAGTTCTCTACTCTATATTTTGTTTAGAAAGGCATTTGAAACTTTCTCTTTGCTTGCTATTATTTTTCTTGGTTTCTATTTGTTTTATAATAAAAAATTTAGTTATGTTATTTTTGTTGATTATTTACCTTAACTTTCATTTAACTTTTATTTTGTTGCAATAATTTTTGTAGGGATCTTTTGTTGATGTGGAATTTTTTTTTTTGAAGAATGATAAAATTATCATTTGAATTTAAAGGTAAGTTCATAGATGTATCCTAATATATATATTTAGCTTATTTATATTTATAATTATAATTATGATATAACTCTTATAAATTTTATAATTCAATAGTAATTGGTCTATCAATAAATAAATTTGAGAAAAAATTAAAGAGTATCGATTTTTAAAAATCAGAGATAAAATTTAATTTTAATGTCATAAATTTTATTAATTTTTTTAAAATAATAATACCTATTATTTTTTAAGCTCAAAATAAAATATTAATTATTTTTTAACATAAATGTGAATTTTAATAAATTTAATTAACGTGAAAAAATAGTTATAAAATTCAATATTATATTGAAATTATTATTTGATGATTTAAATTTAGTGCAAAAATGTAGGAAATAATTTATAATTATATATATATATACTTACATATTTTATTAAATATATATAATTTATTATTTAAAAAATTATCACGTGCAACGCCGTGTTAAAATTCTAGTGAATATAAATATTTTAAAATTTAAATAAATAAATATATATATATATATAAAAATATTTTATTAGAATGATATATATAATTACTTTCCCAATAGAATTGATTATAACACTCAATATAACTTTTAAAATCATAATGTTCATTAGTCAATATGTAATCTAAAACTTTTTATTTGTGAAAAAAAAAACAAACAAACGAAGTTTATGAGACAACGTTTCCCAATAATGTGTCTCCATAGAATAAATTTTAATTCAATTTCAATTACATAACTTCTTAATTATTAAGACTCCATTTGATAATATTTTATTTTTTATTTTTTATTTTTTATTTTTGAAATTTAAGTCTAAAACAACTATCTTACCGTATGTTTTATCTTACTTTGATATCTATTTCTCACATATTGTAGAAATTAAATCAAAATTTAGAAACAAAAAAGTAATTTCTAAAAGTTAGTTTTTGTTTTTAAAAGTTAAATAGATTGTAAGAAAGAGGTGAAACACATTGTAAGAAATTTGAGTAAAAATAGGTTTAAATATCAAAAATCAAAAACAAAAAACTAAGACCCCATTAAAAACAGATTTGTTTGATAACCAATTTTGGATTTTATTTTTAAAATTTTTAAAATATTAAAGAAATTTTAAAAACTAAAAAAAAAAAGTAGCTTTTAAAAACAAGTTTTTGTTTTTAAAAAAGTATGAAAAAAATAAGAATAAATAGTAAAAAAATAAAAAATAAACCCAAAAAAATGTGGTAATTGAAAACAAAGGGTAGTTATCATACATGTTTTTTGGTTTTTCATTTTTCAAAACATAAAACTAAAATGAGTTATCAAACATACACGATTTTTATTTTTTTAAAAAAAACCAAAAACAAAAAACAAAAAACAAAATGGTTATCAAACGGGACCTAAAATAATTATCAAACAGGCCTAAACATTACATTATGCTCATTAAAAAGATGTCATACATTATGCTTGTCAACCACAAAATAAAAAAAGTTTGGAAAAGTCAATGTTAAAGTAGAAAAAAGTAGGAGATCAAATATTATTCTTTTGAGATCCAAATACAATTAACATATTTCTACAAATGTCAATATATTTACAAAAGGTTTAAAGGTTTTTTTAAAAATTAAAATAAAATTTAGATCTTTCACCAGAAAATTAAGGATGGTATGAATGATATAATCATACAATCACATAATCATTTAAACTATGATACAACATTTGATTATTGGATCTCAAAATCTTGTTGATAAAGAATTTTAGAACTCAATCTCAAGAATATCTTCAAAAATCAATTTTAAGAAAAATAAAAATGGAAATATGTTGATGATCAAATTTTTTTGGAGTAATGCAGATTATTTTTTATTTGACATTGTCTGACAAAGATTGATTAAGTCAAGTATGTAATCACTATACATAGCAATAAGGCAGAAATCTTCTCAAAAAAGAAAAAGAAAAGGAAATAAGACACAAATATAAGTTTATTTTTGTTACCACATAGATAGCATACATGAAAATTGGTAAGGTGAAATATAGAATAAAAAAACATCAGGAGAGAATAACACAATATTCTAAAGAGAGGAGAATGCCAATTTTGCAGCTCATGAATTCAACACGTGGCTCTTAAAAAATGATTTCAACACGTGGCTAGAGAGATTAGGCCAAAGCCCAGAGAGCGGAAAATTTTATTCGGCCCAGAACCATACATCTGGCCCACGAAAATATAGGTTTTGCGAAACAAAGGAAATCAAAAGGGAATATAAGATCACTAACGCTTATTTCATTTTAGAATTGAGCAATGAAATTATATATTATTTTTAATTAAGTTTATTCTCAATAAATAGAACATTAGAATCTAGATATAATTTAGGAAAAATAATACTATAAGAGAAAGAAAAACATATTTAAATTTATAGAACCGAATTTTCTTCTACGTTCTTACCGTTATGATATTCACGTTCACTATTTTTCAACTTTTAAATAATTAATTAACTCAACATTCTTTTTCAACAAACCTTTTTATCAACCTTTCTATATAAAACAATATTTAAAATTTACCAAAAAATAAGTAGAAAGCAATTTGAAAAATGAGGTTAGATTCCCATCTGTATTTTGTTAAGTTAATGGATGAAAGTAGATTGAGCGAGCTGAGCTTTCCAATAATATGTATTTTTAATTTCTAAAAGGAAAATTCTAATCTCCAACTCTCAAATATTAGGTTAAACTAAAAAAAGAAAGAAAGTAAACTAGGCTGAATAAATAAAAATACGAATGAAAACAATGTTGATATAGTAACTAAAAACGGGTGGGTTTGGCCATCTTATTCTATTTTAAGCACTCATTAACTTAAACCTACTTTAATAATTACCGTATATTATCTTCTCCACTTTGTATAATTGGCTACTTACTCGCATCCTTAAATTAATTAACCTTTAAAAATCCTACGGCTCCTACTTGTTGATATATTTTGTATATTGAAGCGATTGAGGTTGGTTGGGAGTGGGAAGATTTCCAACCTCATTTTTTCTCTCGTATATATTTCTTAATTAATTGAGTTATACTGACGATATATGAAATGAAGATAACATATCACTAAATGAAAATATATTAACATAGCTCAATTCTGTATTAATTTAAAGAAAGTTATTCGAATAGTTAATATTGTTTGAGTGATTAGTAAAAACAATTGAAAATAAATATTAGCTAACGAGGCTCAATCATTATCAAACTATAAATAATGAATTCAATCTAGAGATAATGAGTTCAAATTTGTATACATATTCGTTGTTGAACTCCGAAATAAATATTAGAGCAGAGACACAAAAAAACATAATTTTAATTGTCTACTTATAAAATAATTATAAATATAGATAATTTTTAAAATATTTGCATTCATAATCATTAATACATTTTAATGCCCTACTATAAATACTATTTGATACTAGTATACTATATTATAAGTATTTATTAACAAATTATTATAAGAAAGTATATAACAATATGAGAATTTGCGCTCTATAGCAACTTTTTTACCATAGTTTACAATTATAGCACATTTTTAAAAATAATTCTTTTATAGCAAATTCTGCAATTAAAAAAAAAAATTATTTACCTTTTTTATAGAAGACTTTGATAGAATCTATCATTCTCTAGTGATGGAAGTCTATCAATTTTATCAGTGATTGATTCTATCGGCTCTTATTGATAGACTCTTGATAGAATCTGATGGAAGTCTATCAATTTACTTTATTTATTAGTAATTGATTCTATCACCCTTTATCGATAGAATCTATCAATATGAAGTCTATCAATTTACAATTTTTGCTATATGTGCAAATATTTTCATGATTGTGTTATTCATGTAATATTTTATCCATTTTGTAATATAAATGCTAAAGCCCCTAACAATATTTATTAATATTAATAATTATAGTTGTTATTTTTTTTTTAATTTTCAGATCAATTGGTCCTATTAATATTTGTTTTGTAGATTTGACTAGTCTTGGTTTTTTTAAATTTTTTTTTTTTTTTTTACTTTTAAAGTGAAATACTAACTTTAAAATGTGCGAGAACATTAGTAGAGTAAAAATGAACTTAGTTTAGCAAGAATAGATTTGACTGTACCAACTCTCAAATATTGTGGTTTAAGACTAAAAAGACAAAACTCGTGTACTAAACTTAAACTGAATTTCTTAACCTCAAATCAGACAAACAAACCTAATTCGTGAAGTTTGAGGATGCGACGTGTGGAAGCATGCCATAAGCCATGATATGCGAAATTTGTTTTTGGTTTCACATTTGCGTACTTTCACAAGGAAAGCATGACACCCAAAACAAATTTAAACCCTCAAAAACCTCCACACAAAAATTGATCATCCTAACTCTCCAAATCTCCTAATTAAACACCCTTCCAAGTAATTATAATTCCCCAAAATCACAAAACACACTATTCCATCTCTTGAAATGATGATGGATCCAGATTACAACATAGAGAGCACAGATTCATCATCAAACGCATCGTCGCATCTGCAGCTGCCACCCGGGTTCCGATTTCACCCGACCGACGAGGAGCTAGTGGTTCACTATCTCACAAGAAAGCTTTCTTCTTCTCCTCTTCCAGCCCCGATCATCGCCGACCTCGATTTGTACAAGTTCGATCCGTGGGACCTTCCAAGTAATTATTGATATCCTTTAATACAACGAACGTTTACAGACTCTAACCGTAGATCTTGTGATTCTTAATACATTCGAGACAAAATTGTTTTTTCTTTTTTTTCAGGTAAGGCAGTGTTTGGGAAGAATGAATGGTATTTTTTTACTCCGAGAGAGAGGAAATATCCAAACGGGGCGAGGCCGAACAGGGCGGCGATTTCGGGGTATTGGAAAGCAACGGGCACTGACAAGCCTATTATGAGTAGTTGTAATGGAACTCAAAAGCAAAAGGTTGGAGTTAAGAAAGCCCTTGTCTTTTATGGTGGAAGGCCACCTAAAGGTCTCAAAACCAATTGGATCATGCATGAGTATAGGCTTCTCAAAGTTGCTAATCCCAACTCTAAGCCTCTTATTTCTCATCTCCCCAATCGTAAACCCTCTCTCAAGGTAAAGTCAAATTTCAACTTTTCATTGAAGAACTTGCTATTTCTTTCATAATCGACAAATTATAGTTATCCAATAATTCTATTGGTTTAATAATTTTAACTTATTTAATATTTGTGAGTATTTGTACTTACACTCGTCCCAAACTCATTGACACTTGTTTTAAAGTCTATAAATTTAAATCTTCTGTTCAAAGATTGTACAAAATGTGGCATAAATTTCAACTTATTGTTTTCTTATGATTATTGAGAAATTAGAAAGGCACAATAATTCTTTTAGTTTAATAATTGACCCAATTACATAACCCGTTCAAAATTCAGCCACAGAAGATAACAAAATATTTTATATTTTATAGACCATAAATCTCTACCAGTTACAAATTTATATTAAAGTCTCTAAATTTGAAACATGAGTTAAAAGATAGTACAAAATGATACATAAATTTGATATGTTTTGAGTTTTTTTTTTGTTTTTTATTTATTTTTTATGGTTTGGGATTTGTTTGCATATGATGTAGCTTGATGATTGGGTTTTATGTCGAATTTACATGAAACCCACCACGCACGCGGCGACAATCATAGAGCGCGAAATGGATGAGCTGTCAAGGGCGGCGGGAAGGCCGCCGAAACCAGTGGTGGGTGGCGGAAACAAGGGCGGCGGAAACTGCTACATGGAGGTGATGTCCTTATCCGGCGACGGCGATCACGAGATTATAAATCATCAAAACAATTCGAATATTTCGGAATTACCTTCGTCGAGCTGCAGCTCAAAAGTCGCCAAACGCAACCCTCCATGTCATCTTTGGAGCGGCGGCGCAACCGCATCCAACGGCGGCGCAAATCCACTCCGGCTCGATCTCATCAATAGCTACAACGGAACCGAAGAAGAAAACACGGTCTCCTACGTGTCACTTCTCAGCCAGCTTCCGGTTCAAAACGCAGGGTTTCAACCCGGACAGCCGTTTCTCGGATCCTTAAACGACGGCGTTTTGACCCAACAGTTTCAACTTCCCACCAACATGAACTGGAGCTCTTAAAGATATTTCAGTTACTAATGTAAAAATATTATATATTTATAATAATGTGATGTATAAAATAAGAAAACTATGAAAAGAAAAAACAAAAACGAACAATAAGGAGATATTAGTGGATGTAGGATTGTTATTATATGATTTATTTGATATTTGTGGGAGTAATATGTCTTGTGATTAGGGAAATTAAATTAATTAATGATGCATTAAGGATATGGTTTGTATTTTGACATCTTAAAACGACAGAGTTGGTTCTAACTCATGATGCTCGATGTTGATGTAATTTGTAATCCGTATGTGGTCACTTTTTATTTTCTATTGCTTTCATTCATCAAATTAATTATTATATTTTAATTAATTAGTGGAAAAAATAACCCTTTACGAATGGAAATTAAGTTATTTTCCACCAAAATTCGTAGTTGGAGATGAAAATCAATACATATAGAGACTCTTGTTGTAATATATTAATATATTTTCTTAAGTTTGCCTTCATTTTATGTTTTAACTTTACTCATAAATCTTCCATTTTGTGTAATAATTTCATGGTATATATTTTGCTATTTTTAATTTCAACTTACTTATTGAGTTTTATATCCTTTGTGACATTAAAATTTTAATTTTAAATCTAACTATGAAGTTTTTAATTTGAAAAATTACAGCAGTCACTTTTAAACTATTGAACTTATCACAATCACGTCCTTAAAATTTTATTTATATATATAAACTTTATTAAGTATAGTGATCATCATATCAAATTTATATTTTGATTAATCTGCCTCTTGTAAGTATTACACTCAATCTTGGGGATATTACAAAGTAACTAAGGCCAATTGCAACAATTACTTAAATATAGGGACCAATGACAATATTGAACAAAATTCAAACAATTTAATTGATAAAATTGAAAGTTAAAGAGTGTGACAAAATTTAGAGTAATATGGATATATATATATATATATTAGAAAATAAGAGGTTTCACTAAAAATCATTTAAGTTTTTATTTATTTAGGTTTGGTTTGAATCATTGGCTTAGATTTTTAAGTATTTATATTGGATTGAAATTTGGAGGATCAATACCCATGAGAAATTCTAATTAGAAAATATGAGGTTTCATCTTAAAACCAAATAGCTATGGATATGGGGGGAGTAAGTTATATATCTTTTATATTATTATTAGAATTTTTACTTTTTTTTTAGTACATATTAGGGGAAGGATGAATATGAAAGGTGGATATATTCTATAAAAACGGATAAGACTACCTACTTTTTGAATTTGAGACAAGATACATATTTCGAAAAGTATATTCTAAATTGATTGATGAAGAAAAAAAAGAGAGAAAAGGATGAATATGAAAATGTAAAACAAATGTCAAAAGGAGAGAGAGTCGTTAAAGATGAGGATAGAATAGAGGACAACTTGGCTTCCCTTATGTTTCGATTAGAGATAGGCTGTTTATAAAGCACTTTGCTCTATTTTCTGGTATTCATTCATAAACCTCCACGTGTCTTTTTAATTAATCTATCCTTTTTCCATTTTTGCCCTTGCCCACTCCCCCAACTATTACTAATTCCACCTCATATCCAAATTTTCCTTTACTTTGATCTTCATGAGAAAAATGAAAAACACCAACTTTATTTACTTTTTATCTATCAATATTGAGAATGTAAGGGGTGTTTTTTTTAAGAGGAGATGAGATGAGGTGAGGTGTTGGAAGCCTAACACTTTGTTTGGTCCAAGGTGTTCTTCACCTCATCTTATCTTCTCTCTCCTCTTTTTTTTTTTAATTTAAAATTTTTTCATCTTTTTATTTATTTATATATTTACTTATTATATTATTTTACGTTTATTATATTTTTTTATATTATTATTATTATTTTAATATATCAATATATAATTATAATAATTATTATATCAAATGTTTATTTAAATATATTTGAAATTTAAAAATTAAAATAAATAAATATATATTATCTCTTAATATATGACGTTGAATTTTCATATTTTTATTCATTTTTTAATCGTCTTTAATAACAAAAAAAAGTTATAGAATTTCAATAGTTTAGAGATAGACTATAAATATCATACTTAAAAATTAATAATTAAAAGTTATGTGTTTATTTTTAATATTAACAATAAATATATCAATTTATTATTAAAATAAAAATTAAATTTAAATAATTTATACTCATTGAATTTTTATTCATAGTATACAAATAGATTTAAAAGTATGAACTTATTTTCAATAAACTTATTTTGTTTGTTAAAAAAATGAGATTCAAATTTTATACTCTTGTATTTAGCGTTGCACTTTGAAATAATAGTAAGAGTGGATATATTTTTTTTTTGAAAGGATAAATTAATTTAAATAATTTTGAGAGTCTTGATTGTATATACAAAAAACAACTATAAATTTCAAGACTTGTATGAGTCATAAGGATTGAGATCTATTCTACCTAATAAAAAGAACAATAAATTCCAAAATTTGAGGGATATTTTATTAGTAATAATTATTATCAAAATGTGACTGAGTTCTCTTTTAACTACAAAAAAATAATAAATAATTTTTTTTAGGGGTATCTATGATTCCCTAGAAGTTTCAATGACTAATAAGATAAATATGTTTAATTTATTATTACCTATTAATTAGTGTATTTTATTAACAATTATTTGCCCTTCGGTAACTATGAATATGAATGTATAAAATGTATAAGAAAATAATTTTTTTAAAATAAAATAAAAATTGCTATCAAGATGTTATAATGACTAGTTTAACCAAATGGTTTAAAAAAAAATAGAATCTTGGTATTTTTTTAATTTTTTATTATTATTTAAGCCTAACAAATCTTTTTAAAAAAAGTTATTAATGATGTACAAATATTTTAGATTAGTCAAACTTTATTTTGGTGGTGTGAATTTTTTTTTCTCATAATTTTTTTTTAATTAAACAATATTTAAGTATGAAAGATTAAAAAATGTTAACCTCATGGTTATTATGTCGTACATAATATCATTGAAACTATGTTTTTTTTAATAAAAACATTAATATGATTAAGGGTGCTTAATATTAAATTTATATTGCTTACATTTTATTTATGATAGTAATTATATTTACATACTTATTATATTAATAACTAAATATTTGAGAATAATTATTTTTAAAAAAAGAAAAAGAAAAATTTTATTATTAAAAAATATATATAAGAACATATTTTGTTTTATAAAAAAAAAACATATCAACATCTCGTCTCCTCTCCCTCCACCCAAAAAGGTTTTTCTGTCATCTCATCTCTCTGCACCCCAAATAAGGTTTTTCTGTTATCTCATTTCACCCAAAACAAGATTTTCTGCTATCAACATCTCATCTTACCTACAGCCAAACACCTCCTAAAGGTAAATGAACCCCACCCACAATTATTGTAATCTCAAAATAAATAAATAGAGGTAAATGAAAATTATAAACTTTGTCAAATCAGATAAAGAAGGATTCAAGTTGGGCTGTTCGTTTTATTGACAATCTGGGCCGGGATGGAACCGCCGCTGGTCCATGGTTATATATGGTACTAAATTGTGCAAATATGGCTTTTGATAGATAAATTCAGTAACACTTTCACAAATAAGCGTTATGAGATTCCATCTTAAAATCAATTGAAAATGAGGAGAGTAACTCATATTTTTTATAAATGCTTATAGGACTCTCCCACTTTTTAATAGGAGATATTTGTGAGATCCTAGCACAAATGACCAAGATACCCAAACACAAAGTTTAAATAATTATTATATCCTTCTAGTTCAAAATTCCAAGGAAGATAATGTCACTGGCTGAATTAGAAAGAAAAAGAAGTTTAAAATTAGAAAGTAGTTGTAACAACTTTTTTTTAAAAATACTTTTCTTTTAATTCTAACCATATTTAGAAGAAGGAATTTGAATAAATAATACTTATTAAATAATATATAATATCGGTTGGGTATGAAAGAAAATAATTGTTATTCGGTCAGAAAAAAGAGAAAGGAAATTATTGTCATTCGGTCAAAAAAAGAAAGAAAGAAATCATTTTTGCATAGTATTTATAAAAAGCAAAGTTAAACTAATATGCATGTGTTATACGGAATGAAGTTAAGAGTAACTAGAAAAGGCAAAGTTAATAGATCCTTATTCATGAAGGGTATTCAATTCAGGGAATTGTTTGACTTTGATTTATATATAGACATGTGAGCATGCCACTTAAAATAAATAAATTTTGTTTATAAGTATCCGATTTCATGTGTTAATTGCTCATATTTGGCATATTCATCACTCCAACTACATTTGTGAAACGAATCATTTATTGGCATATCAACTTTATGTAACAGATTTTCTTTGAAACCATCACCTAATCAATAATTTTTTTTACGCATTATGAATAAAATTGAAAACATAAAAAGACTATTAATAATTAAAAATAATAAATAGTTAAATATCTAAGAATTATAATTAAAAATGCCAAATATGGTATTTGATGTTTGGAAATGGTACTTCTACCTATGATTTTTTTTAATTACTTTTTTACATTTACATATGTTTTCTGAAAATATATATATATATATATATATATATATATATATATATATTCAAAAGCTTAATATATTTTTGAAATTTAAGAGCCGATTAATTTATCTTTATTGGAAATGAAGACTAACCATCTAAGTAAATAACTACTATTACAAGGTAATTAGTTTATCTAATAATCTTTTTAGGTCCTAATTTGTTTTGAGCAAGCATTGTTTTATCATCGTATATTAAACTGTCAAAGTGAATAGTACCGCAGTTGTATTCCAACCACTAAAAGGTTGTGGGTTCGAATACCACAACCTCAATTGTAATAAAACTAAATATATATACACCCGACAAATTTGTAAAAAACCAAATGTGGTGCACATAATTAGGTAGACATTATATACCAATATGATAAGATTAAATTCGCTCAAGAACAGCCAAGAGGAGCAATGTTTGAATAGGTTAGGTAGCAAAAATGTTTGTGGTATGAAATTGATGAGAACTTATTTAGATAAATATATATATATATATATATATATATATATATAGAGAGAGAGAGAGAGAGAGAGGTTTATTGGATAAAAATAAAAGGGTGGAGATTTGGGGAATTATTTAGTAGTTGGGAGGGATTGTCCATTGAGAAAGGAAGAGAAGAAAGCCAATGAACTGCGAGGCTTGAAGCATGGGACTGCATGACCCGCTCCTCTAAATGTTGCAAATGTTAAACCTGCATATTCCTGGTACCAACCACTCACCTGCCACAATTACTTTACTTAATTACTTATCATCCAATAACAATATCTCCTTTCATAATCCACCGTATTGATTGTCGACGTTGGTACTGAACTGGTTTACCACCAAACAATGAAATCAATCATGCCACTAACCATTCGATAAAAGATTATATATTCTCATTGAAGTAAAAAATATATATATATATTAGGACTAGAAACCTAATAAATGGTCCTATGGTACCATATTTGATTTGTAAATATGAGAAAAGATTAATTGGTTTCTCGTCTTCTCAAACGAATACAATGTAATAAAATGTAATAATATCTAACAAATATTATAATGATAAAATATAAGATTGTATACCATATATCTAAAGCTAATTTGATATATTCAATATTATCTAATATCGAACAAATATTTTAATGTCAGAATTAAATTTTAATTCTAACTCATTTGTCGCTTATCTTATTTAAGAAAGTAATAATACTCTTTACGTCCGGTTTGTACTTTCACCCCAAATTGAACTAAAGCAAAATTTTAAAAATTAAGGCTTCACTTGAATCTTGATAACCATGTCTTTTTTTGTTTTGATAACCAATTTTCTTTATTCTAAAAACTAAAGTAAAGTAACTTTTAAAAATAGGTTTTTATTTTCGTTTAAAAAAAAGTATGAAAAAATCAAGAATAAATAGTAACAAACTAAAAAAAAAGTGATGTTATAAAATAAAAATAAGTTATCATACATAATTTTTGGTTTTTAATTTTTAAAAACATAAAACTGAAATTAGTTATCAAACATATACAAATTTTTTTTTTCAAAACAAAAGATGTAAAATTAAAAATGAAAAATTAGAAGAAAAAAAAATTAAATGGTTATTAAAGGGGACTTAAAATGTTAGTTTTCTATTATAAAATATGTAATTATTTTTAAATAAGATAAGAGTAAAATACTAATTTTTAGGATTGAAAGTTGAATTGAAATCTTAACCTTTTAAACTGTCTTATTTCACTGAATTTTGTTATATTAAAAAAAAAAGCTGAATAACCTTGTAAATGTGATATGTGATATAATTACCTGCTTCTCATGGTACCAAGGCCTCCATGCCTTAGTAATGGGCAGAGTTTGAGTGAGAGAACTAAAACTGTATCTTGTAGACAACACTGGAACTCTTCCATCTGTATCTCCACTGTCTCCCAATTAACAAAATCCCAATTCAATTTCATATTCTTATTATTAATAATCTTATTCTATATATACTATAAACAAAATCACATGTTTGTTCTAAATTCATTTAATTACCTGTAGATCCATATTCTAAGCCCAGCTGCTATCAGCTTCTTATATATAGGAATAATTGAAGGCTTTGAATCTGCCCAATTGTCAAATATGGTGTTGCTGAAATACACAAATCTTATTCTTAACAAATTACTCCATTAAAAATATCATTCTAAAATTGTATTTTGACTCCCAAAAAAAGAAAAAAAAAACAGAATTACGTACTTGCAAATGCTCCAATTTTTCAGCTGTTGCCCATAATTCACATGGAGGGCTTCTTGCACGTCCCGTCTGTTATAAAATGTTTTCGCGTAATCGTCAAGGCACGGATCGTATCCACCCATCATCCTCGGCATCTGTGCCATTGATATGATATTGTTCATTTTAGGCGTATCGAAAAGAAATTAATTTCGGGCGATTGCATACCATGGTTGTGGAGCGTTTGATAGTGAGTGTTTGCATGGAGTTTCCATCAACGGAAGCAGAATTGGCAATGCAAAGGGACGTGTAGAGGCTGTAAATGTCGATGTTTTTGTATTGGCTGAGCAGTTCTTCAACAGCTTCACTGCAATTCTTATTGCTCCAAGGATCGTCGCTATTAAAATCACAACTTTCGCTTATTATTTTGTGAGTTTCATCGGAAATTACTGCGTGGCTCCATGCATAATCCACCATCCCCCTCCAGTCATCACTATCTGAAGTTTCAGGATTCCCCAACTGTAAACATCGTATAATCAAAATCCTTTTAATAACATAACACAAATTAAATTAACTAGAAAGACCGATTAGGTCTGTACATATTGAGTTTTGTTATATTTTGATCTCCGTGTCGATAGACCTATTAAAACTAATTCACCCTAAAGTTATATTATAATGATATCTACCTCTTACTTATATTTTTAGAAACAAAACTAAAATTTGGTAATTAAAAAAAAACTAAAAAACTTGTATTGATTTTGGAAATTTGGTTTAGGATTCACATATTTTCCCAAATGAACATTAAACATCGGTCAAAAAATTTGAGTGAAAAAACGGTCTAATTTTTTAAATGACCAAATTTAATATATGAGCTAAAAAAAAGCTTACTAGGGGTTTCTTAGGCATAGTATCATTCACTCTTATTTGGTTTAGTTTTTCTGTTAATTTGTTTGGAAATATGTTTTTGGTCTTTAAATTTTGAGTTGATTGCTAAGTTTAAAATGTTACACATTAATTTTTAAATTTTGAATTTGATTTTTTTTTTTTTTTGAGATTATATCAATTAGGAGTCGAAAGTTTCGAACTTAAAACATTTTAATCATTAGGTATACATGAATGACATTCAACTACTATTCTTATTAGCACTTATTTACAATTTAGTTTATTATTTGTTTTTAGGTTTTAAAACATTAAATCTTTAACTTTACATTTTTTTTATTTAGTTTCTATTTGATGCTTATATTTGAAAATTCAACATATTTAATTTAGATTTTTCACTAGTACAACCTTTTAGGTTAATTTTCTATAATATTATTAGTTTTAAAATTAGTCAATTTTTTCTAATTTCCATCTCTGTTAAAATCATTTTAAATATAGATAAGAATATTTTAAAATTAATTAATAGAAAGTTTGCACTAATACTAAAAAATAATGATACAAGTATAAAATCTTAAATTTTATGGACTGGATCGAAATTAAACTCAAAATTTTGGATAAAAATGTAAAAAAATTTAAAACATAAAAAAATAAATAGAAACTAAACTTCAAAGTTAAGGATGCAATTAAATCTAAAATTTTGAAATTTTAAAATTAAACGAAAGCTATAATCAAAATTAGAAATATGCATTTTTCATTTCTCATATTAATTAAGGCTATTATTATTAAACACTTTCCATTAAAATTATTCTCAAATTTATAATAGTAAACAATTTTAAACTTTATTTTAATTGCATGAACTAAAATTAGGCAACAAAAATAAAGTTATCTTGAAAGTAGGGCTAAAATAGTTTTAACCTAAAAAGAAATTCAATCAACTCAAATTCGTACAAGATTTCTTTTTCAAGAATTATTCTTTTACTTGACGTCACAAGCTTTATTTTTTCACTTTAAACGCCACGTGCTAATGTCCTAAATTCATATCATTTTCCTTTTAAATGTTACAGTAATTTAGTTGAATTAAGCTGTAAGAGATAAGGTTATAAATTTGGGGAATAAAATCAATAAATAATATGCAATGAACATACCAAAACTCCATGCAAATCGATGTGAAAGGAAGAATCTTTATTCCTGTCGTGGATGAGCTCAGCCAGCTCAGGAACATATTTGCCTGTTTTTTCAAAACATGCGATTTGATTAATAAAGTAAAAAATAAAACACGACATGTAATCAATCGATTAAAAAGAAAATGATAAAATGAAAAGAATTTTTCTAATAAATTAAGAACCTGCGTAGCTTTCCCCAGCGATATAAAAAGTGTGGTTTTTGAAAGATGGAAACTTGAGGAACCAATTTTGCAAAAAGGTATAAGCATCGTTTGCTGTCCAAGAAACACCACAAAAAAAGTATTTTAATTTATCCAAATGATAATGCTTAATCAAGAAATTAATTCTCTTGAACAGATCTCCAAGTATATGTGTGGTTTTTATATTTGAAATATAAAAAAAGCAAATTGTGATATATAATATTACCTGTAAATTCGTCGCCAAGATTGTCGTAATCGGTGGTTGTATTTGAGTATGAAAAGCCGACACCAATAGGAGATTCCAGAAATAACATATTGGCCTCTGCATTCATCAGAAAAGTGCACACTTTTTTATAAATTTATTAAAAGATTAGGATAGAGACTGATAATCTAATATATATATAAATAAATAAAGTGGGACATATCTTATACAAATCTTATCTTATACAAATCTTGTACATAATTGGAGGAAAAAAAAGTATAAATATTACATCAAATTGTATGGATGAATAAGTTCATGATAATATAACATGATAAACCAGATGAAGATGAAAAAATGATAACAAAAATAGTTGCTCAATGTCAGTGATATTAGTATATACCAAATGATTAAGAGATAATTGGTTCTAATTCTTTCCTTTCAAAAATTGTAATTTCAAAAAAAAGATGAAAATGAAAAAATAATTTTCATAATAGCATTCCACTATTATTCTACAAGTAAAGAATTATTCAAACTTGAATTACTCTTTGTCATCATCAATTAATTTTAAAATGGATATCCATACTATCTAATAAAGTATTAGATTTTATCAAGGATAAACAAATATTAGGTTAAACAAAATGAAATTAAGATATAATTAAAAATTGATGAAATCAACCTTGCTTATTATTAGTTAGATTTGAGATAGACAGACGTAGATTTTATTATTATTATTATTATGTTTTTAATAATTTGGAGTGGGGGTGGTGCAGTTATATATGTATATTATATACCTCTATTCCAGGAATAGTTATTTAATTTAATTCCATTTGCACCACTGTCCACTAGGAAAGGACCAATCTCTTGTGTTGCTCCATAACCCACAGAGGAGCACCCAGGACCTGAAATCCAACTCAAAATAAATAAATAAATAAATAAATAAATAATAAAAGGAAAGAGAATCACTTGTCACCTCAGCACAGAACATTCAAATGAAGCATTCATTCTTATATAGAAATCAGGTCAAAAAGTTCTGGTCATTCATTCAAATGTGAGAATAAAACAAGATAAACTGTGTTAAACTAGTCCTTAATTTATATTCCTCTTGTAAAACATAGAATGTAATGAATTTCCCCATTTATCCGAGTTGGGTTTCTTGCTTTCTTAAGAAAATATATCATCCTTCTCCATTATAAGAGAAATGTATTGAAAGTGGCTAAAATGTTAAATTTACCATAATTTATTTGTCAGCTTGAAGGTTTAAAATGAATAAACTTTTATATTAAATTAGAATTATTAACTCAACACACGTGTATTCTCTCACTTTATTAATGGTTGGATTAAGAAATAAAAATATTAATATTAACGTTTCATTCCACAATATATAAATCTTATTTACTGTTATATTATTTTTTAAAAAAATTAAGTCAAGTTTTAAAAACTAAATATTTTTTCTATTTATATAAAAATGCTTTTATTTTTTTGAAAACTCGGAGAAATATTTAGTTAAAATTAATGACAATCGTGAGAATGGAGAGAAAATAAGATAATATTTTTTTAAAAAATAAAAAATTTAGAGTAGACAAAAAATACTATTAATTATGAAGTTGAATTGAATTAGAACGAATCAAACAAACTAACACGTGAATGATCTATTAAATAATGATTAAATTAGCCTTTTAACCTTTGCATTTTATTTAAGAAAGAGTGAGTTGTGACATGATTTACCTCCATTGAGCCAAAGCACCAAGGGTTTTTGGTGAGGCTGAGACGCAGCCTCATAGAACCAGTAAAACAATGCCCTTCCGTGGGACTCGTCGACTGTGACATAGCCCGCGAAATGGCGAAATCCAACGAGGGGTTGGCCGGGCAAGCTAGTAACGAGGTCTTCTTCCCCGGCGAAGGTAAGGGGTATTTTCTGATCACTATGTAAACGCCATTGTCGTTTTCCCAACCCGAACGCAAGCTCTACGAGGAGAGCACAGAGCACAATAATACTCGACAATATTGACAACTTCATGTTCATAAATTGAATGCTGAGTAATAATATATGGTTGAAGATAAGTGTGTGAAACATTTGGAACATCGCCTCTCTATTTATACACTACATTTCTTGCTCTCAACTATAGGATTCTTTTACCAAATAAAATAACGTGTAAGTGGCCCATTTTGTAAAATGTGGAAGTTTTCCACTTTATGGATGGTGTAGGGGTTGGAATATTATTATATTTATTAAACCCTACATTTGAAAGATCTTAAAAATGGGTCTTTTTTGTTTCCCATTTTACATTTGTAAATAGAATAATGAAAAGAATGGTTGACTGGGTGATTGATTTCAGTTATCTTCTCATTTGGAAAGTGGTGAATAGGTGTTTGGATAAGCGGATAGTGAGGAGTTTAATAATATATGTTTATTTGTAGAGTAGTTAAAATTAATGTGTTTGGATGTTTATCAATAAATCGTAAGAGAATTTTGTTATTTATAGGAAAATTGGAGTGTCTTTTTATTTGTTTGTTTTTTCAAATGTCAATTATTATTTTCATATTTAGAACTTTCTTTATTGATATTGATTCATTTATTTTTGTTTTTAATTTTTGTATTTTTGTCCACATAATACTTTTTTATAATATGGCTTTTATTTTATATTTTAAATAATTACATAAAAATTCGTAAATTAACTAGTTCGATGATAATTAGTCAATTAATGATAAATTAATAATTTCATGTTCAATAAATACAAATAAATAAAAATTTAGAAACAAAACAAAATAGACTATGAAATCACTATTAATTTAAAATTAAAGACATATTTTTAAAATTTGATATAAATGAGATTAAATTTCAATTAATTAGTATTAATGATACTTAAGTATATGAAAAGAAAAATTAATAAAAATTTTAAACAAATTTTTTTTTTTTATAAAATTACAGTTTATTTTTAAATTATGAAATATATTTTGAAATAAAAAATTGATTATAAAATTATTGTTAATTTTAAATTTGAAAAACTACATTTTAAAAAAAATAAATTAATATGTTAACAATTTTTTTAAAAAAATAATTAATTGAAAAAAATTAGGTAAATCAAAATATAAATAAAATTGATTATAAAAATACTACTAATTTAAAATTACAAAACATATTTAATCGTAAAGGCGTTGAAAAAATAAATTTATATTTAAATTTAAAAAAAAAAGTTAAATTAACTCCCAGTATTAATTTAAGGACATGCAAACAAACACTTCTAAAAAGCTTTATTGTTGTACTAAAATTAAAATAAAAAAAAATAAAAAAAAAAAGCTTTATTGCAAACAAAATGAATTTAACTCTCAACCTAATAAACTTTATCATTCATGTCTCATGCAACTAAAGTTATGTTTTTGTTGGCATTTCCTTCTACTTTTCTTAATTGGTGTGGTTTTAGAAGGATATGAGTATTTAATTTCTTTGAAAATCCCAACTTAGTGGCAAAATATACCCTTTCATTCGTAATTGTAATGTGAAACTATAAAATATGATATAAAAAATTAAAGAGAGTGAAACAAAGAAAGCATATTTATTGAAAAGATCTTTTGATGATGAAGAAAATTGTCTTTATTCACATATATATATACATATGGGCACTGAACTTTTCCTAATTAAGGTTGAGCGTTGTCTGCTTTTCTAAATTTCTAACCACTTTTTCTATGTAGCTATTAACTTTGAATTTTCTTTTCAAGTAGCTTTTTTAAGATATATTTAAAACATGCAAATATTATTACTTTTATAGTACAGAGGCGTGTTGTAAAGTTACAGTGTTTTAAAGGAATTTTGCTGAAGCCACTATCGATTCTTGGCATAAAGAGACCAAAAATCTCCATTCATTATTATAAAATATACAAAACAAAATGGGACAAAACAATTACGACATATTTATTATTTTTATTTAAAAACACTGTTCATCTGCAACCACTGACCATTTGTCCGATTGAAAAGCCAAATCCCATTATTTGCAATGTGGCATTACATGTTTGGTCGAGTTGGAAAAATGTTATATATTCAAAGACCCAAAAATGGTTTTTTTTTTGTTTTTGTTTTTTAAAGAAAATTGGGGGAAAAAAAAAAGCGGTTTCGAGAAACCAGATCCCGATCAATGGATCATCATCATCACAAAGTGGAAAGGTGGAATTTTGTGGCGAACCTTTCGTGGGTTGTGAGTTTTTTTTTTTTTTTTTTTTGAATTTGGATCTGATGATGAAAAAAAACATCAAATATGGGGACCAAAAAATAAAATTGCCTAAAGTTGGGTACGTTATTGAAATAATGACTAGGATTTCCAACTTTATTTTTAGTTGAATAATGAGATGGAATTCATTTCTTTATTCATATACGAGTCCTCCTTTTATCCTTAAATAACACTAGCATACATTGGGTGGATTTCGACATTATCCATTTTGTTTCTTAATTAGGTATCAATAATTTCATTTTATCTATTTTTTTCTTTTCTTTTTTTTTGAATTTTCAAACTCTAGTAGTGATATTACATCGTCTAGTTTTTAAGTTCAGACCAACAAATCGAGAAAGCTTGAAAGGTTGAATAAATGTAGAATTTTGAAGGTTACATGATCATCCACTAGAGATTTGGCATATATGCTAAATTTGAATTTCTTTGTCTTTATATTTCTATTATTCTTTTTTTTTCTTTTTCTTTTTTCAAACCTTAATAGTGATATTACATCGTTTACTTTTTAAGTTTGAACCGATCATAAGTTGAATAAATGTAGAATTTGGGAGATTACGTGATCTTCCACTAGAGATTAGGCATATATGCTATATTTGAAAAAAAAATTGTCATCATATTTTATTTAAAAATAATAGGAAGTAAAACTTAGGATTTAAGTTATAGCAATTAAATCTCAAAAAAAAAAAAAGTTACAGCAATTAAAAAAATATAGTTTTGATGTTATCTTATACATATAGTAACCGAAAGTACAACTTAAGCCAAAATATATTTTATTTTTTGCAATCATATATTTTAGGAAATTTGGATGGACTTTCTAGTATTTTGCCTCTTGGTTGTTCCACGCAGCCGTGAGTGAGTCACCACTTTGTCGAATTTTGCATTAATTGTTACACTATAATTTATCATAAGAGTTCTGTTAAGATTTTATATTTTATATGGAAAGTTAGTAAATAAATGAGTTTAGATCTTTCACTAAATTTATCATTGTATCAAAACATTTCTCATCATTTATATGTTATGAGAGCCTTCTTAAATTAGGAATGGTTATCCTATTGACCACATAAACTAGGGTGTGTGTGCTGTGAGTGTAGATTATAAATCATAGAACTAGGTTGTGTGTTGTCATTATAGATTATTTGATGTTTCATGAAATCCGCTGATTCGTCTAGAGCATGTTCAACATTTTATTTTGTGGTATATTAGAGTCGGCGACGTGATCATTGACAATTTCGATTCATATGGTGCAATAACGCATCTTATTAGTGATATATTGTGTTTGGTGGCGTGATCAATGACAGTTTGACAATTTGTAAAATTCACCTGATTTGTAGTGCAATAAATTCATAATCTTATTTGTGGTATTCTTAATTCGATGATAAATCGACAGCAGACGTGTGTGTGGCATGTAAGATATTCTCTAAGATTTTTTAGATTTAAGATTTAAACATTGTTATATATTTTCTGTAATCTATTACAATATTTGTTAACTATTATTCTAGGATTTGTTAGGAATTTTTTTGGATTTCGTATTTTATGTACAAAGCATAAGGTTTATGTCATTCTCATAATTTATTAGTTATGAATAATTAGGCTTTTTTTTTTTTTTTTTTTTTTTTTTTTTTTTTTTTTTTTTTTTTTGAGAATATGAATAATTAGTCTTTAATACTCGAACCTTTCTTCAAAAGAAATATAGTTTTAGTAATATTTTGTAGACATGGTAATCACGATAATCGCGATGTAGCATATTTAAATTTCTCTACTTTAGAGTGTGTTTGTTGCACTAGGAATAAAGAGAAGTATGAGAATATGGATAATTCTCCATGTTTAGGCCATCAAAATTATTTCCCTCATAATTAGGTTTTCCAAAAATCATCATTTTCATTCCCCTCTTTTTACTTTTCATTTTCCCTACAACGGACTTTTTATACATCACTATTTTTCATTCTCATTATATTTATTATTTTATTTTTCCATAATCATTCCCTTCATCAAACACAAATAATCATTTTCTCGTAATTATTCTCTTTATCTCAATCATAAATAATCCTTCTTCGCATAATCCTTCCATTTCCTATTTTTCCCTCAATTTTCATTATTCTATGATCATTATCATTTCCCTTCCCCAATTTGTTTTGAGAGGAGGTGAAGTGTTACGCTCTAACACCTTATTTGGTATCCTCTCATCTCATCCCATTGCTTATTTTTCTTTTTTATCCTTTATTAATAGTTTCCCATATTTGTATTGGTAATTTTTACTTGTTTTTTTTTATTTGTAGTTATAAAAGTATTATCTTTTAAATATATTAATATACATGTACGTAATTATAATTATACTATTATTATATCAAATGTTTATTTAGATAAATTTGCATTTTGAAAATAAAATTATATATTATCTCTTTATATATGACAATAGATTTAATACTTTTTATTTATAAAATATTAAATACTACCGAACAGATTATTAGTGCAATGGTTTCATTGTTTAATTATAAACTAGTTCAATATCAGCGTTACAGGATCGGGCTCGAGAATCAGTATTTGTCCCCCCTCTCCCAATATGTACTCAAAAAATATATATTAAATACTTTTTATTTATTCATTTAATCATTTTAAATAATAAAAAAATTATGAAAGTTTAATGGTTTAGAGATAGATTACAAATTTCCTATTTAAAATTTTTCAATTAAAAAAAATTATTATTGTTAAAACATTGATACAAAATTATGTGTTTATTTTTAATATCAACAATAAGTATATCCACTTGTTATTTAATAAAAAAAAATTAATAATTTGTATGATTTAATTTTTATTCATAATTTACAATCAATTTAAAAGTATTTAACGAATAAAATTCAATTTTTTGTTGGTAGCAATAGTTATGAACAAATTGGAAATTTAGATGTGATTAATTGATAAATTGATGGCACCTAGTGTGCGAAATGTGTTAAGCGATGTAAGGTTAATGCTTGTTGTTTATACAATTGAGTGTTACATTGTGAATTAATGTTGATATGGAATGTATTCTGATTGTGGAGAGATGAGAGAATTTTGGGTTAAGACCCTTTAGTGTGAGTCTTATTTTTACTATTAGATAAAGATATGTATAAATTGATTTGTTTATGTCTATAATGAAGTGTCAAATATATGATAGGTTAATGAACTTTGTTTTGTAAATTCATGAAACTATCTCTGAATTGTCGAAGTAGAATTTGATAATAAGACTCACCTTGAACGGGGATATATTTTTGTGGTTTTCAATTAATTGGGCGTTCAATCTAGGAGTATGAAATTGAAAGGTTTAGTGGTTTCACTACATTTAGAGGTGATTTCGGTTTGGTTTTTGTCGGTCTTGTGTCAAACCGACAACCAAACCGATATCCTCGGTTTGTGGATCCGAACCGATGTCCAATATAACATAAACCATTAGATCGATTTTTATTTGGTTCGGTTTTTGAATAATTGAATCTGATCCGAACCGATGTCCAATATATTAATAAATAAATAAAACAATTTTATTATAAAATTACATGAATTAAACTAATCCCTTTTTTGAAAAATGTAGATTTTTTTTAAAGAAGTTTAAATTTCAATATGTAAAGTTAAAGATTTAAAAAAAAAAAAATAATAAAGTAAATGAAAAAACTGAAGGTGTAGGATGCAAGACTAATTATTATTGGGAAGAGTTTAAGATAAAAAAATACTCTTAAAAAAATCTTGCAATCCTTGATTGAACTTGGGATGATTAAATCAATGCATATATCCTCCACCAACACACCACTGATACAACATGTCAATAATATGCTTTATATAATATATATCAAAAAATGATTTTTTAGAAATTTTATATACATTTCGGTTCGGTTCGGTTCGATTTTTATTGGTTTTTCAAAATGAAAATCGAACCGAACCAATATTTTTCGGTTTTTCAAAATTCAAACCAAGGTATCCAATTTTGTACTAAAAAACCGAACTAATCCATTGGATCGGATTGGTTCGGTTCGGTTTTTCGGTTTTTTGTTTCACCCCTAACTACATTAAAGATCTTGAGATTCAACCAAAACATTGCATTACTTGAGGTGTTTTTCTTTTGCCTAGAAGCCTGTAATGACTCTTGGTGGTGTGTGTGTTTTATTTTGTTGTATATTAATCCATGCACCCTGAACGATGTTCAACAAAGCCTATTTATATGACAATCCAATAAAGTCGTGTCTAATTTGTAAGCATAACTGCTTGGAAACTTTTGGTCGTACGTATTAATATATGGTTGAAAGTAAGGTGTTATGAGGTTTTCTCTGTTAACCAGAAAGCAGGAAGTTATATGTCATATTTTCATCGTTATCTTAATAGTTAAAGATTTGAGGATAATTTTATTATTTAATAAAAAAAGACATAAGACTACTTAACAAAAATAATATCACGTACTTTAATATCTCATCTCATTTTCCTCCGTCTTAAATAAAGTTTTTATGTCATATCATATCATATCTCTACACTCTAAATAAGGTTTTCTTGTTATCTCATCTTATCTCCCTTCACCTGTAAACAAGATTTTTTTTCTTTCAATATCTTATCTCATCTTACTTGCAACCAAACACCTTTTAAATGTAGTCGAGTTTAAAATAAAAAAAAATTACTCAACTTTTAAATTAATCAAGATGAAAACATTGTAGTAATTGTTTCTAACAAATGGAATGATTTGGTCATTAAAAAAAAAATTGTTTATGATCATATATAAATTGATAGAACTAAACTAACTTTTATGGATATAATGTACGATATCATTAAATTTATCTAAATCTATCAGCTTACACTTTTGGATTGAATGGTGGTTTAACATAATTTAACATAATATAAGAGGAGTATTGGTTGCTTTATACGTGTACTTTTTAGTTTTATTTTGATAATTTAAAAGAAAAAAAATGGTAAGTTAATGTGCTCAAATAAAATAAATAAACAAATATTAACTCACCAATAAGTTTTTGAAAAGCTACAAACATCAAATTAGTATCTGTCATCTTTATTTCAATTTTGTCTTTTCTAAAAAACAGTTAGATTCTTGCAATAATAAAGTTATTAGAACTCGTTCTAATAAAGTTAAGTATTTGACTTAAATATTCGCTTTATTTTTTTGAATTCAAAGTATGACTAAAATATTCGTTGGTCTTCTAAAATTTCCGATTGTTATCTTTATTGAAAATTCAATAAAGTTATTATAACTTGTTCAAAATAAATAAGACATTTGATCTATTTATGGATGATTTTTCCTGAATAATAATACAAAAATATAAATGTCCAAATTTTAAAAATATTTAAATATAACAAAAATAAATCTCTTCATATAGAAATAAATTAATGATGTTTGTGTTTAGAGTAAAAAAACTTAAGTTACCGTATTATAAAAAAATAATAATAACTAAACTAATTTTATCGAGTGAAGTTGATAACTTCAATTAAATTTGTTTTATTTATGTTAAATTAATGGTTTCGTCCAAATTAAACATATAAAAAATAAAAAAATTAGATAATCATCATGGAGTGGTTCAAACGGTAAAAGAGAGTCTTTGGATGCTTAATGTGATGGTTTCTTGTGGTTTCCTTGACCGAACAGTCACGAATATCAACAAACCAAAAAAACAAAATAAAATAAAAAGTTAAATATTTTTAAAAGTTATATATATATATATATATATATATATGAGTTTAATCATGGGGGAGAGGATTCAAACTTAGGGCTTTTTTGTTATGGGTCTAACGTATGTTATAGTGAACGGGCTTTTGATTATTTTATTTTTAATTTTTGTTTTTATATTATTTGTTTAGTTTTTTTTAGTACTATTGGGGAAGAGTGACAAATGTCGATTGTAGGGTTTATATTTGTGATATTAGTGTTGAACTGGTTTAGAACCAAATAATAAAATTATTATGTCACTGATCCATAGATAAATACCTAGTTTTAGTTGATAGTATATGCATTAATTAATTGACTTCTAAACTATTTATATATAATTGACATCATTCTAGTCGACATTTTATTAAATAAGATACAAAACCCACTAATAAAAAGCCAAACTTGATTGTTCTGCCACGTGTTCAAATTTAACAATAAACTAGTATTAAATGACAAAAAAAACTATATATTGGCGAGTTTTAATTTATTTTTTAATGATTTTTTCATGAATAAAAATTTTAAAAAATATGTGAATGTCAAAAAAAAATTTAAAAATCAACCGTGGAAAAAACTAATTCAATAAAAAAAGTTATTGCGTTTCAAAATAATTGAATGGAATAATAAAATAGAAAAACAATCTTGCTCTAAGTAACTTGTATTCTTCCTAAAAAAAAAAAAAGTAAGTTGTATTCAAATTTATAAAGGTTAAAATACCATTTTGGTCCCTCGACTTTGGGGTTTGTTTCATTTTGGTCCGTCGACTTTCAAATGTCCAATTTTAGTCCCTCAACTTTGTTGTTTGTCCAATTTTGGTCCCTCAACTTTCAAATGTCCAATTTTTGTCTCTCAACTTTGCTATTTGTCTAATTTTGGTCCCTCAACTTTCAAATGTTTTCAAATTTGGTCCTTAGACTATAAAAAAAGTTCAAAAATTGTCCTTTGGTCAAATAAATCTTTTATCACTCATAAATTATTTTATCTCTCTTTCATCTTTCATAATTTATCTCTCTATAAATTGTACCTCTCTTCAATCCACCTCTCTTCCCCTCTTTTCCTTTCTTTTTTTCTTCTTTATTTTCTTTCTTTTTCGTTCCATGGTAGACTATGAACTTTAGAAAACAAAAAGTGACAAATCAAAGTAGGAAAATTATTATTTAGAAAAATTATCTCATGTTAAATAATTTGATGAGATGGATTGAGGAGAGAATAAGAGAAAAAAAAAAGAAGAGAAGAGGATTAGAGAGGTGGATTTAAGAGAGAGAAAATAATTTAGGAGTAAGAAAAAAATTTATTTGACGAAAGGACCATTTTTGAACTTTTTTTATAGTCTAAGAACTAAATTTTAACATTTGAAAGTTGAGGGACCAAAATTGGACAAATAACAAAATCAAAGGACCAAAATTGAACAAACTACAAAGTCAAGGGACTAAAAATAAACATTTGAAAGTCTAAGGACCAAAATGGGACAAAACCCAAAGTTGAGGGACCAAAATGGTATTTTAACCATTTATAAACAAGCCAATAACAAATGACACGATCAAATTTTCTATTAAGTGAGTAAATAAGATATTAGTTAAAAAATTATTGTGATTCTTGTATTTTAAAATTTGTTTTATTTTCATCTAATCACTTTCAAATTGGTGTGAACTTTCATAAAACTATAAAATTATTTCCTAAAATTTCTTGATTAAAAAAAAAAGAAACTAGTATATTCTTCTACAAACTTTAAAAATATTTTTGCATTTTATCCTTGTTAATATTAAATTATTGATATTTTAAAATAAATTTCAATTACTAGCCTTCAAATTTATCTCTTGAATTTTCGAAAAAAAAAATCTCATGAATCAATTTCAAACATATTTTAAAATACAAAAAGTCAGATTTGAAAATTTGGAAATTTATAAACTTAGATAAAAATGATTTCAAATTAAAAGGAGCAAATTTCTATTATTAGTATTTAAAAAAAAATACCAAATTTCTAATTTAACCTAGATTAATTTGTAAAATAATTAAGATGAGAATTGATAATACGTAAAGAATAAAAAAAAAGACATCTGCTAAGATCAAAGGTTAAATCAAGAATTAATAAAAAAATTAATAAGAGTTAAACGTGGATGAATGTTGAAAAAAAAGGGGGAAAAATAGAAATGGTTAGGTATCGGCTGCCGGCGCCTGTGCTATACATAACAGGTACTAGGCATAGGCCGGTAATGGGCGACACTATGGCCCTAAAGTTCGTTTCTTCTTTTTGCCTAAAATCAAAAGCCTATTTCCCCTTTCAAATGAGGTACATTTAACATTAAGAACAAAATAGAAAAAAATAAAATAAAAATAGGTTAGGTTTTTTTTTTTATAATTTATGTAAGTAAACTTTTTTTTATATATGGACATGTTGATTGATTCTATAATATTTGAATAAAATATATAATTTTTTTTTTATTTCTTTGACTTTTTTTTTTGTAAAGATAGTCTATTAATTATGTTAATCATTAATCTATAAGATTAATAGTTCAACGGATGTGTACTACCTCATCAGTACTAGTATATATTCATTGATAATGAGGTTGTGAGTTTAAATCTCTCACTCCTAATTATTGTAATCTCAAACGGAAAAAATAATTGAATCCATATAAATGTGAGTGTATGAACGATATGTCATAGATTTGAATTTCTACCTCTCTAATTACCATTAAATTCTAATAAAAAGATTGTGGATGCATAAACATTGGATAACATTTCCATTCATACAAAAATATTTTTAGTAAAATGAAAAGAATAAAGCCACCCCAACTTAAATTTCAATTAGGAGAGAATATGTTATTATGAAAATTAAAATGCTATTTTAGTCTCACGTTTTGAAATTTATTTCATTTTGTATTTAAATTTATCCATATATATATATATATATATATATTCTAGTCCACATACTAAAAAACACTTAAAAATTAATCTTGGTAATATCTTCTAATCAATTTTCTTTCAAAGTTACTTTATATTATTATTTATATAAATTTTAGAAATATATTCGCATTCTTCTTCTTTTATGTTAAAATAATTGAATTAAATTTGCAATTAAAAAATCAACTTTAGATTCAACATATAAATAGATTTCAAGTTAAAAAAATAAAAAATAAAAATTTAAAAGTTATTGAACCATGACACCATTAAAAAATTGTAAGTATGAAGATTGGAAGACACAAGTTTGAAAGTCAAAAGCAGCACTTGAAAATGTTTTAAAATACAAGGAAATATTATTAATATATTGATACATTTTTATTTGAAGAAAAGAAAAGGTAAAAGAGTTCGAAAATATTCGAGTCTATCCTAAATGGATAATGGGAGTGGAAAGGGAAAAAGAAAAGAAAATTTTACAGAAATTTGTTGACTAAAAGTCATGTCAAGACTAGACGCCCACTTAAACTTAGGGCCAGCAATAGCATATGTAAATTAAAGATTGGGGTGTGATGCGACGCTTAAAAGCACCATTTTTTCCCAAACGTGACCAGTTTTATCTACTCGCAAAACTTTGCCCCATTGCTGCATCTGATCTGAATCATCCAACTTTTGACACTTTCTTTTTCTACATTTCATCATTTTTTGCTTTTTTATTTTTTATAAAATATAAGTTTAGTTTGATTAGAAGTTAGAGTTTAGTTTTTATAGAATTTCTATAATCTCAAAAATATAAAAATTTATTGTTTATGCTTTAAAAGCTTGAATTCAATTCTTATAGTTGAATAGAATCTACAAAAATGGTCTTGTCGTTTTTAATCGTTAGTGAATTAAGTATTTAAAAATTATTATTTATGTGTCAATGATGAAATTATGAATTAAGTAATTGATATAATAAAAACAAATTATATCATTTATTAAAGAATAGTCAAATTTTTTTTACTTAATATATCAACCATTATGTTCGATAAAAATTATATTTTAGATTTTATAAAACAAAGAGGGTAAATTCTAAATTTTAAAATTATAAGCATTAGATTTTTTTTTTCAAACTATAAATACTAAATTTTATGGGCTAAACTCTACTTTTCGAAAGCATTGATACTAAATTTTAATTTTCTTCAAATCATAAAATCTAAATTTTTATATTCTACTTTTTTTTTCTTTTTCGTTTCTCGGTTGTCTTTAATTAAAAAAAAACATATTACTTGAAAATACTTTTTCAGCTATGGTTGGAATAAGCCTAATTTAACTCAACAAGTTGATACCCTATTTCTTGAACCACTCTTGTCACTCTACTACTTTTTGTGATGCTCATTTTCATATTTGTTTATTTTTGGATTCTTTTTTAATGACGCTTTGAATAGATCGGTGATGCTTTGAGTTGGAATACGACTCATGTTTATGCAAGAAGATTATCGATCACGTCATTTTATTTTTAGCCTTTTCATCTGTCTACCACCATTTTTATTAAGATCTCATTTGGTTGAGTTTGTTGGTTTGAAATTCATAATTCAAACCTCTCTAACTTTTAAAGTGAGAGAATATGAATTTGTAAATTCATACATCCCACCATCTTTTCCTTTGTCTTTTCTATTTTTCTCCTTCATTTTTACACATATAATTAATAATTTTTATTATTATTCGTTGGACAAATCCTTTATAAGAGTTTTGATTAAATAATAACATAATTTTCTTTAAAAAATTAAACTATTATAACAATTTTTAATTACCATTATAATACTAGTTATAATTTTTATAATAATAATTACTATTATTATAATCTTTAATAAATATAAATTACATAATTATCGTAAAAAGATTTTTTTTTTAATTATCAATATATATTTCAAATCTTTAATAAGTACAGTATTTTAACTTAATGAGAGCATAAAAATTGATTGTGAAATAAAATAATGTTTAAGATTTAAATATAGTAAACCAAACACCATAAATATGCAAATAAGAATACACAACAATCAAATTTTAATGAAATTATTTTATCCTTAATATAATATTATAAAATTTTCTTATAATTATATTAATATAATATTGTTTAACTTCTTATAATTATATTAATATAATATAATATTGTTTAACTTTCTTATAATATTTCTTATAATAATATATTGATAATAAAAATGATATAAATAATACTAATAATAAAATATAATAATGTTTTTAAATAATATAGATAATTATACTATAGCTTAATTTTAATTTTATGCATAATGCTAAATAATAAAATATAATAATTTTTAAAAATAGTATTGATAATTATATTATAACTTAACATTATATTTATTATTATTTTAAATGAGGATTTGAATTTTATATTATTTATTATTAGTTTTTATATATTTACTTTTTATTGTTTTTATTATCAATAATAAGTTATATAATAATTATTAAAAGAAAACAGATTTGAGTTTTTTTAATTATTACAAATTGTCTCAATAATTGAATAATATTTGAAAATGATTAAGATTTAAATAATAATTGTAAATATAAGTTTATAACAAAACCTTTTAATTATAATAATATTCCTATCAATATTATTTTTAATATTTTATATTGAAATAAGAATATGATAAACTAAATAATATTTTTTTATACAGAAGTTAACATCTAAGAAATTAATCATGGTAATCATGAATTTTGAAATTCATGATTACAATGACGAATTTCAAGAATCCATTTAAATTTATATTTAGGGGTAGAATTGAGTAACTTTTTTTGGAAATTTGTATTCTCACCCCTCACCCCTTTATTCAAAGTAGTGCAGTTTAACTTGAAGTTGAAGTTGTTGATGCATAAGTTCAAAATGACAGTTTAGGTTTTAGTTTTTCTTTGAATTGACAAAAATTCCTTCTTAGTGGGGAAATAATGTTGAATTGGTTGGTAGAAGGAGGTAGAAAACAAGTTTTATTACACTAATTTTCAAATTTTATTTAATTGATTGCATATTTACTTGTCCACCACACACTATTATTTAAGTTTAAATATTTTTTATGACTCTAAAAAGTGCAAACTGTTGGGTTTTATTCACTTAGTGAAAGCCCACCAAATGAAAGCCCACCAAATGAAAGCCCATTGGGTCTATTGAGTTTAAAGGGAAATAATTTACTCTTGACATTTAACGTGAGAAGCACGATGACGGCTAGGGGTGTACATGGTCCGGGTTAGATAGGGTTGAATGATTTTTTTGAACCAACCCATTCAACCCTATGCATAAGTGCAACCCAATCCAACCCAATCCAAAAATTTCGGGTTGGGTTGGGTTCTCAGATTATGTTACTCTCATTTTTCTCTCTAAAGTTTAGTTCATATGTTCATAAATATGTTAAAAAAGATTGATGATACTATACTTCAACTTATTACCAATCTTATTAGTGCATAATCTTTTTTTAGAAGACTTACAAGTATGCTAAAAATCTAACTTATTAATTTATCTTACATACACACATAATATATTTATATAATATGCTAAAAATCTATCATAATATATATAATATATTCTTAGTTCGGGTTGGGTTGGGTTGAACGAACTCAACCCAAGAACCAACCCAACCTAATAAAAACTATAAAATCACAACCCAACCTAACCCAAAAAAGTTATAACCCAACCCAACCCAACCCAACCCAACCCTTACGGTTTGGGTTGGGTAGTCTGGGTTGCTCGAGTTACCGGTTTTTTTGTACACCCCTAGTGACGGCAATTGGAGGAAAAAAAAATAGGAAAGAAAAAAGTTTCATTCGCCTTCGGTATTTCAGTGTTTTCGAGGTAATGGATCGAGTTAAAATTTTGATGGTAGAAGATGAATTTAGAGTTTTCTACCTCTAGGTTCCAGTGACGATTCAGTTCCACAATTTGTAAAATCTTTATATTTGTTTCTCTTGTTTTGTGTCGTTTATTGTTGATATATATGTTATATACCTCTAGTTGTGAAGAGATAACTTGTTGTAACCTATTATTAATTATATTAAAAAATTTGACTTCAGTTCATAATTTTTAGTTATCCTATTAAAAAGGTTATTCATGTTAAAATTCTTGGTATTGTACTTGGTTTATCTTCGAACATAAAATTAAAAATTGATTCTATTAAAATAATGTTTATTCCCAACACCACCAACAACAATCGAGTGATATATATCAAATGTCCTTTAATAAAAGGCACCCACAATTCTAAATCATCCATAAACATTTCCATCAGCCTTCAACGGTCTAACTTGTTTTCCTTTTTAACATATTAATTGAGAGCATAGCATATTTAAAATATGCCCCATCCATATGTCACTCTTTTATTCATAAAACTTATTATTTTATCTTATTCACAAAAGATATATCATGCTATGCACATGGCATAAATATGGCCATTTAACCTGTCTTGAATGGTAGCATTTAATTTACCTCCATCCATGCCATCTCACGGGCATTTTTCTTTGAATCCTTTGAAAATACAATTACACCATGGATTCTAACTAACCTAACTACAAATTTCTCTCTCGTTTCGAGTCCTTTGAAAATTCAATTTTTATTTTAAGTATAACAAGAAATTCAAGTTTTATATAAAGTTTGTTAGTCATCTCCTCCCAATTTGTACTTATATGTATATAAATAAAAGAATAATATAAAATTTAAATTTTAAACTAAATATATAATATAAATTCAATCTTCATCTCTAATTATTGATGAATCATTCAATAATATAATATGTATTTTTATCCATTAAACTTTATTCTTGTTATTTTAAGAATGAATTATATCGTTGTTGATTATCAAAAAGTCCAAATATATATATATATATATATCATTTTTATTGTAAGTATAATAAGGAGTTGGAAAATTATAAAAATCCAAATTTAAACCATATTCAAACTTGTATTAGTAAATTAAAATTTTAACTAAATAAAATCCGAATTCTCAAAAAAAAAAAAACTAAATAAAATCCGCATTGGGCTTTCTGGACTTCGAAAGAGGAGACAGTTGGTTGTTCGGGCTTTAAGGCGTCTTTATTGAAATCGCTATTAGCTATTTAAAAGAAAATAATATATATATATATATATTTGAAATATGAAAGAAAATAATAATAATAATAATAATACTAAACCTGAGATATTTTTAATATTTATACATATTTTAGGTTATTTTTCTCCGGTCCCCGTTGAAAATTCAAAGCCAATTACTTCACGGTACGTCAATACACGGCACAATTTAACATAGTCAACAGTCGATCAAACGAACGGAGTCCTGCTTAATTCCGTTTCCGTTTCCCGTCCAATTCCAAGTTCAATCAATCAGAAACCCTAAAACCAAAATCTGAGAAATGAACAAATCCTTCCCCAATTTCTGGGGAAACACAGCCGAAGAAGATTATTTCGCTTCTCAAGGAATCAAAGGCACCAAATCCTTCTACACTCCCCCTCGCGGCCTCAAGCTCTTCACTCGTTCATGGCTTCCTCTGACCCATCCTCGAGCCCTGGTCTTCATGGTCCATGGCTACGGCAACAACATCAGCTGGACCTTCCAAGCCACTCCCATCTTCCTCGCCCAGATGGGCTTCGCTTGTTTCGCCCTTGACCTCGAAGGCCATGGCGGATCCCAAGGCCTCAAGGCTTTTGTTCCCAATGTCGACTCTGTCGTTCTCGACTGTCTCTCTTTTTTCAATTTCCTCAAATTGAACCCTAAATTTCATGGCCTTCCCTCTTTTCTCTACGGCGAGTCAATGGGCGGTGCGATCTGCTTGTTGATTCACTTCGCGGATCCGAAAGGCTTTGATGGCGCGATTCTGGTCGCACCCATGTGCAAAATCTCTGATAAAGTGAAACCCAATTGGCCGATTCCTCAGTTTCTCACGGCAGTTGCTAGGTTTTTGCCCACTTTGGCGATCGTTCCGACGGCGGATTTGTTGGATAAGTCGGTGAAGGTGGAGGAGAAGAAGGTTGTGTTGGAATTTTGTGACTCAAATTTCATGTATTTAGCCTTTAAATATGGTTACATTTAATTTTGTCTTCTTTGTGGTATGTGATTTATTGATTTTTTGTCAACTAACTTGTATGTATCACCCTATAAATAGCACCCTTATGGCTAGCTTTCTTTGGGAGAGACATTTAAGATTTAGACTATTTATGAGGTATAGAATTGGGTTATAATTGGTTCTTGAATTGCATAGTGAATATAAGATATTTTCGAACCACTGTATATCTTGTGTCCACTTTCTTCATTGGTTTTTTATCGGCATATTTGTGATTTGAGATTAAATTGGTAACAGGTTGTGGCACAGATGAATCCAATGAGGTACAGGGGAAAGCCGAGATTGGGGACGGTTGTCGAGCTGCTTAGAGTGACGGAGCATTTGAGCCGGAGACTTGGCGATGTGAATTTTCCGTTCATTGTTGTTCATGGAAATGCTGATGTTGTTACGGATCCGAATGTGAGTAAGAGTCTGTATGAAGAAGCGAAGAGTGGAGATAAGACGATTAAGATTTATGAGGGGATGATGCATTCTTTGTTGTATGGGGAGACTGATGAGAATGTGGAGATTGTGAGAAGTGATGTTCTTTCTTGGTTGAATGCAAGATGCAGAAGTATAGATGATAATCTGAATTAGATAATGTATTGTAATTGTTTGCTTGTTTATGCATATTTTTTGTTTTTTGGTCTGTGCATAGTTTTGGATTTGTACTTTTCAGAATTGGGATTTGGATTTTATATTTTGTATTCTGATTTTGCAACCAATGAATTTATGCAAATTAGTGTTAAGACTCAAATCTAAAACCTATTTTGTTATTCATGTCGGTGTGAAATAAATTAGTTGAACAAAAAATGTACTTTGATTTTTTTGTTAAAAAAAATTGATAATTCAGAATGAATTATTTATGGCATCAAGTATTCTTATCACCACTTGATTATGGATTTAAATCTACTGTCATAGTCGTTAAACTCATTCGTGACATTATTCTGCAAACAATTTTTCGTGTTTTTGTTCTTTACGTAGTTAGGCAGATTGTAATGTAGTAAAACTCCAATTTCTAAAAAGAAATTGTTAGACGCAAAAAATGAAAAATATTTATTCACATTGTCAACAAAATATAGTCCTATACTTGATAGGTTTGTTTATATAATGAGTTATTGCTCTTTGGCAGGGGAAGAGAAATACGAATGAGAATCATTCTCTAAATAGAACTAGTTTATGAATAGTTTAGGTCATGTTTGATCATTATTTAGTTTTTTAAATTTAAATTTATTCTTCCTAAAATTTCTTACCATGTGTCCCATATTTACTATCATTTATCCATCTTTCTTAAAAAAAAAAGTAGTATAAAGCTAACTAACTTTTGAAAACAAAAACAAATTACTTTTTTTATTTCAAATTTTGGTTTGGTTTCAATAAATATAGGACATAGGACAAAGTAATTATCGTACTTAAATTTCAAAAATAAAAAATAAAAATAGTTAGGCCCTTAAATTTGTGTTTTGATCTTTTTCTCATTTAATTTTGGTATATGCTGGCTGGCTCTGTTTTGGGCCATAGACATTCTGGGCTTTTAACCTTTTTCTGAAAAAGTAGAGATTGAAATGCGCAGACACATTGAGAATGAAAACCAAACCGCCACACAAGCCGGCGAATTTCTAATCCTCAATCCTATTCGACAAAACAAAACGTGAGGACATAAAAGCAGGGAAGGAAATAAACAACGGACAAATTCATCACTCAGATTTCACCCACAGAACATAAACCCATAATGCAGAATTGTAAACATGGCCACAATTCTGAACTTCATCAACAATGGCGTCGCTGATTTTGCTGTGCCCATCGTCAAAATTAAGAGCATAGCTACTGGGATCATACTGAAACTTTAGCTGCCGCCGTTTGCTTCTGTTCTTGATCGCCTTCTTCAAAGCCGCCCTCGCCCTCCACAACAAACTCATACACAGCCTTTTGCTGTTTGCATTCATCCTCTCCAAGCCTCTACCACTCTCCAGTTTCATTGCAAGCGCGCAGGTTCCTGCCCACAACCTGTTTGATAAAATGCCCCTAAGAAAAGGCTGCAAATTTTTTGAGTGGGAAGTTGCCAGAGCAACCCAGGAAATCAAAGGGTATAGTGGAAACACTCCCTAAAAGATATTCATATATTTATATGTTGAGTTTGAGCAAAAGGGTTGGGAATTTGAAGAGAGTGGGAAGAGTACAGCGCAAGGTTGCTGAAGAAAGAGCAACACATTGGAAGGCTAAAATTCTATCATTCAGACAGGAATGGTGGGGGAAAAGAGGCATGGTTGGGGCAGACAGCTCTCAAATGTCCTGTCACTATCAAAAGTAGCTGTTGGCCTTGGCTTGGCTGCTTCTGGTATAAACCACTGCTTTGACTAGGTAACTTAATTTTAGTTCCCATTTTACAATGAGAGCAATTTAGGTCATGCTTGACATTGTTTATATCTACAATTACTTGAGTGTCTTCTGGATTACGTCACATGATTTTCTCTTCGTTTTGATCTCACGATCAACTTGAAAGGTCAATCATTCGTCCTTTAAATGATTTTAAAATCCTCGAACATCTTTTATTCCTCTTTTCATATTTAGTTAGAGATTTTTTATATTTGATATGAATTATTCAAGACTTGTGCCAGAATCTCACCTCATTTTTCTTATAATTTGGGACCACGACCATGTTTGCATGTATTAGGGGCAGTTCAATTGATGGAACAAAAATTACTCTCGAGAGAGTATTAATAGTGGGTGGAAATATTCTAAATGCTGTTTTTGTATTTTGGGATTCTAAAGTTGGACTTGGAGTGGTTGATCAAATTGATTTTAACGTCCCTACAGACAAGGGGTAGCAGCAATAAATGAGTGAGGCTGGCTCTTCCTTCTTCATCAGTCAGTATCAAAAATATTTTTTTTTTGTTTTTCATTTTTCTTCTTTGTCTCTAACTATTATGGACCATTGTAATTCAATTAGACAGCCTTTGTGGGGACGTTTCTGCCATGCCCTTTTCACCTTCTTTCCTATCTAGTCTTCCCCACCTTTCTAACTCATCTTCTATTTTTACCCCTTCTTTTGTGTTCCCAAATTATCTTCGATATCAGACTCTCTCCTTTGATGGGAAGTTGCAGTTGGGAAAGTGACCAGAGTTCGTTGGATAGATAAGAGAATTATGATGGGTGTGTAGACAGAGACTTCTTCATTTGTATCGTAAACCTTTTCGGTGAACGACAAAGTTGGAGTCTTTGAAAGTCATTCTACTCAAAGTTTGAGCTTTCTTTCCTAACAAGTAATAGAGTGACGCTCTAAACTTAGTTGTATTTGTACCTATAGTAATTAATGTCCTGAGTGCCGAACGGAGAGGTGGGGAGCCTCAATGACTTTGTTATTTGTAAATATATGGTTAAAATCTATCAGATTGACGAGGTGCTTTGAAGAAGAGTTGACCTCACCTAGGTAAGAGCTAGAAAGATAGATCACTATTGGAACGGAGGCTTTGTGGCCATTTGTTGAAAATGTAATCAAAGAACCATATTGGTTAGATAAAGCAAATATCACATGTTTATGAGTGACAGACAATTTCTTCGTTTATATATGTCATTTTTGGTAAAACAAAAGGTGAAGCCATGAAAGCTTATAATGAAGAGTAAACTCCCCTACATACATATGTAGGGAGACTCTACATTTTTCCGATATGTCATATTGTGTGTCACAAAAATTTCTATAAAAAAAAATATCGAAAAGTATTGAAATTTTTGTGGCATCATTAGAATCCCCCTACACATGCATATCTAGGATTTACTCTATAACGAAAGTGAACAATAGCATACAGTTGACTAGAACTAATTTTAATCTATCTTTCTAGATCTTCTATTATCCTCACTTATATCTTATACTCCCATTCAGTGGAGAATCTTGTCCCTAATAAATGCATTTTAAATTTACTAAGTTATTTTTGTACTCTTTTTCATTTTATTATTTCATTAATAGTAAATTGTGTCTGTCGTTCCATTTTAAAATGAGGAATATTTGTCTCCTTATGAATAAGGAGACAGTTCTTTCCACAATTTTTTTCTCTCATTTAATTTTGTTGAAACAATTTTTTATGCCACATGTCCTTTAAGGAAGGCAAGTATTCCTCTTTTAAAATTGTCTTGTTGAATTATTAGAGAACAATCACAGAGTTCTTCTGGAATGGGGTCGGACTTTTGTTCAAAAGAAAAAAGAAAAGAAAAGAAATCTGACATTTATTGGGTCATGGATTTTTATCCATTAAATCAGTGGCCCAAGTTGAAGGCCCATTTATGTCTATTGGACAGAGGACATCAAATGGACCATTTGTTTTTGTTTGCTAAGAAGAAACTGTTTATTTATAGAGAAATACAAGTATCCTTATGAATAGGTAGACAAGCTCTCCTTTGTATATATATCGCACCACTTGGTGCCACATAACTTTTGTTTCAACAATATTAAAAATAAAATTGCAGCATCATAAAAAAATGTGGCACCATTGCACTAAGGAAGTGCCTCCTTATACATAATGAGCTATGCATTTCTTGTATTTATATAGTTTTGAAAAAACTTTAAGTAATATAATAAGCCCACTTCCAGTATTGAATTGTTATGTCTCAATACAACTTTGTGCTTTGTTTTTCTTCCTATTATTCTGTTTGGGTACTTTCTCTTCACATAAAAACACTCAACAGGGAAGAAAAGGATGATAAAAAATTTAATGGATGATGACCAAGGTGTTGCTTCTTTAACCGTTTAGCAATAGTGTTATTCTATGATCCATTCTCTTTAATGTTGTAAGATCTCAAGACTTTTCTGGGTTCTCTCAAGGGCTTATTCCAAGGGACAAAATCACTTATGTCACTTTAACTATAGGAAGTCATGTTTTAACTGTCTTATTCTGTTAAAATTTTGCATCCAAAGGATGTTCATTCTTTTTTTGTTGCTAGACATGTCCTGCTTCTATAGTGGAAGTGTTATTTGTACCAGATAGAAATAGTTCTTTATAGCTTTTGCAGAAACCATCAAAAGTACAATTCTAATTTTTATGTTTTCAAATTTTATAGTTATGTTTGCTTGTACTGCACTGCTGAGTTCATTACTGGTTAAACTCTTCAAACTGGGATATATTGTTCATCGACAAATGTGGATGCGTTTTACAAATTTTAGCCATCTACATTTTTGTTTAGTTTATATGCAGATGACTAGATTCATGTGGAGTTTCAATACTGACCGGAGATCATGTTCTTAGATACATTGCCCACCCAACCAATGGTCAAAGAGAGCCTTGAGAATGTTAAAAATTATAAGTTCAATGCATATTCCCAGTTAACTAAGAATTAATTTCACATGAATTTTCTTGACAGACAAATGTTATAGAATCTTATGATTTGTCAGAATAGTGAGATGCATATAAGCAAGTCTGAATATTCATGAATATAAAAAAATGCATATATTGACCCCACGGATCATGTCGGTTGTCCCCCAAGTGTGTTCAATGGCCACAACATCATGTCTTATCCCACCACCAGTTCCATTTCACTGGAAACTCAAGTTCCTTGTAAGATTAAAGAGACCCAGCATGGAAAAGAGGTCTACTATTGCAACAACCCTACTAGTGACGAATGATTCGAGTAAAACTAATCTCCTAACCCCAGTAACAAGACAGGCATCAATATTTGAGGCTGTTTTTCCCATTCCCTTCCTCTCGTTTAAGCCACCAGAATCCTCCCACAATCACCTTTTGTGCTTCTGATAACTATTTTTTATTCTTTTTATAATCACTTTTTATTATCTTTATACTCCTTATTTTATTTTCTCCTTAACCTTTTTTTTTTTGTTTGCAACCCCAACCACTATACAAAAGTAAGGATTCCCTTCAAATTTATTATTATTATTTTTTTTTAGAATAATTATTTTCTTTTTTTTAACACAAATAGTCATTCTCTTCAACGATGATGGTATCTTTTAATTTCATCCTAATTTTTATATTTTTGTAATTGTTCTCATTCTCATTCAACCATGGGAAATTGTTAAGTTCATGCATATACGTATTTATGGCTTTTGAATCCAAACTGTAGGAAAAATTCTCTTGTCTGTGCTAAAAATATGAAGGGTTCAAACACCTCCAAAATAATTGAGTCAAAGACAGCATATATATATATATATAAACAAAATATACTAAAAAATTGAGAACTACACTAATATGGAGCAACATAGGTTGTCCCCAAGCGCCATTGGGTGGCTGCATCAACTGTAGAAATCTCCAATTTTTCTCAAGAACCTTATCAAAATTCTCCAGTTTTGGACCTGCCCTGTTTTTGTCGGTTAACATACAGAAAGCAAAAGTTGGACGCATTGTTAAAAGGAATTGTTATTACCGATGCTGAAAAGTAAGTTAATGATCTCCACTCTTACTCTGTTCTGAATCTTATATCAGTCTTCGTTTCAGTAATCATCTTCTGGGCTGACTCAAATTTACTCTCTTTTTTTCTTTCTTACTTTTTGTCTTTAACAGATGTATGTAGATGGTCTGGTTCTGAAAACTCTGACTGTTTGTACCATAAACGCACCAGAGCTCATTAGTAGCTGTTCTGTTCAATTTCGATGAGGCTCTCTCATTATCCATAAACAACTGATTAAGAGGCTTTCATCTTCATTTTCGAAGGTTAACGATCATCCATCTCCATAAATGAGTATTAAATAAGAGAGAGAGAGAGAGAGAGAGAAGAAGAATGCAATCTTTGTACCAGCATTTCAAAAAGATCTACTTTCAGAGATGACAAATGGACTTTCTTTGCCTACCAATATGGCCTGTTTCCTAAATTGACCTTTCCGATATTCATTATTTACATCTTACTTCAATTTCCAGATCGGAAATAGAAACTCCCCCGGTTAGACTTACACCCACACCAAACAGAGTACTAAAAATTTAATGTCACTCGGCCGGAATATGCTCCCGGAATATTCCCTCTTCTATCAGAGGAAGATGAAGCATTCCAATGAAACAAGTGGGTTATCCAGGGACTCATTCGTCTCTGCAGCCTTAACCTGCGCTGCTTCTTTCCGGCAGTAGTCTCTTCCCGGCGACATCCCGGACCGCCGGACTGATGGGCTCCGGCCGGCGGCGGTTCTGGAGAGAACGCCGTCGGTCCGGGTAGTGGCAGGGGATCTGGACCGCCGATATGAACTCTCGGTTCTGTTGTGCAAACGTGGGTCTGGCCTCAAACTTCGCCCCACGTCTCTGCTCTGCACCAACTTCAGAGCTCCTCCGTTAATCCGGCCGGGGGAGAGATCGGGTTTTCGCGACGGAGATTTCCCAACCGATGTATCCCTCCTCGGAAGCGAGTCGTGGGAGAGCGGGCGGTTGGCCGGAGATCTGGAAATCCGGTGAGGAATGTGGTGGAAGTCATCCATTTTCTCTGTTATGGTGGTGGTTGAAAGAGTTTGTGTAAAGGTGGAAACTTGAGAAAGGTCAGAAATTTTTTGAGTTGGGTGATTGGAGATTCCCGAAACCCCATTGAGGTGGTTTAATTGGTGAGTGAGGGGTTTGGGTTTGGGTTTGGGGGTTTCAGAGAGAACCTCTTTGACAGACTCTTCTTCAAGGGGAGGTGGAGGTGGAGGTGCTCTGTTTGGAAAGGAGGAGTTAGAAGAGCTAGAAGTACTGAGACAGCAACCCATTTAGAAGGTGGAGAAGAAAATGGGGAATTCAGAGAAGAATCATTGAAGTGTTTAGAGGAAGAAGAAGGTTAAAAAAAGCAGAGAGAGAGAGAGAGAGAGAGAGAGGGGATGGTTGGAAGAGAGTGAATTGCATTAAGTGCAGCTCTGCTCTGTGCTGATTCTGGTAAATCACGTTCATCCGCAATGACACAAAAATTATAAATAAAAAAAAAAGACACACCGAGGGAAACAGGGGGATCCCCCTTCTCTCTCAACCCTTTTTTTTTTAGTGCGATTTAGTTCAATTATGTTTGTAGCATTATCTTTTCTTATGGTTATTAGCTTATTCTTTTGTTATTAAATTATTATTTTTTTTTTTTTTAAATCCCATTCTTTTGAAATAAATATTTAGGGTGTGTTTGGAGCACCGATTTGGTTATGATAGATGAAAAGTTATCATAAACGGTAGGCTATAATAAATGTGTTTAAGGAGCAAGTTATTATAACATGGATTATGATAACCGATATTTGAAGGACTGATTATGTAACCAAAAATAATATATGTATGGTTTAGATAAATAGGCACATAAATTTAGATAAACAGGCACGTAGGTTTAGATAACACCATTTGTAATAAACGGTGGGATAAACATCGGTTGAGTTATTATAACCAACCTAGTCATTTACATAAATATGGACACACCCTAAGGGTGTGTTTGGGCCCGTTTATGTAAACGGTTGGGTTGGTAATTCAACCGATGTTTGTCCCATGATGTTTATCTAAACCTGCCTAATCGTTTATCTAAATCTACGTGTTCGTTTATTTAAACTTTACATTCTGTTACATAACCAGCCCTTCAAACACTGTTCATCATAATCACAATAACGTGCTCCTCAAACACCATTTATAATAACTCATCATTTATCATAATAAAATCGGTGCTCCAAACACACATTTTTAACCAGTTCTAGCCGTATCTATATATTTGAAGGTCTCTTTTTTTTCTTTTTTTTTGCACAGTAATGTATGTATTATTAACTAACAGTTTATGAATTTCCAATTCTCAAACATAGTTCTGAACTCAAAATAAAAACTTTCTAACTACTATTTCAAAACAATAATATTTTTTTTTCAACAAAAAAAAAAACAATAATATTCGGAGATAAAAATTTAAACTTATGATTTTTTAATTTAAAATACCGGTTGAATATTGTAAGGGTAAGTCCACATTATTTCAACTTTTCAACCCTTTCTTTACCTAAAATTCGAAAGAAAAATAACTGTTCAGGTTTATAAGACACAAAGGTCGATGTAGACAATTTTTAGTCTGAATTTTATAAACACTTTTAAAATTCTTGGACCAATATCACACATTTAAATGTTTAAGAACTAAACTTGTAGTAAAAGAATAGAGATAAAAAATGATTATGGAGTGATCTAATGGTTAAGATAGTTTTGGAAAATTAAGCCGTGATAAAATTGATGGTCATCTACTTAAAATTAATTTCCTACCAAATTTTTTTACTTTCAAATATTGTACGATGAAACATTTTATCTTTTAATATTTGATGTACATACAAGCTATTCAAAAAAAAATTTGGTGCCGGTATCTCTATTGCATGTAAATTTGCATAAAACAAACATGGTTAAAGTTAAAAAGAGAAAATTAAGGACTCATTTGATAATTATTTTATTTTTATTTTTTTGAAATTTAAGTTTACAACGTATGATACAGCATTAGTCGAAGTAGAGCTAGTAATAATTGACATATTTTCTTCATTGATAGGTTATAGATTCAATCTCTTCCATCCTATTGTTACAGTGAGAAAGTGAACCAACATTATTGACCAAATTAGTATTATAACTTTTAGAAATAACTCTAAAAATAATTAAAGAAGAAAAAGTGTATAAATAGATCGCTAGAGAGTGAGATATCATAAAGACTTTTCGTTAAATCCCAAATCACTTGATGTAGTTGTATCCTTTCCATGGTAAAAAGTTTAGCACCGAATCATGCAAGTCTCACATCTACACTATAACAATATTTAAGATCGGAGAATCATACCTGTGACATTTAAGTCATAAATTGATAATTTGAATGAGTAGTAAAATTATTATTAAAAAACAAGGGTACGAAGGAAATTATTATTTTTTTAGTGCATATTCGGGGAGGGGAGACAAATACCGATTTTCGAACACGAACCTGTGACGCTAGTGTTGAACTTGTTTACAATCAAATACTGAAACTATTGCGTCACTGACCCATTCAATACGAAGGAGATTATTACTAATAAAGATAATAATTATTTGTATTTGAAGTAAAGAAAAATAATTATGAATGAACGGTTACATGTGTTTGGGAATCAAGATAATTATAAAAAAAAAAAAACTATTACCTAGATTTGACGTGCCAAAGTGCGGAGAGAATGAAATTTGATTATGAAGAGTATGTAATTATGTGATAACGAATAGTAATTATAAAGAAAGATGATAGTGATCATGAGGGAAATGAACCATAGTGATTGTGTGAAATAATTGTCAATGACTCTAACATCAATAAGAGAATTAACTTTGATTTGATCTCTTTGCTCCAATCAACACCCTATGGCTATGTTTGTTCTTTGGACATGAGGAGTGGTTAAACTCACTCCTCAACAACCCCTCGTTTGTATTTTGTACTAAATAACTACTCTTCAACTCCTTTTTAACCACTCTTCAAACCCTCTATTAAATTTCTATTTTAAATTTTTTTAAATTTTTTTTTATTAAATCTCACTTTAAATTTCATCAAATTTATCTTTTAATCTCGATTAACATCAATATTTAAATATTTCTTTCTAAAAATAATTTTAACTCTATCGAAAAAGTCAATAGCTTGTTGGCTTGATAAATTGGTTGTAATTTAATTTAATTCTACTTTCGAAAATTCGATCTTAAAATGAATTATTTCATTAAAAAAATTTCAATGAATAATAATTTTAATTCATAAAAAAAACCCTCATTTTTTTAATAAAACATTTTATGTAACCATATTTCTAAAATTTTGAAAAAATAATAAGAAAAAATTTACAAATGAAATATAGTAATAAATTAACAACAAATACTAAATTTTAGCTTTATTGTCGTTATAATAATTAAAATTTGACATTTAAAAGTAAAAGAATCAAAATAAAATTAGAAGTACGTAGACTAAACGGAAATTGTGCTGAATAGTCCAATTTCACAAAATATCTAAGCAAATTTGAAAATATTTGCATCCATAATAAAAAAATGTGGTATGGTTAATATTCATTGTACAATATAATTTGGGATATTATAATAATACAATATTATATGTTATTAGTACAATATTGTGTATTAATATAATATTATGTATAAACAATACCGTATAATGAGTATTAATTATACCGTACATTTGACTATGATTGCTTTTTTTTTAAACAAGAAGACCATAATATCCTAGTACTTTCTATTTATTTATTTGCTAGAATAATGTATTTTTACAAGTTTCACGTAAATATATTTTTACTATTTCTTTAATAATTCACATTTTAACGGTCTATTCAATTGTAAATTTAGCCTAAATTTTTAAAATTTATTATTGTTTGCTTCATTCATGTTGCTCATATGTTTAGTAACAAAATATAAAAGGGTTTTTTCATAAATAGACCTTATTTTAAAAGTATTTGCAAATATAGACATCTTCAAAAATATTAACAAAATTAGAATTTATTTTAATATCTTATGAATTCTGAAAATAACAAATTACAACAATACCCTTAATTTAATGGTTTTTCATTTGGGAAAGGAAATTTTAAAAAAGAAAATACATCTCACATTCCAAACTAAAAACTGCCAATTTAGAGTGCATTAATTGTGGAATACTATAAACCGATAATTTAGGGTGCATTAATTATGGAAAACCAGAAATCGCCAATTTACGATGCATTAATTGCTGAACGAAAGTGGCGACAGTATATTCTTAGATGTAGAGTTGTCATTTACATACAATATGGTTAGTAATGTACATGTACAATATAGTTAGTAATTTACATGTTATTTGATTTTGGTAATTTTGTTCATAAATAGAATCGTATGAGTTGTTGAACGTTCAATTTTGTTGATTGAAATCAGAACTCGTTTGATAACCACAAAGTACTGAAATAACTTGGTATATACGGTACACCCATAATATATCATGTATCATACTGTATTTTAAAACTTTATTTTTTTTTTTGAAAATGTTTAATTTGCTGATATGGATATTTGTAGTGTGATTTAATATGTTTGCGACAACGAACAAATAATTTTAAATGTATAAATTTTTTAATGTACAATACCATATAGTAAAATGTTTGGAAATAACATACATAATATTTGTGAATTGATAGAGACTCATACTGTTGGAGCAACTTCACACAAAATTACTATTTAAAGTGAGATCAGTAGTAAATAAAAAAGTTCTAATGAGTTACAAAATTGAAACTGAAAGTGTTCAGCATAAAAAAAGATTGTAATATATAATCATCATTGGGTGAATGCATTCCTCAATATTTATGCAACGTTCTTCATCTACTTCATGATTATGGTACATCTTCATTTTCATCTCACTGACCACTACATCCAATAGGGATTGAGATGCTTGTTGAACATATAAGGAAAAGTTGTATAATATTACAAAAATGTTCAAATAGTACTATCTTATATTATAAGTCGTATAATATACATGTATATAAACAATACCGTATTGCGGAATATAAATGTAATGGATAGTAATATGAGTACGAAAAATGTATTAGACATGAATAATAAAACATAAATGTACCGTGTAAGTTATAACAATATGTATAATAAAATAATAAAATATATAGAGTTTTGTATAGTTTTGTATAGTTTATACATTAATATAATAGTACATGACAAACTACAGTATTAATGATATTATACAAATGGAATGCTTGATGAACATGTAAGGAGAAGATGTACAATATAACTAACCTAAAAACACAGTATGAACATACGATATATACTCAATTATACAGCTTTGCAGATATGTGTATATAGTCAATTATATAGCTTTGCAGATATGTGTATATAGTCAATTATACCAGAATATGAGAATCAAAGTACGAAAGAACTACTGTTCTACATATGATTTTACTGCATTTCTCAACATGATTTTTGACATTCTAAATACTGAAATATACATAAATTAAATGTAGAGAAACGACAGAGTATGAGTAAAACATATCATACTCTACAGGCAAACAACAGTATTAATGGTATTATACAAATGAAATGATTGATGAACCTATAAGGAGAAGATGTACAGTATAACTAACCTAAAAATACCGTATGAACATACGGTATATACTCAACTGTACAGTTTTGTAGATGTGTATACAGTTTATTATACTAGAATATAAAAATCAAAGTACGAAGAAACTATTGTTCTACATATGATTTTACTGCATTTCTAAACATGATTTTTGACATTCTAAATACTGAAATATAAATAAATTAAATGTAAAGAAATGACAGAGTATGAGTAAAACGTATCATACTCTACATGACAAACAACAATATTAATGGTATTATACAAATGAAATGATTGATGAACCTATAAGAAGAAGATGTACAATATAAATAACCTAAAAACAACATATGAACATACGGTATATACTCAATTGTACAGTTTTGTAGATGTGCATACAGTCAATTATACGTGAATATGAAAATCAAAGTACGAAGAAACTACTGTTCTACATATGATTTTACTGCATTTCGAAACATGATTTTTGACATTCTAAATACTGGAATTTAAATGAGTTAAATGTATAGAAATGATAGAATAGGAATAAAACATATCATACTAAACCATCTGAGACATATCAGATCACGATTATATTGGAACGAACAACAACCTGCTAATGGTGATGAATAAGGAACAAAAACGTAATATAAATATTGTGAAAAACAAAGATTATTGAGAATAGATGACTGAAGACGTATGATTGTACCGTCCGATCGGAACTTTGTGGGTGACGACAATTTACGTGGCGGCTGTGGCCGAAATGTGAAAAAAAAAAGATTGAATGGAGTTGAAGAAACGAAAAATGAAGGAATGGAAAATGGAGAATGAAGAATGGAAGAAGAAAAGTGAAGCGAAAATGGAATAGGAAGAAAGATAAAAGATAAATGAGAAAATGAATTAAATCTCATTGCATTAAAAAAGTTGACAATTATATATGGTATATTTTAAAAGGATGGGAAGTATGCAAAATGGGGCATTTAATTCAAAAATTTAATATTAAATATGAGGAAGGGCAAAATGGTATTAAGAAAAAAATTAATAATTACGATTTGTTATAAAAAAATTAACTTTGCAAAAAAAAACTTGGACATCTATATTTGCAAATACTTTTCCAATGTGGTCTAGTTACTGTAATTTCCCAATATAAATTTGATTTTTTTAAAAAACAAATATGATCAACTATAAAAATGTCTTTTAAGTTCAGTTAACAACAATTGAGATGGTACACAAAAAAAAAACACACACACACACACACAACAACATAACAATTGAGGTAGATAATTAAAATTCATAAACTTTTAATTATAGATATATAATTGTTGTTATTTACTCCAACCACATTTTCAAAAAAAAAAAAGAAAAAAATTATACCAACCATTATTAACTCCAATCCCCAAACAAGTAGTTCATTATTCACCATTATTAATCTCAATCTCCAAACGAGTAGTTAACCACTACAGACTACTATTAACCACTTATTTCCATTCTATACTAAACTTCTCCACTCTTTTCTACAAAAAACAAACACACCCTATAAGTTCATTTAATAGATAAATATCTCGTTCCTAAAACAAAACAATACATTTTATGATAAAAAATTAATATGAATAAATTAGATAATAATTATATATGAATATTATTTATATTAATATATACATTATAATTATGATAACAATTTTGTTAAAGTTATTAATGAAATTAGTATATAAATTTGGGAATTTGCACTATATAGCCACCTTTTTTACCTCAGTTTACAATTATAGTAACTTTTTAAAAATAATTTGTTTATAGTAAATTCTGTCTATTTCTTTAGTGATGCAAGTTTATCAATTTTATCAGTAATTGATTCTATCAATCCTTATCGATAGAATCTAATAAAAGTCTATCAATTTACTTTAATAATAATTGATTCTATCAACCTCTATTAATAGAATGTATTAATATGAAAATCTATCAATTTACATTTTTTGCATGCAAATATTTTTATTATTGGACTATTCATGGAATATTTTATAATATATATGCAAAACCCCCCTATAAATTTTCCTAAAAAAATGTAATTTAGAAAAGGAATTATAGTAATTTTTTTACAAGGGCTTCAACTACACCATAATTACAATAATTATGTAATCATTATGATACTAATTAAAAAATTATCAACCTTCAAATATCAATTTTACCAAAAAAAGAAAATTCTAGCCTCTCTTTCCAACAATGTTTCAACGATCTCCTCTACAGACATTCATATTTAAACAAAGTATCATATAAATATTCATAATTCAAATAAGATTTTTTTTGTAATCTCTTATTCAAATATCTATATTTAAACAAAATTTTTCTACAACTTCTCCAACAAATATTCATATTCAAATAAGATTTTCTACATTTAAGTCACTTAATTCTTTTACTTCCACTCAACTTTCCCCTGACTTTCCCTTGCCAATTAATTAAATTCTTGAGCTCCAATGATTACGTTAAAAAGAAAAAGGAAAAAAAAAAAAATCTAAACTAAACTAATCAAACTAATCATTTTGATTAATGATTTGATGGTTGGGAATCTTATTAGGGATTTTTTTTTTAATGATAACTCGAAGACGTCAAAGGAATCCCATGCATACTAGATTCTTAATATTTTATTATACATAGTTTAACTCATTGTTTTATTTGTTGAGGAAAATCTTCCATAATTACATCATGAATAAGCAAAAAAAAAAAAAAACGAGAAACTAAATGGAAAAACAATCGAAAGATAACACAACAATTTACATGGAAAAACTCTTCAATTGGTTAGAGAAAAAATTATGGACAAAAAGAACTTTTCCACCATGTGACAAATTGTTACAATCATTCAAAATTCTCTTATTAACCCTAATTACATAAATACTATTTTCAAAACTTAAAATACTTCCACCTTTTGTTTCACTCTTCATAAGAAAATACAAAAGTTAGAGTAAGTATAACACGTTTGTGACTCGGATGCTATAAAATCAAAGTCAGTTACTCTATTTATAGTGTTTGAAACCCACCCCTCCCTTTTTTAACTTTCTGATTCCTTCAAACTTTCTAATTTTTTGGTTCGTATCAATTTATAAAATTTCTTCTTAATATTTTTTCCAAATATCTAATATTATTTTCCAAAATTCATTTTTAGATCTGAACATGAGTTTGGACGATGTAAGATATATATTTAAACCTCACCCCAAAAGCTACAGCGTTACATGTGAAAAAGTATTAAAATTTAAATAATGTATGAAGAAGTTGAATTAAGGAAGAAAAATATGTAAAATAATAATCAAGCATTTATGTTTTAATATAAAATTGAGTAGTGGCCTACTGAGTGTTAGGCATGTGCAGTTGGAAGAGGCACATTGGGTCATCTCCATGTGCCTCATTATGCATCCAATCCTATTTTCTTTCTACAACATTAACATTATTCCTTCAACAACATTTTGCAAGTATTCATGATTTTTTTTAAAAAAAAAACCTTTGTTTGTACAATTATTTTGTTCGATTTAATTGTAGAGACATTAGCATTATTATCCATTGCAATTTTGTTATGAATAAATTCAATTTGGAATACAAATACAGATTACTTCTCTTAGGACTCCATTGATTTTAAAATGAAAATAATTATGTAATCTAATAAACCATAATGATATAATGATATAGTTTGAGAGCCTAATACCACACAAAAAGAAAATATTGAAAAGTGTACGATAAACACATGCAAATAAAAGAGTGAAAACCTGATTAAGCTTATTTTCATAAGTTCAAGGTTCACAAATCAACAAACATGAATATAAAATTTTAGGATCTCACATTGAAATGAGTGAAATAAGAAATATAAATTATTCTTCTTAATTTTAATTAGTTTTGAGGTGCAATTCTATATTATCTAATACATAATTTAATAATTTGAAACATTGTAAATCTCTTTTAGAAGAAAAAAAAGACATTTTTTAAAAGGAAAAACAGTGGTGGAGAGATGAGAGTATAGAATTAAACTCATTATTGAGAAGGAAAATAAAAATGGAAAAAGAAAAAAAGAAAAGGAGTGAGAGTGAAGGAAGGGAAGTGTTTGGGACAGAAATTCTTGGATATGGGAGAGGCCATGTCAGTCCCATGGTATTACATGTCCCGACATCAAATGTTTTATTATTTTTTTCCCCATAGGTTCCAAGAGGACAAATATGTTTTTTTCTTTCCCCTTTTCACTAAAGATATAACTTGATTGTAAATTTACTGCCTTTTTTTAGTTTAACAATAATAAGGGTAGAAAAGTTGAAGTAGAGGTGAAACCATGGTTCAAACACAATGAAAATTGAAGGGGTGAAAAGAGAGAGAGGTCTCTAAGAAGCAGTCCAACGATTGAGACTAAAAATTTTAAGGTAAATTTCTTTGAGAGATCTTTGGTTCGAAGCTGCTGGAAAATACTTAAACTAGAATTCCTTTTCGAAGTATCTCGATGCCATAATTTAGGAAAGGATCACTGGTGCCTTAAGTATAAGGGAGCGAAACTCCAATTTTCCAGTTTTCAAAAAGAGAGAGAGAGAGCGTAGAGGTGAAACAATTTTTTTTTTGTTTTTTGCTTTTTTTTCCAAAGAAAGTAGAGGTGAAACGATGAATCTCTCATAAAAGTTGGATCCATCCAGTTGAGGCCGTACAAGGATTAATTGGCCCATTTCTGTAGGCCCAAAGTTTTTCCATTTATTTTTGTAAAATAACGCAGTTGCATTTATTTCAAGTTTTCTTTTTAAAATGTACTATTTATTACATGTGTCACATTTAAAACTAGGATAGAAAAAGTTATACGTTGGTTTCATTATTAAGTGGTAATTCAGTTCAACTAATTTGACTCTTATTTATTTAAGAACAATAACATCTTCTATATACAATTTGTGGACCTCTTCTCCTGATTTATATTAAAAAAACATTTAAAACTAAGAGAATGATTTTTAAAATTTTTAGTCTATTCTAAAAATAATACTTTGACAAACAAATTCTCACAATCATCCACAAATTCAATCTTCTTGATCCAAAGCAACTTTCACTAAAATAATAAACACATTTTAAGGTTATAAACAAACATTAGCATTCACAACTAACAAATTACGACGCCATTGTATGAGTTACAAATAAAGAGGTTACAAATTTGGGACATCATATATCTTCAAATGTGTTGTTGAAATATTTTACTTAGTATGTAAACAAACCAAAAGAGTCAGTGGCGTATTGATTTCATTGTTTAATAGTAATCCAGTTCAACTCAACGGTCATGGGTGACCAGTAATACTCTCTATGTAAGGTTTGTGGTAAGAGTATGCATTTTTTCAATATTCGTAAACTATATTTTTTAGTTTTTAATAAAACAAATATAAACCAAGATAATTTGAAAATTATTATTTTTCAAATAAATCAACTACTCGATAGGTATTGTTGATGTTGAATTTTGATTTTCGGTATCAACCGTGAATTTGTACAAAATGAAGAGTGATATGGACATCAGTATGATGTGAGCCATGTGGATTCGATACTTCAGAACCGTACTAGAAAATGGTTTAAGCGAGTAATATAGTTTTCGAGGGTTTCGAAAGCTTACGTATTGTGTCTCTCTGTTGGTCTTTCATCGAGAGGTTTCTTGTAACCTCTTTACGCCATCAACTCTCCACATGCTTGTGGGTTTGTGGCCAGAATGTGATTTTCGATCAAATATCAGAGATAGAGAGGGTCGACAATTATCGTACGAGTCGCATGTATCTAAAAGGTTTGACTAGACCATTTAATCCTCGAGTCAAACAGTACTCGAATCCTACAAGACTTAGGGTTGGGTTAGGCTTCACCCTCGCAAGGATTGGAGTTGGGTTGGGCCCATCTTTTGGCCTTGGCCAGGTTGCCTAAATTCCTAGGGGCAAGGTCGAACGTGCCAAACCCTTATGATCCACTTGCCCAAGCCCTGTCGAGACATGCTTATCCCTTCTCCTTTTAGGCGAAGCCCTCGTTCCATGAATTTCAAAGGGGTCTTGATTGGGGATTTCTGTTGTAATAGATAGTTCGTAAGATTTTCTAACTACAGGATACACTGATTCTAAATTCAACAAAAAGAGAAAGAAAAAAAAAAACACTTACATTTTAGAGTATTTATTCATTTTCAAACAATGAGTTTTGTTGCTGACATGTATAAAAACTATCTTCTAAAACGATATTTTATGTTACACAATATTACTTTTATGTTTTAATTAATTAATATGTTTATTATTAGCTTAACAATTTTGTCGGGATTAGAATATTGAAAGTTATTACATCGTTGTCGTGTGTATCATTATCATTCACCATAAATTCTCAATAATTTAAATGTTCGAGCTTGAATTATTTAAAAAAATAAAAAAGAACAAATGTTTTCGTAAACCAGAGGAAAACGTCCACGTTGTTGAGCCAAGTTTCTCCGCGTTGAAACCCGAACATGCAGCACATATTGTAACACGACAATTAGGGAATTAATTTAGCCTGTTAAGACTAATTAAGAGGCAACTTAATTATAAAATTGGTTGTTTATTTTTAATGTGTCAACTATTATTATCTGCTGCCTTTTTATAGTCATACATCCATTATCTAAAAGAGCTATTATTGATGTATTGGTGGGGTCAAAATATTATTATAACTCTTTATAAATTACAGGATTAGGTAATTCCATGGAGGTATGTTTGTTTTGTTTAATTAAATTAACTGCCGACATTTAGGATTTCACTAGTTGTTGGGTCTCTTGGGATTAATCTTTTCTATTTTGAAAACATTTTCATCGTTTTTATTCCTGAATTAGTTCTTTTTGGATTTTTGTTTATTTGAATTGATCTCTAAAATTTATAAAAGTATTTAATATATTCTTGAACTTTCTATATTTATCTGGTGTCAATAAACCTATAGAACTTTATAAAAAAAAATGTTTAAATGTTTTTTTGTTTAAATTAATTATATTTAAGATGAAAATTTTAAATCTATAATCTTTTAATCTCAGTATATATATATATATAGATATATTCTTCATGGCCTATCTTACATGTTTTTTATAATCAATCAAATCTCTTGTTGGCCTTTCAATAATTTGGCCAATCTCATATGTTTTTTTAAATTTTCAATTTGTACCCACATAAATCTCTTTGAAGTTTCAACTTTTTGTTTCATTAAGTGTTTGACCTATTAAATAATGGGAGCAATTCCTTCAATATACTAATTTTTTTTGGAGTACATATTGGAGGAGAGGAACAAATACCGATTCTTGGGCTCGAACCTGTGATACTGGTGTTGAACTGGTTTACAACCGAACACTGAAACCATTGCGTCACTGACCCATTCGGTGACCAAATACGTATTTAAACTTAATGGACTTTGATAATATATTCGATAATGTTGACATTCATTTTAAAATCAATGGATGATAAGAAGAGTAATCTACATATTTTATCAAAATACTAAAAAGTCTCTCTACATTTTTAGTATGGGATACTCAAAGTGACCTATTCATTATTAAAAAAAAAAATCATGGATCTTCTACTCACAAAATCAAAATATGAGGCTTATTAAGTTATCAGACCCATTTAAAATTCAAGAGCTTATTAGATATAAAATTGAATATTTAATATTATATTAGAATTTTTTTAAAAAAATAATTAAAAGCTAAATAAAAACAGCCTTGGAGACGATATCTATAGTTTTCTAAATTATATTAGCAATGAGAACCGTAAATATCTTTAGGTAAGGACAAAGCTAAAGCTATATTTAGACAACATCCAAACTTCAATTTATGACAACAAATTATAAAACATTCAATGCTTCCAAAATTAGTTAAGATAACTTGTATAAGTACGAGATTTGTAGAAAAAGCGAACTACGAATAATTTCAAAAGAAAAGCTAAGCTCCTTTAATTAGCAGAGAGGTGCTTTAATTATACATCATAATCAAATTGCAAATAGAACCTGAAATATATAAATATAGAAAGAAAAAAAAAACAAATAAATAGTGGAAGGAATCTCTTTGGCTGTTTCAAACTGAACTGAGGAGCCAACCATATGATTTTGACAGAAGTCTTTCTTATTTATTTATTTATTTTCAAAACCACAGAAATAGGCTTTGGGTAATATCTAAATAATGGGCATTAAAATTTCAAAAATAATTTACAAAAATTAAATATACGAGCCACGAGAAAATATGGGGGCGTGATTTTGGGTTGACACGCTGAATAACTTATGACCAGAAAGCCCTCGACGAGAAGGAGCGGAAGGTTCCCGTTGTGGAATAAAGGAAGGGTATTATGGTCAAAGGGAAAAAGTTGGGAAAAAACAATACGGCAATGGTTCAGTCGCGGTCTGATGAATTATATGGTTCCCATCTCTTAAAGCAAACATCCATTCTTTTCTCTTCCTTTTTTTTATTTTCATTTTTCAATTTTCAGCCCCACAACTTTTCTTCACTGTAATCCCAAATCTGAGCTGAATTTCAGTTCAACTTTGATCTTTCTTGGTGATTTTTTTTTTCCGTTGCTTCTTGAATCTTGAAGTCAATTTTGGTCTCAATTGGTATCGATTTCGTCGGATTTCGATTTTGAGATCTTGTTTCTTCTTCCGAGTTGGGGTTCTTAGTTCTTGTGAACAATGGCGAAGCGTGGATATAAGCTACGTATCCTTTGTAATCTTTAGTACTGTTATTTTATTTTGCTCGGATTTTCAGCTGAAATTAGTTCTTAGTTTGATAGTTTTCAGTTTTTAATTTGTTTTCTCAGGAGCTTGGAAGCTCCCTGAATCTGAGAATAAACCGATTATGGATGGAATCGATTGCATTAGGGTTTTGGATGTTCATTTTAGATGTTGGGCAAGTGTTAAGAGGGCTGGACTTATAATTTGCAAAAAGTTTATGCTGATTTTATGAATTTGGTATGTCCTAGGGGTAGTTTGTGTCTTTGCTTCATGATGTTGAATCAGTTTAAAATTTACTTTAGTTTCTGGGAAATTGTTGAGTGCTTATGCTCTATGCATGATTTAAAGCCTAGGAATAGAATTTTTTCTTGACAAAAATTAACTTCTATGGATTGCAATATGCAATGTCATGGAAGAAACTGAAATGATATAAATTATTTCCTTGACCTACTTGAAACTAGAGGAATTTGCCGCACACTCAGCAAATGTCAACTGTCTAAGTATTGGGAAAAAAGCTTGCCGACTGTTTGTAACCGGTGGAGATGATTATAAAGTCAACCTTTGGACGATTGGAAAGCCTAATTCGTTGATGGTTGGTTGAATGCCTACTCTTCCATCTTTTTGTACGCAATCAGAAAGTTGGATTTACATTATTACATGTTATAAATTCGCAAGTTCATTATTTTTTGAATTTATTCATGAAGATACTTGTTGGTTGTATATATGATGGGTGCTGATCTAATGGCCAATCTACAGACATTTTTTAATCTCACCATGTTGTTGATGATAATTTGCTTGTACTTTACGGCTTAGGTTGAGAATTTACGGAATGTCATTGGAGAAAAGTATTTGGGAACTTTGAGATCTGTTACCACATATTCTTTTTGGACTATTATTTTTTTTTGGTACTCATCTGGTCTATAGTCTTGATTTCTCTATTGATAGACTTGGAGATTTCTCTTGGCCTTGTGTAGAGTCTTTGTGGTCATACGAATCCAGTTGAATCAGTAGCTTTTGATTCATCTGAAATTTTGGTGCTTGCTGGATCTTCTTCTGGTGCAATAAAGTTGTGGGATCTTGAAGAGGCTAAAAGTAAGTTTATTCAAGTAGTTTCTTACTTTGACTAATGTATGTACTTCTTATCTGATAATTATTGCTAGTTAAATCTTAAATTATCAATCATATAAATGTACGTTAAAAAAATATACACACATGATAATTAAACTGCAAGAGAAATAGTGTGGTTTTGCCACTGAGTCGTGTTAGCGAATACCTATTTAGTGAACATGGTTTTCATGATGGCTTTCCATTGTTCACTTATAATATCTTCAGATTTCTGCCTTCAATTGTATATAAAGCATAAGACTGTTTTTCTTCTTCAATAACCTCTGATCTTTTGCAATGTTCTTGAAGTGTAGTGGTTCGCACACTTTCTGGTCACAGATCAAATTGCACCGCTGTCGAGTTTCATCCATTTGGCGAGTTCTTTGCATCAGGCTCTAGAGACACTAATCTAAAAATATGGGATATCAGAAAGAAAGGTTGCATTCACACATACAAGGGTCACACTCAGGGTATTAGTACGATCAAGTTCACCCCAGATGGTCGGTGGGTAGTCTCTGGTGGATTTGATAGCGCTGTGAAGGTAATAATGAGTCATACTATTAGTGGTAACCTTCTATCGTCATTTGGAATGGCCTTAACTTAAAGTTCCTCTTGAATAGATATGGGATCTAACTGCTGGAAAGCTGTTACATGATTTTAAATTCCACGAAGGGCATATCCGGTCCATTGGTTTTCATCCACTTGAGTTTCTTCTTGCGACAGGTGAGTGAAAAGAAAAAAAATGAAACAATTGATGCTTAAGTGGGAAGTTTCTTGAATACAAAAGAGCAATTAGTTTCTCATGCTTCCTGTCAAAGTAGGTAAATTGCATCCCTTCTGCTTGTCTATCCCTCCGCCCACACCCAAAGCATCAAATAAAGGGACATTTGCTGATCTCAAATAACAATGCCTCTTGTTCACTGTTTGTAATTATAAATATGATACTTGCCTTTGTGCATCCTAATATTACTTTCTTTTTATCTCTGTCTCTCTCTCTCTGAGTAAAAAAACCACTGTGTGATAAATATTTCCAGGGTCAGCGGACAAAACTGTAAAGTTCTGGGATTTGGAAACCTTTGAATTGATTGGATCTACAAGACCTGAGGTATTTCTATCCCGTTAAAAAAGACAAGTTGCCTTAGAATTGTACTAGATGTTCAGTTTCTAGTACTTCCTTTACTTTTGGAGATTCGCGTTGGAATGTGAAGCAGCTTTCCATGTTTTTTGTGCCAAACCTTTCTCAAATGTTATCTTGTAATAAAAATTTCATAGATTTAGAATATTCTGTTTCCATAGTCATTTTGTTATCATATCATTTATACAGGCTGCTGGAGTACGTGCAATCACCTTCCATCCAGATGGGAGGACCCTTTTTTCTGGTCTGGATGAAAGTCTGAAGGTGAGAGGAGTGTTACAATTTCACAACTTTGTGATCCAAAATAAAGAGTTACTACTTCCAAACATCTATCAGTACATTAATGTTATATCTTGTTTCTTCTATATTGAAGGTATATTCATGGGAGCCTGTCATTTGTCATGATTCTGTTGATATGGGATGGTCAACACTTGGTGACCTTTGCATTCATGATGGGAAACTTTTGAGTTGCTCATTTTATCGGAACTCTGTCGGAGTTTGGGTAGCTGATATAGCGGTATGCTAACCTACATCATTTCAGAAAATTGTTCATATTTTATGTGTACTGTTTTATGTTACTACCCCACATTATCTTTTGAGTAAATTAAAAAGTTTTCATTTTCTGTTCTTGCTTCCAGAATATCGAGCCTTATGGAGCTAGTTCAGTATCTGGGCAAAAGGAGCCAAAAGAACAGAAATCTAATTCTTCTTTCAAAAACAGTCTAGGTTCAAAAAGCATTGGAGCTGGTTCGATGACTTCAAATCTACAAACTTTGTCTCCTGATTATGAAACAAAGGAGATCAAGAATATTTACATAGACAGTAAGTCCTCGTCTTCTGCTCTGCAAGGAGTGGTCATGTTAACCTTTTTTTATGATAGGTTCCTAGCTGGTACTCTATTTTAAGTGTTGGGGGTTCAAACATTGTTGTAGTAAAACTTTTACTGCAACCGCGAGTGTACGTTTCCTTGCTAGCAAACAGAGGAGATCAAATCAATAATTAGTTTTCTTGGGAAAAAACACTGTATAACAATTGCATTTATCTCCTACGGATTGACTCCTAACATCACCGAGTGGGTCTCTATCCTTTAAGCGATGAAGCTGGTTTCTCTCTTCATAGTTCATTATTCTGACTTTAGTTGTCAGGCTGCATTTCTGCTCCACCTCCTTTTCTGTTTATTTAGAATAATTTCCCAATATAAGAAATTTCATCTTAAAGTATACTGGAAACTGACCCAGTGTTTAATAATGTGGATCCCCCAATTCAACACCAATGAACAGGACAATAAACTGTATTAAAAGGACCAATACTTAGAGTTGCTATGAAACCCTTAGTTAGGAGATCCATGGTTCATTTTGTTTGATAGATATGTCTCAATTTGTGATATATGCGACTCTCGGTATGATTTTTCTCAACAGTTCTTGAATTGAAACCCAACTTCTTTACATAGAATCATTTGTTGATACCCAGGAACAGAATTGACCTATGTGCTATTAAGTGTTATCCAACTAATGTGGACTTCTGATTGATCAACCTAATATTGCCGTAAGGGTTTTTTTTTTAAAACACCAATGAGCATAAATGAATCATTCATGTCACATATAGCATATTTTAAGCATGCTTGTCTGCCTTCAAACATTATTTTAAATGTGGTTTCGCGTCTCTTTTTTGTTTTTGTAAAGCAACCGGTGGAAAGCCTGTTGCACCACAGAAGGCGGAATCTTTAAGCTCCCCAACAGTTGTATTTGCATTGGATTCAAAGGAGATAAGCTATGATGCAAGCAAAAAACAAAGTCCTACATCAAGAGTAGAAATGAAATCTAATGAAGTATCAACGGAGAAACCCCCAGTTGTACCTCCTTGTGATAGTCCCGAGGGTAAAGACTCAGTAAGGGAATCTATCACATTTTCCAAGACAAGGCGTGGTATGTTACTCAGACCAGCTCATGTAAGAAAGCCATCAAATAGTAAAATGGATCTCGAAAAAATATCAGTGTCAGTTGATTCAAGTAGAAAAACTGATCTCGAGCGACTACCAGCTGTAGATTCTGTAAGTATCTGTCATACCACCAACGATTCGAATAAAGCTCCAGAACCAAACTTCATAACAAGGGTTTTACCAGAAGAAACACAAAAAGATTCTCATAGAACAAATTCTGATATCAGAAGCATCGAGAAGTTGGAAAAAATTCCCTCTGCGTCTGCTGAGACAACTTCAGAACAAGAAAGTCGTAAGATGTTGTCCTTATCTTGTGTGCATGCTATTATTAAATGTACATGTTATATCAAAATTGTTTATATATTTGTTCTCATGTTAATAGTATTTCCCCCAAATTTGTAGGCAGTAAATCAGTTGATAGTAGCAAAGGGACAAACTCTGTTAAATTTGTAAATGGAGGTTTGTCATCCTTGACCCTAGTCCACTTAGCTATTTTCATAGTTATTAGTTCATTGTCCACTTAGCTATTTGCCACTGACAGGAAAATATCAAGTAAATGTGTGAGAATCTTATGGTATTATATCCTATTTTTGCAGTTGCAGTTGTTCCTGGAAGGACACGCACTCTTGTTGAAAGGTTTGAAAGGAGAGAACAAACTAATGATGTCCAGACGCCAATTTCACCATCTCATGTCCTTGAATCAGAGAAGACTAGAGAACAAACTAATAGCTATGAAGTACAGGTCGTAACACCTCGGATCCTTGAAAGTGAGAAGAGACTTGAACAAACTAACAACTATGAAGTACAGGCAGTGGCTATACCTTCTCATGCCTCTGAAACTGAGAAGATACATGAACGAACTGTTAACTATGAATTACTGGCAGCGGCTACTCCTTCACTTGTCTTGGAAAATGAGAAGTCAAGACAACGAACTAATAACTATGAAGAACAGGCAGTGGCTATACCTTCTCATGTCTCTGAAACTGAGAAGCAACGGGTAAAAACTATTAACTATGAAGTACGGGCAGCGGATTTTCCTTCGCATGTCTCTGAAACTGAGAAGTCAAGACAACGAACTAATAACTATGAAGTACAGACAGTGGCTTCTCATGCCTCTGAAACTGAGAAGACACGTGAACGACCTAATAACTATGAAGTTCATGCAGTGGCCATTCCTTCACGGGTCTCTCAAACTGAGAAGTCTAGACAACGAACTAATAACTATGCAGTCCGAGCAATGATTACTCCTCGTACCCCAGAAACTAAGAGGATGACTACTAACAGTGAAGTAAAAACAACAAATAGCTACGAAGCAAAAACAGTTCTTATCCCTTCTCGTCTCCCTGAAACAGATAAAACGGACAATTTACAGGTATGGTTACTATGAAACTTAAAATACATTTAGTATACTATTACATGTTTTTACAGCACTTCATATGGGCCTTTTTGCAATATTGTCAAGACGATAGTTTTTTTCCTTCTAGAAAAAAACACTAGGCGGAGAATGGGCGATGTCAAAGAGTGCTTACAAACACAAGTTAGATGAACCTGCATCTTTACATTGCTAGGTTTCTTCAAACTAAGTCATTCTGTGTTTTGTTGCTTAATGACAGAAAGGAGAACCTCAAGTTTCTGGTAGAGATTCTACCTCCGCAAATGATAGGGATGTCATTGAAGATTTAATGCAATCTCATGATGTATTCTTAAGTGGCCTTCGATCTCGCTTGACAAAATTGCAGGTAATTTTCCTTACGATGAACATCACGTGAGACAAACTGTGAACTAAAACTATGCCAACTTGAACACCAGTTTTCTCAAGTTTCAGGGGGAGGTCTTTCAAAAAAAGAATGAAAAAAAGAGCATCCTATTTCACCCAAAATAAACATGCCAACTTATCTTGGTTTAGAACAAGAACAACTTTGTTCTGCGACTTTTATCAGTCTCCTACAGTTGAATTAAATCTTTCTTTTTTTTGGAAAATTCACTTTTCTTGGAAGTTGCGTTCATATCGATGAGTGTCCTGCAGGTGGTACGACACTTTTGGGAGCGGAATGACATGAAAGGTGCCATTAATGCCTTGACAAAACTTCCAGATCACTCGGTGCGTATCTTTTGAATTAGTTTCCGTGTTGCTTTTTAAATTTTATTTTATGTGCCTTCTATTTCATAAGCAACTTTTATCTTCTCGGTCATGATGCAGGTGCAAGCAGATGTGATAAGCGTTCTCATTGAGAAGATGAATGTCTTGACTCTAGATATATTCTCGTGCCTACTTCCCGTGCTTGTGGGTTTATTAGATAGCAAGATAGAGAGGTAATTGTCTAAGTAAAATGTACCTTATTACTCAAGGTTAAAGATATTGAACAAATTACCAGAGCCTCTATATCTTCTTCTGTCTCTTCCTTACTGAAAATCTTTGGAAAATCAATGACATAATGCACGTTGAAAATAGTAATACTGCTAATTTCAACTGTTCAAATAATCTTCCCGTTTATTACAATTCACTAAGATGTAAGAAGTTCTTGTGGCTTACATTTTATGCGGTGTAGGCATGCCAGTTTGTCAATGGAGATTCTACTGAAGCTTGTAGCAGTTTTTGGTCATGTTATAAGCTCAGCAGTATCAGCACCTCCAGTAGTTGGTGTTGACCTTCATGCAGAGCAGAGGTGATTTTTCATCTTGTTTTCACTTCCTATAGACTATTGTAAACTGGACTAAATGTGGTGTTATCCACTTGCAACTCAAACACAGGGTACAATGCTGCAAGCAATGCTTTACTCAACTTCAGAAGATTCAAAAAATTCTTCCATCATTTGCAAGGTATGTAAACATTTTCTTTTGGGACTCTGCCAATCAACTTCTCAACTTGAATCTCAAACTCCGAATCGGGGCCTCAAATGATTCTTGCCCAAGTGTCTCATTTTCTTGTGCATATTTTTGCTGCAGGAGGGGTGGTTCACTAGCAAGAAGTGCTCAGGAATTGAATCTAGTACTTCAACAATGTTAACCAAATTTCTGGCAAAAGCACAAATAAATAGGTAGGCTGACGCCCCTAAAAGAAAGAATGTGGAGATGTTACACCTTTTCAAGTTTGCCTTGGTGCTTGCTTCTAGTTCCAGTTTCGTTGATATGTTGAGACTCGTGGCGGATAAAGCCGAAGGCCCGAAGCAGAATGGTTATCGATGGAAAGCCTCGGCAGATCAGAGTTTTCAGACCGAACATTGGAATCCCTCCTGATGATGATTCTTCATATTCCGGGTATTTTATAATCAACATCTTGTAACTATGTGCCAATTCATACATGTAATGTGTGGAGAAAATTGATTGCAAATATATGCTTACAGTGAAATCAGGATGGTGTAATGTTATGTAGCTGAAATGCCTTTTCTGTGTAAGTAAAAGTTTTCTTTTAGAATATAAGTAGTGGCACAAAGGGCAATAAATCTTCATTCTCGGGGGGGTTTGGTTCAAGATTTGAGAACTATGTGTAACTTGTACTTGAACTGTAAAGATAAGCTAAAATGTTTTGGATTAATTTCAAAATTTGTACAACCTAGTTTAAAGAGAGTTTTTTTTTAAAAATAATTTTTCCCTCTCTTTAAGGAACATGTCAATTACTAATGAGTCATGCTTGCTTTACAGTTAATTTTATTGTTTTCTTTACTGGCATTAATTTGATTGTCTTATTTTTTTTTTGATATAACAACAATTGGGAGTGGAGGAGACTCGAATCTAAGACCTCAAGATCATTAGGTGTACATCGATGTTGCTTGAACTATTGCTCTATTGGCATTAATTAGAGTGTCTCAATCTTATGAAATTAGCAAATTTTTTTTAATGAAATTAGCTAAGAAATTATTTTTTTATGATTAAATATTATCAATGTTTAAACCCTATTTTGGCTTTTGATGTATATTCAATTTGAACATGAAACTCTTATATATTATAATTTGACCTTTTAGCTTTTAAATATTTTGTTATAATTTCAAACTTTGAACTTAAATATCGAACTTTTTCCTTCAATATTTTTTACCGATATTTTTCTTTTTTTTAGTAAAAAAATGTAAATGTATTAAGAAGTTTGTTACCAGCCAACTAGAGTAGAACAAGTTCTCATAAAAATAAAAAAAAAAAAAAAAATTACAAGCAAAGTAGAGCAGAACAAGTATTTTATTAAGAATTTAAATTAAAAGAAGTTTATTGTATCTATTTTTTAATTAAAAAAAAGAACTTTATTATAAACTATTAATAATATGGGAAACCTTATTGGATTTAGTAAGTACTTTGTTTTAAAAAAAATATTAATAATTAGGATATGTTCTTGAGAAAATTAATAATTAGGAATTTAGTTTTAAACTTTTTTGTATGTAAGAGTTTAGTTTTAAACTAATATGTTCATGTTTAATAATTTTTTCATGATATACTTTTAATTTTAGTCGAGTAGTTAAGATACAACTATGTTCTAAAAAAAATACTACTAGTATAATTTCAACTTAAAATTATGTAATTATTTGATTTAATATTCAATCATTTTTAAAATTAACCTATCTACAATTTCATATCTTATAGATATTTAATACATTTAAGAACACAAATAACAATTTTCAAAAATAAAAAGAACACAAATAAAAAAGTTCCTTAATATATATATATTTTTTGTTGTTAAAAAAAACATACACACATACACACATATATATATAATTTAAAATTGACATATTATATATTTTTTTAAAGTGAAATTATACATAGACTTTTTTTTTTTGAGAAAAAATTAGACATAGACTTAAAGAAAAAAGGAAATCCAATCCAATGGGTTGAAATCTTCCACGATGACCAAATATCTCCTAACCAATATGAAACCAGATTTCTTAGCACAATATAAAAACTGAAATATTAAGTCTATATTAAAAACTGAAACATTCAGCGATTTTGTCTCTATATATATATATATATATAAAATAAAGAGAGAGAATTTCAATACCTCTCTTTTTACCTCGACGATTTATTAATTTTATTTAATTTTTAATGTTTTTGTATTGTAGTGTTTGGTCCATCTCCCAATTAAAAGTAACGAGAAACCCCAATTCTCGCGATCACCAATAAAAACCTCAAAACCCATTACGCACAATTAACCCTTTTTCTTTTACAACAAAAACAATATTTAAAAAAAACAAAACAAAACAAAACAAAAACAAAATGAAAAGAACCCTCCAACCAACCAACCCATCTCCATCCAAAACCGCCGATTCGGTCACCGGAAAACCATCTTCCTCCTTCAATACCTCTCCCATAAACCGCTTTTCGCCTTTTTTCTAATCAGGCCTTTCGTTCCATCGCTTCCGGTTCGCGAGCTAGGGTTCCGGCGACAGAAATCATGGGAGCAGAGGCGGCAGAGAAGAGATGGGACACGTGGGATGAACTTTTATTAGGAGCCGCCGTACTCCGGCACGGAACCGGCGACTGGAACCTCGTCGCGGCGGAGCTCCGGCCAAGGATGGTTCGTCCGTACGCCTGCACGCCCGAGGTATAAGCATTCTTATTCTCCTTTCCCTTTTTTTAGCCAAAAAACTGAGGAGAGGAATTATTCCCCAAATCACTATTTTCTTTTAATTGCATTCATTATTCATTATTTGTTGCCTCTTTTTTAATCTTAATAATAATAATAAAGTCCATTTTCATTTCAAATTTTGAATTCCATTTCAGCTAATTTATTCAATAACTTAAAAATATTCCTTATTGAGTTTTACAGAAATCAAGTTTTGGCCCAAAATCTAATCAAATTAACATGTTTTATGATTATATAGGTTTAAAATAAATACGATAACCCCTTATCTTTTCTTTTTTATTCTTTTAACTCTCATCTAAAGTAAAAGATATGATTGGATGAAATCAAGAACTCTTATTTTTGGTTGGTTGTTGCTCTTAACTTTATTTTTAATTTAATGAGCATTAGAGATATTATATTTCAAATCTCTAACCTTCTTATTAAGAAAATAAAGGGGTTCGAAATCAAAAAATTTATAAGATGTATGAGTTCAATTTTTAATAATTAATTATTTTTTATTAAAAAAAAAACTTAACTACCAAAATCAATATAAAGAATAATCAAAAGATTATAAGGACACTCACCCATTTTAAAATATATACATATATATATATATATATATATATGTTCTTATTTTTATTTTATAATTTGAATTATGAAGCCGCTTTTTCTCCTATATATATATATAACTTTTTTTCCCGATGTATATCGTTTGTTCACGTGAAACCCGAAAAGGAAATATTTTCGGAATGTCATTTTTTACCCTCCGCTATGGGTCCATTCCGTAGGCTGACAATGGAAGCCTTTCAGTTCCATAAGGGTCAAAACTGTCATATAATTAAAAAAAAAAATTTACATAATTCAAAAGAATTTTTTAAAAAATGAGAGCCTTTTCTATTAAGATTAAATTTTAAAAAGAAAATTAAAAACCACCTCAAAAAACATCCAGGGCAAATTAACTTTTTGGTTGTTTGGGATTTTTTTTTTTTTGAGTACTAGTTGTTTGGGATTTAGTTACGATTTATTTCTTAAATTTTGAAATTGAATACTTTTATCTCACATTTTAATATTTTTTAAATTTATTTTTTTAAAAAAATAAATTTACTTAAAAAATAAAATAATCATTTCATCAATATTGAAATTTAAAATTAGACAAAATATTATTTTAGCCAATGTTAAGTTATATAAATGATGTTATCTTAATAATTAAAGATAAACATTATTTAAACGTCGCCAACATGAGCAGTTGCTCGGCGGCACTAGTCTATGCCTAATGACTAGAGGTCTTGAGTTCTAGTCATCCCCCACCCTCAATTGTTGTAATCTCAAAAAAGAAAAAAAAAACATTATTTAAACGTCACAAATAAAATTGTTTAATTTTTGAACATAATATCAAATAGAATCTAGACCTTAAAAGCTAAAGGCTAAAAATGTATTTCTTCCAAAAATCAATTAAAGACATTTGATTATGGAAAATCATGTAATATTATTCTTTCTAGGTATTTAAAAAAAATCATGACAAAATAAACAACCATTTGACCAGTGCATTTATTTAGTAATTTTTCCATATCGTTTTTTAAAAAACATTTTGTTGAACCCTTTTCCAATACTCATCCATCAGCACCATTAATGGTTATTAAAATTCACAAACAGTTTCCTGTATTAATCAAAATAACATTTTTTTGGTTTTGAAAATATATATGATGATGATGATGATGAAATTTCAGAGAAATTTAATTGAACTTACTAAGAAGACTGGAAAAGGCGAGTTTGATTTTTTAAAAATTGGCATGTTCACATTTGCAGGTTTGTAAAGCCAAATATGAAGAATTACAGAAGCGTTTTGTTGGATGCAAGTATGAATATGTTTGTAACACGTTTTGCTTCAAACATTTTTTACCAAATAAATATTTTTAATAAAATTATTACTATACCTCTTACCATTTTTCAAAAGTGTTTTCGATAATATATTCTTTTGAATGATCAAAAGTTTTTTAAATAACATATTCTTTTGATTGATAAAAAGGTGATTCTTTTAATTATACACATGTTTTTATTTCTTGTTACATATTTAAAATATTTGCAGCCAAAATCACTTCAGAGTCATTTTTTACAATCTATCCTTCAAGTTTTTCTTAAAAAAAATGTTTTCACACTTTTGAACCACTTTCTGTTTATTGAGGCTTTTTTATGTATATAAAATAAAATTTAAAAAAATTATTCCTTAATCAATTCATTGTTGGGAATCTGATTAATAGAGCTTGGTATGAGGAGCTTCGGCGGCAAAGAATTATGGAACTAAGAAAAGCTCTAGAGCGTTCTGAAGATTCAATAGGGTTGGTAAATTTTATATGCATTATGTTTAATTTTCTTTTCAGAGTTAATACCAAGTTCTCGATGAATGAAAACTTTAAGAACAAAAACTAATGTTTTGATCTGAAACTGAGAGTTTAACTAGAGATGGGTCCTGCACGGACTAGTCGGGGCAAGGCATCCCCAAGGCGATTAGGCGGGGAATGAGTGAGTGGGGATGAAAAATTCTCCACGAGTTAAATAGGATGGAGATATTCATCCTCGTTTCTTCGTTACCTACTAGCCCGACTTAAAATTTTATTTAATACATTTATAAACATGCAAGTTTTAGGAATATTTTTTTATGAATATTTTCCTTACATAGTTTAGCGTGTAATAGAAAACTAATAACATTTCTCTTTAACTATTTGAAAATTTGTCTATCTTATTGAATTAAGATTGAAAAAGAGGCAAGAATTTGAGAATATCATTAAAAGTAAATAGGAAATAATTCCATGTAGGAAACTTAATCCTCATGAATTCCCCATAGGGAATCCCCACGTTCCTACAACATTATCGAGGAATTTTGCAGGAATGGGATTAAAATGTGTGGCTGGGAAGGGATGAGGACGGTAAAACCATCCTCGTTTCGTCCCCCAAGGACTTCTCTAGATTTAACTATATGAAGTATGCAATTAGTTTGACAAAAGAAACTACAAATATCTTTGATGAAGGTTTAGTTTTGTAACTGCTAAAATACTTAACAAGCAGTAAGGCTTGTTTTTGCCTCATTACTTCAGTTTTATGGTAATTAAGGTTGAATAGATTTCAGGTCATTAGAATCAAAGCTTGAAGCTCTCAAGTCTAGGAGTGGAGACAAGTCTCTTGTCAATAGCTCAAGCAAATCAGAATCATGGGGAGCTGTTCAGAAACCAATGAATGAGCTATCCGCCGGTAGCTTCACGCAGGAAAACAGGACGTGCAGCTCGCTCGAATGTCGGACAGCTCCATTGTCGAACGAAGAGATGGAGATGAAACCAGATGCGCCGCAGTCGCAGTTTCTCGAATGGGGGAAGGTATCGAGAATCGGGAAGTTTGGAGAGGTGTTATATGAAAGCCAAGGAAGAACAGTAAGGAAGAGAAGAGGGAAGAGAAAGAGGAAGGATTGTAGTAGGGATGTTAAGGAAGGAAGTAGTGGGGAAAATAACTTGTCTGAATCAGCTAACCCTTCAACTGTTTCTCATTCTAAAGAAAACTCATGCTGCAACTCGTTTGAGCCTCGGGAAACATCTGATGCAAATGAAGCTAGCAGAAGCTCAACCATTGATGGAGTTGATGTACTTATGGCTGCTCTTAATTCTGTTGCCGATAATAAAAGTGCCACGATATTTCGCCGTCGCCTTGATAGTCAGGTACGAAACAAATTTGATGCTTTCAATTCCAAATTTCAAAACCAGTTGATAATTAGAGAACTGACTCATTGATAGGATTGACCTCTTTCTTTTACGAACATATTCGAAATAGATTTCCGGTAGTTTTTTGCTCTTCAACTTCGGGAACAAATTTGGATTTCAATGTTGTTTTTATCTGGGATTTGATTTCTTCTTTTTCTTTCAACAGTTATACGATTTCCATCTTTCATTCTTCAACTTCAACAACCTCAATCTTCTTCACTGTTTTTGTCACTAGCACCTCTCTTTTTTGGTGTTCCATTCAGCAGTAACTTTTCTTGTTACACTTATGCGTTTGTTGTAACTTTTCTTCCATTCAGCAGTACTTTTACTGTTTGCTTTGATGCTTTGCTTTAAGTCTACCCTGATCGAATCAATCGTGAACATCATCATCATGTGTTGAAATCCTTCACGAATTGCTTGGACATCTTTATAATTCATCTCCATGGCTAGAATCGAACAACTCTGATATCAATTGATAAGAACCAAACTAATATTTTAATATAGTTTGAAATATGAAAGTAAATGAACTTCAAGATAAGCCAAATAATTGAGAGGCACTTGAAATCTCTCCTTCTTAAGAATATTCTCTCGAGCTCAAAACAAACCACCGAATAATTGCCTACCCTCACCTTGACCAGTGTTTTAAAAAGCGCTAGGTACCTAGGCGCAACTATGTTCAACTATCAACCTTCACGTACTTGAATAACCTAGTACGAGGATCTAAAACACAAAAAATGCAAAGGAAATAAAAAATCCCACGAGGCGCGCGCCTTTTGGTGTTCGGGGCTTCACGTAAAGCAATGACCTTATTACCCTCACCTGCGACAAGCGAGACGTTAGAGGTGGGACTTGAGCCCAGGCGTGCCTGGGCGCACCTTTTAAAACATTGACCCTGACAATCCTCTCTTATTTATAACCAAAATATTTTTTACTAACTTCCAACTAATTGCATATATATCCCTAATATAATCCTAATTTCTCTTAAAGGTCAATCCTATCACTCATGCATCGCATAAATATTATGAGGTCTCTCCCTCTGTTTCAGTGAGGGATCCTTGACCCATTGCATCTAATTATTAAAAAAACCAGATCAGAGTTTAAGCAGGAACAATTATCTGTTTTTTACTCATGTAGCAGAAGAGAGGAAGATACAAGAAAGTAATCCGGCAACACTTGGATATTGAAACAATAAGATCAAGAATTGCAAGTCATTACATAACGACACAAAAGGAGCTGTACAGAGATCTGCTGCTGCTTGTTAACAATGCTCTCGTTTTGTACTCGCCGAGCTCGCGGGAGCATCAGTCTGCTGTGCTTCTCAGAGGCCTCATTACAAGTACATTTCAAAAGCTTCTTTGTAAGAATTCTAGCAATACAGCAGCCCAAATCCACCACAACAAGGGAATACAAACCTCTGGTCAGACAACAAAACCGCGTCGTTTGCAGCCTGCTAAACGCAATGTACCTAAAAAAGAAGTCGATCCAGGAGATGCCAAAACGCCAAGTGGGAATAGAAGAAGACGAAGTAATGCTAATTCTCAGTCCTCAGTGGGATTAGCAAAGAAAGAAACTTCAGCTTCTGCCATAAAGAAAGGCACCGGTGGGACGAAAAAGGGTGTCGTTGGGACGTCGAAAAGCGAACGATCTGCAGCAACTGGTGTTAGGGGAAGGAAAAGAGGGAGAACGAAGTAAACTTTATCTTATTAGATTTCTCAGGCCAGAGCTTGTAACTTTATAGGATCTGTTTTGCGTTAGAAAGTTTGGAAATAGTGGGAATTGGAATACTCATTCTGTCATTTCGTTTTATGGGAATGATTTTTGTTTTGATTCTCATTTTATTGAAGCAAAATTTAGAATGAAGTTCAAGCTTCCAGCCACATAAACTGAAATTGAAACTTGCAGCCAAATGATTGAAGTGGGTGTTTATAAATTTTTTTGCTTTGTTGAATTGTTTCTTCCAGCCACAAACTGAAATTGGAACTCTCCACAATAGAATGTCCACGGTCATAATTGTATTTAGCTAATAAATCAGCAGCTAAATTGCATAAAAAATAATTCTAAAAAAATTCAACGACAATTGAGGTGAGGGAAATCAAACCCGAAACCTCAGGGTTACCCATTTAAACAAAATGTCATTGAAACTCTATTGCTTCCTACACTATATTAACTATCATATTATAAGTGGAAAAAAAAATACTCTGAAATAAAAGGGATCAAATTCTTAATATCATCGATAAGATATAATTAATTTTTTTAAGATTTAAAGAACTTATCGTAATAACCAATAACAAAAATAAAAATTGAAGAATGAAATTCAACCAAAATTTTGGGAAAATGCCTACCCATTCTCCCAAAGTTGATAAATCTTTAATTGACTAACTGGCCAAACTTGCTCATAAGAGTTACCCATCCTATGCTTGAGCTCGCATTTTTACTTTGTCGGTGAATTACTCTTCTCATCATCAATTAATTTTGAAATGAAACTTCTAATTTATCTAATATAGTATGAGAATTCATTAATTTCAATTGAATATTTATATTCAACTCAAGTAGGTATATTCGGTCTACAAATTTGGATCCAACTTAATATAAGAGAAGTCAAAGAGATATCGTATAGAAATCTTTGTCACCTTTATTAAAAATAAGAATAATAACAATAAAAGTAAATATGAACAACTTTTCTTATCCACAATTAATTTGGAGAAGAAATCTTAAAATATCTCACAGGAACACCAAAAAAAAAAAAGCCAAATAGTTTTATCAATTAAATTTTGAATAGCGTCGGAGAGGCTTCAATTTCTAAGGTTTTATTCTCAAAAAAGAAAAATTCTAAGGTTTTAATCGTATTATGATTTTCTATCTTTCTTTTAATTTAATTTTTGTTTTTTTTTTTAATTTTAGAGCAAAGTCCACGATTTCATATTTCTGAAAAAAGAGCCAAAAATAAAATTATTGAGGAATGTTCAAGAGCAAAAGGGTTAAAATAAGGAGAAAGCGAATAATCATCCGTTCTGTTATAAAAAATAAATAAGTAAATAATCATTCATGATTTTTCAATAACCACTTTTTTTTTTTGTATTATATTTTATTCTTATTTAGGAGTGGTTGCTTTGAGTAATGAGATAACCGAAGCTTCAAGAATATCCGAAATCTCACCTATTCAAAAATATAAATATGTGGCATCATTAGATAACTATGTTTATTTTGTAAAATTATTCTTTACGAGTATTTAGTTATATTTAAATGACTGTGTTTTTTTTTATAAGAACGGTACTTAATATGAAATAAATTTATTTAATATTTCAATAATGTCAATACAATATTCATATAATTTTGCATTATTTAAAATAATTTTAATTTATAACGTAATTTTGAAAAGATAATTGTATAGTTAATTATACTTTTTAATAACTTTTATTTTTAATTATATGTGTATATAATCGAAATAAATAAAGTTTGAAAGAAATAGTATAATTGTACATATACATATACCATCTTTGGAAAAGTAAAATGAAAAACTTTTTCTTTTTTTCGAGAAACAAATTTTTAAAGTACCCTTCAAATTTCAATTAAAATTTATAATAATAATTTAAATAAAAAATTTTATTGGTGTGTTTAAAATTGATAAATATAAATATATATTAAAAAAAAAGTAAAATTGTCAAAAGGATATTTAAATCTTGTCGGATGCCCAAGAATATAAGATATTATATATCCTTCAATGACCTTGAATCGAACATGATAATTTAGATGCATATTTCATGAGAATTTTGAATTAACTTAAAGTAAATGATCCCTTAAGTACTTTTTTTTTCTGCATCTATCTTTCATTATTTCCATATCTATTTTCCACTTACATCAAGTTCATTATTTTATTTTATTTTTGTAATTCTTTACACTTTGAATACAAATTATAATTAATTTTTTCATAATGGTTTTCTCCTAATCATTATTTTTATGATAAATACAGATAATCATTCTATCTTCACCCCAAACACAAATAACCATTCCCCTATTTATAAATAGCAAACTCTAAAATATAATTTCACAAATGACAATTTTTATATTTTAAACTAATAAAATATATAAATATACCTATAGGAAAATTAAGAATTAACAATGATGTAATATTTTCTTCAAAAAAACAATAATACGATAATGATATTTTAGGATTAAGAAATAAATAAGATTATTTATAGATATATATTGCAAAATAAAAAAAAATTGAAAAAGAGAACAAAATAGGTGAGACTGGAACGAAGGCCATTTGAATAAAAGGAACCAAAAAAAAAAAAAGAAAGACAAATTGCCAATAAATAAATACACATATTTTTTGCCAAATTTAAAAACTGTTTTATTTTGTAAACAAAAAACGAAGATCATTATCGAACAAGTTTGTTTTTCAAAACATACGAAACAGGAAATATGAATATCATTATCAGATTTATTCTCTTTCTCTATTCTCCTCTCCATTATCATTTCTCTCTTAATTATTACCATTCTACTTGCTCCAAACACACCCTCCATGACGTGGCCACAAATGACAAGAATGAAGGGAAAATTATAAATTTTGATAAAATAAAAAAAAGTAAATGAATTGGTTAATTTACGTGGGCACATGGATGACTGACATGTGCGATTGTATCTTTGTGTCTTTATTATTTTTAAAGACGATTGTATTTAGACATTCTTTTTCATGTGATTGTACGCTTACATACCATCTCAAGAAATTTCAATTTTGAAAACCTTTATTTATTTTGTTAACAATTAGTTAGCACCCAAATATAAATATACAGATTCGGTAAATTCTGCAATAATAAAACATCCAAATTTTTTTTAACGTCATTCGGTGTGATCACGTGCATGGGACTTGCATACGTGGCACACACGGGTGCCTAATCACATAACAACCCACGTGACGACCAAACAACGAGACCAAACGCTCGACTTTTTTTTTTTTTTTTTTTTTTTTTTTTTTTTTTTAGTTTAACAAAAATTAGTGTGAAAATTTGGAAATCATGTTCTTTTATACACTAATGTTACTCGATTAATATTTTTGTTAATGGCATACTCTAGTATTATTAATACGCAATTGGTCATCTCATCGGGTGTTAATCCATTTAAATTATATGATCATAAGTTTGAATCCGAAAATCAGTATTTGACTTTCATATTTATTTAAGAGTAATTATGACCTCTATGTAAAGTTTGTTGATCTCCATTCTCCCACTCTATATTAAAAAAAAAAGTTATAATTATATAGTTTCAATTGTTATATTTAAAAATTAAAATTTTTTATTTTTATATTTCAATAATTTTAATTTCATTTATTGAATTAACGAGTTTATTAATTATATAATAAAATATTGACTAAGATATAACTATATTGATATTAAACAAAATTGAACAATATTAAGTATAAAAATTTTGAATTTTGAAAATAAGAATTAAACAAAAAAATTTGATTAAAAAAATTACGGTTTTTCTATTTTAATTTTGTTATTATTGTTATTGCCTTACTCTATCTTACATATTATTAATAATTACTATTAGATGGAGTTAATGCGTGACAGTAGACAGTGGAAACAAAGAGAAATGAAGAAGACAAGCCACATGAAAATAATCATGACTGCGGTGCTTTATTTTATAATAATGATAGACACTATTATATTTGTTAAATTAATAGTTGATGGTATAATTAATTTCAAAATTTTCTAAATAAATTAGAGTTAATAGTCGATCTATGACTATATTATTGAACTAAATTATTATTAAATCGGAACTTAGTGATTTATTTATGTACAGTGTTGGTAGTAAATACATAGATAAATTATAAATTTGATTTTTATAACTCGAAAAGGAAAGTTATAATTTAGTTTTTAATAATTTTAAAAATTAGAATTTATTTTCTATGTCTCGAAGAAAATTAAAATTTACTTTGTATTATTATACCTTGGTTTTTATAGTTTGATAAAATCTTTTATCAAAGATTACTTTAATTATATACATGGAAATTAATAGGCATGATTTTTTTATTCAATCAATCACTTAATTTGCACGATTATCATTCACACGTGAACTAGGTTTTATCTTTATTAGAGAATATGAGGTTCCACCTCAAAATCAATTGGTTATGAGGAGAGTAACTCATATCCTTTATAAATGTACTTTCCATATATTGGGAAATGCCATCGGTCGGATCAGAATTTGGGAGGACCAATAAACCACATGAGCTCTGATACCATATTAGAGAATATGAGGTTCCACATCAAAACCAATTGGTTATGGGAGAGTAACTCATATCCTTTATAAATGTGTTGAAGAATCATCACTTTATCAATGTGGGATAATTGCACCACAATGAGTATCTCCAACAATCTTCAAAAGCATATTGATCAAACTTATAATTTACCTTTTTTTTAATGATATATGTGATTGTTATTGTTTGTGCACACTTCAATAGATAACGAATATCATATCTAAATTTAACTTACTTCAAAAGCATATTGATCAAATTTATAATTTACCTTTTTTAATGATATATGTGATTGATATTGTTTGTGCACACTTCAATAAATAACGAATATCATATCTAAATTTAACTTACTTCAAAAGCATATTGATCAAATTTATAATTTACCTTTTTTAATGATATATGTGATTGTTATTATTTGTGCACACTTCAATAAAATGACGAATATCATATTTAAATTTAACTTTCTTCAAAAGCATATGGATCAAACTCATAATTTGTCCTTTTTAATGATAGATGTGATTATTATTGTTTGTGCACACTTCAATAAATGACGAATATCACACTTAAATTCGATGGTGCGATGGGTTTTCGATGTCACACTAGTAAAAGCAAAGGATTTGAGGACAATAATATATGACATTTCAAATAATAATATGGCTTTTGAGGGTATTTTTCGCTTCTAAAGTTTTCTTACTTTTTTTTTGTTTCTAAACTTTATCTTTTAAAAATATTATGAGTCAATTTGGCCTAGTCCAAAAAATACGCTAATATTATTATTATTATTATTATGAATTTCTTTTCGCTTGAGTATCATAATTTTGTACGAACAAACATTTGAAGTAAATTTCATTTTGGTTCCCTAATTTCCTATCCAGTTTTTGTGTGTATATATATATATGTACGTTGAATTTTATATTCAATTTCAAACAATATAAGCAAGTTGAGAAACTTCTTGAATATTATCAATTCATTAAAAATGTTACTAAATAAATATAAAAGTAGTTTGAAGGTCATTAATATCAATTAAGAAGTTTAATTAAAAGGCAAATGAAACATCTTATAATAAACAAAATGGAGATACCAAGTAGGAGTAAGCAATATAATTAATTAAGAACGTCACTCCATTTGTGTGTTCCTATGTCCAAGAGATAATAAGTGCAAGTATCTTTTCCTATTTAAACTCAAAATAAAATAATAATAAACAATTCAATGAACAAAGATTATTGGAGGTTAAAGGAATATAAATAGAGAGAGAGAGAGAGAGAGGAAAGTGTTAGAATCTAAAGAAAAAGACATAAAATTCAACAAGTTGGCAAAGGGAAATGTTGAAAAGAAAATTTGCTCACAAAGAATATATATAATGAAAATGAAATCGGGAGTGAAGGTGACTGTGGCCGACAGAATCAGATTTAAAGAGAAGGTTACATTATACTAAATATTAATAATTTCGTCTTCAATAGTGCCAAAAAAATTATTTTAACCCCTTAAAATTAGTTTTTAAAAATTACATGGTACTGTTTTCAGGGTAGTTTTTTTTTTGTGGTTTAAAATAAAGGACATAAATTTATTTTTATAAGAGAATAATTTGGGTGCATCCCCGATAACACCCCCACCATGACATCATTTATGTGACATCTTTGGTGCCACACATTTCATCTCACTTTTTTTACTTTATATTTATTATAAAAAAAATTAAAAGAAAAAAAGAAGATGTGTGATTTCAAATGAATGATATCATGGTGGAGGTGTTATTCGAGCTGCACCTAAATTCTCCTCTTTTTATAATTAACCACTATCTCCTTTTCCTAAGAACATAATTTTGTTTTTTTTAACAATTACGAAGTTCAAAGCAACTATTGCTTCGTTATAAGTAAGAGTTATTAGAATAGAAAAGAATACAATAACTTAGTTTTGGGTGCAAAATATTATATAGAAATTGTAATTACTTTGAGAGGAATGTTATTATAACATAAAGGGTAATTATAGAAGAGAGATTTTATTAAAACATAAGTTATTATAATAGAATTGTATAACAATTATGGATCGAGTGTTATTATAACTTAACCTAGTAGAACCAAACCTCGGACCATAAAAAATTTCCGAACCTTTCGTGTAATTTAAACAAAAATTAAAAACGTTGCTGTTGATTTGCTGCAAATTGTTGGTGTAGAGATAGTAGGTAAGTTTGGGCTTTGAAAAATGGCAAAAAAATAATGAAAGACGAAAAAAATGGATACAAAGCCGAAACAAAAGCTGTTCCTGGTCGGATTTGAGTTAGAGACCAAAACGCGAAAACAAAAGCTTGCGAACGACATGGAGGAGAAGAACAAAAGCTAAGGTCTGAAATGGAAAAGGTGTCATCTTTCCTTAAAACGTGGCGTTTCTTTCTCTTTCCTTCTCCACTCTCCATTCATTTTCTCTCTCTCTCGTTTTCATTTTCTTGCTTATCGATCACTTTCCCCTTTTTTTTTCTTCATGTTTTCTGTGATTTTACACTGTTTTTTATCCATTTGGGCTGTGCCCTTTTTCTGGGTTTAGCTAAGGATTTCTCTGTTCTCTGCATTTGATGTTTCAGCTGTACTTCTCTGCAGTTCTCTGTTACTGGGATTCTTCCAAGGTTAATAAATTTGTAATCTTTTTAGGGTGTTTTGTATTTGAATCTATTCTGAAAGGATCTGGCCCTGGTGGGCATTTTTCTTTTTTTGAAATTTGGGGTCCCCTTGCATTGTAGGGTCTGTTCTGATTCTATTCTGAAGTTCAACATTCCTCAATCTTTATATGTTCTGATGTTTGCTTCGTTTTTGTTTGTTTTGTTTTCAAGAACTATAGAAATTTGGATCTTGTGGAAATTATCAAGTGTTTCTTCTCTTGTCCCAAATGAGAATGAAAATGTGGTAGAGTTATTTTCTTCTTTGTATTCTTCTAGATTTCTTTTTTCTTGTGACCTTCTTTGATTTTGTTTATCTATGATTGTTTGCGATTTGTGGAAAATGGGGGAAATTCTAATTGCAGGATTCATACATGTCTGTTACTTTTTCTTTTTCTAGTCCTCATTGATTAGCTTCTTAATTGAATTTTGGGTATTTTTATTAGATGAAGAGTTTTCGATTTCTGTTGCTTGCTTTTGATTTCACATGGAATTTTGTTGGGATTGCCTATGTGTTTAGCCTGCACGACCCTCGAATCGTCTCGATCGTGTAGCGAATGCGTATGAAGTGGATAGAGGGAGGTGCAAGATTCTCATGCTTGTTTCTTTATTATCTCAGCTGTTCAAAATTGGTCAATTTGAGTTTAGCTGATTTAGTCTATGATTTAAATATTGTGGTATTGCTAGTATCTTTTTAATATTTGATCGTTTGACCTTTCTTTTGTTTATACTTGATCTTGAATTTATGTTGGCTTCTTTTTATATTACATTTTATTCTTCTTAAGCTTGTTGAACTTCTGTTTGGATGACAATTTATCTGGGAAAAGTTATGCATATGCTTTAATTCATACTTATGAAATGTTTTGCTACTTGAACTGTAAGATTTAATTAAAACTGAGGAGACAAAGGGGAGAAGAAGATAAAAGCAAAAAGTTATACTTCAGCTGAGCAAATATCATTGAATAAAATATGTATTGGAATTACTTTTTCTTGGAATACTGGTGATGTGTTTTCATCTTCCTTATGTTTAGTTATAGCGGCCTCTACGAACTCAAGATAGAAGGTTTTGTTGTCTATGAAGCCACCTAAATCATGGGACACGCTGTTCAGAAAAGGAGTATATTTTCTGACGTGGTTTGTTCATATTGTTTGCTATTGTTTACTGGAACTATGATTTGAACTTTTTGAATAACGTGTTTGATTTTCTCGGAGTATTCTAAACATACATGATGGTCGTGCAGGGAAAATACGACTTCAAAATGAAGCAGCTTCCTTTTATGGGTGTTGTTTTTATTGTAATGCTGTTCATTGTATACAGAACTACAAATTACCAATATCTGCAGACAAAGGTAAGGTTGTTTTCATTGTATGGAATTTTGGGTTTGTTTAGGACATTTGAAATTTGATATTTCTTTGGATATTTTAGCAATAAATCCAAGGGAATTAAGTTTTTTTTTCCTAATATCTTTAACTATAGTTAATATTTCTATAGTCACTTCATCTCTTTATTTGCTCATACTCTAAATATTTCACCTTTGAGGTTCTCATCTGTAGTTAATAGATCATAATTATGTAATCATTTACTAACCATATTCATTCCTTTCCCCCTCTACAGATTGAAGAAACCTTGCAACCTTTTGAGACCACTAAGGTAAAATTGTCATTCCTGCTCATGTTTGATCAAATTGGTTCGCTCCCTGCCTCTGGTTTCTGCATTTTAGTTACGATTCTCGTGATTATTTAAAATATTTAAATTTTATTCAGTAGTCAAGATACTTTGTTACTTTCTCTACCTGCTTGAATAAGGAGCCATAGTCATTGAATGCTCACCATCTCAGCAAATTCTTCTAAATGTACTTATAGGACTTTGGAGTGGAATCCCAAACCTTGAATGATTTGCCACGTGGCATAGTAGAAGCTAGATCAGATTTGGAGTTGAGACCTCTGTGGGGGACTAGTAGTTCAAAGTTAAAGGTTGATTTCTATCACTATATTGTTCCTTAAGGCTTATACTTGGATGTGTGCTTGTAGATATATCAGTTGATCTTTGCTTTGATAATGATAAGACTAAGAAGGCAATTGTTAGCAATTCTAAAAGATTTGACTCTTGTTTTCTGGTCATGCTTGGTATAAATTTCAGGCTGATAATTATAGCAACCGTAATTTGCTTGCAATGCCAGTTGGCATTAAACAAAAGGCCAGTGTCAATTCTATTGTACAAAAAGTAAGATCTTGTTATCATTTGACATTAATCATATTCATTGGATTTGTTCTATTTCTAACTCCATACATTCCAGTTTATTCCAGAAAACTTTACTATTATACTCTTTCACTATGATGGCAATGTGAATGGATGGTGGGATCTTGATTGGAGTAATCATGCCATACATATAGCTGCTCGAAACCAAACAAAGTGGTATGTTTGATTTGTCTGCATTTTGCTCTTTTATCACCATGGATAAGAAATCTCCAGCCATATATGGATGAAGAATCGTTGCTGCTTTGTTTAAATGGTTTCTTTTATCGTTTGTCATTCTCTTCAGGTGGTATGCAAAGCGCTTTTTGCAACCGGCTGTTGTGTCCGTTTATGATTACATATTTCTTTGGGATGAAGATTTGGGGGTCGAAAATTTCAATCCAAGACGGTACAGGAATAAACTCATTTATTTTTTAATGTTCTTATGAAGAAATCATCATCAGTCTCCCTGTTATTTGAATTCAATATTGTTTTCTCCTTCTTAACTTGATCTTTCTCTGACTTCATCACATGGTAGTTCACTGTTAATAAGTTGCTTAAGTTTAAGCATGATCATGGAAAGTTACTCTGATCATGGAAAGTTGTGTTGTGTCAACATTAAAGTCCTATTCTTATTTTCAAGCATGATCTTTCTCATTATGAAGGCACTTATCAATTTACTAAACCATTGCTAACTGTTGCTGTCAGCTCCTCACATTGGGAAAAATATATCATTTTTCTTCTAAAAATTTGATAAATTTCAGATACCTTGAAATTGTAAAGTCTGAAGGGCTAGAAATATCTCAGCCTGCTTTGCACCCAAATTCCACTGACATACATCATAGAATTACTGTTCGTGCTCGAACAAAGAAGATGCACAGGTAAAAGGGATGGTTTAACAGAACTCTATGAAACACTGCTTAATCCACATACATATTTATGTAACATTTAGTTGTCCATGCAGAAGAGTTTATGATATCAGAGGAAATGTGAAATGTTCAGATAAAAGTGAGGAGCCACCTTGTACTGGGTAAGTGATTGTGTGGAAGCATTTACGTTGGCTCGTAAATGCGATATATTTAAAAATGCTCTGGCACTTTGAAAAAAATCATCCAAGTCTGTGTCTCATTCACAATAACGAAAAGTAATATCTAGGTTCGATTTTGTGAAATATGAATGCAAACATGATGTGTTTCTCTTCATTTTTCTCTATCCATCCTAGCATGGGCAGATTTACTAAAATTTAAAATCTTCATTTAGATTTGTAGAAGGGATGGCTCCCGTGTTCTCGAGATCGGCCTGGTATTGTACTTGGCATCTGATACAGGTAATTACTGTAATTTAATTCAGCATTTGTGCTTCGACCGACCCTTCATCATCCTGACCACAGTTTCATTTTCTTTGATTAGTTCATTCTAACATGTCATTTTTTTCTTCCAGAATGATCTTGTTCATGGATGGGGAATGGATATGAAACTTGGGTATTGTGCACAGGTAAGCCTTCTTCTGAATTAGCTAACATCTTATCCAACTAAGAATAGAAAGGAGAAGTATAGAGTTTAAGTGATTCTGCTGAAAAGAGCCATCGCCATAATGGCCTAGCAACTTTAGGGTGGTGATAGGATTTATAATAGGGGCATTTTAGCAATTAATTGAGAGTTTGTTAGGGTTGTTAGATTATAAATAGAGGTACTGAATGAGGGGAAAGATATAAAAAATATTGTGGCCATTTTGGGATTAGGCTTGGGAGAGTATTCTCAAGTTTGGGAGCTTCAAGTACCTATCAATACTTGGTTAGCTTGTAATTCCTTTATCTTTTATATTTTCGTATTACAATATATTGTTCGGTTTCTAGTTTGGGTTGTATTTGGTAGTTATACTCCCCATGGAAAAACTTGAACCTTGAAGGTTTCTCTAACAACTTAATTCCCTAGAGTTAACAAAGCTAACTCATACTTTCATGGAAAAGGGAAGAAAAGTTAAAAACCAAACTCTTGCTCCTTTCTGACCAAGAGGAAGTTACTCATAAAGCATAAAAAACCGTTGCCTTGTAGCTTTTTTTTTTCTCGTTTAACTGAGAATGCCGGCACGGCTTGAAATGAATCAGTGCACCTTAGAAATCACATATCCTTGTTATTTTCGTTATCGGTTTTGAAATATGTTAACTCAACTTGTTCTGTTGACTCAACTTGTTCTGCAGGGCGATCGGACAAAGAATGTGGGAGTAGTTGATAGTCAATACATATTTCACAAGGGTATACAGACTTTGGGTGGTGGTGGAAGAAGGGTAATTTTTCATTGTTATCTTTTTTCATCATATGATCTCTAATCTGTACTTGCATCTACTTTCATAGCTCAACTGCTTCAAAGAAGAGATCATCATGTGATCCACATTTCTTGAGTGTGCTTTGTTTCATTATTTCCACCACTATAATTTCTTCTTCATTTTACAGTCCAAGTCTTCTCCAAAAGATGCAGAGTATGCAAAAGTAACTATTCGAAATTTATCCTCTTTTTTATCAACAATGCTTCTGATGAATCTTTTTCAATCTTATGCTGCTGTTTTTTATTTTTTACGCAGAAACATAGTCCACCTCCACCGCTCGATGTTCGAACGGAGGTTAGACATCTAAAGTTAATTATCATTTTTCAGAATCATGATTTCCTTGGCATTATCACAAGCTTGACATGAACTTGAGCAGATAAGGAGGCAATCGACATGGGAACTTCAGATCTTCAAAGATCGATGGAACAAAGCGGTTGCAGAGGACAAGAATTGGGTTGATCCATTTAAACAACATTCATTATCCAAAAAACAATATTCATTAAAAACTGAGCAAAGGCGGAGGATATGAAGACACCGACGACTGCTTCGGTGTTAATATTCAGCTGAGCTTCATCTACACACAGGGGTTGTCAGTTCCTTTCAACACATATATATATTATCGTTGGCATACTGTAATAGTTGCAGCAGTCTATCATATTTCTTTTTTCATTATTTTCGCATTCAATTTTGTCCCCACATATGGTTTTTCCTTTGTATGTAGCAGTAGAGTAGCTTCTTCTCCCAGAATGAAAAAGAAAGATTGAAATGTTGAAAGAAAATTGTAACTTTTGGTATAGTTGTACTGATCCCTGATGTACTTTTGAGAGAATTAAACTCTTTGGGAACAGTAAGCAAATCTTGCTAACTGGTCTGTTTTTTACATGATATATACAATCAAAGTGGCTTCTTTCTCACACTTGGCTTTACCACATATCTTGGTACTTGAATTGATCTTTTTTGTATGTTGACTAATTGGGAGTTGGATTTTTCATATTCACCAAATCTATCTGGTTTTCGATTTTTAGAAGAATCTAGGATTTTGATCTCTCAAATTGAATAAGAAATTGCTACAAAGTTAAAAATTTGTCTTACAAAATTAGATTTCCTTTTTATGGTCATAGGCGGGTTTTTTGCCTAACATGAATGGGATTATTCTCTAAATAATAAACCACCCCTCAAACTTGTTCAACCAACATACTTCTGAATCTATTAAATTTTGATAACTATCGTATTAACCATTAAAAAAAAGTTTTCAAACCAATGTTGAACTGCCGCTCAATTTAAGAACAAAATTTGTTATCAAGAATTTGAGGTCGTTTTGAGGTTTTTGTAGGAACAACAATGATATTACAGTAGTAGTTTCTGCATTCTACAACCTTGATTGCAACCATTTATGAGTTTAGAAAGCTAATTGATAATTGAAAAGTAAAAGGTGTGATTTACTTAAACTTAGTGAATTTAGGGAACATTTTGCTATGTTCCTAAATATAGTGTAACAGGTTAAACTCTCGAAAAGATGACTTATGAAATTAGATATGAGCATGTTTTTACTTTAAGTACAAGCCTGTACTGAATAATGAGATAGTTTCTGTGAAGTCCCATATACCAAAATTTACAGCCTTCACCATACAATCTTCCTTATTTTCATGAAGCCATGATATCATAGACAAGAGGAATTCCAGCTAGCGTCAACAGCTCTGATTATCTTGTCATGAAGGTTGGCTCCAGCACAAGCGATGACTCCTCGGTCGAGACCTTCCAAATACATACCTTTCGAGAAGTTGAGCGGACGGCCCCTCGCATCTGTGACAACACCACCAGCTTCTTGAATGATAACCACACCGGCAGCGTGATCCCATATCTTCTCCTTGTAACCAGCCCTTGCAAACTTCATGAAGATTTCAGCATCACCACGAGCTATGGCTGCATACTTCACCATGCTGTACACTCTCAACGGTTGGTTCCTACAGTCAAAACATGTAAACATACCAAAAAACTTGATCATATGTCCTTCAATATGATATGTGCAAGGCCTTAACCGAATATAAGAAGCATTATGTACCTAAGTCCAACGCTATGAGCAAGTCCTGCTGTGAATGAATGGCTAGAATTTGCTTTCTCGACCGGCTCGCAGAAGGTTGCCAAAGCTGGGTCGTCAATGGAGGATACTTCAATTGGTATAGCAGAGTTCGGCCATACTAATTTCTTATTTACATGAATCAATGGTTGCATCCAAGCTTCACCACTACCTTTTATAGCATAAATCACACAACCTTTGTCCCAAGACTCTGATGTTGCAGGTGATAATTTGGATATGAGTCTATGGTATCGAGAATGGTAACATAACCATTCTTTTCTCATTGGGTAGTTTGGACATCCAAGAACCCCCAGCACCACTTCTCCATCTTCTATCAATGCTAGAGCTACAGCATATTGATCCCCACGTATAAACCCCAATGTGCCATCCACAGGGTCAAGGGTCCAAAATCTTCCAGTTGTACCGCCAGATGAGTTGCATCGGCCGATGGCTTCAAGAACCTCAGAAGTAGATAGGGTTCTTTCTGGACCTTCCAATCCAAAACGATGTGCTTCACAAAGACACTCATTTACAGTTTCCACTACAATTTTCAAGAGTCGGTCTGCACCCGGCTTCGAAAGAGTATGCACATCCTCTTCGGCAACAATTGATACATTTTTACTCCCAAGAGATTTGGATAGAATCCAGCTGATAATTGCCTGAACGCTCCAATCTGTTCACAATTTTTTTTAAAAAGGCACACCAACAATTAGTTATACATCTATTGAAGAAACTTCACAAAATCTTATATCTTCAGTCTTCAGCTGTTCTCTTATCCAACTTATAAGTTATAACAATAAAAAAGTAATTAAAATTGGTCAGCACGATGCTGTGACTACTTGTACAATTTTTCATGCTTTTATCTCTGGAAGCTTTACGACCTACAGATTCAATTATAAAGAAAATTTAAGGAACGTTCAGTTTGCATAAAACGACTTAAGGGAAGAAGAAGCCTTGATGAATAAATTCCATGAAGGGAGTTATAAAATCTTGATGCATCATAACAAGTGTCAAATATATGCAGATCCATGTCAATTCTCTAAATTTTTACAACGAAGTAAATAAGAAATTGAAAAGTGTTAGAGTCATGTCTAAACAGCTTCTCATAAACATTTTCGGTTATTTGTTATTTGGTTTCACATCCAAGAAAAGGTTCACTGACTCAAAACCAGACACCAACTACAAGAGCCTTGAATTATACTTTGCCTAACAATCTTTTGATAAGCAAGAAAATTGTATCAACATAGGAGGGGAGCACATTGATGTGGCAAAACATGGGAGGATATATAAGAGTGGAAGAAAAACCTCTGTATTTGCAAATTCTAAATTTTGAAACTTAAGGCCTTTTTTTTACTTTGATATCTATATCTTATCTATACTAAAATTTGGAAACAAAAAAAGTACTTCAAAAACGTTGTTTTTGTTTTTTAAATTTGATTAGCATTCACATGCTTTCTTAAGTAAAAGTGGAACACATGGTAGGAAATTTAAGTAAAAATAAGCTTGAACTTCAAAAAGCAAAAAGAAAAAACCAAATGATTATCAAATGGGTCTAAAATATTATGTTATTTTTTCCTAATCTAAACGCTAACAAAAAAAAAAAATAATAACCTTGGGAAAGACCAATTTGAAAACTATGCAACTTTTCTTCTACTACAGAAGACCAACTTCTTGAACCATAGTGTTAGTCATGCAAACATATCAAGTCAAGTTTCCTGATAATGGTGGGGGAAGCATAGGTGCATTTTACCTTTATTATTAAGCACAGTTTATCAATCCTGCATTGTCTTCTCAAGGAAATGGGGTTGCCAAAGTCATCAAAACTTTGTTAATTGTAGCAGCCACAGTTCAATTCCATTTTATTGAAATAAATAGGGTTAGATATACACACCACAATAATCCCCCCAATCGAGATAATGGACAGAGAAAAGAATGACATAATTCCAAACAACCTCCCAACAGATAGCACAGCAAGGGCAAAATGAAAGAAAAACAGTGCATAATCGAAAACCCATATCTGAAATAAACAAGTAAAGCCCAAAAAAGAAGAAACAAACAAATTACCCGCCACAGTAACAGGGGAATTGTCCTCCTTAGCTTGAATTTGAGCGTTGCTCTTAAGCAAGTGATTCTGAACTCGCTGACAAAGAAAGCAGGCCATCTGAACGGCTCCAACGGCGATTTCAAGCTCTCGAGAAAGCGATTCCGACCGAGAAATCAAGGGAGCGGCCTGTTTCCGACCATCCATTGTGGAAGAAACAGAGGAATAGGTTGGATTGAGGTTAGATAAACAGGAAATGCGAGATGGGAAGGAATATTTGAAGGTAGCACAGGTGGGTTTGGAATGGGGGAAGCTATGTGGAACATGAATGGCGAAATTTGGAGTATATAAAGGCATAATATCAGCGGATTGGAGAAAATCTGCACCTGGTTTTCAATGATTTTGTACTATGCGAAGAGAAGCAAAAGCAAAAATCAGGAAAGGAAAAGGACGGATTGAAGGTGACTGTAAGAGAAATTGAATATATATATATAAAGATTATTTGACATTTCAATTGCAGAAGTTTATTGGAAGAAGAGAGAAACTGTAACGGATTATGAACACACACACAAACCCACCCCCCCATCAACATGCAAATGTGAGATCATGCTTACCCTAATCATTTTCTTAACCAAAACACTGATCATTTCTTTTAATTGAGAGCTATTTTCATTTTTATTATTTTTCTATTTTATTTTATTTATATCATTTTGATCTTTTAAATGTTCAATTTTAGTATCAAACAAGTTGTAGCTCATTGGCAATGTGTTAACTGGCTCAGGGTCAGTATTCACATGTCGCGGGTTTGATCTTTGTTGGTAACAACAAAAAAATGTTCAATTTTAGTCCATCAACTTTCTTGTTTAACTTTGGTCTCTTAATTTTCAAATGTCCAAATGATCCTTAACTTCCATCTTTCATAATTTCTCTCTCTATAAGTTTTACCTCTTTTCAATCCACCTCCCTTCATCTCTTTGCTTTTTATTTGTTCTTTCATTTTCTTCTTGGTTCCATGGTAGATTATGAGTTTTGAAAACAAAAAATGACAAATCAAAGTAGAAAAATGATTATTTAAAAAAATTATCTCATGTTAAAAATTCGATGAGATGGATTGATGGGAGAAAAAGAGAAAAAGAAAAAAAAGGAAAGAAGATTAGAGAGGTCGATTTAAGATAAAGAAAATTTTTAGAAAGAGAAATGATGAAAGATGGATGAGAGAGAAAATAATTTAAGAGTGAGAAAAAATTCATTTGACTCAAGGATCATTTTTAACTTTCTTGATAGTATAGAGACTAAATTTGAACATTTGAAAGTCGAGAGATCAAAATTGGACAAACAACAAAGTTGAGGGACCAAAATTAGACATTTCAAAGTTCATGGACTAAAATAAAACAAACCCCAAAGCCGAGGGATCAAAATGATATTTTAACCTATAAATAGTGATTTCATAAGTTTGAATCTTAAAATTCAATTTTTTTATAAAAAAATAATTATATTCAAGTTAAATTTACTTTAATATGTGATTCACAAAATATCTTTCGAGATTAATAGTTACCTATTATACATACTTATAATATCAGCATCATGATTATTTAATTCATTTTAAAATAGTCGATAATAACAATCACTCAATTGATATAAGTGTGTGTTCATTACACATAGTTCGCCATGACCTTTCACTCAGTAGTCAGTCTTAAGGAAACTCTAGCTCTGACTAACTTTACCCAACCAAACCTCATTGAAAAAAAATTTGGTCATACATATCGTCTGCAAATTACATTCAACTTGACACCGTCGTCAACTTTGAGGCAGCGTGCTGCCATTTCAATATATTGTTGACCCTTCGGCTCATGGAAAAGGGTGCATTATCGCTACAACTCGTGCCACTCCATCTTCGGATCTCCATTCTAAAGAATGTTAATTAAGACACTTGTCATGAAATGTTTGCCCATGTCATGACACATTCATGTATCTCAAGGTAGCTCACTTATAGGCAACAAAGTCTTTAAGTCGTGAAGAGCTAACAACATGCCTCTCTCTATGGTACATTATGGAACATTTTCATTGTAATACTTATATACATTAAATTGGCGATGGATTATATGCCAGTCTAGAGAGTCTATTGGGTGTTCGATATACACCAAACTTTGCGAGCTTACATCTTAGACTTATATGAATTTAACTCCAGAGTTGCTTGTAAAAGTTATATCTTGAGTTTTAACAACATAAATGGTTGTTTCTTCATGCCTTCTCTCGGCACTCTTGTCATTTATCTTTGGTGGGTTGAATTGTGTACCATCCTCCTCAATTTGTACCATCCTAACACGATCCTCGATTATCACAACACATTCTATGATTATGACAAAGATGCATGAACTCTGAACCCATTGTCTCCAATTATTATTGAACTAAAAAAAATCATCTAAAACTATAATATAATATAACATAACATATGATTGAATAAATTTTAAAATCAAATCAATAGATTACTATTTGATTTTTCTTTTTTATAATTAAAATTTAAGACTAAATTTCTTGGCTGTGTGTTTATCAGCTTTCTTTAAAATATTCTCTTTTATCGATCTATTTCTAAATGTTTTCTAAACAAAAGTCCAAGATTTGAGATAAAAAATGTTTTTATCAGCTAATAATTTAAAATTTTCCTTTAAAAATGAAGACTGTGGTGAATAAATAAATAAATAAGAATAATTTTTCCCAATATCAAAAAACAAAAGAAGTCTATTCTCAAAAAAAAAAAAAAAAAAAAAAAAAAAACCAAAATAAGTCGAATTGAGTCTTAACTTTCCAATAAATTTTAACTTTCAATCTAGTTTTGAAATATTTGTGAAAGGTTGTGAACTTTTTAAAATAATAGGAGTACTTTTGAAATAAATGAAATCATTTTTTTAGACTAAATTTTATTATTTATAAAATTGGGTAAGTTTTTTTTTTTTGTATATATTAGAGAATGGGGAAAAATACCGATTAAAAATTGATTTAAAAAAAAAATACCGATTAAAAATTGAATAAGTTGTAAAATATAAGATATGAGAAAATTTGATCCGCGTAATTTGCATTCAGGGTTATAAAAGTTATCAATAATACTGATCTCTATTGTGTGTAAGGAGGGCATACACGTCTGGCCAAGAGAAAAGAGAAAATAGAATTTATGCAAATAAATTTTATAAAGAAAATATTTAGAGAAACTATAAAGAGAATATGCAGAGAATGTGCGTCTTCTAATTAGGGGTGTTTGACAGATGAGATGAGATGTTGATGGCAGAAAACCTTGTTTGTGATGGGATGAGATGACATAATAACCTTATTTGGAGTGAGATGAGATGACAGAAAAACCTTGTTCGAGGTGGAGGGAGAGGAGATGAGATGTTAAAATATGTTTTTTTTAACAATAAAATTATTCTTTTTCTTTTTTAAAAAAATAATTATTCTCAAATATTTAGCTATTAATATAGTATGTAAATATAACTACTATCATAAATAAAATGTAAGTAATATAAATTTAATATTAAACACCCTTAATCATATTAATGTTTTCATTAAAAAAACATAGTTTCAATGATATTATGTACGACATAATAACCATGACGTTAAAAGTTTCTAATGTTTCATACTTAAATATTGTTTAATTAAAACAAATTCACACCACTAAGATAAAGTTTGACTAATCTACCATATTTGTACATCGTTAATAACTTTTTTTAAAAGATTTGTTAGACTTAAATAATAAAAAAAATTAAAAAAATACCAAGATTCTATTTATTAAAAAATAAAAATAAAACCATTTGGTTATACTAGTCATTATAAAATTTTGATAGCAATTTTTATTTTATTTTAAAAAAATTATTTTCTTATACCTTTTATATATTAAGATAAAGATTATACAAAAAAAAATAATAATCATGAAGATAAAGATTATACAAAATAAAATTCATGGTTTTTATGAAAATAGGATAAAAAAAAACACGTGAGTAATAGCTTAGCTATAATCATGAATTCAAATTTTATGCATTTCAAATTAACTAAAAAAATTAATTAAAGAATAAGAAGAACATGAAAAGTGATTTTTGCTCAGCTGAACGATAATTGAATATGAGACTATTGGAATTTATGTAAATTTATACCACTGAATAATTATTTTTAATGGCAGCATGTCAAGAAGTTGATAAATGTAAAATGAATAAAATAAAATGATTGGATTGGATGAATATTTGTAAAGTATTTTTACGAATTCAATCAAAGCATGACTTCCATTAAAAAAATCATGTGCATCCAAAAAAGATGTATTAATTTGTGGTATACATCATCTATTTGAGAAAAGACGTACATATCATCTATTTACTATGCCCCACTCTAACTAGATCAATTCACATTTATCTACTTGTTTAATATTGATCATTTAATTTACTAAAAGGGGCTGTGCTTAAATGATTATTGTTGAGTAGTAATTCAGCTCAATATTAATATTTTGGGTTTGATCTCAAAAATGGATATTTGATTTTCATTTATTTAAAAATAGTACCAAAGAGTTTATACTCCTAAATTCTGAGTTCTATCCATAAAATTCCAAATTTGACCACGTTAATGATGTATAACTATTCAAGCCAAGATTACCAAAAAATTATTCACATCTCCAACATGATCAAAATTTGAAACTCTAATATTATATTAATAATATGAGATTTTATCCGGAGGTGGGGATCCAAGCTTCAAATTTTAGGGGACCAGATTTTATTTTATTTTCTTGGATATTTACGAGTGTACATATATCGGTGGAGGTTAACTATTCGTACCGAACAAACTTTATGACCTATAAAAATTTTAATGTCTAGAAAAGTGGTGACTATAAATTAAATTTGTAATTTTTTGTTCTATAAGAACTACAAATCATAATAATTATTGACGGAAAGTTTTGTTTTATAAATATAATAAAAATTTATATTCAGATCACAAAAGTTTAATTTCATACACCTAAATCAATGTATCTCTAAACTTTTAATCTAATGTATAAATATCCTTAAATTCTTAAGGATATACCATTATATGACAAAAGTTTGACTTCACACACCTAAATCAATGTATCTCTAAACTTTTAATCTAGTGTATAAAATATCCTTAAATTCTTAAGGATCTACTATTATTAAAACTTTTAAAATAATTATAAAAAACTATTTTAATAATATTTAAGGTATAGTTAAATGGTAATTATTTTGTAGATATAATTTTATCAAAATCTATAATTTATTATCTACAAATGGATAGATGTAAAGTAAATAAAAAATTATTCCTAGTATTAAAACAAAAATAATATAAGGGTAGGGATATAAAAATATAAACAAAAACTATTCCTAAAAATATTTATACAAAAACCATAAACCATATTGTATTTCAAAAAAAAAAAACCCATAAACCATATAAGTTTATATGTAAAAAAATTCAAACGTAAAAATGAAAAACAAACAAACAAACAAAATAAGTAGTAAAATTATATTAGAAAAAAAGAGTAGAAATTATATATATTGAAGACAAATAATTGAGAAAAATTTAAAACTTGGCCTAGAACTCAAGCAAGGGGTGAGATTTTTTTTTTGGGGGGCAAAACCAACTAAACTAACATTAAATAACATGAAATATTACAAATTTTATGTAATATTTTTCTATATTTATGAAAAATCCAAACTAGATTATGGTATTAGTTTCAAAATGTTTGGAAGGTCATGGCCTTCCCTAATCTTTTCTTTGGTTCGCCCTTGATTCTATATAATAAATAGTAAATTAAGTAGTCTAAAATCATTTCTTTTTTAAAATTGTCTATACATGTCATTTTAAAATATTGATTTTTTTTATGTAATACATGATGAGTATCTATCACACATCTCTATATTTGTTGAGTTACAAATTAAAAGGCATTACTGTCCGAAAAGAAAAATTAAAAGCATTATGAGCTCATACTGACGCCATTTTTTAACAAAAAGTTGGAGAGTCTTAAAGGGGTAGAAGACTAACACATAAAAAGATGTTGATTTTTTTTTTTAATATCTACACTGGACAAGCTTATGCACCGACTAATATAACATGACATATCGTCTGACTCTATAATATGTGAATGTCAAAAAATATTTTAAAAAATTAATTTTTAAGTAGGTGTTGATCATACAGACATATTGAAATTTTGAATGTGTGAGAAAACCAAAATATGGTAGACAAAAATAGTATTTTTTGTTTTTTTGCTAGCTTTTAAATAAGCAATATCTTTTGGAATAAAATGAATTTAATATTTGCATAATGGTGGTGGTGATGCTTTCTTTGTAAGGTTGTAATTTTAGATTTATTAATGTCAACTCTATTGATCAAGGATATGGAATCAGTGATATAAACACTAGCTCATCCTTATTATTGGACTGAAAAATATGCCAACCTTATCTTTTGTTTCACTGTACATTGCTGTGCTTATGCTTTTGCTTTTGCTTATCTTAGGATTACATAGTGTAAGGGACCGACTCGAATGGGGCACTAAATGGGCCCTTATCCCAATGCATGCATTCAAAGTAAAGGATATTTAAACAGACATGATTTCGGATTCCAATTAAAACAAAAACATTCAAAATAACCCCTTTAAAAAGTAGACAATTTCCCTGGAACCTGTCCCTGTTTCCAAGCACCTGTTCCAAGATAAATACATTTCCAAAGTTTACTCTGATCAGAGATTTACTAAAAACCATTCAAAACCTGTTCAGATACAAAATGCTGGAATCCACAAATATTTACAAAACATCCTAGGGCTCCGTGCCCGGCTACATGCATTTAGGGGAAAACAAAACACAAAGAGTCATAATACAAAAATCAGAGTTGGAAGACTGGGCCCCATGATCACAGCTCCTCCTTCAGGCATCCTGTCGCGCACCACGATTACCTGTGGAAAACCACATAATAAGGGTGAGTAACGAATTACTCAGTAAGAATCCCCAACCGGGGTACAATACGATATACATGGTCATCTCGATGAGCGTATGCAAGCTATGAATATAAACACAGAATAGAGCACATAGCTTAGCCCACACTTGGGACTCGTATGCCAATTTAAGGTCTTAGTCCGGAATAATATCACCACACAGTCCACTACACAAATCGCCCTATACGAGAAACAAGTCCCGGCCTCAGCCTGTCTACTGTCGACGAAAGGTACATTGGCTCAAGATCCCGATGAGCTCTCCGGTCGGCGCTGTAATGAGCGTAAGCATGTACCGCGTGCTCTCGCAGACTATGGGGGGTGCCGGGTCTAGAGGCAAGCTGTCCATGTCCAGTCACCACGCCTAACTAAATCTTTGGATCGGTGTCACTGACATAGGGGTGTGAGACCTGGACACGTAAACTATGTCAGCCTGTACCACCGCACCTGGGGCCAAGGAAACGGGTCGTGGTAGGCTTACACCAGGAAGCCGTCCTTGCCTTAACAGGTGGCAATCAGGGGCTACTGCCAAACATGCTGAGGACATGCCGGCTGCCGGGGACGAGGCAATGCCAAGTCATCATCCCGACCGTTGGGGCATTTAACAGACTGCCACCCTCACCCAAGATTGCAGGGCCTACCGGTAGGGTTAGCTAATCCCTCACGGGGTCCAGGGACGGAATGACTTGCTCGACGTCCCTGCCATGGATGCAAGGTACTTTATGCATCAGGCCCGGATGATGCTATCTACCTGCAACTCTAACCTGCCCTAGCAATCAGCAAACAAATCCATAAAATCCAATACGTGCTCAATAAGAATACAACGAGCCTAGCATGATACTACGAAGCAAGGAACAGATACGAGCATGCTAGAAAGGAACAACCTAGCATGGATTAACATGAGAATTAAATCAGGAAATCATGCTAATCGGGAATTCAGAATAGAATACCTAGCTACACATGTCAATAAACACAAACAAGCAGTCAATCAGCAATCACATATAATATCGCAGGGTCCACACAACTTCGGTAAGAAATCCTTACCTTGGCCGGGGACAATTTGACACGAAATCCTAAGCGGCGAACGAACCCGAACTAGCTACCGAGAACCTATCAATCACAACAAAAATCACACAATAGGCCTAAATATAGTAAAACAACCAAAGCTCAGCTCGGGAGCAACTCACGAGGCGCGACGAACGCACGAACGAGCCGATTGCACGAACGGGGCAGCAACGGGGCTGGCTGGGAGAGCTGGGGCGCATAAATGGGTGCGTGGGCGCGCTGGGTGCCCGAGCTACGCGCAGACAAACAGGGCGTTAAGCGCGGACGCGGGCGCGCTAGCGATGCAGAGGCGCGAGGGCGCGCTCGGGCGAGCGGCACAGCTGGGACGGCGCTGGGCGTGACACTGAGCTGCCGAGGACGCGCGCGCGGTGTGCGGCGAGGCTCGGCGGCACTGCGCAGCGACATAGCACGAAAACAGGGGCGATGGAGAAAACCCAAAATCGAGCGATCCACGGGGATTCGACGAGCGATTCTTTGATGGTGAACTCCTCTACACTAGCTGCACAAAAACCATCCAGAAATTCACTTCACCACGGCCGGGAAACGAAGCACGGAAGCAGGGGGCTCTCGGATCGAAGAAGAGAAGAAGAAAGGAAGAAAAGCTTACCTTCAGCCCGGAAAAGGATCGACCTTTGAGCTGGGGAAGACGACCACGTTCGAATCGGAGCTGGAGAAGGAAGAAATCGCCGGAAATCGCCGGTCAGTCGAAGGAGAAACGAAGAAGAATCGCGAGGAAGAAGAAGCTTCGGGCGAGCTCTGCTTTTATACCAACCGCCTTCGAAAACAAGGATATAGCGATGCTGGCTCGTTTAGAAGCACAAAGACGTCCAGTGGCTCGGCTGGCAGTGCCCCCTGCCTAGCACGCGACACGTCCTTGGCTCAAATCTCACTCGACGCGTTATTTAATTCCTTACTTATTTCCACATTCTTCCAAGCCCAAATGTCTTCACCAAAATTCCCGATCCCATTCAAATCGACTCATAATTTTTTCGGCAATTTAAAATTTCAAAACCGGCCCTGTCGGCAATTGGCCTTATTTTTTCCCATTTGGTTTCTGGGAGAATAATCAATTTTATATCAAAATTTATAAGGTTGTATCTAATTTTAGCTTGAACTTTCAATTATTTCATCAAATTTTGCCTCAAACATATGTGTTAGAAATATTTACATCATGTCCGGACATAATGTATACTATAATGCTCACCTATGTAGCTCAATATGAGCCACGATCTTTTTTTTTTTTTTTATCTTTTGAATTTAAAATCAAATAGATTGTGGTCCATGTCAAGCCACACGGGTGGGCAGCAAAAGATACATCATGCCCGGGCATAATGTAAATATTTCCTCTGCAAAAAATTCCAACCACAAACTGAAAAGGTGTTGCAAAATGTCTCGAGATAAGTATTTGTTCAAAATATCCTCGCATGTACATTTACATTTACTTTTTGGTAATTTAGATAACTAAAAATCTTTGAATTTCCAAAATCATAGATATTTAGAATGACAGATGTCTGACATTCTTAGATAGTAATATTTGTTTCCTAAGAATAATTATAAAGAAGATGTATGATTTAAAAAAAGGGTTTTTGCATGTATATTAAAAAAAACAAAATAATTCCATGTATAACACAATTCTCAAACTTATTCATTTGTTACACAAAAGTGATTAAAGTCGATAAGTTTGTCGATCGAAATCTATAAGTTGAATTGATAGAAGTCTAAAGTCTATCAATTGAACTGATAGAAGCCTATTAGTTGACTGATAGAAGTCTATCAATTGAACTGATAGAAGTCTAAAGTCTATCAGTAGAACTGATAAAAATCTAAAATCTATCAGTGAATAAGTCTATCAATTGAACTGATAGAAGCCTATTAGTTGACTGATAAAAGTCTATCAATTGAACTGATAGAAGTCTAAAGTCTATCAGTTGAACTGATAGAAATCTAAAATCTATCAGTTGAATTGATAGAAGTCTAAATAGGAATTTAGGGCAAAATGTACTATGAATGAAATTATTTTAAAAACTAGGCTACAATTGTAATGAAGAGCAAAAAATATGCTATGAAGGATAAATTCTCAAAGTATTATTATAAGGGGATTTTGCATGTATTAAAAAAAATAGTTCCATGTATAGCACAGTTCCCAAACTTATTCATTTATGCCACAAAAATGATTGAAGTCTATCAGTTGAACTGATAGAAGTCTGATGATGTTAGAATAGAAAATTTTGGGTAAAATGTGCTATAAATTCCCTTTAAAAAAATTAATTAAGGGTGAAGGAGACTTGAACCTAAGACTTCTAGGCCATTAGAGGTACTTGATGCCGCTTGAGCTACTGCTCTATTGGCCATTAGTAAGTCTGTTGAAATCCCTATTAAAGCTTTATAAACAAAATACCAGCCCCATAGTAAAAAAAAAAAAAGGATATAGATAGTGACTTATTTAGTCGGGATATTTTGCTTTTGGTATTTGAAATTGGAGTCCATTCTTACTTAAATTTCCTACGATATCTTCCATTGTTTTTATAATGTCTTCCATCTATTCTATAATGTATCCATATTTTTTTAAGAAAATGTGTGAATGCTAATTAAATTTCAAAACACAAAAACAAACTTTTGGAAACTATATCGTTTTGCTTCTAAATTTTTGTTTGATTTCTACAAATATAGGTAAGATATAGATATAAAAAATGTATGGTAAGATAGTTGGTGTTAGGGGTGTACATGGTCTGGGTTGGGTAGGGTTGGATGAATTTTTTGGGGTTGGTCGTTTTGACGACCAGTCCAACCCTATGCATAAGGGCAACCCGAGCCAACTCAACCCTAGATTTTCAGATTGGGTTCTCAGGTTATGTTACTCTTCATTTTATCTCTAAGATTCAACTGATAAGTTTATAAATATGTTAAAAAAATGCATCTGGTTGGGTTGGGTTGGGTTCTCAGGTTATGTTACTCTTCATTTTATCTCTAAGATTCAACTCATAAGTTTATAAATATGTTAAAAAAATGCATCTTCCCAAACTAACGACCAATAAAGATTAGAAGAAAAAAAACTATCAATTCCAACTATAAAAAGAAGGTAATTTCAATTGCATTTAGATAAGAAGTCCAGGAATAAATAACATAGTCACTTAATTCTAGAGCTACTGAGCTAGCTAATATTCCTGTGTGTAATTAGTTGTTTTTTCAAAAGAGACCCCAGTAACATTTGTTCATTTATTTTGGCTTAAACTCATAGACATATTTTTATTAGTGCATATTCTTTTCTCTTTTTTTTTTTTATAGAAGATTTACAAGTATACTATCTATCTTATTAATTTATCTTACATACATACATAATATTCTTAGTTCGGGGTGGGTTGGGTTGAACGGGCCCAATCCAAGAACCAACCTAACCCAACAAAAATTATAAAATTATAACTCAATCCAACCCTTAAGGTTTGGGTTGGGTAGTCCAGATTGTTCAGGTTATTGATTGTTGGTGTAGCCTTAAATTTCAAAAACCAAAAATTAAAAACAAAATTTTTATCAAACGGAACTTTAGAAATTAATTTTTTGCAAATTTTCTTGACAGTCAAGTAGTGTGGTATCAAATAGTATTTCTGGTGAAAAATAGTTGAAGTACCTACAAATTAATTTGAAGTAAGGAAAAAAAAAAGTTGAGACTGTCAATATGTAAGCTAGATGTCATTGGTCTCAAAATGTGAGAATGACTTGTGTGACCTCCCACAACGACCTTTGGCCTCACTTTTGGACTTTAATTCCCTCATCCCCTGTTAGTTAAACATTATCTCTATATTAATTTATTGATGCTAATGAAAAACATCTGAAAGAGATGAATTTTGCACTACTACCAACTACACACTGGACATATTTCATAATTGATTTTTGTGTTGAATATTAAAGTAATTAATCAACCTGACCTTATTTGCAATTAAGTTTTTCACCCTTTTACTGTTTTTTTTTAGGAGCTCCCCCTTTTACTGTTTAACTTCTCTTAAAACACCTGATAAGATTAAATAAATTGACCCAAAAAGATAGTTAGTAATATATATATATATATATATATATATATATATATATATATATATATATATATATATATATATATATATATATTTTTTTTTTTTTTTTTTTTTTTTTTTTTTTTGAGTACATATCAAGGGAGGGGGATAAATACCGATTTTCGGGATCGAACCTGTGACGCTGGATTGAACTAGTTTACAATTAAACAATGAAATCATTGCATCAATGACTCATTTGGTATAGTGAGTAATATCTTTTTTCCTTATTAATTAAAATAATTTAATTAAGTTTTTTTTAGTAAGTAATTTAATTTAGTAGATTGCAGCCAAAATAAATGATGTTCTAATGACATCTTATACAGTTTAATAATTAAAAGGGTATAGGTTTTGATATCTACCTACTCAAATTTTATAGAATTCTTGAAAAAAAATAGGCTGATTGGATAAAGTCAATAAAGCTTAAATACAAGTTAAAATACATGAAATGAAGAGATTGATTGGAGGCTTTTTTCCAAAGGGTGAAAGTTGATTAAATACTATTTACCACAAAATGACAAGAGAGCTGAGAAACAGGCTGGGATTATTGGTTAGAAATGCTCAGATGGTTTGTGAATACATAAAAATTGAATTATTTAGAAAAAACATACGATTTTGAATCCTTCCCTTTCACTTTCTTTATTGAAAGCGAACAAATAGAGCCTTCAAGTGCTTTGAAGAATATTTTTTGGTTTTGTTTTGGGTCCAAGAGAATCTTTTCAGCATTTAATATATCTAACTTTTTTACTTTAGTGGAGAGTAATGATTTGAAGTGTGAAGACACAAAAGATGCTAAACTTGATGGTAAACTTAAATCATTAAGGGTGCATTTGGAGCACCAATTTGGTTATTATAATTGAAGGTTATTACGGTGGATTATGATAAACGATGAGTTATTATAAATGGTGCTTGAGGTGCAAATTATTATAGCATGGATTATGATAAACGGTGTTTGAGAGACTGGTTATGTAACAAAAAGTAATATATGTAAGGTGTAGATAAACGAGCACGTAAGTTTAGATAAACGGACACGCAGGTTTAAGTAATCACCGTTTATAATAAACGATAGGGCAACCATCGCTTGAGTTATTATAACCAACTCGGCTGTCTACATAAATGGGGCCAAACACACCCTAAGCTCTGTAATTAGCTCAGTTTTAGAAAATGTCCTAATTTTTTTCTTTCAAAAAATCATTCTAAATATTCTATGAATTTAGAGTACCTAGTTGGGTTAACTTAAATAATCTATTAAAACAAAGTTTATCTTTATTATAAGTTCAAATCATTTTACCACATTTTTATTAATTCAATATCTCTAAAAAAAACTTTACAATTGCTTAATTTTAAAATTGAAATTAAAGTTAAAATTAATACAATTTTTATTTATATTTCAAAAATATTTTTTGAAAAACTTAAAAAAATTAATTAAAAGGTTTGCGAAAATCTTTCCTTTTTATAATTGAATAAAAAAGTTTTCTTTTTTTAAAAAATTAATATAATATATACACTTTATCATAAGTACTTTATTTAAAGTTAAAAAATAAACTTTAAAAATAAATAATCAAGTAAATTATAGATTTGAGACCCACTTTACGTATCTTCAAGAAAAAAAAAACCTACTTTACGTAAAAAGAGCTAATAATTAAATTTGATTGATTCAAACTCAAACTAATTTTAAGTGAATTTAGTAAACATACCCAGATTAATATATATATTAAAATTCAGCATATAAATCAAAACAGGGATAGTAGGTAAATCTAAGGCTTTTGGGATTTTATCTAAATGTTGTTGAACTATGTCACTTTTTATGAAGAAAAAAAATTTAGTGTTTATCAAAATAAAAATTGAATCGTCTTAATTAAAAAAATAAAATATAACTAAATTGATTATCAAATTGACTTTTTTAACATGACTCTCAGAACTGAAATTAAAACAAATTAGTTTATTCTTAGATCTTATCTACTTTACAATTAAAAAAAACTAAACATTATCTAATCATTCAAAATTGATGTCAAATACTAATATTACCATAAAAATAAGAGGCATCAAATTTCTCCATAAATGTTGGAACTTCAAATTTTATTGACATATTTATGTATTAAAAAAATGTTTAAAGTGAGAACTTGAAATTACCATTAATAAAATTAATGTAAAGAAAAACTAAATATTTCACTATTGTTTAAACTAAGCGTGGAAAGTTAGGGCATTAAAATGATAGGCTAAGGTTATTCTAATATTAAATGGGTTGGTTCAATTAATCAAGTTGAGCCGACAAACCGTTCTTTATCATCTTCAGAAATTTGGTTCAAAAGCATGGCCAACCGGAGTCGAATTAGTGAAGTTGAGGCGACAAACCCTCCATCTTCAGAAAAAACCCGGTTCAAAAGCATTGCCAACCGGACCCCACCTTGGGCTAATCTTTCCGTTACAATTGGCAGCCTTGAATCGAAATATTTCGCTGCCAACAGATGACATTAATTAGCCTTTTCTTCTAAATAAAAGAATGTAAAAAAAAAAAAAAACAGATCTATTGAACACAATTTAGATGAATGTTTTATTTAATATAAACTCGCGAAATAGCAGATCAACTAATTTTTTTAAAGTCTAAAAAAAAATTATAATTAAGAGTTTACTAGACAATTTAAAAATTGTTAACATGAGCATGATTTCAACAACATTATTGTATATCAATGATCAAGAAATAATAAATTTAAATCTACTTATCTTAAGTTGTTATAGAACTCAACTAAAAAAGAAAAAAAAACTTCAAAACTCGAAGAGTTGTTAAATAATTAATTGAAATTTGAAAGACCTATTAAATTTGATACTTTTTAAAGTTCATTAATTTTTTAGACACACAATTAGAAGTTCATAGCCCAAAACTTATAATTTAACTAACCCAAAAACAAATAAATAGTTAAGATAGAAAAATTGCTAATAAGAAACTAATTTGTTAGATAGCATGTCGAAATCAAACAGTGAATTAAAAAAAAACACACACACACAGAGTATTTGAGTCATTATTTAAAAAGCTTAATTAAAAGATTAGTTACCATATTATTTATTTAATTCAAATGTCTGCTCATGACCTAAAAGTCATAAAGTTCTAGTTCTTCCTCTCTATTTTCACTGAACTAAATGAATAATAACAATAATAAGTTTTTCTTTTAAAAAATGATTAAATTGTTTTCTTCTAATTTTCCTACCATCATTTTCATTTCTTTTAAGAAAGCCTTGGAATTCTTACAAGAAGAAAAAACACAAAATTTAAAAGTTATTTTTTGTTTTAAAAAATATTTCTAAAAAATGACATAATATGTACAATAAGGTAAAACAATGAAAGCTATAAATAAAAATAATATTTATAAGCATAAATTTTAAAAAATAAAAATAAAGTTTAAATTATTAATGATCGTTAGATAAAATTAGGCGTAGGTGATTGATTGAATTTACCTGATAGAGTTATACCAGCTTTAACTCCTTCATATCCCCATTTGCAAGCTAAGTTTATACTCTCCTCAGCCCACCTAATCTCACCAAATAAATAAATAAATAAATAAATAAATATAACTGAAGCATCCTTGAGAGAGAAAAAACATATATATATTTATTGAGAGATCAAATATTTGAAAGGAATTCAAAATAATAATAGTGATGACATAAATAAATAAACAAACATACTTATTTATACATGAATTAACATCATCACAATGATTCCAGGTTGGAACATCATCGCTCCAAATTCCCTGCAGAAATTAAAACTTAATATGAAAAAAAAAAATGAACTTATAAACTTATTTAACGAAAATAATTATAATAATTAATTACTTGGGTTAAATTGTTTTGAATGTCTGCTAGGAGGAGGCGAGTGTCCTTGTCATAATAAGCTGCCAGAGCGGTAACAATAATCTCCTTGTCCCACACCTGCGTCCACCATTTTTTTAGTTCGATAATGATTTGATTTTTTGTTTTTTGTTTATAAAAAATTTAAGTTTATTTTTACTCAAATTTTTTATTACGAGCTCTATTTTTCTACAATATATTCATATTTTCTTAAGAAAATAAGTGAATACTAAACAAATTTCAAAAACAAAAACAAACTTTTGCAAGCCACTTTTTTTTTATTTCTAAATTTTGGTTTTGTTTATTAAAATATAGGTAAGATATAAATATCCAAATAAGAATACAATTATGGTAGGGTAGTTGTTGTAGGCTTAAATTTTAAAAACAAAAAATAAAATGATTATCAAACGAGATCTAAATTTTAATAAACGCTTGTTGATGTTTTTTTATGCTATATTTTTTTAATGAGATGTAAAAGATGTTTTTTTATACTATAAAATCTAAGTAAATCAAAATTTGGTCTAATTCAAAGTAAAATTTAGTCTCTATAATCTTAAAATTTAGACTCTTGATAAAATTTAAAATATAAATTATGTCTTTGTAATCACTATCAAATTAAGTACGTAAGTAATTCTACACATACAAATGATACAAATTTTGTCTGATCAACTACTTAATCATATTATCATTATCATCACATAAGTAACGAAATTCAACAATTTAATTTGGCAACAATTACAATTACATAACTACTGTTCATATTTTATCAAATCCTTTAATTTTATAATCATAAAAATTAAATTATAATTTTCATCCAAACATAAAAACTAAAACACAAAGAACTATTTTTTATATTAAAGAATATAATTTTGAACTTTCTTCCCATCATATTGGTTTAGGTCTTACGTGGTGCAGGTTGGACTTGCGGCGGTACCACCGTAATTTTATGGTGTTCCCTCCCGCATCGCTCGTGAACCCCACGTGCATTGGCTGAAATAAAAACAAAAACAATAATAAAAATAGACCGCCACTTACAGAAAAATATATAGAGAATTTATCACCACCAAATTTTATCTCTTATATTATATTTGAAGCAGAATTTATAAAATAATTTATCTATATCATATTTATTTCTATCATTCATTTGAATTTTTATTATGGATAAAAAATTCAAGCAGTGATAGAATAAGTATATCATTGATTGAATTTTATCATTAATATAACTCAATTAGTGATAAAACTCAATTTGAATTTTCTACTAAAAATGAATTAATTTTAATTTTGTGCTATAGATGAAAATATTTTACTTTTTTTTATCATACCTGCAAAATCCTCTAATTTATAATTAGAGACTCATAATTAATTAATGTTAGGATCTTACATTATATTTATAAGACATATGAGTTATAAAAAGTATAAATTATTTTTTTTTATTATCAATTAGTTTTGAGTTGAAATTTTATATTATCTAATATAATATCATAGTCTTTAGTTCTAATGGTTATCGGTCCAATAAAAATTAGATTCAAAATTGATGAGAAGACACCATTTTGAAAAGTATGTTAAAATCTTATATTTAAAAGAGATATGAGTAATTTACTTGTTGTGACACCATTTTGAAAAGTATGTTAAAATCTTATATTTAAAAGAGATATGAGTAATTTACTTGTTGTTAATTGATTTTAAGGTGAAATTCATTTTATCTAAATATAAACTAATTCAAATAATATAAAACATTTTTCAACTGTCACCTGATGAATATCCCCAACGAAGTGTGATAGAAACAGCAACGCCTCGGTCAAGTTATCTACAGTAACAAAAAAAAAACAAAATTACCCTATTCAACATTTCAAATAAATATTTTGAAATATTGATTTTTTTTATAAGGTAAATTATAAGTTTGGTCTTTTTATCGTTCCATAAAAATTAGAGTTTGGTCTTTATAATTTCAATAATTAGAATTTAGTCTTTATAATTCTAAACAAAGTTAAATTTTAGTTCTTATAATTTTAAAAATAAAATTTAGTCTAAGTAATTTTATAAATTAAAAAAAAATAGTCATAATCATTAACCATTAGCTAATGGATATATAAAAGTTAAATCTTGTTTGATAATCATTTTATTTTTAATTTTTGAAATTAAAGCAACTACATTACTTTATATATATTTTTATTTAAATATCTACATTTTTCTTCTAATTTTAGAAATCAAATTAAAATTTAGAAGAGAAAACAAAATTCCAAATTTTTTTTTTTTTTTTTAATTTAGATAACATTCATATACTTTCTTAAATAAAGATGGATAAATAGATATATTTTAAAAAAGATGAAACACGTTCCAAAAAAATTGAGTAAAAAATAGGATTAAATTTTTAAAACCAAATAATTATAAATAGTCTTCGGTTATTCATATTTAATGACATTTGAATTAAATGATTCGTTAAAAAAATAAAACCACATCAGTGAGTAGGAAAGTCTAATTCTTAAAAATATAATTTATAGGGGAGACCAAACTTATAATTAATCAATTTTCTAATTTCTATGAGGAATGGGTCGGGTGGGGTCGGATCCGAGTCGAGATCCGGATATGTACGTGAACTTTGGGAGCCTTGTTTTCTGAAAGTGGCGAGCTGAGTGGTGTAATTCCGAATGGCGCCGGCGACGCACATGTGGGACTGGCCGGCGCTGTTCCGGCAATCCCCTGTACAAAACCCACCGTTGAACCGTCAGAATACGAAGATTATATGAACAAGAGATTTCAGAAAAAAGATGAAGATACTTTTGTAGAGGAAAGAACAAGCATTATCCGGCGTGTCGATGAAGTGAAGCGGACCGGTCCAGCGATATTCAGACCACCGCCGGATTTGGTCGGCCCATACACACACCGCCGATAAATTCCCGCCCGCGCTTTCAGGTAACAGTTCCTCAACTGCTTCTCTTGCCTCTCGGTTCAGGAGCTCCTGTATTTCAAATTCAAATTAGGGTTATTTTTATTTCAATCCTCAAATGTTTAGCTGCCCTAAATTCCCTTTTCACTTTTGAGTTTTGCGTATAAATGTTTGTGAATTACTCAGCATACTTCACTTTTGAAACACTTTGAGAATGGATAAAATTGGCTACCGGAATTTTAGACCTAATTTGATAACCATTTTGTTTTTCGTTTTATGTTTGTGAAATCTAAGCCTACAACAACTATCTTACCGTATATTTTTTCTTATTTGGATATTTACATCATAACAAAACCAAATTAGCTTCCAAAAGCTTGTTTTTGTTTTTAAAATTTGGTTACTATTCACCTGCTTTCTTAAGGAAAGATAAATATATCGTAGGAAAGATGGAGCGCATAGTAGGAAATTTGAATAGAAATAGGTTTAGATTTCATAAACAAAAAACAAAATGGTTATCAAATCGGGTTTTAGTTATTTTTTCTTTAGAACTATGCAATCACCAACTGGCTTGGTGATTAAGAGAGTAATAATCAAATCTTGTAAGAATAGTCGGGAGATAAGATGAATCCAAACACTCAAATATTCAGTAAGAAACAAAGAAGAAACTTTATCTAGTTTGAGCATATTTTTTATTTTTTAAGCTTCAACTTAGATTTTTTAAAAAAAGTTATCAGATAGGTGACAACTTAAATCATGTATTTATGATTAAAAGATCATAACTTCAAATTTCTTCGTTTTTAATTATTGTTTAAATAAATAAAAGTCAAAGATCTGAATCTCAAAAGAAAGAATTGTGGAAAAGTGAATTTACCTGGGCAATTTGACAGGTTAGAACATGACCTTCTTTGCTCCATCCTCGAGCAGTAGGCAGCAGGGCAAAGAAACAAAAACTCAGGAAAACCAAAAATCTAAAGGATAAGCACATTTTTCCCCTTTAGATGACCTAACAAAATGAATAGCTATATAGAAATTAAATGTAGAGAAAGGATAGAATTTATGAATTGTGTATTATAAGAGTTGGTTGTTGAGTGCAAGCAATTGTGTTGAAATATTGAAGTCCCCAGAATATGGTAAAACTTTGCTTTGGACGCCAAGCAAGTTTGGGGAATATATGAAATCACTAGTTTTTGCTTTATCTTAAAGAGTTCATATACATCATCGCTTCAGTTAACTATTTATTGTTTATGGTTTTCAAAGTTAAAAATTCTTTTTAGTACAATTGAAGGAAGTGATTCGAATTTATGACCTCTTAATTCATGCGCCACGGTTATGGCGCTAAACTACGAAGCTTGTTGGTGTGATCGATGACAGTTGCGTTGGTGAATTCTCTTCTGAGTACAAAGACAGTAGCTATAATATGCGTTGTGAGACAAAAAGGGAAAGGGGAGATTAAGAGGAAGACTAAAAGTGACGAAAAAAAATGGAGACGAGAAAGATGCCAATAAAAGTATAGCTTTAATGTATGATCGAGTAACTAACATGTTACAACAGGATATATTTAGTTCTGCTAATGCACGCAACGAGCCACAATTAGTAATTATATATGTTGAAAGGTATTTGTTTTTGTTGATTCTAGGAATTGTTGTTCTTTTATGATATGAACAAGTTAAAATGACTACTATCATTATGAGATTTGGCTTAATCTGAGTTCATATTATAAACATTTTCTTTTAGCAGACTCTGCCATACGGATTCTTTCTGCTGCAGATTGATAGATTTTTTTTTTGGAAATAGGGAAATCGGAGTTTCGCCGCTTGGTATGCCATTGTTGGATTGGATTGCTATCTGAATTGCATGTATGTGTGCTGAATGACAGGTAATTGGTAAGTTCTTGGCTTTGATATTGTACAGCTACCATGAGCAAAAATGTAAATAGCAGCTGAATCGAAGGAAGAGAATTTCACCATTCGTTTTCAATAACATTATTTTAGGTATAAAAATGTCATACTAGAATCTTTTCCATGTATTGTTGGCTTTTCTTAATTTAAGGGACCAGACTAAGGAATCATGGTGAAAAGGGTGCCTTTTAAGTAATGAAAAAATAATAGATTCAATTCGTGGTGGCCTCTTACCTAAAAATAAATCTTTTACAGGTTTCTTTGGTATCAAAATGTTGTATTCGAGTAGTATGTTGCGTCAGAATAGTCGAAGTGCGCCTGAGTTGGGTTGGACATTAACAAATTTCAAAAGATAAACGGAGCAAAGAAAGTGCAAGCTGCTTTTATCATATAACCCCAACAAAGATTCATAACAAGCTTTTAGCATTCAGGAATTCGCTTAAATCAGTAGAAAACATACGGCCATTTTGTTATTTTTAGCAGAATCTAGACTTTCCAAACAGATTCATCCATTTTCAGTACACTTTTGGCATCCAGTTCTAAATTCTCTTCTTTTCTCTCCATTTTTAATTTTATTGGATTAATACCCATTTTGGTTTATGGATTGTGATACAATATTAGATTAGAATGAAATTCAATTTCACAACCAATTGGTGATGAGGGACGTATCTCATTTTTCTTTTGAAGGTTGAAAGACCGTTCTTAATGTTCGATTCTTACCAAAGGGCAAGACAATTTGTTCCTTCTCGGGTCCATTGAATTAGAGCTCCACTATAATCCCAATACATAGAGATATACACTATGTTACAGTTCTTATACTATCTAATATGATATCAGTGTCATTAATTCCAAATAGATGTTTAGTCCAATAAAATGAAACGTATTATTGGGTCAAACCACATCCGGGAAGACGTTGAAAATGTAGAAGGGGCTGTCCAGAACGTGTTGATATGTTTAGAGATGATTGTATTATCTGTTTTCCTACAGTATGCATTCCAGGTTGGAACTTACAATGGAGAAGTTGAAAGAAAACTGAGAATGAAAAGGAAGGATTGATGTTGGAAATGGCTTTAATATCATGAAAATGTTGGGCTCTAAATTGTCCAACTTGGAAATGGGTTCAAGTTGCTATTTGAAAAGTCGTGTATATAATGAACGGTTGTTGTCAACCTTGTGGAAGCTCTGGTTTTACTTTCTGCTCACATTCAATTTTGTTGTCTTCAACAAAAGTGGAAAAGGCAGAATTTTGACTCCAAGTTTTTTTTCTTTCTTTTTTTCAAATTTTATAAGAATTGAGAGTTGGAGAATTTAAAGCTGTAACCTCATGATTATTTGATTGTTTCACCAGAATTCTAGTGGGTTTCAAACTATTTGATTCCAATTTGGTCGGAACTCTATAAAGTACCTATCCTTCAATTTTTTAAAAAGTCAAATAAAGTTAATGAACAATTGTGTTCAATAAATCTTTTAATGCTATTTTAGAAAAGAGGCACATTAAGCTATTGTACAGCCCAAGAGTTGAATGTACTACCTAAGCTTATTTTCAATGAATTAATAACTTTCAGGTGTGTTTGGTAGGAGGAATCTAAGAATGGACAATTCGAACAATTCAAACTATCCAATCCAAACTATTCTTTAAATTGAGTTGGATTATGATTTTATAATTTTTGTTAAATTGGATCGGTTCTTAGATTGACCAAATTTTTATTCTTTCAACCCAACCATTGCAAATTAAGAATATTATATGTTTATATGTGTACATATAATTGTGTAAAATTAAATAATAAGATAGATTAGCATATTGATTAAAAAAACGTGCTCTAATAAGATATGTAATCTATGTTCAAGTATAATATTATACATTTTTTCTTTATTTGCTTACATATTTATTGGTTATGAGTAGAGGTTTAGAGAAAAAAAAATAGAAGATAGACATAACTCGAGAATCCAATCTAAAATTTTATGGCTTGAGTTGCTTTAATACATAGGGTTGAATAGATTAATGAATTGACGAACCAAAAAATTTAAAATTTTCAATATATTCTCTAAATTTAATTCAATCTGGATCATGTACACTCATACTAATAAATCTCCTAACAAAACATTAAGAAGATACTGAATAGATTAGTTACTGATTAGACGCAAAATTAAATATTTGTGGTCTATTGAACAAAAACTGGAAATTTTAAAGGTAAATGACAAATAGACACAAAATTGAAATTTCGAATAATTATTTAACACTTTTTAAGGTTTAGGAGAAAAATAGTTGCAATTTAAATTTATGACTAAACTTAAAAAGTAACCCCTTTTTTTTATATAACGCAGTGTTTTTTTTTTCTTTTGAAAGGATGCAGTGTTTTTTTTTTTTAACTTCCTAAATGAAAGGGAAATTTTATAATTTATACATTGACAAAAATACCGATGAAAATAAAGTATAAAATTCGAAATACAAACCAATGTAATTTTTCATGAAAATAAATACAATAAGGCAGAAATAATATTGCTTAACCATTTGAAGAGAACATTTACAAAAAGAGAAATGTTGGCACGCTGTCTAGGCAGCATGCAGCCACCATGTCCCAAGATCTGATCCATTGATTTTATTTTTAATTTGGAAAAATCTAATTTAAAAAAAAAAAAAAAAATCAAAGGATCACTGGTAGAATAATAAAGAAATTGTAATACATATATACACTGTAATATTACTCATTGATACACACGAGCTCCAGCTGATAAAAACCAGATTCTGTTAGTAGAATGGTTATTCGGTTTAGATTAGTTTTGTACCGTTCAATTAGTTTGTATAGCTCTGAGCACAACTCTATCATGAAATATATGCGTGAAGCACTCTTCTCGAATATTGATAAATGGCAATGAGAATATGAATGTAGTGATTTAATTTAAGATAATCTTTAATTTTATATTTGAAAAAAGTGTATGCATAGTGGTCACGCTTATATTGAGTTTTCGTTAAAGAAAAAAGAAACCAAAAAGTGATCGAAGGTTGACAAATCAATCACGGTGTACATAATTAATAACTGTTAACAATAGATTAATTTAGTTATATTTTGGACTAAATGATTTAGATATTATAACATGCAGTCACATGTTAGATATACATTTTTATAGGCCAAAAGAAGTGTGTTTTGATTAATATTATGTTTTTTTTTTAGTTATAACAAACTGGGGAGGGAGGATTCAAATATGTGACCTCTTGGTCATTAGGTGGACACACATACTACTGAACTACTATTCTTGTTGACAATATTATATACTATTTAGTAATTAATTAGTCACAAGTTATGAGTCTTCGAATTTTAAATTAAATTTGAATTAAAATAAATAAATAGAAGAATCATGAAAAAGAAACTAAATTACAAATTTATTTTCTAATAAAATTTCAAGTACATTAATAAGAAATGTAACTTATGATTTCTTTGTCAAATTTATGATTTATTATTGAAACAAATGATTTATTGATCAAATTTATGATTTTTTTTTTTAGAAAATTTATGATTTCTTAGTGTGACTAATAAACTCATAAATTTTAGAAATTACTTAATAAATATCAAGATTTTTAATTTTATGCTTAAAAGTGTCTTCAATGGATAGTCTAAAAGGACGTCTTATGCTTTCTCGAAGGCTTAAAATAAATTTCCCTTGAAATATATTAGATTTTGATTTTAAGACTTCAGAACAAACCCTACAAATGAGGTGTACTATTCTCAAATAAATAAAAATTAAATATTAATTTTTAAAATTATAATGTTGAAATAAACTTTCACCAAATAATGAAATCATCACATCACCGTCCCTTTACAATAGTAAAATTTGACTTATTAGAGTCTAATAGATAAATAAATAAATAATGGATATTAAACATAAAATTAGATTTGTATCTAATATAAAACATCCCCAAGGTTGTAAATTTGTAATTGTTTGACTCTAAAACTCTATTATGAGAATATCGAGTAAACGTAGGCCTAAAATTAGGCGGAGGATAGGATAAATGTAAGGTGGCGGGAATATGCTATCGTAAAATAGCAGACACGTGTCAGCCAACAGAAGTATGGACGGTCGGTCAGTTATGGCGGCAGTGCAGTGAAACTAAGCCAGCTGGATGCCATGACCATTTATTTTGACGCCTCTATTTATTTATTTAATAATAAAATATTTATTTGTTTTTTTGTTTTTGAAACATATATTTATTTTTTTTAACTCTCTAAAAAGAGAGAGAGATAACGGCGCGTGGATTTTAACTTTTAAGCTTTCCTCATCCGATCCGACGTGTCGTTGACAATTTTAACGGCAATACGATTTCTTGGGTGGTCGGTATGTTTCATTGGTTTGGTTAACAAACGACTTGTCGTTTTCCCTAACATTATTTGATTCAGTTTAAAATGCCTTCATTACGAAGAAGGTTCCTACTTCCTACATAAATCCACTGTCTTATCCTTAGCTGTAAAATTATGGATAGGATAATAAGTTTGTCTTAATAAAAAAAATTAAATGTATGGGTAGATATTAGTCTATAATTGGGATTTATATATATACTAGCCATTTTAAATTATTACAAATATACTTTGTCAATTTTCTATTAGATTTTAATGTTTAATTGTTTTAGCTGGTTGCAAAAATGACAAATTTTTATGAACTTATTATATGTGTGACTTCTTTATTTTTTTCTTCTCCAAAATGAATACGAAGCCTGTTCTAAACATCCATGCAAGGGACGTTATGTACTTTACCAATGATTAAGTTTATCACTAGCATATCGAATATATTAGTCATATATTAATGTCATACATAAAATAAAGTATACCACCATACATTACATATATGTTTTACTTGTATATATATCAACTATAAATGATGTTTTAGTATTAGTATTTTATATGCAATACATTAGAAATACATAAAATGAAATAATTCAACATATATTTTATTTGGTAATGGAAAGCGAAAATTGTAATGAGTCGGTGGTCAGTTAGGAGGAGTTTGATGGGCTGTGTGAAAGCATGGACAATTAAGCATTATTTCGAATATTTTTTTAATATATATATATATATATATATATATATATATATTTTTAAGATAATATATTATGTGTCATGTCATGTCATGTCGTTTTTGTATTTGTATTAAATGTACACGACCACCATACTTTGTTTTAACTACCTCTTCTAACTGCCATACTCAATTCTTCTATCTCCACGACCACATCCTCCTTTCCAAATCGATCTCTCTAGAAAAAACCAATTCATTTTCACTAATATTTACTTCTTTTAACTTTGTTTTTTTGTGTTTCACCAAGCGATTGAGTTGTGAACCATAGTTGTTTAATACAATTCTATCGTAAAACGGCATTGTTAACGTAATTTAGATAATATAAGATAATACTTTAAAATCAATTAGTAACAAATAGAGTAATACATATATCATTTTAAAATGTTCAAAGACTTTCTATAGGGTGTCATATTGACAAAACTAGCTTGAATAAATAGAAATATTTGTTTAAACTTATTCATTTGAGTTGAATCTACAATTTTGAAATCAAATACTCACTTAATTTTTTACCTTTTTTAATAGAGTTTGAAATTTAAAGACTAAAAATTTATATGAAGCTTTGATATTGTGTTAGTTAATATGAAATTTAACCTCAAAATCAATTGATTTCGAGGTAAAACTCTATGTTAGCTAATATATAATTATAGAGTTTCACCCAAATCAATTTCACAACCTATGGCGTTAACTAAAGATTAGAACATTTGAAATGCCATACAGATGTATTTTAAAAGCATTACCAATACTGGAATTATTTAAATTTAAATTGGTGTGATTTTACTTATAAACTGAAATTGAGAAGATTGTATATTGTGCCTACATTTTTTCTTAAGCATTACAGATATTATAGCCAACAAAAAAAGAATACTGATATATTTTATGCATCGTGTATATTTAAATAGAATATTTTGACTATCGTAGAACTCAAAAAAGAAAAGAAAAAGACTATAGTATTCTTATGTATTAAGATAATTCTCATTGAAAAGACACTTGTCATTGATCCTTAAACTTAAACTAATTAAAAAAGCTATGATATATTTTTACATAAAATGATTTAGGGTTTAGGCTTTTTTAATGGTAACAGATGTACTCTTTTTTATAAATATAAGTAAATTGTAAAAAGTTTGTATTTATAATTCATTAATGTCTTGTATTATAAAGACTTATCAATATATTATTATAAGAAAGTAGGTAACAATATTCATTAATACCAATTACTACATTTACTTTTATTTTTTTTATAAACAATTATATTTATAATTATTTTATAGAATTTACTAGTCTCCTAAGTTTCTCTCTTTCTTTCTCTCTCTCTTCTTCTTCTTCTTTTTTTATTTGGTACGAGGGTTAATTATAGAACTAACTTATGGGAATGGTTCATGGGCCCCTTCTAAACACCAAAAAAATAATAATTCTATCATTATCAAAATTATATATAGAAAAAATAAATTTAATCAACTTAAATTGATAGACACAAAATTTACAGGTTTTAATAGTCAATCAAATAGAAATTAATAAATTTCAATCAGATGAAGTAATAATTTTTAGTTACGATAAAATTGAAATAATTTTAAAAATTATTATGATTAAAATATAGACATCAAAATTCGTTATTTACACCAAATTTCAAAAAATAAATTTGGTTACTTCTCCTCCATCATTCCTGATACAAAAGAAACAAGATTCTATCTAATGGCAAAAAACTATTGCACCATTTTTCCGTCCACTCATTTAGGAATTTCTATACCGAATCTTTCTGTATAAATACTCAATGCACAATAACTTTGCCAGCCGAATATTCATGAACCTCACATACTTTAGATATTTTATCAAACAAAAAGATACATTAAAATTAAAACTATCACATCACAATATTCACATAATCATTATAATGTTTGTATCGAAAAAAAGAAAAGAAAATTAAAAAATATTTTTATATCAATTTATATAATCTCAAATGAGTGTCGTTAATTAGCCAAAATACCTAACCTTATTGAACAAGTAATAGTAAACCTAAGGGCCAACATGGGAAGGGAAGGGATATCCCTTCCCACCGTTTGCCCCACAGTTTTAAATAAATGGGCTTATTCCGGCGTGTGGGCTCCACGCGCTGGAATAACCTGGCGCGTTACTCTCTTCTTCTTTTTTTTTTAATTTTAATTTAAATTTCATTTCTGCTTGTTTTTTCTATTTCCGTTCGTTTTGCTTTGTTCTTTTTTTTTTTAATTATTTTTCTTTCCTAAATCTCTTCTTTAACGGTAAGGGAAGTGATCTCTTCCCTTTGTTTGGCCCACCAAATTAAAATATATTCCAGCGCGTAAGTCTCCTCTAACCCTGAGAGTAACTTTGCCCATAAATCTTTTAACCCGGCGCGTGAATATTTCTCTTTTTTCCTCACAATTTCTTCTCTAGTTTCCCTCATTCTCGCCCTTTTCTCTTCTTCTTTATGACGATTTGTTTTTTCCGTTCATCGTATATGCTGTGACCTAATCGGCGTTGATGGATGAGTAATTTGTTATGAATATTATATTATAAAAAATTAATTAAAAAAAAATTATTTCTCTTCCTTTTCCCTTCTTACCGAACACTAGTTTATTATCACATTTCATCCATTTCCTTTCCACCAAACACAAATTTAATATCACTCCACTTTTTTCCTTCTCACCAAACAACAATTTAATCTCACTTCCCTTCCTTTCCCATCGCATCCCTTCCTTTCCCTTCCCTTCCTGCCGTAGCCAAACATGCCAAGTTTGTTTTACTTTTAGTTTTCATTTTTATTTCTTAAGTTTTCAATAAATGTTTTTCTTTACTTTATTGATTTGAGATTTTTAACATTTTTTTATAAAAGTTATGTTGACTTATTTTTTGATCGTTTTTATTATAATTATTAAGTTATTTATTTGAATTTATTTATTTTGCTTTTTTTTATAATCAAAATATACTAATTTTTAAATTTAATTTAAATAACAAGTGAAATTAAATAAATTTTAAAATGAAATTGAAAAAAAAATTATGAATATTATATCAAAAAGATTAAATATATATTATTTTTATTATATATAAACATCACGTCAATTTACTTCTCTTCCCACCAAACACTAATTTATTATCCTTTCTTATCTCTTCCCTTTCCACAAAACATAGATTTACTCTCACTTCTCTTCCTTTCCCTTCCGGCCGTAGCCAAACACGCCTTAAAGGTCCACAAAATCATCTATTAGTCCAAAATCCAAGTCGGTTGAAAGAAACTGCCTAAGATTAGTTATTTATTTTTAAAATTTAATATACTTTTTGCTTTTCCTTTTTTCCCGGTAACTTTTTAGTAACCAACCAAGGTATGGACAAAAAATTTATTGACTAATTAATAAAAGACCAATCAGTTGATTTCATTAAACATTAATTATTATTATTATTTTTTAATTCAATTTATCATAATTTAGTTGATTAGATCAAATGAATTTCTTTTCAGTTCTTTCACACATTTGGAATTTGTACACACCTGTCAGCCCAGTTCGATTAATTTTGGACCCACATATTTTGGAGCAAATTGCGCCATTTCCGGAAAGAGATTTTTACCCAACGATAATATTTTTTAATAAATATATATAAGTCGTTTTCATTTTTTTTTAATAGTTTTAAATGTTGTTGGAATTTAATGCACGTAGTTTCGGCATTCAATGAAATTGCGCATTTATCGTAATCTCAACCATGACTCCCTCTGCTGCAATTCCACACTTAGCAGTTGGGGGTTCATGTTGGCGTATTCGTGTTAGTTAGACGAAAATCATGCATGAGCTACATGCCTAATTTTGGTGGAATAATATTGCGTTAAAAATAACAAAAAATGTTGATTTAATATAATTTATATATAAGTATAAGAATAGTACTCCGATTCTTATATCAAATAGTAAACAGTTGGTTATGAGTTCGAATCTTAAATATTGTTCATTTAAAAAAATACATTAAAGAAATAAAATTAACATTTGAATATCATTTAATTTGAGGTATGGTAGAAAGTAGTTTACTATGCATATTAATGATTAGGAGTGTTTAAAAGACTCGACAATCCGAACCAACTCAACCCAATTTAGTTGGTTGAGTTATCAATTTATTCGGGTTGAATTGGATTTACATATATGAAATTTTATTGGATTATATTGATTATTGAGTTTGCCTAAAACTAGTTTATGTTGACTCGAACTAACCAAATTTATTATTAGTATTTAAATTTTTTTTTTACTTATAACGTAATTATGTATGTATATACTTATATTATTATTATTATTATTATTATGATTTTTTGCTCTTCAAAATTTTATACATTAATTCTTAAGTACGTAGAATGTGTATATTATAATATAAATTAAAGTTGAATTGTTAATAAAAAGTTATTAGGTCAATTTTTTGAAAATAAATAATAAATATATATTCAAATTAAAAATAAAATTAATTTAATGAATTCACTCCAATCCAAAAATATAAAACTTAACAAAAAAAAATTTAGATTAATTAAAAATTTCCTTATTTGAATCCAATTCAACCGAATTCATATACAACCCAAATTTAATGATGCTATTCTTAATAATTAAAGAAAAATGCAATTATTCTTTAAAAAGGAAAAAGAGAAAAATGGCAATCCCATTCTTGATTTATTTTTTTAATTTTTTTTTTTTTTTTAGAATGAATCCCTTTCTTGGATTTGCCGACTCCATAGTGTCAGCAGATTTCTTTATATATTGATTTGATTTATTTTTGAGATGGAATATGATATATTTCTTAGACTGACCGATCACGATGGTTAGCAATACGTGTATGTTCATTTACATTTTAATGCAGAATTCAACATTCTTCGGGTTGACTTGAATAGACTTAACTAATAAACATGACCCACGCGTACTTGCGTTGTGAATAATATTAATTACACTCCGGAGTTGGAGTTTCGTGTCTTTAGTTATTCATTTATGTAAACGGTCAAATTTGTTATAATAATTCTATTGATATTTATTTTATTATTTATTATAAATGGTGTTTACCCAAATTTACATGTTCGTTTATTTAAACAGTACATATATATTACTTTTTGTTACATAATCAGCCTTTCAAACATTATTTATTATAATCATGATTCATGCTGTCATAACTTTTCCCTTAAACACCATTATAATAACTTACCGTTTATCATAACATTTTGCCTATCGTAACCAAATCGATTTTCCAAACACACTCTAAATAAACTATATGATACATATTTTAAATCTTCATTTTTTTTTCTTTTATTTATTTTAATTAAATAATAATAATAAGGTTATCCAACTTATCGTCTCTCTAAAATTGTCTTGATTTAAATTATAATTTTCTTGCTAACAATATAAATAATATAATTGTTTTCAATGTAATAATACGGGAGGAAAGTTTGAACATTTAGCCACACAATATATTATCAACTAGTTAGAACTAAATTCAAGTAGATGAAAATAGTTTTTTCAAAGAAAAAAAAGTATATGAAAATAGTACGATTCTTTTTAGGCAATATGAAAAGTTTGTTCAATAGTAGTTTTGTATTTTGTTTTCAATTTCATATTGTATAAAGTGTTATATTTTTCAATTAATTTAATAGAAGCTAAATGATTTTGGTAGAGAGTATAATAAAAGAATATGACAAGAGTTAGCTAGATTAATTGAGAACCTTGTGGTCAATAATTTTAAATAAATCTTTGTCTACCTAAAAATAAAATAGGTTTTTTTTTTTTTGAAGTTCTCTCACTTAAATAACATGCTACCATTTAATGCGGGATGCATCATATATACATATATATATATATATATATATATTTTGAAACAAACATGTATCTATATTTGTAACCTTAACTTCTCCATTTTATTTTATCGATCTTTTGAGGATCAGTATGTTATTATTATTTATTTTTATTTACATTTATAGATGAGAACTCAAATTTATAATTTTTTAGTTACTATGTGTACTTAATATTATTGAAATTTGATTCCTTTTGTCATTAATAGGCCACTTTTGGTGATTTTTCATGAATAAATAAATAAAAGTAATTTTATGAGTGTTAAAATTTAAGAAAAAAATTTAAATATAACAAAAACAATTGTTAACTTCAATCAAATCAATCAAATAAAACTGATAATTTCGACCAAATCAAGTTAAAATTGATAGATTCAATCAAGTTAAAGTTAAATACTCCAAGGTATGCTTATTTAAGAGTTCCCTAAATTCAAGGTGGGTGAAAAGTGTGCTTGAACTAAAATATACTTCAAAGTATCCCGGTGCTACCGTCTAAGGACGGACCAATGATATATCGGGTATAGGAGAATGAAGTTCCAATTTTTCAAAAAAAAAAAAAAAGAAAAAAAATTAAACCAATTGAAAATGATTAAGTGAAATTGATTTAAATACATTAAAAATTAAAATATTTTATTATGAGTTTGTAAAATTTAAAATAAAATTCTCCCCAAATTTTTAATTATTATTGATATTAATTGTGGCAATGCTCCTCTTGGAAGTTAGTTGAACAAGAAAGATTTTATTTTTAATAAAAGTGATTGAAATGAAGTCCGTGGTCGGCAGGTAAAAGGCGCGGTGGCGGAAGCAGGGTCACACGTGCGAGGGCGAAAGAAGGGCAGGCCGCGCAGCCGGTGGGCCGTGGAACAGCCACCGGGAGTAACGGTCAGTAAATTAACGACCGTTGAGGATGGGGATTTTTTTTATGAATATATTTTTTTAAAAAAAAAGTGTTTGAACGAGAATAGGTTAAGATTGTAAAATGGCTAAAGTGGCTGTAAAGTGTTACTTCAAAACAAAGTTGTGGATGCCCATCTGTAATTAATTCAATATATGGCACCCCACATCCCAATTTTATTGTCCATGTTTGGAAACCAACCAATGCAATATTATTATACTTACCAAAATATTTCCAAACCCAAAACAAAAATGTTTAGTTGATTTAGGTTAGGAATGTTCAAATAACTCGACAACACGAATCATTTGAATCAATATAATTTGACGAGTTCGATTGAGTTATCCACTTATTTTAATTGTGTTGAGTTTGAAATTTTTATCAATTTGGTTGGTTCTTGGATTGACCTAAAATTAATTTAGATTAATATAAACTAACCCAAATTTTCAATGTGTAAAAAATATTTTACATAATTATGTAGATGCATATTTAATTTATTTGATTAATATTTCTCAACTGATTTCTCGCTTTCTTTTTGTTTAGAAAAGTATGGTATATTCAATCTTAAAAGTAATATAAATGACGTTAGTTTTTAAAATTTGAAAATAAATAGCATTAGTTTAGTATTTTAACAAAAAAAACTCAAATGATAAAGAAAGGAGCCAGAAGAGATGTGACTTCATTCTTTTGTCTACTCTTAAACTTCAAATAAGACTTTCCAACTTGGCTGACCATCATAGTTGACAGGAAGATGATTACAAATGTATACCATGCCACAATACCTACTTTATCCACTCAAATTACCATTCTTTCTCAAATTTTTATTTTAAATAAATAAACAAATATGAAGTTAATACATTTGTAATTGTATATATGACCCTTTAAATTGAAATGAAAAATCTCCCACCGAAAATACAAAAATAAGCTTATTTTTTCAAAATAAAAAAAGAACAAACTCAAGTTACAAGCATTATTGTTTTTTTTTCTTTAATAAATGAAGCAATGGTTGAAGGTTTGAATTTTGAATGTGTGTTTTTTTAAAGCCCACTTTTGTGTTGTAATTATTTCGGATATAGTGAAGTAGAGTCCGATTATTTCAACTTTTTTTAAAAAAGCAAGTTTTTTTCCATTTTTTTTATTAATAACATTAATTATTTAATGGGTTTTTAAAATAATATATATATATATTCTTATTTTCTTATATTTCTCATTTAGTTCGTTCTTCTCCATCTTTTTTTTTCTTACTTCTTTCATTTCAAATTTTATTGATTTATTTTTATTTTCGTTTGTTCTTTTATTTCATGACCTTTTTTAAACTACTAGCAACCGTATGGGCCTATGGGTCAACTTTCACATTAATCTATATATATATATATATATATATATTAACGGTTCTTCAAATGAACCAATATAATAAATTAAGGATTGAAAAAAAGATCCAAAATGTTAAAATATAAAAAACTGGGGCACCCTCTTGCAGGGATTACTTGAATCAATTTAACAGTCCACGTACATTCTAGCTCTTCATCACAGCCGTCAATCTTCCCCTAATTTCTTGCCAAGTCAGATTAAACGGCCGAGATTCCATCCCAAACATCGCCCCTTTACTCAGTCCCTATATAAACGAATTGCCAAACAAAGCACAAACCCACACCACATCCGCACTCCGAATAAAGACACTCTCCATCTTTTCAGCTCCGACCAGAAACCTCGCCGGCCAACTTTCCGATCACCACCCCAAACAACAGCCAGCAATGGCGTGGCTGCTTTCTTTCAAGGCTCTGTTGATGTCGGCCGGAGTTCTTTCCATGGCTCTGGCTCTCAAGATCTCCGTTCCTCTGGTTCTTGAGTTTTCGTCTCTGTATCTGCCGTTGATTTGGTCCTCCATGATCTCTTGCCTGAAACCGCCGTACATTTACATCATCATCAACGGAATCATCATCTCCATCGTCGCCTCCTCGCGGTTTCAGCAGAACGAAACCGACGGTTACGCTCAGATTCCTTCCGAAAATACCGCTACGGAGGAGCAAATCGGTTACAGAGAGATCGTTTCGGAACTTACTGTTGTAGAATCACCGGCGGTTTATGAATCCAGAGATGAACTGATTCATCAGGTAGTAGCGACGGATTTGACGATTCGAGAGGCGATTTTGCCGGAAACGAAGGAAAACGAGGCGGTGATTTCGCGCAGCGATGGAGTAATTGTTAGCTCTGTTGAAGCTGGAGCAGAGGATGAGGACAAATTCGTCGTATCGGAAAATCCGATCTGGAATTCGCCGGTGAGGATGAGATTATTGGAGAAACCGCTCGTTTCCTCCAGATTCAGCCATCGGAAATCGGCTAAATCGAGTCCTGAAGGTAATGAAGAATCGATTTATTTTACTTTTTTCGAATCGGAAACCCTAACAACCTTTTGGTCGGCGACCGGGAGAAATAACCGGCGGTGTAGTTCAGTTTGTTTACGTCTCTTTTTCCGCTATGAAATGAAAATCCACTTTGAGATGTCAATAACAAACAGTGACTAATCATAACCATACGGCCACACAACTTGCGTGTGTTGCAATGTGAGCGTCGTTATCACGCAAAAATTAAATCCAAAACACAGCTATAAATAATAACCGTTTCTGAAAGGGACAAAAACTGTGAACGATTCTGATCGCCGATCTGTTCTCCGGCGAACTATTTTGCAGGCGGAAAGGCGTTGGGAGTGGTGTCGAAGGCGAAACGGCACGAGACGCTGGAGAACACGTGGAAGGCGATCACGGAAGGGCGAGCAATGCCGTTGAGCAGGCACATGAAGAAGTGCGAGACGTGGGAGAATCACGGCCGTCCGATTGAGACGTCGGCGGTGAAGAAATCGGAGACGTTCAAGGACAGGACGAATCTGGCATCGACGCGGGCGATGAAGCTGAGGAAGGAGCCGTCGCTGAGTCAGGACGACTTGAACCGGCGGGTGGAGGATTTTATCAGGCGGTTCAATGAAGATATGCGGTTGCAGAGGGAACAGTCGTTGAAGAAGTATTGGGATATGGTGAAACATGGAGATGACTGAATTTACTGTCCTGATACGGTAATTTCTTCTTTTGGTTGGATTCTTTGTTGGTAAAAAATAGGTCATTACAGAAGTGTTTTATTTTATAACAGTAAGATTGTTATAGGTATATTTACCTGTTATTTCTTTTTTTTTTTCTTTCCACACACAAATGAATGGAATTATTAGTTTTCATGTAAATTTCATGATAAAGTTGCATAATCTGCACCCATTTTTGTACAATTTGACCAATCAGAAACTTTTTAAAAAGTAATAAAAGAACGCCAAATGTAGAAACAATTAAATGGGCTGCAAAAAGATGGTTTTAGTCCGTCCATGTTTGCTAACAATGCAATAAGTCAAGTATTATTGTATATTAAATAACTAAAAGATTATAAATTTGGATTCTTATATTACAGAATTTAAAAAATATATAATAATAGATAGTTCTCCCAAGTTTTTTATCTTGTTTTTTTGGGAAATTTTGTGACAAATAAGTAAGTTTTAAACTCACATTCCCTCTATGATTTGCATTGATTTTTGTTTGTTAGATACACTAAAAGAGCAATATGTTTATTAGTCAGAGTTTAATAATATTAGTGTCAACCAATCATAAAGTACGATAATGGTCTAAGAGTATGATACGTAATTAAGTGACGTTCAATCTATTATGTCTACTTGTCTAGAAAAAAAAAACACTCTTAAGAGATTTCGTCGTGAAAAGGAGCGGTGTTGTTGTAAAATACTCAAGACATGTTAAAAATAAATGAAGTGATCATATTGTATTGGATTTTTAGCTATACATTTTTTTTTCCAACAACTTAGAGGACGTCCTAATTGAAAGATGACAATCCAATTACAAGCAAATTCTCTATTAAAAAACACATGATTTACAACTATATATTTACCAGACCAAACCAACACATCCTTACAAAACACCACTTTTGACTGACAGAAACCAAACAATTCTCTCTACAAACAGCTCTTTTTTCTTTCTTTTTTTGGAGTAGCAATGGAAAAGCAACAACTTTTCTACAACAAATGCGGCAAAATGTTAATGAAGAGTGGAAACAGAAGAAGGACAATGAGAACAATACCCAATAGGATGGCATAGCAAGTCCATTTCCTAGAGCTTTTCTGATACTCTCGAGCTTCCTGAAGTTGCTCGGTTCCCCTTCTCACGAAGGAACTCGCATGAGCCACGTGGCTTTCGATGTCGTTGAGCTGGTGGCCTTGAGCCTCGACCAGAGCCGCCATGTCCAAGAATATCTGGTGTAGCTCAAGCAAATTCTTCTCGATCTCCTTCACGGCGTCGTGTCGCTCTTGAATCTCTGAAATGGTGTCCATAATTTGACCTCTCCCGGCCTGTTCTTGTATTGCCTTTTGTAAGAAACTCTCACTTTCCCCGCTTGATATCAAATTCTCTATTGTCTCTTCGTCTGCCTTCTGCCCTGTCACTGTGAAGTACCTGTTCCAAACAAACCAAATCCACTTCTTTTTTTATCTTTATCTTTTATCACCTTTAGTTACCCATCAAAAAATGCAAGGGACAATGACATAAGCTCTCGTGACTTTGTGTTGGAAATTCGATAGTTGTTCTACATGGATTAGACAAGGGAAATTCATGGATTTATAAGTAAGGCACGCCATTTTTATTTGTACTAGGATGACAAGAAACCAAGATGGTCAATATCATAGTAATGTGCACATCATAAAAAGATCGTCATTAACATTTTGCTTTTGTTTTCATGAAAAAAACAATTCTTATTAACACTTCTAAGTCCATGAATTTTCCCTTGTGGGACAATGGTTGAATTTCCAACATCTTCCCTTGAAAAAAAGTAGACTTGTGAGCCTATTTTCAAACAAGACAACTCTCCTTGTTAAGAGCACTTCAGGTTTATGGTTTAATCATGGATTATACTTATGAATAGCCATGACAATATCATTAAGATTCACTACTTTTTTTTAGATCCTTGAAGTTAGAGATGTGACTCTGACACCAATCGTTAAAAATGATGGTCATTGACAAATTTTTATGTTAATATAATATTGTTCAGTTTATACACCACCCTCGTGACTCTATTTTGCTGATGTGAAAGTCTGAACAATGATCGAATCCCGAACAATATAATAATGGGTTGATGTCGTGTTTTGGGTTTGACGAATTACCTTCGCTCGACGGTTTCCTTGTATTCGGCATTCATTCGAGATCTCAATCCTTGAAAATCATCCATGATATCCTTAAGCTTCTTGCCCAAACCACTGACGACGGAGGTTCGAGTCCGGTCAGCAGAGGAGCCAGGGCCGCAGCCAGGAAGGCTTCTATGAGCAGCGTTGGCACGGTCGAGAGCCTCGATCTTCCCTTTAACCAATTTGACTTTCTTGAGAACCAGGGAAACATCAGCCTCCATTCTAGCCCTGAGCTCCTTCATGGTCTTGGCACTGTGCACAATCTTGCACTCCTCATTGGCCTGCTGCAATGTCTTGTACAAGCTCTCCACCTGTTTCATGTCATCCTTAACCTTCTCAACATCCTCAAAAAACGTGTCCAAATTCACACTCTCTTTCCCAGCTTCCATGCTGTCCAGATAAGCCTGCTGTTTCAGATCCGTGTACTTCTTGAACGAGTTCGAGAATAAGTCGTTCATTTTGTCTGGTTTTTGTTTCTGACCTCAAATTTTCCAAATGGGTTTCAAAAATGGGGTCTTTTCTTTTCCTAGACGAAGGATTTGGGGGTTATTATATCTTCGTCTAATGAGGAAGAGAAAAGGTGGGTTTGGGGTGAGGAAACAAGAAAAAGAGGAAAAAACAGAGTAAATTTCCAACACCCCAAGATGGATTTTGAGAAATTAGAGAAGATTTGAGAATGGAAATGCTGTAATTAGAGGTTTCATTTTGGAATGAACGTTTGAGAGAATTGGGGGAAGTATCAACCACTTGGCACATTGTTCATCAAAAGATTCAACCTTTTTTTTCTTTTCCTTTGTCATTGGTGATGCTTTTGACTTCCTCCTATTTTTTCTCTCTTTCCTAAATCACAAACCACTTATTTATAACTAAAACCAGAATTTAGTGGGACTGAATCATTGTCCTTCAAACAAAAAAGTAAAATTTATTGATTTTGGATTTCTTCATTTGTGAGTATGAGATCCAATTAGTCTCAAGTGCATACAATTTTTTTTACAACATTTAGTGTTGGAGGATTTTAATTATAATCACTTAAAATACGTTATACGTCATTAAAACCTAGCTCAAGGGCAACATTTGATAAAAGAAAAAAAAAACTCCTTTGAAACAAAATACAATAAGATTAGAATAATATTTGACTACATACTTTGTGTATGTATTGATAGATCATCTTTTCCACATATTTTCATTAAAATTTTGACAATAGTTACCATTTCTCTGACTTAACTAAATTTTTAATGGTTTAGAAATCGCGAGACATACCATCTGATGGTCTTCTTTGACCACTTAAGGCACTCTATGACAGTTGAGTACTATATGAGTTGCAATCATCTTTATGCTGCTCATTCTAACAATGGAACATTAAAAAAAAGTGATCAAACATTTAATTTAAAAAAGAACTGTCTTCAGGTGACAAACTATAAAGGGAACTTTGCCTATTAAAAAATGACAAAGTATTTTCATCCCTAGAACAAAACCAAAACTAATTCATTTTTAACCGAAAATGAAATTGAATTCTATTATCGATAGAATTCAATGAGTGATAAAATTCTATCATTAATTAGTTCTATCACTAGTTGAGTTCTACCCTTGATAAAAATCATAGAAATCGTGTGCTATAGATGAATTATTTTAAAAATTGAATTGCAAATATAATACAAGAGCTAAAATGTGTTACAATAGGTAAATTTTCAACTATAAATGAACAATCGATAAATGAAAAACAATTACACTTAGAACATGGTTAGGCTTTGAGTTAGTTAAAAAAAATGTTCGGTAGTTGAGTTAAGTCATGAACTATGTTGTTTAGTTGAAGTATCATCTAATCCCATTTTTTTAGTAGTGTAGAACACCATTTAGAATGATATCAACTAATTTTCAGTTTATAATTAGAAGAAGTAATAGTATTTATAATAATAATAATAATGATAATTTCATGTATCTGATGATTTCTCAAGTTGACAATTCAACAAAGCAGTTTGAATGGTAGCTGCAGGGAGATCCCTTTTCCAGCTCAATTTTAAACATTAATGCCTTTGGAGTACGTCTACCATGTGAGAGAATGTTCTAGGAAATTTTTAATTTTGCTCAACCAAATAAACATTTTTTTTTAGTACATATCGGGAGAGGGGAGACAAATACCAATTCTTGAAATCGAAAGTGTGACGTTGGTATTGAACTGGTTTACAACAAAACAATGAAACTATTATGCCACTTACCCATTCGGTTGACTACTCCTCTCATCACCAATTGGTTTTGAGATGGATGTTTACACTATTTCACAATAACCAAATAAATCTCTTAGTTTTTTTATTTTTGAAAATAAATAAATCTCCTAGTTTTACTTTCTTAAACCGATATACTTTTCTAAAATGAATTGGGTTGATTAATAATACCTTTAAATTTTAATCAAGAAATTGGAAATTATTTGTTTTTTTTAAATAGCCTCAAAATATTGCTGACTTTAACCTTTCTATTGCTACTTTCCCTCTGGTAAATTGTTAGCTAATTTGTGCAACTTTTTTTTTCCTTCCGTTTTTACTACCATAAATATTTGATTATCTTAAATTATGCTCATTTGAATAGCTCCACTAGCATTATTGGGTACCAAGGATCTAAAAGTTAGAGATTAAATTTTCCCACTATACATATTGTAAAATAGAAAAATCCTTGTTTGGACTCATATTAGTTTAATTTATTTTAAAAAAATTATTTTCAACTGGCTCTACTTATATCAACCATGTCGACAATAGCTAAGAATCAATGAGTATATGGGATGGGGTCTATGAGAGTCTATTTTAGGTATATTAATCGTTTATATCATTTTAAGTTTTTCAAATCTATCTTTTAGTTTAATATTATTTTTATTAATTCAAATACTAGTACAAGTCAAACTTAAATGGTTGTTGAAATTTTCCTTTACCAAATAAAAAAGAAGAAGAAAAGATTGATTTGAACACTAAGTTAGATTTAGTTTCTTAAAAAAAAAGAGTTTAATTTAGTGACTCCGAAAATTTCAAAATTAATCTATAATAATTAAAGAATTTTGCATGTGACATAATATTTTTTTATATATGACACAAAATCAAAATTAATTTATTTATAATAGATAATTCAAATTGAGTTTTATCACTCCTTAATAAAATTAAGGAATGTAAATTTATAGTTTTTTTTTAGTACATATTGGGAAAGAGGGACAAATATCTATTCTCGGGTAAACCTATAATGCTGATGTTGAACTGGTTTACAACAAACAATGAAACCATTGTGCCACTAACCCATTTGATAAAATTTATAGTAAATTACCTAAGGCTAAATGTATATTCAATCTCTAATGCTTGTTTTTAATTTAGTCACATCTTTAAGCTTCCACTGCCATTCCAAATGTATTGAAAAAAAAAAATCAATTAAGTTCTTGTAGTAATAAAATTAATTAATAAAATGCACATGTCACGCCAACACAAATTTTAGGTATTAATCTATTTTTAATAATTATATATTTTAATCATTAATCTTTATTTTAATTTAATTATAAAGCGAACAAGAAATAGGTTGATAGCTTACTTAACCTTTGGAAGGTGTTTGCATATAAAATTAAAGAGCAATTGTTTTGAATAATTATAAATGAATGATTAGGAATTTAAATTTTAATAATAGTTTGTTTAGATGTGGTTATTTATAAAGAAGTTACAATTATTAATTCGTTTGGAGGATGGTTTTTGTAGAAAAGTTATAGATAATAACTCGTTTGAATGTGGTTGGAAATAAATGATTATTTTGAGGAATTAAAAATGAGTAATTATAAATGAATAATTATTTTGAATGGTAAAAAATTAGTGACTAAAATGAATAAATTAAAATTAATGATTATTTTAAGTAATTACGATAAGTTATATAAATATGACTCTAATTACCAATAGCTCCATAATTAACTACTTCAAACAAAAACACCCCTTGAAGTCAACCGGACATAAAAATTACTTCAATTAAGTTTTTTTTTTATATTGTTAAAATGATGGTAGAATCTCAACTTTTTTATTAAAATACTAGAAAGAAAAAGACTGAAATATGACTTTTTTTTTCTTTTTAATTTTAAAGTTCAATTAAGGAAGTTACTTATAACTTGTCAATCATGAGTTGTTGAACGCGATTAAAATAATAATGAACGAAACAATATTATATTAAAAAAATAAAAATGAAATTGTAAATATTATAATTAAAAATTTGACATAATGTAGGATATTCTAATTAAAAAGGAAAAAAAGAGTCGTAAATGGCTTTCATTTTCCCTTTAAAAGCAAATAGCCGTCGGATACAGCTGGCCTGGCCCACTTCCAATTTTTCAATTCGTTTTTTACATTGCCAACTTGTTTTTCCGTTGCTTTTGTTCAGAAAAAAAAAAACAGAAAATTACTTCCAAGACTTGCGCGGCAAGTCAGCGAACGTGGAAGCCACCGCCAAACAAACCCACAAAATTCACGTTCCCATTTCTCAGCTCTTTTTTATTCCCTAAACCCATTTCTCTTTTTCCACCGCCGATTCCTAATTTTGCGGAGATCTGTTCAATTGAAGGGGCGGCGGCGGCGGAGCCACATACGGGTTTTCCGGTGAAGAAATGCCGACTCACTACAATTTCTTTACCAGAGTTTCCAGACTTTTCAACGACCATCCTTCGCTTTCGAAGCTTCTTGTTCTTGTCAGCGTTAGGTATTCTTCTTTCCCATTTCTCCATGCTCGAATCACCTAGACTCAAGGTCCCGCTAAGTTATTGATCTTTGTTGCCTTTCTTGTTTACTTTCCTGATCTGGATTGTTCTTTTTAAATTATGTGCCTGTTCTGTTTCACTGTTGGATTCTGGAATTGAAGCCCTTGTAATCATGAGATGTGTTATTCTATATGAAATTGTTTCTGTTCCCAAACCCTTCCCCTAATCAGCGGAGGAATAAGTCGAAATGTAATGATTAATTAAAAGGAAAAACATCAAATAGAAAAGACTTGGGCTTTGAAGGTATGCTCCTTTCAAGGTTCTAGGTTCGAAATTCATCTGATGTCTCCCGGTGCTTGGCCTAAGGACGAGCGTGGTTACCCTTAAAATTCAAACAGTTTCCTGGCCCGAATTGGAGTGGATTTATATACTCTCTGTATCAGTTTCTTCCCGGGTCTTCATTATTTCGCATCGAATTTAATTGATAAGAACTTTAGGTGTAATTGAACAGGGGCGGAGATAGAAATTTTCATAGAGAGGAGCAAAATTCCACAGGCTATGCCCACATTTTCAAATGTCATTCTTCCACTACGGCTTTACTCAGATTTTTATTCAATCTTTTTCTCTTGCAGTGGGGGAAGCCTTGTAGCATACGCTGATGCTAGTCCAACCAATGGTGTACCCAGTATTGCATCTAAACCTGATGTAGATAAGAAAAAGAAGGTGGTAGTGCTTGGAACTGGTTGGGCCGGAACTAGTTTCTTGAAGAATATTAAAGATCCCTCCTATGAGGTTCAAGTGATATCGCCTCGTAATTACTTTGCATTCACCCCATTATTGCCAAGTGTTACATGTGGTACAGTCGAAGCTCGTAGCGTTGTTGAACCGATTCGCAACATTGTGAGGAAGGTAATTGATTTCTCCCCTTTGATTATGTGCTTTAACGGTTGGAACTTAATTATCTGTAGGACTACTTGGTTACCCGTATAAATTATTCTAAAGAAACTGTATCATAGGCAAACAATGAGAAGGCAAAAAAAAAAGCTACAAGATTATATAATTTGGGGAAAAAGAATCATTCTGATTATTTAATTTAGGAGCCATTTCAAATATAGTAGGTGTTTTACTATAGCTTGATAATCTATTATTTTTGCTTTTCTTTCAACCAGAAAAGGGTAGACATCAAATTCAATGAAGCGGAATGCTACAAGATTGATGCTGCAAATAAAAAACTGTATTGTAAATCTAATGAAAACAACAATCTGAATGGGAAAAAGGAATTCGTTGTGGACTACGACTACCTAGTCATAGCCGTGGGAGCACAAGTGAATACATTCAATACTCCTGGCGTTGTAGAGAATTGTCATTTCTTGAAGGTAATATGCTTGCAACTCCTGTACGATTACCGAGTAAAGAAGTGAGTCTTAATTTGATATTTAAATTAATCTTTGTACATAGTAACATGTAGTAATAGCAGTAATTGAGCAGCACCAGTCTAATAGTTATATTGTGCATATGCCCCTTAAGGCTCTTGCTTTTGATTTATAACCAATTACTGATAATTGCTTTTAGGAAGTAGAAGATGCTCAGAGAATTCGAAGAACTGTAATTGATTGCTTTGAGAGGGCAAGTCTGCCTACCCTGAATGAAGAAGATAGAAAGAAAATTCTTCATTTTGCTGTTGTTGGTGGTGGCCCCACTGGTGTGGAATTTGCAGCTGAACTTCATGATTTTGTTAATGAAGACTTGGTCAAATTATATCCTGGACTTGAAGATTTTGTAAAAATTACTCTTCTTGAGGCAGGAGATCATATCTTGAACATGTAAGATTGAACCTTTATCATTTTCCTCTGCTCAGTGCTGATTTTTATTTTGACAAAAATTCAGAATCTGCCAAGCCCTATCATACACCTTTCTTTCATAAGTAAGGATAAAATATACTTGGTAGTTGGTAGGACCGTTAAAATGGAGTTTCCTAATGCCTGAATGGAAAAAGATATCAACAAAATTTTATACTAAAAAACAGAAACTTTCATTATGTTATAGGTTTGACAAAAGAATTACAACTTTTGCTGAAGAAAAATTCCGTAGAGATGGTATTGATGTTAAGACGGGATCAATGGTAATCAAGGTGACTGATAAAGAGATTTCTACTAAAGAAATGAAGAGTGGAGAAATATCTTCTATGCCTTATGGAATGACAGTATGGTCAACTGGTATAGGAACTCGTCCTATCATAAGAAATTTTATGACACAGATTGGTCAGGTTAGTTTATTTTAAAACCTTAAGAATATTACAACTTCACCTGACTAATATTTGTCGCTGTCTTTTCTCTCACAATTTTACTAAACTAAATGCGATTGCTTCTTCAGTATCATTCCCATTTATAGGTGATATTTATTTATTGTATATAGGCTAACAGACGTGCTCTGGCAACTGATGAATGGCTTCGTGTTGAGGGGTGTGACAATGTATATGCACTTGGTGACTGCGCTACTATAAATCAGCGAAGAGTCATGGTCAGTGTACTTTCATGATTGTCTCATATCTACTGTCTATCTTTCAGGATTTGTGCCCATGGTTCATAGTTAGTAGTGTGCCATGTATCATGGTTTTGTATATTTTAGTCGATCAACAGATGCCTAGTTTTCTAAAATGAATCCACCATTTTTCTCATAATCATGTTCCTAATTTCTCAACAGGAAGATATTTCAGCAATTTTTAGCAAGGCAGACAAGGACAATTCTGGGACTCTTACAGTAAAAGAGTTCAAAGAAGTAATTGATGACATATGTGAAAGATACCCCCAAGTGGAGCTATATTTGAAGAATAAGAAGATGAATGACATTGTTGCTCTTTTGAAAGGATCCAAAGAGGATGTGGCAAAGGAGTCTATTGAATTAAACATTGAAGAGTTTAAATCAGCTCTTTCTCAAGTTGATTCTCAAATGAAGAACCTTCCAGCTACTGCACAGGTCCGTCTTAGATTCTTGACATGAATGATAGCATTTGATACACGTAGTGGACTCCAATTAATAAGTTTTATACCCATCTATAATGTGCCGTTTCAGGTGGCTGCCCAACAAGGTGCATATCTTGCCCATTGTTTTAACCGCATGGAAGAGTGCGAAGAGAGTCCTGAAGGTCCTCTGAGGTTTAGGGGTACAGGACGCCACCGTTTCCGTCCCTTTAGGTACTCTTCTATATCTCTTGATTTCATGTGTGCAATACCCAAATCAAAAGATAAAAAGTGAAACCTTTTAAGTGAATCCCGTGAAGTTCTGAAGGGGGTGTTTTGTTTGTTAATTTTAAAGAGGATTTAAAGTGAGTATTTACTCTCTTGCTCAAAAAACTACATTCAAACGGAGTTATTAAAACTATTCAAAACAACTCTTCATTCTAACTACTCAAAATAACTCCTGTTCTAACTATTCAAAATAATGGCTTATTTCTAACCACTCATTTTTAATCATTCATTTCTAACTACTCAAAATAGCTTTTTTTTTTCTAACCCCCTATTTCTAATCATTAATTTCTAATTACTCAAAATAACTTATTTGTAAGTTTGTAACGTTTCATTTCTAATGTTTCATTTTTAACTACTCAAAATAACTCCTCGTTTCAAATCCACATTCATTTCTAACTACTCAAAATAGCTCTTTTTTTCTAACCCCCCTATTTCTAATCATTCATTTCTAACTATTCAAAATAACTTATTTTTAACCCTTCATTTCTAATGTTGCATTTTTAACTACTCAAAATAACTTCTCATTTCAAATCCACATCCATTTTAATATTCTATTATCTCCAATTCCTCTACAAAAAAAACTATATCAAAACAAGTTTTTTGTTGTAATTCCTTGATAAAAATCTATATTTAAACGAGCTATTGCGAAAACCTTGTAATGTCTGGCCTGTTTGAATTCATTGTCAATAAATAGTCCAGGCTCCAGCCACTCATTTTGTTGCTGTTCAGTGTACCGAGAGTATGGGGCCTCTTTCGTTGCTACTGCTAAATCCTGTCTAACTGTTACGAATGCTAGCTCTCTTATCGAAATCAATCATAATTCTTTCTTTATATATAGTAGCATAGAAAAGGGTGGGAAGATATTACAGTGGGATGTAGTTGTTTTCTTTTCACTGTGACATTACTTGACATTACTTTCACCCAACTTTAGACAGTTGAATTTCAAATTTGAAACTTAGTGAAGAAAAGGTATGGGGTGAATCTGATTTGCTCACTGTGTAATATCGTCCTTGAAGGTACAAACATCTTGGACAATTCGCGCCGTTGGGAGGAGAACAAACGGCTGCACAACTTCCTGGGGATTGGGTGTCCATTGGCCACAGCTCTCAGTGGCTCTGGTACTCTGTCTATGCAAGGTGAGGCAAACTGACCTGAAAGCTACCACTTTCTCAAAAGAAAAAAAAAAGACAAATAATGTTAAAGACTATGACTTTGTATTTAGATATGCTTTGACCTTGACTGTTTGGTGATTTTTCTCCTAATGTTCAGTAAGCAAGTTAGTTGGCGGACAAGAGCATTGGTGGTTACAGATTGGACAAGACGTTTCATTTTCGGGAGAGATTCGAGTCGCATATGAATCATCTGAACCTGAGGACCACCCAAGTTTGTGAGTATTGGGGTTATTGATGGACATGGTTTCGTTTACCTTATTCTTTAAGTAAATACAAAAATGTGGTTGGAGTAACCAATAAAGTTGATACCATAATAATTTTGGTCATATTCGTCTGATGAACTCACATTTTGAGTATTGAGCTTTTTGACAAGGCTTCCTTTTTTTCCTCCTCTACGGCTTAAGATGTAAGTTTCTTGTTTAGAGTTTGTGGAATGTGGCTCCACTGGTTTTTTGAGAGTTGATGCAAATTGTTTTCTCTCAACATTTCATTTCGAAATATAATCTTCTGATTCCTGTTGAAAACAATATACTATACTTTTGTCATCAGGAACTTAAATCATCCTAAAATGGTAATCATTAGACTTTCTCTTTAATTTTTGGAATTAAAGAACATTTTAAGGTGAGATTCAAACCTTTTGATGTCTTAATCTGTAGTATATGTATATTGAATGAGTTTATTTTGGCTATACTCAAATCTGTGAACAAAATTGTAAATATTTATTCAGACAAATTCTGATTTTATTTATATAATGTATATTAGGAAAACTGAAGAATGTATCTCAAGATTTGGCGTGCCAACCTACAATGTATTTAGTATCGTCAAAATATTGATTCCTTCCACATACCATTCTTGTATCTTTTCCAAAAAAATAATTCCTATGTTGATATCAAACTCCTCATGGACGTGGAAATGTTGAATAGTGTGTTCATATATTCCTTCAACAATTTGAATATTCAATATATTTTTAAGTTGAGTTGAATTATATTTATTTAAGATTTTATCTTTAATATTCAGCTCATAACTCATAGGTTTAAAAAAAAAATTGCACAATCAAGATGTTCATATTGCTAGTACTTGTTTCTTATGATCATATTGAATCTTATCTTATTAATTAATCTTATACATGTATGCATAATTCTTAGTTCGGGCTCAATTGAGTTGAACCAACAAACAAAAATGCTAACTCAAGAATCGATCAAATCTAAATAATATTATAAAATTATAACTCAATTCAATTAAAAAAAAATGTTATCAAATTCAACCGTTGCAGTTTAAGTTGGGTAGTCTGATTGCTGGAGTTTCCACTTTTTACCCTCCTAATCCCTCGACCATGAAATGATTCTTTGTATTGAGAAATGAATGGGCCACGCCATGTTGGTTTTGGGCCCTGTTGACCGTACAATCCACGTGGCTTGAGATAATATCCATTTAAGAAAAAACCGCAAATACTGGTGCCTCACTCTTTTCATCTCATCCGATAGTTACATATGAATTGTATCCTAAGCTTTAAATTCAGCTTTATTTCAACTTGTTCACTTTTCAGCTTAATATTTAAGTTGCCATTCATTACTAAATTATGCAAAGAGTTTGTTTTTTAAATTTAAGTTTGTTTTAATTCAAATTTCTTACAATGTGGTTTACCTTTCCACGATATAATTATCTTTATTTAAAAAAATATGTGAATGTTAAGCAAATTATAAAATAATAGCTTTTAAAAGTTTTTTTTTTAATTTTGATTTAGTTTCTTAAAATATTGGTAAGATGTAGATATTTAAGTAAGAAAAAATTTATGATAAGGTAGTTGTAAACTTAAATTTCAAAAACAAAAACAAAAAACTAAATTGTCATCGAAAGGAATTTTAGTTTTTTTTGTTTGGAAATATAGTTTATTTAGTTGTGAGTTAAACGCTATATGAAAAGATATGCAAGGAACACACCAAATCAGCTCAAGCCATAAAGTAATCGATTTGGATATACATTTTTTACATTATGGATGGGCTTGCAAGGTAGATGATTTCACAAGTACATGTGACAAAAAAGGGAAAAAAGAAAACCCTTTTATTAATATATCAACTTTTTATCTTCAAAGCTAAGGCAAAACACCATTCATATACATATGTTCTAAAAAAAACTTTCTTACCCATTTTTATATAACAATTTCACTTCTTTCCTACTCAATGGTTGTTCAAAACCCCATCACTCTCCTCTTTTATGCCTAACTTTGTCTTTTATGCATACAAAACCTTTCCTATACCCTTAAATTTTTTTAGTTTGACAATTATAAGGATCGAAATCTCAACCATTAAAATGATTATTATTACCATGTTGTTCATATAAGCAACCCTAATTCATGTTTTTTAAGCACAATTTACCAAATAATAAATGAAATGAGTTACCTAAAAAAATCACCATATAGTCCAAAATGCCACCATACATTCCAAAATGGCATATGGGTTTATTAAATGTCACCCTGCCAATACAACTCAACATAAAACCAAATCTTTCACCCTACACATCAAATTTCCAACATATACATTTCCCATTATTGCACTCCCCATCCAACTTTTGTTGCCAATCCTGCATTGGCTGATTTTTTTTTCCTTTTCTTTATCAAACTTAATAAAAGAATTTTCGGTTTATTATATAATGTTTGTTTCTGGGCTGTTAAAAAATGTAAACTTTATTTGAAATATAGATTTTTTGGAGCAAATATATGTGTGAGATTTGGGTTTGCCATCCCTAATAGTGTTAGGAAAGCATGTGCACATGTGGAAAAGGGCCACATATAAGAGAAAAACAAAGCTAACATACAACAATTATGTTCAATTAATCGACCAACATGCTGGCCCAAATTACTTCCAAAAAGATACTTTTTTTCTATTATTATTTTTTTTTTCTCTCCAATAATGCCGACTGACTAATCCATTAAAATTTGTCACAAACACAAAAGTTATATCTTAATTTCAGAAAAATAATACACAGTTTTTTCAGAATAAAAGTCGTTTGTGTAATTGTGCGCACGATAATGGCAACATTATTAATTAATTAACCAACCCTTATCATAGACAGACTTTGTTTCTTGCTAGCCGCAGAATTAGTCGGCTAATAAACATAGTATTGTTTAATTAGTTCGTTTTTTTTTATAAATATTCCGACCACTAATGTTTTTCATAAACTAAATTATCTTGACAAAAGTTGACAGAAGTATGATATATTTGTCAATAAATAACAAGATTTTGAAAAGGAAAAAGGAGAGAACTTTTTTTTACCCTTCATTTTCTTTGGCACTCCATAAAAGTGCAAAGAGATGAGAAAAGAAAGCCATTGATAATTGGAAAGGGACAAAGCTGTCATTAGCACAAGGCATCTAAATCCAAACAAAAGGGTTTCTTCTTCTTCACATGGTCATTGTGGGGACGTATTAAAAACTATCATAATTCAATACACAATTTTTTCACTCTAAGTTGAAAGCTACCATTTTTGTCTGACTTAATCCAAATTCTAGATCTAACAATCTAATCCAAGAATGAATGCATAATAGAGATGAATAAAAACAAACAAATAGAGAAGGATCAAGGAGGAGAGACAAAGCACACCGGATTTAAGTGATTTAGGAACGTCCCTACTCTATTGTCAGAATGAGAATCGATTGAGCTTGATCAGATTCTCTCATAATGATATTGCAAATGTACAAAAGGCTCTCAATGGTGACTAGGGTTCTAAAGTCTCTCTCAAAGAAGAAGAAACTCCCAAAAATACTTTATACATGAACACTAATTACACAATTCACTAGGCTAGTTAACTAACCTCCAATATTAACCCAAGTTACATTTAACTCACAAATGGACTAATAATGTGAAATTCACTTAATAACAAATTATACATTAAAAATTTAGAGTGTATACAGAATAGATCGATGGCACATTGATTATCTTAAATTGTGATGATACCTACCTATATACATCTAATGGTGCACAATTGTGAATGAGCTATCCAACACATATATTTTTAAATTTTTTTTTACTTAATTAAAATGTGGGTTGGATTAAGGGGTGGTCCGTGAAGGGATTTTGTGGTTTTATGGATCATTTGGGAAGTTGATCTGACAGATTTGCCCTTCCCTTCCTTTCCCTTCTCTTGTGTTGCTTTCGTGCCCAAAAGCTAATTCATTGACATTTAATTAAATGTTACATATTAATGTGGAAATGAGATAAAAAGTTTACAGTTAAGGTCTCAAAAAGTTGGGACAAAATGCTGTATGGCTTGTGTAAAATTTTGTATATAATGGAATAGGGTTTGTTTTTAGCGTTTTGAGGAGAAATTGTTGGAGAGTAGTACCACATAAATTATGGGGTAGAAATGGATAATTATAGGTTAAATTATTATAAAAAAGAAAAACTAGAAATTATAATAATACCTTTTTTTAGTACCTATCGGGGGAGGAGGAGGGACAAATGCCAATTCTCAAGTTTGAACTTATAACACGAAGTTGAACTGATTTACACCAAACAATGAAACCATATCGCTACTAACCTATTTAAATTATTTAATAGAAGTTATAATAATACCTATAATACTAATGGTTTGATTAGAAGTAAATGCATCTTAATATAAACTTAAGTCAAATATCTTAGGTCCCGTTTAATAATCATTTCGTTTTTTTTATTTTTATTTTTTTTACTTTTTTGAAAATAGGTTTGTTTGATAGCCAATTTAATTTTTTCTTTTGAAAATTTTAAAACATTTTAAAAATATTAAATAAATTCTAAAAACTAAAAAAATTAACTTTTAAAGACAGATTTTTGTTTATATTTTAAAAATATATATATATGAAAAGTTAAAAAAATAAATAATAAAAAGCTAAAGACAGTTATCATACATGTTTTTTGGTTTTTAATTTTTGAAAACATAAAACTAAAATCAACTATTAAACACATATCATTTTTATTTTATAAAACAAAAAATGAAAAACTAGAAATAGAAAAATGAAATAGTTATAAAATAACCTTAATTATTCCTATATCATTCAAATGATAGTCATATCAATTTTTCATCCAATATTCTAAGATTTTATTACTTCAACGATAATTTTGAAACGATTATAAATTGAGATCTGTAATAACTATTGGGAAAATGTGAATTTTTTTTAATAAAAAATATGAATGTTTTAAAATAAAGGGACAAAGTTCTTATTTTATATATTATATGATCATATTCGCGAGGTAGCTGGCATAGTGTAAGCAAGTGGCACAACAAAGATTTATTTCAAGGTATGTTAGAAAGAATATTTATTCTTTTAAAAAAAAAACAAAGAATATTTATTTTAATGGATTTTTTTAAAGAAAAGTATATTTACTAAAAATATTGCTTTTAAATTGAGATTGCTAGGCTGGTTTGTCTTTAGTGGAATTATAGGTTAAAAAGGCAGTTATATTTTAAAAATGCATTTATAAATCTAAAGACAAAATGAAAAGTAGTACTGTAGCATATACTTTCAAGTTTCAATTTAATAAAAAGAAAAAGAAAGACTCCTTTTGTATACTTTCGCTTTATTTAAATATACTTTTTACAATGTCAAATTGCATTTAATTTAATGGGAGAATCAAATAAGGATATAATACTCCAATAATAATAATAAGAAAGAGGAGGAGCAATCCTATGATTTACCTTCTATAAGATTTGCCAACAAATGTCGAAGTGTATATCTGATTACCAAAGTTTTTTTTTTTTTTTTTAAATGATAAGTAAAAAAGTAACTTAGTTCTTGGAGAAAGTGCCAACATTGTTCTCAAATATTATGAAAGGTAAATATCGACCAACCAATTCATTCGGTTCAGAATTGCTACATTATATGTGATGATAAGATGAAGATTGACTAACCAATCCATTCGATTAAGAATTGATATATGATATGTGATGGGAGGATTCAAACTCTCTTTTAATTCACAAAAATGTCGAGAGGAGAATATGAAATTATAAATAGAAGTTACAAAATTTAAAAATCAGTATTTTGATTCTCATTTATTCAAGAGCAGGATACTACTGCTCTTGAATAAATGATTGAATAAATGAGAATCAAAATACTGATTTTTAAATTGTGACTTGGTATTTGAATTGGATTACTACTCAATGACAAAATTAACATATCACCAAACAATAAATCCATAATCATCTTTTTTAAAAGGTCAAAAAGTGTAGCTAATATATGCTCAGTTATCAAATCTTTTTACTATTAAAATGAAGGGAAAAAAGTATTGTTTCTATTTAGATAATGAAACTTTCTCAAAATGTGAAGTGGATGAAAAGGAAAAGGAAAAAAGAAAAGAAAAGAGAAATGTACTTTCTTGTTAACGAAAAGAAAATTGAATTCAATAATAATAATGGAGAATAAAAATAATCATCTTTTAAATTGATCATAAATAGTAAAGAAAAGTTTTCATTACATATAAATGGCAATGCTTTTTCTGCACTACATCGAATTTTATAAGTTCATATTTAGTTTTAAGTATTACATGGTAATTTTATTTTGTACTACATTCTAATAACAATTTGGGTATAATGAAAAATATATTATTGAAGGAGTAAAATTCTCCTATACATACACTTTAAGTATGTAATACCATTGGGTGCCACAAAAAATTATCTCATAAATAAAAAAATATATATATAAAAGACTTTTTGTGACATCAATTATAGGGCTTTCTTATACATCCATATACATGAAAGTTTTACTCTTATTAAAGTATAGGTTTAGGATATTAATTTTAAAAAGACAGATAAATGGAAACATTATCAAAATTTCAAGGAAAAAAAAATTTGTAGAGCTTTTTTTAAAAAAAAAAAAAAAAATTGTAGAGCCGACACATTGTTGCAAATCATCTCCTAATTGAATTATGAATTTGACATACAATTGATTTGATGTTCTCTAAAATTTCATTTATATATCAATTTTCTTCAATGTTGGCCATTATGTTGGAGAGAGAAACAATATAATAAAAAGAAAGAAAAAAACTATACTCTACAAAGTAGAAAGGGACACTAAAGCTAACTGTGAATAGCGACACATCTAACCTGTGTCTATAAAGGACTAAATATTATACCCAAATTGTTATGTGGTGACTTTTAAAACTACTCGTGGATATGTGGCAAAATATTTTGGCAAAAAAATTGTTTAAATATAAGGAATTTAAATTAAGTAGCACAATCTATCTCTGATATTATATTTGCAGCACAATTTTTTAAAATAATTTATCTATTAACACATGATTTTTTATCTGTGCTACAATTAAACCAATAATAAAATGAATATACTAATGATAGAATTCAATTAATAATAAAATTCAATTCATAATAGAATTTTATGACTTGTTAAGTTATATTCGTGATAGAATTCAATTTAATTTTCTATTACGAAAGAATAATTTTGATTTTGTATTAAATGTACTTTATCAATTTTTATTATACATGTAAAATTTTATTTATATGCGTTTGTGACGTATGTTTTACCTCTAACTTCTTTTTTTTTTTAAATGATTTTTTTTTCTTGGTTGTTCTTTCCTTGAGAATCTTGTTCCGAACTGTGGAGCAAGGTCAGTGCTGATCTTTAGGGTACGCATGGTTAATGAAAGGTTAGTTTGGATTAAAAAAAATAAACTACATTTACGAACCATCCACAACATCAAACAAAATAGTAATAATAATAATAATAAACAATTAAAAAAGAACTAAGTGAGTTGATGATTTAAAGAGTTAGAAAATTAATTTTAAATAATAATAAACTTGTCAACAATTTTTCTTTAATTCACAAATAGGGTTGTAATTATAAATATATATATATATATAATTGTATATATTCCTTCTCTTTTTTTTTTTGTTTTGAAACAGTGGAATTAGATATCAGTGTACATGCAGAAAAATAATAAAAAGAATAATTAGTCATTTAACTTTTTTAGAATAATTAGATACTTAACCTCTTTTTTTTAGGAATTAGACATTTAATTTGGATACTGTTTATCCACTACAAAATAAACGTATGATATTAATGTAAGTTTAATTGAGTAATTGACATTTATTCTCAAATTTATATGTCCTAAATTCAAATCTTTCCAAACCTAAATATTGTTTTACAAAAAAAAATCAAATACTTTTTGAAAAATAAAAAACTAGTCAAGTCGTTAATTTTGAAAATTTTAACGCTTATACTTTAACACATTTTTTTGTCAACATACTTCGACACATTTTTAATTTATTCTTACACTCGGTGAATATTAAAATATTATGAACTTACATCACATGGGGGTGTTTGGGCTACAAAAAATAAAGGAGAGAATGAGAATGAGGATGATTCCATGCGTTTTGGCCACCAAGAATCATTCCTCTCATTATCATGTTTTCAAAAAATCACTTTTTTTCATTCTCCTCTTAACCACTTTTTATTCTCTCTTTAACAACTTTTCATACACCACATCACTATTTTTTACTCACATCATATTCATTATTTTATTTTCCCTATAATTATTACATTTATCTTAAACGCAAATAATTATTCTCCTCATAATCATTACCTTCACCACAAACACAAATAACTATTCTCTCAATAATCATTATTCTCCCTATTCTCCTCCTCATTACCATTGCCCTTGCCCCAAACACACCCATAATATTAGTAAACGAGGATAGATTTAGAGAACAAAGTAAATAATTTTTAATTTATTCCTCCATTCATCAATCTAGTAGCTATCACATAAAAAAGAGTATATTATTTTACACCGAATTTTGTATGTATAATAAAAAAAAGGGACAAAATATTTCTATTTATAGTATAAAATCAAAATCAAACAGAAAATTCAAATTGAGTCATATCACTCTAAAAATAAATGTGCTATAAATAAATTATTCTACTGTAAATATAATATAAGAGACGGAATATATTGTTAATGGTAAATTCGTATTTTATATATATTGTTGATTTTAACGGAGCGGATTTATTAAGTATTAGGTGGAGAAGTCTTATTGGTCAGCATTTTCCCTCTCAAATTTGATGTACTGTAATGGGTTATCTTTTTCGTGGTTAATTAAAATATTTGTTAAAAAAAGAAAAAAAAAACCAGTAGCCCTAACCGCAAACCTGCAATCTTGATAAGTAGCTCCAGATCACCTGATTCTTCGCCGGAGCTTGCACCGCCAAATCGCTTGAAAATGATACTCCGCCATTTCCGATGACAATGAAAATGAGACAAGAAGGGGTTCCCGGATCTACACAACCAAACCCGACGAGCTCGCCGGATTTCTCACTCAACAAACCCACTCTCCGGCAAGTAATTTCACTAATTTCTTCATTAATTTCTCTTTCTCATTCCGTTAAAGTATTTGCCTCCAAATGGAAATTAATCCGCAACAAGCTCGAGGAATTAAACTCCGGCCTAATCGCAGCCGATAACTTCGATTCCGACCAAAATCCCCCAATCTCAGACCTAATTCGAAAGCTAATCAGCACAGTTACTGAATGCCACGATCTCGCTCGCCGCTGCGTCGACCTCTCTTTCAGTGGGAAGCTTCTGATGCACAGTGATTTGGATGTAATCTCCGCGAAGTTCGACCGCCATGCGAACGAGCTTTCCGACATTTACACGGCCGGCATTTTATCCCAAGGCTCCGCCATCGTCGTTTCTAGGCCCGGCCTCGGAGCCTGTAAGGACGATATGAGGTTTTATGTTAGGGATATCGTAACGAGGTTGAAGATTGGTAGTTCAGATCTGAAGAAACAAGCGCTTGTTAATCTACTCGCGGCTGTAATCGAAGACGAAAAGTATGTGAAAGTGATTGTAGAAATCGGCGAGATTGTGAATTTACTCGTTGGGTTTCTTGGTTCGCCGGAGATGGAACTTCAAGAAGCGGCGCTGCAATTGCTTCATATAATTTCTGGGTTTGATTCTTACAAAGCGATTTTGATTGGGAATGGAGTAATTGCTCCATTGATTCGTGTTATGGAATGTGGGAGCGAGTTGGGGAAGAATATGTCCGTAAGGTGTTTGATGAGATTCACTGAGAATTCTGAAAACGCTTGGTCTGTATCTGCTCATGACGGTGTAACAGCACTGTTGAAAATCTGTTCCAACACTGACTCTAAACCGGAATTGATCGGCCCTGCTTGTGGGGTTCTTAGTAATCTCGTTGGTGTTGAAGAAATCAAAAGATTTATGATCGAAGAAGGTGCAATTCTAACGTTTATCAGGTTAGCTCGATCTAGAGATGAAGCTGTGCAGATAAACTCCATTGTTTTTCTCCAAAATATGGCTTATGGGGATGAATCAGTAATCAAATTGCTGGTTAAAGACGGTGGAGTTCGTGCATTAGTTCATGTTTTGGATCCAAAAACTCCATCCTCATCCAAAACACTAGAGGTAGCCATGCGAGCAATTGAAAATCTCTGTTTCTCATCAATTGGTGATGTAAATATTTTGATCAACTATGGATTCATGGACAATCTTCTATACTTCTTACGAAATGGGGAAGTTTCTCTTCAAGAAGTAGCTCTGAAAGTTGCAGTTTGGCTAAGTGGGACATCAGAGGAAGCCAAGAAATCAATGGGGGATGTTGGTTTCATGCCAGAGTTGGTCAAGTTTCTTGATGCAAAGTCCTTTGAAATTAGAGAAATGGCAGCCGAGGCACTCTCAGAGATGATGATGGTACCCAAAAACAGGAAGAGATTTGGTCATGACAATCGAAATGTGGAGATGCTTCTGCAAATGCTAGATACACAAGATGGAAATTCAGGTAACAGAAGGTTGCTTTTGTCAATATTAAACTCATTAACAGGAAGTAGTAGTGGAAGAAGGATGATTGTGAATTCTGGGTATATGAGAAACATTGAAAAACTTGCACAAGCTGAAGTTTGTGATGCCAAAAAGCTCGTTAGGAAATTATCCACAAACAAATTCCGTAGTCTGTTTAATGGAATCTGGCATTCTTGATTGTAATTTCCCTGTTTGTTAATACCCCTTTTCCTCATCATCTTACATGATTTTGTTTATCGATTCACCAATACTTCAGAATACTTTCCCCAGTTCATTCAAAAACTTACCTTTGGGAAACAGGTTACAAGAGTGTGTAAATTAAGAGGGTCTAATTTAATCATATCTCAAGTTCTCAACCACATAAACATCTGTAATTAAGAGGCACATGGAGGAAGAGAATAGAAGAGAAGACGATGAATAGAACAGAGAGGAATATGAGCAGTTTTAATCAAGCTTCTGCCCCATCTGCCATTTTCAGACATTGACACTGAGAAGACGATGATGGATGAAATCTGCTGTCTTTTTCTTCTGTGTATTTTCCTTTTCTATATCCTGTTTGTTGTGCCAGACTTAATGTAACTGCATAAGTGAATGTTAATGGTTAAATGGGTGTTGTAATTGTTTTACCTTGAACAAAAAAAAACAAAATTTACTGTTTAGTTTATCCTAGCAATGAAATATAATAATTACTAATTTGAAATATTCCTTCCTGTCAAATCAATAAAATAATTCATTTCTTTTCAATAAGATTGTGATATAATTTGGCAGTCCCAATTCAGATCCTGCAATCTCAATTCATAAATTCAAGTAATAAGATTTTAGGGATGAGGAATGGACAAATGGGAAGCAAGCTGCATAGGTTGGGACTGACAAGTGGACCACACATTTGCATAAGAAACTTCTTGCAATGCATAATATATGTGAACTCATGGGAGTGAAACTCTCAAATATCTAGGATATTTTGGAGTTCAATTTGAAAAAGAAAAATCAATGAAGACTTGAATCATAATCCTACATATTCCAAACATTTTCATTATACTAATGTAATATTGTCAGTCACTGGTTCAGATTTTAGAGTAATTTCTTCTAAACTTCATTTTTTAAAAAACTAATTTTAGTACAAATTGGAGTGAGATTAAAAATCCTATAGGGAGGATTTTCCTATTCTCAAATAAATATGAATCAAATATTTATTTTTAGGATTGAATTCGTGATTGTAGTTTAGAGCCTTTGTCTTTTATGTTACGAAATAGAATTAAGTGATACTTAAAGTGAGCATATGATAATGTATCTTAAAATGGTTTCAACAACTGGCAATTCCAATGGTGCAGTAAACTTAAAGTTGGTGTTTTCTTTTTTTTTATTACAGAACCAATAAATGAGGGCAAAACATGCGCCTGAAGCAAAGGATGAAACATAAAAGTTTGTATATAATGAGAATAAAGGCCAACGGGCTTGAATGGTTTCAACAAACTGGGCCGAGAAGTTTGGTTTCTATATCATTTCATGGGCTGTTTATTTGCAATTTTCTCTCTCTCATTTAATGAGTATTCGAAATCATTTTTTGGTTTGGTAAGCAATAAAGAGAGCTTCTAGTTCAATCATTTAAGCATAGAATCTTAATCAATCACGTTAGGCTGTATTAATTATGCAAGTAATTACTCGAATATTGGGCTTATCAAATTAAAAAAGTTAGTAGTTTTATTCATTGACTTTGGGAGAGTTGCAATAATATGCAAGGTAGGACACATTTAGAAGTGGAGTTTGTTTGTGACTAGGAACAAGATAAAACAAGTATCATATTTGTTGACGTAGGTTGACCTTTCAGGGCCGTGCCCGTCCGAGCTCACTTGCAAACAAAATATTGCATCGGGGTGGTGATCAATCAAACACCTAAGATGTACCCCAAGGATGACACAATGATTGAAAACTTGAATTTTGAAAGTATGTTTTCTTCAAGATTTCAAGTTCGAGACTCACTTATAACATTATTCATTTTAGGTCTCCCAGTACTTGTTTAGGTATGAGCGTGGTTACCCTTTATTTAAAAAAAAAAAAAAAAACCTTCAATGATTTGCCAAAAATTATGATGATTTGACTAAGATTTGGATATGTTTTATTATAGTGGTGAGGGACTATAACTAGATTGTGGTCTTTCTCTTTATAACCGGTCTCTTTTATAACTGTTTTGGGCAATTTGGGCCTCATTGGCTATTTGATTGTCTCGGGAACGGAGTCGTAAGGAATATTGATTTTTGACAAATCTAGACATTAATATGATATTGTTTACTTCAAAATAAATCTTCATAATTTTTTTTTTATTAAAAAGATCTTCTACTAATAAAGATGATTGGTTGTTCCTGATTTAACTAATGTGAAACTATTTTTTTGTATCCTAAGTTCCTAACGACCTTCTCTTTGAACAAAGTACCCTCGAGCCTTTTTTGAGACTTGTCTTTTATATTGGACACTTAAATAGTCATTCTATATGTTATTCATGCAACCAATAGTCTCCAAAATATCTCACGTGTTCAATAGAACTCTTGATCACCCATCTCCATCGTGGCTATGTGTCAGAATATAGGGATTCTACTAATAACAACACTTAAAAAAAAAAATTATATTAGGTTGACATTGTTTATCTTGAGCATAAAAACTCATTGTTTTGTTTTTGGTTTGGTAAAAAAATCCTAGTATTAATGACGAAAATGATTATCTTTCACTCGTATATTTATTATCGTTCTCCTTTTATTTAATCAATGTATGAGAACTCATTTAAATCCCAATAAAACTTTTCACAAATCATAAAGCTTCTATAAAGCATAATGTTTATTAACTAAACAAATTGCCAAAAAATTTCATCAAGCTGCAACACACTTAATTCAATTGATTAATTTACAAATTCATCTTCATGAATTTTTAATTAACGCATGTCATAAATTTATGTATAATTCAATTGATATAAAATATATGCGTGTTCAAATCCCTCGATCTCCTAAAAAATCTTTGAATTAACTCCGTCATTGAATGTTGAAGCAAGCAAATATGAACTAAAATTCATATTAGAAATGGATCTAGTCTTTAATGGAGGTTTAATAAAGCTAATGAAAGAGATTATAAAATAGATTCTATCGGACGGATGTTTGTGAATAACAGAACAAGGCGATGCCATTACATGTACTTTAAAACTTAGGGTGCGTTTGGGGCACCGGTTTGGTTATTATAGACGGAAGGTTATGATAAACTGTGGATTATGATAAACGGTAGGTTATTATAAATGGTGTTTGAGAGGCAAATTATTATAACAGGGATTATGATAAATGGTGTTTGGGAGGCTGGTTATGTAACAAAAAATAATATATGTAAGGTGTATATAAACGGGCACGTAGGTTTAGATAAACTGACACGCATGTTTAGGTAACCACCGTTTATAATAAACGGTGGGGCAAACACCGGTTGGATTATTATAACCAACTCGGCCGTTTACATAAACGGGGGCCCAAACACACCCTTATAGGATTAGATATTTATAATTTTATCATATGAAATTTAAGAAGAAAATCGGACGTACTACCAAAAAGCTAAAGATCAATAGAATGGGCCATATCTACTTACCTTTGTCTAACTTCGGCCACACCTACAAATGAAAAGGATTTCATTGGAATAAAAAGATTTCAACGTATCTAACCTACTTTAATATATAATAAAAAGAAATACACACACATATATATAATAATAAAAGATTGTGTGTGACATTTTACTTCCATATTAATACAATATTGTCTCATCCGAGTTAAAGTTATTTTCTTTTTGTTTGCTTGTTAATATTGATTGGTAAAATTATGCATTTTTTAAATTAATGCATTATTCAATAATTTGTCCAACTTTTTCTTCTAAAAAAAATTAATTCCAAAAAAATAATAATAATATAAAAGAAAGTTGAAGGGTAGTAGCAATCTTGCATCAAATAAATCATTTAACTTTAAAAGTAATATACTTAAAAAAAATTTAATTTCGTGACTAAACAATATATGTTTTGAATTTTTTATTAATAAAATTTTGATATAATCAATATTTTTGAAAATGGATGAATCTATTAGATGCAGAACAATTAATATTTAAAAATTGTATTTAATAGTTCCAATGGTTTTTTTTATATATAAAAAAATGTTGTGTCAAATATGAATTAATACAAAATTGAAAGTTATTGAAATTAGGACTTAGTTTTTATTAATGTTGTTTTATAAAACTAGACCTAATTCCAAATTTAAAAGCCTTTAAAACACAACAGATCAACAGTTCAAGAACTATATTTGTACTTTAATATTTAAGAAAAACATTTGAGAGGATGAGTTATTGATAAGTATCTTAAATCAAGACGTCTGGATGTTGAAGATTTTACATTGGAAAAGCACTGCCACATTTTAGCATCTTTAAGATATATGAATTACTCTACTCATTATAATTTAATTTTGAAATGAGAAATATCATATAATCTAATATGATATCAAGAACTTATTAAACTTAAACAAGAATTCGTTCTAATGAAAAGAAAATTGAAATTCATTCTAAAATTGATCAATCAAAGGAGACACGATTATTAATAGGCATGACAAGGATGTCATATTGATAAGAAAAAAAACCTCCCAAACATGTATATAAGATAAGGTGTTATTTTAGTTTGATGTTGTTGGTCATAAAATCAAATCCTAATAGGTACCTTAAAAAAAAAAGGTGTTACTTTAATTATTTATTATTATTATTATTTTGTTTTGAAACAGTTACTCTATTTATTATTCGTTTATTTTGAAACGAAACCTTCTATTTAAACTAAAAAAACATCTAAACTTAGAAGATTGAACTAACTTACTAAATTATGACCATCAAAGAAATAAGAATCCCCACCACTTGATCTAGCTGAAAAAGGAGAAATTGAGAAGAAATGAGTTTCCAACAAAATCAGACACATATTCCAACTCATCAATTCTGTTTTGGTACAAAGTCTTTGTTTGAACCAAACACCATTGCCTTGCATGTTCACATTTAAATTCAATGTATTTATGAAACAAAAAAGTTATAATTTTGAAGGAGTCAAGAACACATCATAATTCAGAAAAAAATGGTTAAGATAGAAAAGAAAAGGAAATGAAACAATTTAGGAGAAGCATGTTTGGAAAATGGTTCCATTGTTTCAACCAATTTAGATGATATAGCTTTAATCATTTCTACATTTTACCAATATTATTATATTTTTATCCTTTCATTGTCTATTCCAGGTCAAACCCTATTCGTTGCTTCTAAGTTTAAACCGACAACGCTAAAATCCTCATCACAAGAATAACCAGTTTGGTTCATCCATGTTTTCCCTTTTTTATTCCTTTCTATAATCAATCTTAATTTATAAACTTCTTATTCATTATTATCACTGGTATTGCCTTTTCGAGTAAGCTATATGATTAATTATTTAGGATAGTTAGGAACAACATGAATGGATGGGGTTGAAGTTTGTTTGTATACAAACAAAATATTTCATATCGGTTTGATTAGGAGATAATCATCGGTATATAAATGATAACTAGATAACAACAATTTCTATTGTTATGAGATTTTATGAATGAAACTAGAAATAAAGTCATGAAAATGTATCCATTTGGATTGGATGGGCTTGCAAGTGGGACCAACGCTAATGCCACGTGGGATCCATCTAATCTCCCAAAAGTTAAATGCCAATTCATGCTTTCTTTCTGGCTTGTTGGCTCCATTTTCTCATCCTACGTGGAGCCCTCCACCTCCCCTAACGATGTTTACATGGTTCCCTCCTCACTTCATATTCACCCTCAATTTTTAATTATTACCTTATAAAGAAAGTTGTTGTAGATAATAAATTATTTCTATTTTTATTATAGTAATTTTTAAAAAAATTGTACTCAAAATTTTTTTTTAAAAAAATTAATTTATACATAGCAATTTTGTTTTTGTTTTTTTTTTTAAATTTTTATTACTCTCACTCAATTTTGGTAATACAATTTTTAGAGTACATATTGTAATTGGAGCAATTCTATTTCCTTTTTTCCATTGAAAATACAAATTTATTGAAATTGTATGCTTTCAAAATTATGCTCTAGGTAGTCTAATGATATTATAAATAACATGGTAATCGATTGATTATAAAGTTCGAGTCTCAAATGTAATTGCTTTCGATCACATTTCTTCCCAATTGTTATTAAGATTAGTGTGAAGATATAAATTTGAATCTTGATTTTTTTTTTCTTTTTTAACAGATTTTGTTTAATATTCTAACAATGTTTGTCGGATGTACCAGTTATGCTAAAAACTCCTCTTTTTCTTTTTTTGAATTTTTTTTTCTCATTTTCTTTTATCATAAGATTGTAAAAAGATTTTAGTGATAGAATCATAGGTTAAGATGAGTAGGATTGCCGAACTAGGAAGCAAAGTACTAATTCACCCAAAAAAAAGGTAGCCGTTGGGACATGTTTAGTTTTGTTGTGTGTTTTTCTTCCGCAACCTCCGGACACAAAAGCCACTTATTATGTATCCTTATAATCGGATGCAAGTCATTATTTACTCCATATATTTTTAAATTTTAGGATTTACTTTTTACGATTTAAAAAAAAGTTAAAATATAGTCTTTGTAGTTTTAAATATTAAAGTTTAGTACTTATAATTCCACAAAAACTAAAAATATTCATCATTGTCTGAATAAGATATATGCAAGTGATTATGCTCATGTGTTTGAGTACAAATTGAGAGAAGAGAACCACAAATCTTACATAGAAAATACTATTTATCACCAAATAATGAAATCAGCATGCCACTAATATTACATAATCATCTACATATACTTGATTCACCAACAATTACAAATTACAACGACTATTTTTAAATTTTATTAAATTATAAAAATTAAATTCTAATTTTTAAAATAGTATGCATCAAATTCTAACATTCTCAAAACCATAAAAACTAAATCCTTCATTTTAAAACTATAATAATTAAATTCTAATTTTTATCAAGTAAAAAGATTAAATTTATAATTTATCCTATTTATTATTATTTATAGTTGTTCGAGTCAATTTAAAGATACAAAGATACCTGTATACTTTTTTAGGAGACAAATTATCTAGGGTTACCTTAATAATCAATTCATTAGAAGATGATCCTTATAAATTGAAACTCATAGTTTTTCTCAATTTTTAATTTTCCAAAATCCTCTTACTTATTAAGTCAATATATATGACTATTACTCGAACAAGAAACTCACATTAAACACTATAAGTATTGGAATAGGCCACCATACATTGTATGTTGTGGCAGACATATTTATATTATTTGTTTTATAAAAAAACAAAAACAAAATAAATCAAAGGGATGAGTGATATAGTTGTTTATTTTGTTTGGTATTAATCCATTTTAATTTCATAATTAGAAATTGTACCCAATTAGTTATAGGTTTAAGACCCCACTTTCAAATATTGTTAAATTTATAAAAAATAATAATATAGCTTTCTTACTTTTTCAATATTTGATCCTCGACCAACATAAATTACTTATCTTATTTGATTATTTGCATTTTCTTTCATAAAATTGTAAATAAGACAACACTTTTTTTAGGACATATTGGGGGAGGGGAAACAAATACCGATTCTCGAGCTCAAATCTATGACGATGTTGTTGAACTGGTTTACAATCAAACACTGAAATTATTGCGCCACTGATCCATTCGTTAATAAGACAACACTTTATTAAATTACGCTGGTGTGTATTAACACACGTAAAATACATGTTATATAAATGTCTTATTAGAAATTGATTTTTTTTTTTTAAATCCAGCAAACTAAGAAGCATTATGCCCACCGGACCATTGCTTATTTCATTAGAAATTGAATTATTAACCTCTTAATTATATATATATATGCGCTTTTATACTATGTAATTGAACCTTTTGAATTTCTAAAAAAAAAAACCTTTTGAAATAATACTACTAGACAATATTCCCATTCGTTGTATACTACTTTAAATTCATTTTCAAAGTAAACGAAAGAAATTTCCAACAGCCTTTCCTTGACTTGCAAGTCTTTTACACACTATTTTCAAAACATTAATTGCAAAGCATTGCGTCAACTATGTGGAGTTTTCCACGATTTTGTTTTTCTCATAAAAAATCTTCAACCAACTAATAATGTAGGCATAGAATTTGCATTTTTTTAAACAAATTATTTAATTAATAATAATAATAATTATTTATTATTTGAAGTACGAATTTACATTATCAGAAGTTTACTTCTGTTGACGCGCTATTCAATTTCCCAAGTCAATACTCCAACTTGCACATTTACTATAACCAAATGAAAAACAAACAATTTATAGCCTAAAATGTCACGATCTTATCTTTAGGCATTTATTACGGGGTTAAAACATAACATCGAGCAATAAATTAAAAATGGTACGCCATAACCATTTTTTTTCCCGTTATTTGTATATGAAATTTAAGGGTTTTTTTTTTTTTGAGAATATATGAAATTTAAGGTTACAATAACTATTTTACTATACTTTTTATCTTATTTAGAGATATACATCTTACCTATATTTTAATAAACAAAACTAAAATTTATATAAAAAAAAAAAGTAGCTTACAAAAACTTGTTTATATTTTTGAAATTTGGTTAGTATTCTCCTAATTTTTTAAGGAAAGATGAATATATTGTAGGAAAGATGAAGCACATGGTAAAAAATTTCAATAAAAATAGGTTTAAATTTCATAAACAAAAAATAAAAAATAAAATAGTTATCAAAATAATTATTATCTTTTAGAAAGCCACGTAGCGTAAAATAAGTAAGCGAGAATGTGAATGTTATTTTATAAAATTAAAGAAATAACAGAAGGAATCGCGTAATCAATGTAAACGGGGATAAAGAAAATGATCCTTCAATGAGACGAACTGCCTGTCCTTATCTAGCATGTCCATTTTACAATATTAATTTTTCAGAAAAAGGAACATTTTTAGTTCATATTTGTTTAATGAAGTTTTTATTTAGTCATTGTTTTTAAATACAAATGATTTTGACATTTCAAAAATCTTTAATATTTGTGATTTTTCAAGTTTCTATTAAACTTACTTTCTTTATAAAATAATAATAATAATAATAATAATCACGTTTGTGATTTGTCATTGTTCATTTTACTTCTCACTAAGCATGTCTATTTTGTTGTTTCAAAATTATAATTGAACATTTTAAAATAACATATATAAACATGTAAATTTAATCAAAATAAAAAAAAATTACAAATATTTTATAGAAAATTTTCAAGAATAATAAAAAAAAAAGAATATTTTTATTTTATATTTATTATTTTTTTTATGAAGGTTCAAATTGTAGAACAATTAAAATTAAATATAATATTTATTGATTTATGAATGGATAACTTCAATTAAAACTTAGAAGATTATGATTTCATCGAGTAAAATTTACTTAAAAATAAATGAATAAAATTGACGAAATATTTTTAAAAAATTATTCCAATTAAGTTATGGAGGCTACAAGTGTTTGTCTAGAGTAAACTATCGAAATTTTTTAAAAAATTAATGTTTAAATAAGTAGTACTTTTTTTTAGTATAAATTTGAAAGAGGAGAACCAATAAATCCTATCTAAAAATATTGCTATTCACAAATAATATAAAAGCTAAAACTTAATTTCCAAAATTGAATCGATAATCGTACGATTGAAATAGATTATCAACAAATTAGATTAGCGTATGCAAAAAAGTAGTAATGGAGGTTCCAGTTGCAAATGGAGTTGAATTAAAAAAAAAAAATGTTTAACAATAATTTGTAAATAACTGTGTTTTATCCGAATTGTTAATGCAATAATTAATTTCCCTCGGTTGTCCAAGTTGTGGTCGGTTTTCAAAAGAGTCCCCATTGTCTATAAAATAACATTTTCTACCCTCCTTCAACTCCATCGCCAATCGCCTCTTCTTAATTTCTCTCCTTCACACTTCCCTTATGTTTCTGTTCAGTTTCTAATTCTTCGTCTTTTTCAAAATCAAAGCCTAATTTTTTGCCCATCCAAAAATGCCGGCCGTGGGAATTGCCGCCGGCGGCAGTAAAAAGGCGTATCCGGGCAACCTCACTTTCTATGTCACCGTCACTTGCATCGTCGCCGCCATGGGCGGCCTCATTTTTGGCTACGATATCGGAATTTCAGGTACTGGGTTTTGTCCGTTTTGGATTCAATATAGATGGGTCTTTGTTCATTTCTTGATTTGTTGATGATTTTGGGTTAGGTGGGGTTACTTCCATGGACTCATTCTTGAATAAGTTTTTCCCGTCGGTGCTGGAAAATAAGCGCAAGAACGAAACGAAGAACCAGTACTGTAAGTACAACAGTGAGAAACTGACGTTGTTCACTTCGTCGCTGTACTTGGCGGCGCTGCTGTCGTCGCTGGTGGCGTCGACGGTGACGCGTCGATTTGGCCGGAAATTGTCGATGCTGTTCGGCGGTGTGCTGTTTTGCGGCGGTGCGATCATTAATGCCGCTGCTAAGGATGTTTTGATGCTTATTATTGGTCGTATTTTGCTTGGTTTTGGCATTGGTTTTGCCAATCAGGTACATCCTTTCTTTCTTTCTCTGTTTTTCCCCCTTTTTTTCTTTCTTTTCAACCCCCGAAACCAGACAAATTAACGATTTTTGCCTTTTATTTTTTTTATTTTGTCCGTATTTTTTTGGACGATTTTGTCATTTGTGATTTCTTGGTTTTATCTGTGCCCTTCAAGATCTGTTCTTGTGTCGATTTAAAATTTAACAGCCGTAAAAGACAATTTAATTAGATAAAATCAAAGTTTATTTGTGATGTTTGATGTTTTCATTTAAATGTGATGTTTCAACATTTTGAGATTATACTGAAATGGGTTAATCCAGCCGTAATTATCTAGAATTCAACATGTGTGGTGAATTTATTTTTATTTTTTTTCTAATTATTATTGTTATACCAAAAATAAATATTTTAGAGGTCAAATATGTGTGGGAAGGGTACTACCATCTTGTTCTTAAATAAGATGAAAACTAATTATTAATAGTCAAAATGGAATAGGTAAATTGGATCATATTACAATCAATCAATTTAATCGAATCCTTTTGTAGACCATTAACTTTCGATATCAAATGTGTTCTTATAATCTTCTAAAAAAATGTGATTTTATAATTGAAAAGACTCATAATTTCTTTGTCATAAATTACATAGATCTAAACAGCCAGTTGTATAATAAAATATATGGTTAGCTCTACTGTTATCATCTTGTAGGACCTCGTATCCAAGAACTTACAAATCAATCTAAACCTGTACTCAAAAAAAAGAAAAAAAAAATCTATACTTTTTTTTCCCTATGTTCGATTGACACTCAATATTAGTTGATATATATATTTTTTATTAGATTAATAATAATTGATATAAATTATCAATAGATTAATTTTCAATTTTTTCATTCTAAATATTGTTATTGAACTAGAGAAGAACTATATTAATAAATGAAATTATGGATTTGAAAAACGCTATAACAAACGACTTATTTAACTTTTTCTTAGTATGCTATAAAACATCAAAACAATAGGGATTACCACGTATATTGAGTTAGAAGAAATAGAGTAATATAATATTAGATTTATCTTTGTTTTTAAGGTTTTATTGGTGGTTTTTCTTTTAGGAGTAATATTAACAATTACCAGCATTGGGTCGTTGAAAACTAAAGTGGACCCTGCGAAGGCCAAACAATTGGACAAACATGACTTTCTATTTTTTTCCTGATTTGAATTATTAAATTTTACAGTGCCTAAATTATTTATTTGTTTTTTGTAGCTTTGCTTGATTATTACACTCCAACGTCACATGTCCTGTCTTTTCAAAACCCCCCTGAATTCAATTATTTTTTATGTGTTCATTTCACAAAAAAAAAAAAAAAACCCCCTCGATGGCTGCAAGATTTTGACTTGTCAACAAGTTGGATTGTTATTAAATAATCAAAAGTAAAAATCAAGAATAAGAAAATGCGTGGTCAACCATTTGAAAAAAAAAACAATTTATTATGAGGTTAAAATACAAAACCTTTGACAAACATAGCAAGGATTTTGTAAGAGTTTTGTATTAGCATAAAATTCTAATACAAACTTATACAATCTAAAATATATAGAAATATAAAACTTAGTTTTGACTAAGTTTTGGAGGTGTTATCTTCGAGCCTTTATTGAGTGTGTTGAAGATACCCACTTTTATCCTGCATTTAATAAATGAGTCTTTTTTTAGCTTATTTATAAATATATAGATTATTTCTGTTGGGCAAAACAAAGTATCTCACATTGTTAAGTTAGAGGAAAGATCTTGAATTTATAAGGAGGTGACAACACCTTCATTGATATGAGATCTTTTGGGAGATGCCCAAAAACAAAGCCATGAGGATAATTTCCAAAGTGGACAATATCATATCAATGTGGAGATTTGTAGTTACTCGTTGTCTCTAACAATTTCACTTACTGCCCATTGATTTTGAGTTAATTCTTATACCATCTAATTATAGATTGCTTGGATTTTGGACCACAACTGAAGAAATTTTACACATTTTTTAGCACTCTGTTTTGAATGGGTTGTTTTGTTTGTTTGTTACAGTCTGTGCCACTCTACCTGTCAGAAATGGCTCCATACAAATACAGAGGAGCTCTCAACATTGGTTTCCAATTGTCAATTACAATTGGGATTCTGATTGCCGAAGTGTTAAACTTCTTCTTTGCAAAGATCAAAGGTGGTTGGGGATGGCGCTTGAGTTTGGGTGGTGCAGTAGTTCCTGCTCTTATAATCAGTCTTGGATCCTTGGTCCTCCCCGACACTCCCAACTCGATGATCGAGCGAGGCCGCAACGACGAGGCTCGACGGCAACTCAAAAGAATTCGTGGAGTCGATGAAATTGATGAAGAGTTCAATGACCTTGTTGCAGCTAGTGATGCATCAAAGCAAGTGCAGAATCCGTGGACTAACCTCTTGCAGAGAAAATACAGACCCCATCTCACCATGGCCATCTTGATTCCCTTCTTCCAACAGCTTACTGGCATCAATGTCATTATGTTCTACGCTCCCGTCCTGTTCGTCACAATCGGATTCGGAGGCGATGCTGCCTTAATGTCTGCTGTGATCACTGGTTGCGTTAATGTTGCTGCTACCGTCGTTTCGATCTACGGTGTCGATAAATGGGGAAGGAGGTTTCTTTTCCTTGAAGGTGGAATTCAAATGTTTATTTGCCAGGTATAATATATTTCAATAAAACTTTTTTTTTTTTTTGAGAATCGGGAAATCAGAATCTTGCTCGTGAGGATCCAATAACATGTCTCAAAACCCGTTATAGTCTTGGAAATTGAATAGTTGTGTTTATTTTGTAGGCTGTTGTGGCTGCAGCAATTGGTGCAAAATTTGGAATTGATGGGAACCCAGAGATATTGCCCAAATGGTATGCCATTGTGGTGGTGTTGTTCATATGCATATATGTTGCTGGCTTTGCATGGTCATGGGGGCCTCTAGGTTGGCTCGTGCCTAGTGAGATCTTTCCATTAGAGATTCGTTCGGCCGCTCAAAGCGTAAACGTCTCGGTCAATATGTTGTTCACATTTGTCATTGCGCAAGTCTTCTTGAATATGCTTTGTCATATGAAATTCGGGTTGTTCCTTTTCTTCGCATTCTTTGTCCTGGTGATGTCGATATTCATCGCGGTATTCTTGCCCGAAACCAAGGGCATTCCTATTGAAGAAATGAGCAAGGTTTGGAAGAAACATTGGTACTGGAAAAGGTTTGTGGGGGAGAAGGATTTTCCTAATAGAATGGGAGTTCAAATGGGAAAGGGTGGAGGATATGTGTAAAAGGATTGTTTTGAACAATTTGGGAGTGGGTGCTTTTTTTTATTAGCCAAGTTGGGTATTATGAACTTCACATATTGATCATATAAATTTGTCTATGATATTTAGGTTGTGTAATTAAGTTATTCGAAGGAAGTTGATTTTATGTATGAAGCAGTAGTTGAGATTTCATATTATGTTGGTGCATGATCAATTCCACCGTTGATACAATAGCTATTGATTGAAATATTTATCTCAATAGTTCGTGTACAGTCTATATCAATTGAACGTATAAATGTGTCCAAATTACAAAGTTAAATTAAAATTGATTTCTTAAAATAGCATTTCCACCCATTCCGATAAAACATAACTCTAAACAACCCATTCCGTTTGCATGAATAAAGGATCTAGATATTTTATAAACAACGTTTTTTAATAACTTAGTCCAAAAAAAAAAAAAAAAACAATTTTGAATAAGAATGAATAATCAAACGAAATTTAGCTCTTCTGAGTGAAAGAAGTAGAGCGTAGCGTGTGCACATGATCGTATTTTTATATGTTGAGTAGAAAGAAAATTGAATATGACACGAAATGGTATGATTCTTCCCTATGATTTCGTCATTTTGTAATAACAAGTATTTTGGTAGGACCATAGACCTAATTAATTATAATAAAAACAGTAAAATTATTTTTATCTAATCTTATTGTTGAAATAAATAACTTGGGAGTTTAGTGAAATTCTCTATTCTGTGATTTGATTGATAAAAAAGGGAAAGATTTCAAATGAACTAAGGATCAACAGACATATGGTTAAATATAACTCTATATGATTGTAGAAAGAGATTAAAGTAATTGAGACTAACGTGCTCAAGGAATAACCCGGCCGTTAAATCTAAAGATTTTAAGAGATGTTTTTTTTTTAAAGATTCCTAATTCGAGGTTGCTCGAAAACGCTTAAATTAGAAAATTCTTTGAAGTATGCTAATATGGACCAAAGGTTAGATTTTTGAGTTTTAAAATTAAAAAGACAAAAAAAAAAAAAGGGAGAAATTGTGATCACAGTATAGGTGTGATTTTTTTTTTTGAGTAACGGTATAGGTATGATTGAACAATATGAATGGCATGAATTTGAATTAGGAGTTTTAATTAAAAGAGATGATATCGTTTACGTCTTTGATGTTATCCTATTATTTTTAAGATAAGTCTTAATTTCTTGGCATATTATTATTATGTGGATTCCATTTCTTTGTATCACCCCTACGTCTTCTATTTTGCCTCATCCATTTCTATTTTCCACCTCTTCTTTACCTTCTTTTTTCTCATTTATTATATATAAAATAAGTCATTTTCAACCATATAGGTCACAAATTACATATTTAGTATCACTCATATCTACCTTTCAATTTTTTGTTTGTATCAAACTGTTATATTTTATGCATACACTTAAAACATTATATACATATATAACTAATAATAATATGATTATTTTATGATTCCATTACGAAATCATTCAAGGTAAACTAATTTTCCCATTTTTGTTGAAGATCAATAATTTTGAGAGCTTAAAATTTAAATAAATGACTTTTGAATTGAGAATACATTTTAATTATTATTTGATTGAATTAATTTTAACCTTACTACAAATTTAGTATAAAAAATTTTAATCTATAATTTTTTAGTTTATGAACATAAATTTACGTCACCAAAGTTGACTCATATAACTTAAAAAGTAGCCTAACATATATGTAAAATTGTTTTTTTTAAAAAAACATGTACGTAAAATGAGGTATTTATCCTTTTTCCTACCTTAAATTCTCCACTTTTTCATACGACTCATTCTTGTAGGGACATAAAGTTTATCTCAAAGAGTAGAGTTAGCATAAATTTGCTCACATTCACCGATATTAAAATAGAAAAGAAATTGTGACTTATAAAAACGATTGTCATATTTATATATAAATACAATGATAGGTGTTTACAAAACCATTCTTTTGAGTGGAGTATTTTAATTTCATTTATGAGTTCATTCTTTTATTTCAAATATTCTTGATTTTTTTCTTTATTCAGTTTTGAAAGTGTCAACGCCTTTTTTCTGACATCAAAAGTCAACGCTTTAAAGCTTGTAAATGTCTTACATGACTTTGTTATTTCTATTCCTAGCCCTTTTATAAACCCTCTTTTGAAGACAAGGGTTACTTATTATTGCTATTAAATAATTAGTTACATTGAAATAGGCCAATTTGTTTTTAATAAAAATGGTGGGTGAAAATCTTTTGATGCAACACTTCATAATTAAAACACGGGTTACCTTAAAAAACATATTAAAAGATACCTCATTTTTATAATATGAGTGAACTTAGTCATTTATCTCATAAATAATTCCAAGTTCGACATATAAGATCCTCAACTATTTTCTTTGCTCCAAAACTAAGGTCGTTTTTTTTTTTAATTTTTCTGTTAAGGCAGGAATAGATGTACATATTTGCCGAGTAAGGATTAAGCTAATGTCCAAATGAACATAACCCTAAGATATTAAGGTTGATTTTTTTACAAAAATTATTTCATTATTTGTAAAAGATCTTACCTGAAATACTTTGGGTAGAAAGATCTCAAGATTTTTACCGTTGAAGTTTCGCAATCCAACAAGGGATTTACTTCATCGGTGAGAGTATTTCGGCTTATATTCAAATTGTATGATGGGCAAAACGATATAGGGCTTAAGCCCAAACCTCTTAAAAAAGAAGGCCCATGAGTTAGCTGATGTTGGCCTTAACCTTTCCTATGGAGCAAATATCGTGAGATTTTTTATTTTTTTTAGTACATATTCGAGGAGGGGGACAAATACAGATTATAACTGCCGATCCAATTGATAAAAAAAAAGGATAATGAAACCAAATAATGAAACCATTGCGCCACTGATCCAATTGATAAAAAAAAAAAAAAATTTAGTCAATGTCAATATTTATTAAAGGATACTCTTAAGATTTAAAAATCCACTCAACTACTATAATAGTTTGTTGGAGATACTCACCTTGTGGTGCAATTATCCCACATTAGAAAGATGAAGAATCTTCAACACATAGGGATATAAGTAATTTCTCTCCTTACGAATTGATTTTTGAGATGGAACTCCATATTCTTTAATATGATATTTGATTTAAAAAATTTGGATCCATCAATAACAAAACTAGTAAACCAAAGTAGAAAACAGATTGAAAAATAGATTAACAACAAATCAGATAATCAATCCATTGTGTGAGTGCCGATTTAATTTTTAAATAAGATATATAATCTTAAAGTGGTAGGAAAATGTATTGGTGCATCATTATTCCCATAAAAACAACAACATGGATTTGGGTGGATTAGAAAAAGAGAGGAAACCACCATTGGCACTTAGAAAAAATTGAACCGGCAAAAGTGGGAGAGAAAGACACGTGTTTATTTCCAGCATGATAACGAAGAATTTGATTGCCGATTCATCAAACCAATTATGGTACGTGTCACAAACCCAATTCACCTACTAATTCATAATAAACAACAATAAAATAATAATAATAAATATCCCTCTCCAAAACCCAAAAGCCAATAGGAACAGAACTTGAGCTAACAGGAAAAATGGCACGGTCTCTCGAGCCACTGGTTGTTGGCAGAGTGATCGGAGATGTGTTGGACATGTTCACTCCGGCAGCCGATTTGGCCGTCATTTATGGCTCCAAACAGGTGGCGAACGGTTGCCAAATCAAACCCGCCGCCGCCGCCAAGGCTCCGATTGTTCATCTTCGAGGCTCTGTTTCTGATCACCTTTATACTCTGGTATTTTTATTTTGTGCTTTTTTAGGGACTTAATTTTGAATTTTGTTGTGATGGAATTGATTTTTGGATAGGTTATGGTGGATCCTGATGCTCCGAGTCCTAGTGAGCCAACATATAGAGAGTGGCTTCATTGGTAATCAAATTCTTGTATTTCTTATTTTCTTTCTGTTTGGATTCTATGTTTGTGATAAATAAATATGAGATTTTTATGGGTTTTTCAGGATTGTTGTGGACATTCCGGAAGGATCTGATGCTAGTAAAGGTATGTTTTGCTCAAATATCATTTAATGGATTTTTGTTTTAAACAAAAAATTGTCTTGCGGAGATATAGTTATTTATTGATCTTATAGCGATGATGACGAAAAATTTGGGTATTTTCTAGTCATCAACATAAAAATATTCTACACAAAGTCCAACTTTATTTATATAACTTTGATGGAGTGAAATGCCACAAAATGAAATTACAGAATTACAATAAGGGATTATTATTAATTTTTAGTAGAATTACGATGAAGGACTAAGACAAGGTAAAAATAACGAACTTTTTTAAAGGAAAATAATACTAAGTTGAAGAATTAAATGACTATTATCATTAGGGACAACGAACAACCACAAATCTCTATATTAATATGATATTGTCCACTCCTTTCAAACAAAGTATTCGAGGAGACCTTCCCTCGAACAAAGTACACCAAGGCATACGAGACTCGCCCCTCCTTTGTTCTACATCGAAAGTCTTCACCCATATCGCTAAGTTAAAAACTTTAGCTTCGATACAACGATAACGAACAACCACAAACCTTCAGATTGATATGATATTGTCCACTTTAGAAATCACCCCTCATGACTTTGTTATATAATGGAGGCGTTGTCCCTCCCTTATATACACAAGATCTTTCCCTTAAATTAGGGATGTTGGACAACTTTGTTTGCCCAATTATTCACTCTCCTTTCCAATTATCCACAATAATTAAAATCTCAAATTTGAAGTAAAAATGTACTTATGATATTTTCCCCCCAAAATACTAGAATTTAGTTAGCCAATTTAAAGGGCTCAACTCAGAATTTTAATTTTCTAAAAATATGTAATGATAAAATCTTGTGTGTGATCTAGAAACCAATCAAACAAATAGAGTCTAATTAGTTTAAAACAGGCTAATGTTAGAGGCATGAATGAATTTGTCTTGAATAAAAGTAAAATTGCTGAAATTTGTTATTATTATTTGACTGTTTGGACCTAAAGAAAGGGGTTGTACTGAAATTTGCAGGTAAGGAGGTTGTGCAGTACATGGGACCACAGCCTCCAACCGGCATTCACCGGTACATATTAGCCCTTTTCAAGCAAAACACCGCCCTCGCCGCCACTCTCCGGCCACCGAACCACCGCAACAACTTCAACCTCCGCCAATTCGCCGCCCACAACGCCCTCGGCCTGCCCGTCGCCGCCGTATACTTCAACTCCCAGAAGCAACCTGCACCCAAGAAACGCTGATATATACTTTTATTGCATATTTCCCATTTCTTTTCCAAAATTTACAACATCCCTGTTTTCCACAAAACAAAACTTAACCTCCCTGTTTCTGTCCTGTTTAAAACAGAGTAATTCGCTTCACATTTTGAATTAAGAAGAATAAATTAAACAATTGAGAAACAGATGGATAATGGGGTACCTGAAATGAAGAACTGAGCCAGAATTGAGGAAGAATCGTAATTGAATGTAGCGTTGATGCAATTTTTGAAATGGCTATTTGATTTCTTTGTGTTGCATCAACGCTGCACTCAATGACGTATCTTTCAATCTGGGTTTTGATTTAATTCTGAAATGCTCATATTCTTCGTTTTTATATACAATGGTTGATGCAGTACAAAGAACGACCCAGCTATTTGTATTGATTTGTACTGTTTTTCAATACGTTTTTTTTGTTTGTTGGTGTTTTAATTTAATTAATTATTTGATGTAGGGTGATAATGAAAATTGAATATTGATAAAATCGAACTAAATCAAATTGATTTATTGGTTCGGTTCAGATTTTTCATATAATATTGAACATATTGATTTTTATTTAGAAAAAACTTAAAGATATTGGATCGAATCGGTTTCTATTTGTAAAACTGAATCGAACCAATAATAATTTTTTTATTTTAAATTTTTTATTTTATATATATTAGTTAAACTTTTTATTGGTAAGTGACTATTTTTTAGGAAAATAGCATTAAAATATGAATCGGAAGTAAAATAACAAGTGAAATAAGATCAAATCGAACAAAAATTGAGTTAATGGTTTTATCATTTATCAGATATTGGTTCGATTGCTCTTTTTATCATATCAATCGGATCTGATCGATTATTGATTTGGCCTACAAATCAAGAAAATTGAACCAATGATTTTATCTTTTGTTGGACATTAATTTGATTTATCTTTTTATCAAATTAATTGAATCGGTTTGGTTATCGATTTGACATAAAATCGAAGAAAACTAAACCAATCACCCCTATTGATGTTTGATTGATGGTGCTTTGGTGAAGATAGATTTGTACTACTTTATTTTTTGTTTTGTACTTGAAGCTTAGCCTTTGTACTCCCACACTATTCTATTTTTTCGCCCTCTCGGTCCCCAATTTAAATGCCTTTCTTTTTGGATTTGAATAATCTGGCACTAATAATATTCCCACCAAACGATGAATGTTATAAGCTATGCAAAAAATTATTTAAATTAATATTCAAGTTACTTTCATATCTCTAATAATTTATAGATTTATTATTATTATTATTTATACAGATGGTTAAGTGAGATATCAAATGGGTGAGGACTTATAGAATGAGTTAGTGGCGCAATGGTTTTATTGTTTGGTTGTAAACCAGTTCAACACCAGCGTCACAGTTCGATCTCGCGAATTGGTACTTGTTCGCCTCCTCCAAAAAAAAAAAGTGTGAGGACTTAGGGTATTTTTATTTTTTAGGTTTTCTAAAAATCAAATGGATCGACGAAACCAACCGGTTAACAGTTTAAAAAAAAAAAGCTTTCTTTTTCCATTCCCAGTTACATTCTTATTTAAACCGGTAAAATGATTTTGGTGTTGATTTTCATCGAAAACGACATCAACCGGCCGATGAAGACCCCTAGTGAGGTGGTGTTCCATTATTTCAATAGTAAAATGTCAATTGGTTTGAAATGCTTAATATAAGTTAGTTGTACTGTTCGAAATGCTTTGTATAAGTTAGTTGCTAGACAATTGACTTATTTTATATTCGTAAGTTGTTAAAGTGAACTTATGCATATTTTAACTATTTTATGAATATATTGTTTGATTTTATAATATTTGATTATAAAAAAATTAGTCAAAAAATAATAGTAGATTGAACTTGCATATTTTATTTTGTTTTGTATGCTAATTTTAAATTTTATTAGTTGTTTAATGGCTTATTAGATATTGTTTCAACAATTTGATAGGTTTAAGTCACCTTCAATCATGTTTGTATACCAACCAGCGGTTCAAAGTATGTACTCGTAATTTCTTATTTAATCTCAAATTGTTTTTTAATGAAACAAAACTGTGTAGGTATAATTGAATAATTGAATATGGTTTTTTTCTTTCATTTAAAATACTTGATTTTAGGGAATAAAGATAATTTTCATTATTCTTCAGTTATTTAGAAGGGCGAGGTTCCTTTTATAGAGAAAACCCCAATGAATAATAAACAAAAGAATAAGAAAAATTCTCTAAAATAAAGGAATAAATACATTATAAGATAATAACCAACACTCCCCCTCAAGCTCGTTTGAAGATATCCTTCATTGTCAGCTTGCTTATCATTTTGTCAAACTGGAGCTTTGGGAGGCCCTTCGTGAATATATCGGCTGCTTGTTTAAAAGTCGGGAGATAAGAAATGCATATAATTCCTGCTTCAACCTTTTCCTTTATGAAGTGTTTATAAACCTCAATATGTTTCGTTCTATAGTCGAGGACTGGATTATGAGCAATAGATATCGTTGCCTTGTTATCACAATAAACTCGCATGGGAGTGATCTAAAGAAATTTCAACTCTTAAAACAGTCTCTATATCTATATACCCTCGCAAATACCATGAGCTAAAGCTCTGAACTCTGCTTCAACACTACTTCTAGCTACCGCATTCTTTTTTTGCTTCGCCATGTAACTAAGTTTCCTCCAACAAAAGTACAATAACCATAAGTTGATCTTTGATCCGTAGCACTTCCTGCCCAATCTGCATCGGTGTAAACTTCAATATTCAAGTGACCTTGGCTTTGAAACAATATACCTTTTTCCAGGAGTACCTTTTAAATATCTTAAAATTCTGTACACAGCTTAAAAATGAGTGAAACCAAGTGAATGAATGAACTGACTCACCATACTAACCGCAAATGCTATATCTGAGCATGTGTGAGATAAATAGATCAGTCTACCCACCAGTCTTTCATATTTGTCTCTATCTTTTACTTCTTTATCTTTTGCAGCTTGTAACTTCAAATTTGGCTCGATAGGTGTTTTTGAAGTTCGACAACCAAGCATACATGTATCTCGAAGCAAGTCAATAACATATTTCCTTTGATTCACAAAGATACCTTTCTTAGATCTTGCAAACTCCATTCCCAAGAAATACTTCAGGGGTCGTAAGTCTTTGATCTGAAATTCACTTGCAAGCTTGGTTTTAAGATCTTTCAAACCTTCTTCATCATTACCCGTGAGTATAATGTCATCAACATAAACAATTAAAATAGCAACTTTACCATCTTGAGAGTGTTTATGAAAAATTGTATGATTTGCTTCACTTTGGAGATACCCATAACTAGTAACTATTTTTCCAAAACGCTCAAACCAAGCTCTCGAAGACTGTTTGAGACCATATAAGGATTTCTTTAATATGCAAACCTTATGATTTCCGAGTTCAATTTCAAATTGATTTTTTGTAAAATTAACTCTTTGGTCCTGATTCCTTTGATCACGGTTCTTCTAGTATAAACCTGTAACTCAGGAATTCAACTTACAGAGTCATTTTGTAGTATGTCTCTCCCTGAATAAGACATTTCTAAATTTGACATCGAAGAACTAGTGATAGACAAACTATGAGGAGTACACAGAGGAGTGTCGGATACCTCCCAAAAATTAAAATTATCTTCTGAACATGAGTTCTCCCTTTGAAGAAAATTTGAGGTAAAATAGGATTGGTTTTCTAAAAAAGAGACATCCATACTCACAAAAACTTTTTTCGTTTGAGGATCAAAACATTTATACCCTTTTTGGCTAAATACATAACCCAAAAATATACTTTTCACAGCTTTGTGATCAAGTTTTGAGCGGGAAAAACTTGGTACGTGAACATATGCAATGCAACCAAATACTTTAATGAGCAAGTCAGAACTTATGCGATTAGTCGAAAAAATAGTTGTAAGACATGGAAGAGGAGTTTCGAAATTTAAGACTTTACTAGGCATCCTATTTATTAGATAGGTGGCTGAAAAGACAACTTCACCCCATAAATACTTAGGAACATTCACAGAAAACATTATGAGTAAATGTCTATTTTTTTCGTTCTGCAATTCCTTTTTGTTGAGGGGTATTACGACAAGTTGATTGATGCAAAATCCCTTTATCATTAAAAAATTCAATTAAGTGCTCATTGAAATATTAAGTCCCATTGTCTGAGTGTAAAATGCTAATTTTAGTTTGAAACTGGGTTTCAACCATATTATAGAAATGTATGAAAATGTCTTTCACCTCAGATTTTTTTCCATAATTAGAAACACCCAAGCTAGACGAGTATGGTCGTCAATGAATGTAACAAACCATTTTTTACCATTATGAGTGACAACCTTTAAGGGACCCCAAACATCACTATGAATTAAATAGAATGGTTCGAAGGATTTGTAAGGTTTTGGAAGATAGGTCGACCGATGATTTTTGGCAAAAGTGCAACTGTCATAATGAGAGTAAGAGCGATCAATGTTTTAAAATAAATTTGGAAATAATCGTTTAAGGTAGAAGAAATTGGGATGTCCTAATCTTCGATGCCAAAGCATGATTTTTCCATAATTAGAAAGAGAACTAATACTACTAAGACCCTGAGTTATTTTAGTACTAAGAGTACCTTGATCAAAGTAGTAGAGACCATCAAGCATTTTAGCACATCCAATTTCCTTCCTTGATTCTTGATGCTGAAAAGTACAATGAGATTATTCAAAAAATGTGATTTGACAGTTTGAATCTCTACATATTTTATAACAGAGAGCAAATTACATGTTAATTTTGGAACATGGAGAACTGACTGTAGAGAGATATTTTCAATCAATTTAATTGTTCCTTTTCCTACAAGGAAGAGAAACTCCCATTTGCAATTGCGAAAGAGAGGGAATATGAATCAAATAAATTGGATGAAATGGTCATGTGATCAGAGGCTCCAAAATCAAGAATCCATGGAGACGAATTAGTACAAGAAAATGTTCGATGATAGATACCTTTTTGTGCCAAAGAACACATAAATTTCCAAATGATAAATCGGGTTGTGGTACCCGTGGAAGATGATTCATTTGCTCCTCAACTGAGGGCCTTGAGTGAACATCTCCATTAAATTCGGCATCTCTCTTTCTCTATCTACGAATCATTTCAACAGTGAATTTAGTCATTTTAGCAATCAACAAGAACAATAATAAAACCAAATACCAAAAAAACGACAATGCCAACACTTGAACCAATTACTTATTTCCTTTAAGAAAAACAAAGCAATTAAAGCTGGCCATTACATATAATTGATTGTGACCTGGTTGTCTTTATCAAAGCAATATAATTAATCTAACTACTGTGCTGCTACTTATCTGATGAACGTCACAAGCCAATCGTGAGAATTGACGAAGACTGAACCGAGAAATCACCTGAAGGAGGCGATTAGAGAGGGAAACTGATATGTGGGGGCTGGTTAGGGCATTCATTATTCTTCAGTCATTTACAAATGAGGGCTGAGGTTCCTCTTTTATAGACAAAACCCCAATGAATAGTAAACAAAATAATAAGAAATTATAAGATAATAACCAACAAAAATGTTTAAAAACTTTTATGATATGTGAGTCTCTTGAGCTAGTGCCTCCGTGTACATGCCATTTCAATTTTTACATTCTTATATATATATCAACCAATATTTTCATTTGTCATTAATGAAGCAAAATTAACATATTTTAAAATTACTCATAGTCTGATCAGTTTGAGAAACATTGTTCGAACAAGTTCCATCTTTGTGTTTAAAAAACTGTACGTACTTGCTAAATGAGCTTCTCCTTTATCATGAAATCAACATTTGAATTATTGATAAAAAAAAAATTTCAATACAGATCAAATACTACATCAATATTATCATGTACATTTGAAAAAACTTACAAGAACGCCACAAATAATTGGCAGAAATGAAAGAATAATAAATATGAATCATCTTGTAATTATTTTCCTGAAATGAATCATTCCCTCAGCATCTTGACGCATGATTTGCAAAGTATTGGATGGAGGAAAGTCCCTCCAAATTTGAAGCTTCTTATAGCGATGACCAATGGAAGCAAAGCTATTAGCAACTCTATTTCCTTCCCTATAAACATGACTTACCTTACAATGATCCAAATCCACTATCATTGATTTTATGTACCTAAAATGACTTCTAGCTTCCACACATTTTACCTCTTTATTTTCAGCTATTATTTCCACCAGCCCCTTTGCATCCCCTTCTAGCCACACATCTTTCCACCCATTTTCAAGCACCAATTCCAGCCCTTTGCTCAGTGCAATGAGTTCAGCCATCGTGCTGTTGGCTCGCCCTATCGGCTCCGCGTATCCCAGCAGGAATTGAGCGTCGTGGTCCCTTAGAACGCCTCCGATGCTCGCCCTTCCCGGGGACCTTTTCCCTTTTGATGAGCCGTCGAAGTTGAGCTTTGTCCATCCGATTTCGGGCCTTGTCCATGACACTGGAATGGCTTTGTTGTGGCATTGTCTTGCCAATAGTGATTGGACTCGGTTGATTTGGTTGGCATGTTTTAGAATGTTGGTTAGTGAAAACATCTTGGCATTGAGTTTTATGGCTTGGATAATTGTAGAAATGGAAAAAGAAAATTGAGCCCAATTGAGTTTAGATTTTGCATGAGAATTTTGATGATTGCTTGACGTAACTAAATAAGTTGGTTTGGTTGGTCAGAGAAGCAAGGAACGATTCCCATGATTCATAATTAAAGAGTTTCTTTTGCTTTTTGAACAGAAATTGTGAAGAAGAATTGGGTGTTTTGAAGGTAAAGAATTAGGTGCTAAAGTTTAGCCAAGGATGGATTTTGTATTTTGATTGTTTGTTTTGGATTCTTCTGCTTAAAAGGGTTTGAATTATTTTTTGTCAAAGTGGCATGTTTGAATTGCCTTTGACCATGAAAGAATAGCTGTAAAAATAACGGATTTAATCCCAAGGAAAAAACATCGCCACATTTTTATCCTGAAATCTAGGACCTGCAGTATATAGGGGACATGAATATACTAAATTTTGCAAGTTGCGTAGAATCTTGTAGATTTTTAGTATGCTTCCAATCTAAGATACTTTATATTTGGATATTTCACCTGCTAAAAAAAGAGGATTTTTTTTTTCACGATTTCATGCAGTTTTTATTTTATTTTATTTTAATTTCTTTTTTTGTATTAAGTTGGATTTTGAGTTGTGTTTTATTTTCTAAAATTAAGCAAGACTTGGTTAACCAAGGTTGTGGTCTTGAGAAAGCATTTAATATTCATTGCCAAGCAGCTGGAAGAAAATGGCGATTCTTTGTCATAAACTATTTCATCAGATATTAAAATTATAGACCAAGTAGTAAGGTATTGGTATCCTTGATAAGTTGTGTGCTTAAATCTCTTTTCATTCATACTTACAACAAAATATTAAATGATCAAAATCATATAAACATAAATTTCTGATACCCAACTTTTAGGAAACAACTTTTTAAAATTGGCTTTGTCCAACTTTTAATATATTAGGAAATACAACTTTTTCAAAATGGATGAAAAGCCTTGTCCACGGTTTACAAATATCATTTTAACATCCGAAAAGTAAATCTTTTCCAAACCTTGGTTAATAGTGGATCGGTCGGTCAATCTGTCATTTACGTATTTGAAAAGTAGTTTCAAACCTACTCTACCAAAATGTTCAAATCCTAAGCTTCGATGAATCCATAGCCATCCACCAAAAGACGTTTAATATTCGTGTTCGCAGCAAAACATACATTTATTTACGACAGGACAGCAGGGCCAAAAAACATCGACACACAGAATAGTGGTACATGGACAACAAAGTTTAGCTAAGACCGAGTTTAAGACAGCCTCGAAGACTCGCATAATATCACTGTCAAAGATTCTTGTAGATAAATCTTAATTCAATAAGATTTCCAGCTTCTATTTCCAGAAAATGCAAAGATTTAAAATTGAGTTTGTTCATTTTACAAGATCACATACTAATTAGTTATGAAAAGAGAAGAGAAAAAAAAAAAAGCAGACAAGATTATGGAAGAAAATCACAATCATGAAACTCAGGCAAGTGGTTCATCAAAAGATCTAAATCCATATGATTCAAGTCTTCATGGCAGGCCTCACCAGCCCCAAACCAGAACCACTTCCCAAATGCTTGAAATCTTTTGCTTCAAGAGAATCCCCATGGCCAGCAAACCCTGTCCCTCCTTTCTCCAAGTTCACCAAATCCCTTCCTTTACATCCTTTATTGCAGACAAGACAAACTTTATCCACAGCCATAAACTTATCAGCACACTTCTTACAGAAGACATGCCCACATGTGCTTAGTGCCACAAGAGACATTGTGTTTGTTAAAGTAACCTTACAACTTGGGCATATATATGTAACATCATAAGATTTCGGTTTCTTCTGCTCACTTTTGTCCTCTGTGAAATGTATTGGGAAGAGAGACTTTAGCTTAAGTTTTTCGTTGCCTTCTGGACAGAATGTGCTGCTTGAAGGGGCTCCGGCTTTAACAGGAGCTTCTGGTGTAGCTGAAGGGAGCCAAAATGCCTTCATGGTCCGAAGTGCCTCTTCCTCATAAGAAGTAACCTTTACACTATTGGCCCCATGGAAATCATTTTTATCCTGGCTGTGATTTCGATCGTTGTATTGTGGTACAGCACCATGGTTTTGCTGATCAAATGCATCAAGCTCTCTAGCTTTCTGCTGCATCAGTTTCTCTTCTGCTTCTTCCTTCTCTTGTTTCTGCTGAGCAGTATATGCAGCAAGCTTCCTGCAGGGTAAAATAATTAACAAAAAGACCAAACTGTACAGGGCCAAATGGGATGGGCGAAAATACCAAGTTAAGGCAAACCCAAAAAGGAAAAATAACAAGCTTTTCTAGATTATCATGCATTACATGAAGTTATTAAAACATCCCAATCACCTCATACAATAGCAAGTCTAACATCTATATCAATTATAAACCTCAGGGCTCAGGGTTGACAGCTAACTGTTAAACTATAATTATTTCCACCATACTAGTCAGTATGACTGGAAGTATCTTTACTAGATTCAAGTTTCATTGTCATTTGATTTCACTAAAGCCTCATGTAAAGTAGAAGTCGTTAAAGCCTTAAAGGGAATAAAAACTGCACATTACACAAAAATTCTTGAATCCTTCATTATACTGAAGACATTTATAATAAAAAAAATGTCTATCAATTTCTCACACATCGTCATTGGACTTAAAAGTCAAATGTGCAACATAGTAATGAGAAGACCGCCACAATCCTGCTACGTTCAGTTGCCAAAGTTACTAACGAGCATCTATATTGACTACTAGGCGAATCAAGAATGGTTACTACTACCTCATTTCCTTAGAAACTACTTAGCATGATTTTATTTATTTATTATTATTTTTTAATTCAACAATATTTTGGGTATGAGATTCAAACCCTTAACCTCTTGTTAGCAATTAACCACTATTAAGGACCAAATTCCAACCTTTAAATACTAAAGCAGTCAGAATTTCATCAAAAAGGCACAAACCAATTGACATTACTCCCTCAATGTCTCCTCGTGTCTGGCCTTAGAGACAGGCGTGGTTTCCCTAGTTAAAAAAAAAAAAAAAAGCACAAACCAACATAGAAAACCAAAGCAAACAACTGCAAGACTAAGAAAAGGCACAAAACGATTATAATCCAATTATCCAACTACAGAAAGAAACTGGAATTCGAAGAATTTAGTTCGAACAATTTCACAAAGATCTAAGCCACTCGCCCCCCCACTTTTTCGAAAAATTGCAAAGAATTATTTCAAATTCAACGAGGAACATACAGAGAAATAGCAATTAAACGTAAACACACAAATCAGGAAAAAAATAGAAAAGAAGAAACCTCTGAATATCTTTCTTCTGAGACAAAAGGCACTCAAGAATGCATTCTTTACAAAAGGTGTGACCCTTTTGGCAGCACATGGGATCGATGAAGGGTTTCAAGCACAGGCAGCAGACATCGAAGGGCTTGATCGAATCCTTGCCGAGGCGCTCTTTCTGGGTGCCATATCCGAGCTTCCGCTTCTCATCGTAGGTGAAGAAGGCTAGATCGTTATTGTTCTTCGAGTGTCTCTGAGGCATAGTTCTCCGCTATCGCAAACTTAGCCGATCTGAAATTAACAGAATCACAGAATTTGGGGAAGACGATGAACCCTAGAAATTACTGGAGCCGAGTCGGGTCAATTCAGGATGTCAAATTGTACTAAAACGGTACCGTATATACGTGGTTTCGGTATTGGACCGACCTACTTAATTTCCAAGCCCAGTGAGGCCCAATATGACTTGGAATGCTTAGAACCGAGAGTTTTGTTGGGGCTAATTCTGTAGTTTATCCCAACACATCTGTGCTAACTCAATTATATCGGATGAACTCTTTATCGCAAAATAATTATAAATATAATCGATAAAAGTAGCAGCTGTTATATTAGTGTACATTTACTGACCAATAAATCCTGACTTTGAGTCTCTATATTCATTATCGAATGGATCAATGACACGATTGGTTATCTTGTTTGATGTTGATCCATTTCCACTCCACGGTCATGAATTTGATTCATGAAATCGGTATTTGTAATCATCATTTTCTTTGAGTCTATCTATAAATTCATGTGTAGGCAAGTTTTTCTCTTTTCTAAAATAATTCATCTACACCACATGATTTTCTATCCGTGAGAGAATTTAATTAATAATAGAATGAATCTACGAGTGATAGAATTCAATCAGTCATATTTCTTTATTATAGATTGAATTCTATCAATGATATAACTCAATTTAAATTTTCTACTGTAAATAAATTAATTTTAATTTTATATTATAAACGAAAATACTTTCTATTTTTTTTTATTAAACATGCTATGCTAAGAAATTTGCTTTCACCCTAATGGAAAATTATTGTATATTTAGTTATTGAAATAAAATACGGACGCCTATAAAGTTAGTTCAAAAGTAGAAAAAAGAAAGAAAATTTATAATACACTAAACTTAAAATAGTAAAAAAAAATCATTATGAACAATCAAATCTGTTACAAAATGCAGTTGTACTGTGTTTTTTTAATACATGAGAAGCATAAGAGAAAAGAAGAGATTCCAGAACATTGAATCAAATCTCTCTTTGTCGTTGATAATATAAATTTGATAAACAATAATGAAAACGTAATAGCCACACAATTTTATTATTTGGATACAAATATTTCCCCATCACACCTCAGCCACAGATAAAACCACACTCTACCAACCCTTTTCATGCTTCCCATATTTTCTTGTCTACATAATTAATCATATTATATACCACCCTAGGGCCTGCAATCATACAATGATATGACATTCTACACTTTCTAAACATAAAAACTATCTTTTTTAAGATTGATATAAAAGACCGAATGAGTCGATAATGCGATGGATTATCTAGTTTGATAATGTCTATTTTCATTCCACGGTCCGAATCGGTACTTGCAATCCTCCTAATCAAAACTCCTTTCTAACCGATTTTCTAATTTTCAATTTCATTATGATATCAGTGAAGGGGAAAAGGAGGTTAAGCCCCATTTTATCTTGCTAATTAATCATTCTACACCACGTGAATTATTAGATAAAAAATTGAACTTTATATCCAGTAGGTTTGTCAAATTTAAATGTTCAAAAAATAATTAAAACCCTTCTAAAAATTTAAAAATTTACTTGGTAAATAAAAAATTTGAAGAGATAGTATTTTAACTGGCACTTAATTGCTTTATGACAATCTCCATTCCACTAGTAATATAAATTATATTACTTAAAGTATGTTAATGATAGGCAGGAATCACATGGAGATGTCGAAATTTATATTTAAACTATAATATCCCTTTTATAATGTATTGATATCTATTATGTTAATATGTCTTGAAGAAGTTTAATTTAGGATGATGGTTGATAATCCCAAGATTTTTGCTCGAGATGCTTAATTTAACAAAATATAAATATGACATGAAAATCCAGGATTCCAGGCTTATCTTATAGCTAAACTTTATAAAATTCATTTAGGGCTCTCAAAAAAATGTGCTAAGCACTAATTAACAATTAAATAAATAATCTACAAACAAAAGATTGGCCAATTGGGTCCCATGCATGCTTGCCTTAATGGCCGTTTGATGTGTTCTTCGACTTCAACGTTGAAAATGATTGATATATGCAAATATCATTTAATCCCATTTTGCTTGTATGCAAATATCCTTCATTTTTGACACTTTTTTTTCCCAATTTTGGCTGCTATATTTCAATTGCTTGCATTATTAACTCAAATCAAATAACAATGTAAGAAATAATAAAGTTCGTTTTACTTAGTGTTAATTTACATGTATATTCAATTGAAGTGTCATATATTCAAATCCTCCCACCATTAAATAGAGTTATTGCATTAAAAAAAATTATAATATAGATGGAAGATTTAATTTTAAAAATATAAGTGATCTTCTAAAGTTAAATTTACAGAAAAAGAGAATTAAATAGAGTTATTGTATTAAAAAAAATTATAATATAGATGGAAGATTTAATTTTAAAAATATAAGTGATCTTCTAAAGTTAAATTTACAGAAAAAGAGATTAAGATTGCTTATATAAAAAATCACATCTGACCCTAATTAGCATGTTATAAACATCATGGGATCCTCACTAAAAAAGAAAGTACAAAATTAGGCATATTGAGAAGTGTTTTTGACATTCACTTCAAAAGATTCAAGCACCCAAATTGGATCTTATTACATAGAGATCCAAACAGAGATATGAGAACAGAGAAGAAGAAACCACACTGCCCTTATCTATTTCAGTGTTACTAACTCCCCTCACTTCTCGACGACGAGCTCGAAACCGGCGGCGGGGACAGCGGAACCACTTGATTCTCAACATCATCACCATCATCATCAACATCATCAGCAGAATCTTGAGGATCATCTTCAGGATGATTTTGTAAAGAGGCAACATTATTTTGAACATTTACACAAAACTGACAAACAGAAAGGGTAGGGCCAAGCTTGCGGCCGGTGGCAGTCCAAGGCGTGGGGGATTGGCAAACATGGCAGAGCAAAGTCCGCAAGTGCTTTTCGACGATGAAATTGGCCGAGTGAACATCGGCGTCGCAGCTCCAACACAAACTGGCTCGGTCCGATTCGCAATACGTATTGGCTCTCGAATTGCAAAGCTCACACTTGTTCTTCATAATTTTAGACTCGAATCTGGATCAATTGGCCTTTTGTTGTGGTTTGAATGTTAAAAAAAAAACAGGATATATGGTGGTGGGTATTGTGCAGGTTGTTGTTAAATTAAAGAGTTATTTTGATTTAATATGTTGTGGTTTTGATTGGACACAACTTTTGGGCCCCATTTGTGCACTATAGTGTGTTCTGTTACGCCATGTAGTTCAAGGATTGGAAATCAAGAACATGGGTCCTTGTTTTGGAAATTACTTTGAAAATGGGGGAGAATTTGCTTATTTTGTAAGAATAATAATATATTTGCTCAACTTTTTTAGTCTTGCACCCATCATGTGTTTTCAACTTTGTGTGATCTCATCTAATTAATGACATAGGCGTTTGTCCATTTCAAAGTTACACAATGGTCATACCATACCACAAACCAAGTCCAATTTGCTGATTACGCCATATGTATGATCTAATCATGAAATATCATTATCTCAACCCCAACTCTATTTTTCTTTGTATTGATTAAAGATAACATGTGTTTCATTCTTTACTATTTATAAGATTTAACATTTGAGTAGATATTCCAATGTTAAATATATTCTAAAATTTGATATTTTATATATTATATATTTGTGAAAAGTTAATGGAAAACGTGAAGATTAAGTCTTTCTCAAAATTTATCAAAATCGATGGTTCTAGGTCCAAGTCTCTTCCAATTAAAATTGAATTCTGCTTGCAAGATATTTCTTAAATTTCCAAGATCACGTGTGAAAGGTGACGGAGAGTGTTGGTTCAAAACCAATCATTAATGAGAGAAAGTGACCCACATTTTTTTTTCTCATACTAAAGATGGTATAAAAACTCATCACTTTCTAAGGTGTGGAACTAAGATGAGAATATCCAACAACTCTCAAGATGATAACCTTTTTTTGGTTCACCAATCTTAGGTTGAACCTTAATTATACCTCGCTTAAGTTGAACTTGAATTTTCTGGTTGAATATTTGTTGGGATTGAATTCAAATCTTCAGTTGAGTTTAATAAACTTTGATATCATATAAAATAATATTTAGATTTTATTGCGATGTCTTTGAACTATGTTGTTCTACAATTACTTAGTTGGAGATCTCGCTATCCAAATCTATGTTTTTCGTATTGAATTTTATGTATTGACTCATATGGTGTATTAGAGTTTCATGAGATAAAAACACTCTTAAAGACCCTAGCTACCACCTATTGGCTCAGCATTTATGTTCTTATTTTCTTCAAAATATAGTTTTCTTTTTTGTATACAAAGGAAGTAATACACCGAATCACGCCAATTGTTATGTTTTGTTTCACATCGAGATTTGCATGTATAATAAAAATGGTAAAGTATTTCCATCTATTGCACAAAATCAAAATTAATTCATTTGCAGTACGAAAATCCAAATTGAATTCTATCATTGGTTTAGTTCTATCAGTGATAGAATTCAATCAGTGGTATACTTATTCTATCACTGGTTGAGTTCTATCACTGATAGAATTTACTTAATGGTAGATTCATTCTATCATTGATAGAAAATTATGTGATATAAATTAATTATTTTATAAATTATGTTGCAAATATAATAACAGAAGTAGAGGTAGAATGTGGTGTTGAGAGTAATTTATTTACTTTCTTGATTGTAGATTCTATTTTTCATAACATAGATTTCTTTGGTTATTTGTTTTGAAATGAAATCTTTAACCTTTTTCTTAAACATTTTAAAAACATAAAAACAAAGTAGATAAGATGGGGAAAGCGGTATGATAACTATTTTATCTTAATATTCAATATAAAAAGTATGAATTAAACTTTACATCAATTATCCAACTTAAATAAAAACAAAGAACAAAATAGTAAACATATTATCTGGATATACATATGTTAGCGCATATATTTGCCTAGCTATTTCTTAAGGTTTGTATAAAAAAGAGAATTAGATTGGTGAAACAAAGCTTTAGATAATTGCAACAATCCAGGGCTAAGTCTAAACATGAGAATACAAAATTCAGCTTCACTCAAAGCTCCATCTCCATCCAAATCTCCTTCTTTCACCATTTCCATAGCTTCTTCTTCATCCAATCCCAAAAATCCCATCTTTTTTCTCAAGCTCTCTGCTGTAATGACCCCCTTTTCCTTATCCATCAACAAACGAAATCCAGACCTCAGCTCCTTCATGAACCCTGCAACGCCCAGTTTGATCACCATTCCGGGGAACAAATCTACGAACAAAGCGACCCCGGTTCGAGACCCCATTGCGTACTTTGAGATTGAAATGATGACGGGATGAATGGACGGATCCATATTTATATTATGGAGAGGAAGGAAAATGAATGAAGCTTTTTTTGATGTTGTTAAGAAATGTTGAAACCTGACCGTTTCTGTGTTGGAACAATGGCGTCTAACTTCCTGGAAATTGCACACGAAGGATCATGGTTTTTGGTTTCCGTATTATTCACGGGATGTTTCAGAATTTGGAACTTATTTGGATTTGGTTTTCATATTACATGTAACCTAACTAAGTCACTTCTATTTTTGGTGTTTTCATATTACAGATCCAATATAAGTTTTAGATCAATAATTTGACTGTCATAAAAGAACTACTCTTTCAATTGGTTGGAATAATTAACAAAATTAGAAAAATTTATAAAGAGAACTAATCAAATCTAGAAAATAATTATAAGCAAACTTTTTAAAAAATTAATAAATATAGTTATTGGTATTAATAAGTGTATTATAACATTGTTTTTAATATGTAAAATATTAATATTAATATTAAGAGGCTTTTGCATTGCATGTATATTACAAAATGGATAAAATATTACATGAATAGCACAATAATGAAAATATTTGCATATATAGCAAAAATTGTAAATTGATAGACTTCATATTGATAGACTTCCATCAGATTCTATCAAGAGTCTATCAATAAGAGCCGATAGAATCAATCACTGATAAAATTGATAGACTTCTATCACTAGAGAATGATAGATTCTATCAAAGTCTTCTATAAAAAAGGTAAATAATTTTTTTTTTAAATGACAGAATTTGCTATAAAAGAATTATTTTTAAAAATGTGTTATAATTGTAAACTGTGGTAAAAAAGTTGCTATACAGCGCAAATTTCCCAATATTAATGAGTATTTATAATATAAGTATTAAAACCTATTAATGATTATAGATATAATACTTTAAAATTTACCTAAATTTATAATTATCGTGTAAAAACAACACATTCGATGCAAAATGAAAGTGAAAATGTATATGTATGCCAATATAATTTTATTTCAAGCCCAGGTATGTATATATGTAAAAATTATTAACAAATTTAGGTTGGTGGGATAAATTTATGAACTAAACATTCATTTATTTAACTTTATTCCAACTCGTATGAATTGGGTTGGAATATTGATTAAGTTTTTTTTTAGTCATCCATTTTTTTTGTTAACATCCTCCGTTAAATCAATTGAATCAAATTGTCCCATGATTAAATATGGAATAGAATATAACTTAATTTCCAAGTTAGTAATTATCATTTAGAATGAATAAATTAGATAAATGAAAGCATAAGGAGAGGATACTTGTGATGAAACAATGGATTACAATTTCCTCGAAACAGATTTCATTGTTTAATTGCTTTAAAACTTTGTCTGGGTGCGTACGATATGATTTAGTCATTGGACCAATCAAGAAATGTTGTTTTTTTTTAATATATATTGGGAGAGAGGAATAAATACCGATTTTCGAGATCAAACGTGTGACGCTGGTGTTAAACTAATTTACAATCAAATAATGAAGCTGAGTCGTTCGGTTGTTGGGCATACATTCATTCAATTGATTCCATGATAGAGAACTTCAAAAAAAAAAAAAAAAAAAAAAAAGCTCAACAATATTTATGTTCAAATCCTCCTACCCAATTATTATAATCTAAAAAAAAAGTTTTCGTTTTTCACTTACCAACTAATTTAACTACTTTTCTTTCAATAGGTTTCGCTTTTAGTTACATTTGTAAAAAATAAACCTCTAACCGTCGATGAAGAACATGATCGTGAATGAAGTGGACATCGATCTCGATGTGCTTAGTGCGAGCATGAAACATAGGATTTGCTGCTAACGACCCAGCACTAACGTTATCACACCAAAGAATATGGGGAGATGAGAGCGAGATACCTGACTCAGTCAACAAATGTCGAAGCCAAAGTATCTCTGCAGTAGCATGAGCAAGGGCGCGATACTCAGACTCTATACTGGACTGAGCAACGATAGTTTGCTTCTTGGACGACCAAGAGACAAGGGAATTCCCAAAGTAGACACAGTAAGCGGCAACAGACTTCTGATCATCGAGGTTGGCTCACCAGTCAGCATCAGAGAAAGTAGACAACGTCCAAGCATCAAGGGGCTGAATAAGAAGTTCGAGATGCTTAGTGCTAAACAGATAAAGCAATACCCTTAGCCTGCGAGTGACTATCAGTCGGACATTTCAGAAACTGACTCAAGTAATTCACAATATAGGCAATGTTCGATCGAGTGTTAGTGTGATATTGCAAAGGCGTCGACAGTGCTTCGATATACAAATGGGTCATCAAGTGGCTAACCCTCAGACAAGGACAATGATTTACTTGTAATAGATGGCAACAGAGCCAATTTGGCATTGAACATACTTAGCTTGAGTAATAAGTCATCAACATATTTTTTTCTGTGTAAGAAGCATGCCCGACTGTAGAGTGGAAACCTCAATCCCCAAAAAATAACTAAGAGGACTAAGATCCTTTAGGGAAAAATTTGATGTAATGAGGACATCAAAGTTGAAATGAAACCAGGGTGATTACCAGTAATAATAACGTCATCCACATACACCAAGAGGAGAACCATAACCATGCCACGATTGTAGATGAAAAAAGAAGAATCAGATCGACTATGAACAAAGCCATAGGAGAGAAGAACAGTCTTCAACGTATTATTCCAAGATCGTGGGGCCTGTTTGAGACCATATAACGCTTTCTTGAGTTTACAAACATACCTGGGAAATAAAGAATCACAATATCCTGGAGGTTGTGTCATATAGACATCTTCATCAAGAGTCCCATTCAAAAAGGCATCATTAAAGTTTAGCTGTTTGATAGGCCAATCCTTGGTTAATGCAAGGGTGAGCACAACACGAATGGTGGAAGGCTTGACCACTGGGCTAAAGGTATCAAAGTAATCAATACCAGGGTTCTGATGAAAACCCTTGGCAACAAGACGTGCTTTTATGCCTTGGATAGAACCATCAAGATGTCGCTTGATCTTGAAAACCCACTTTCACCCAATAACGTTCTAGGACGGTAGATGCAGAACCAAGCACCACATGTCATTCTAGATGAGAGCATGAAATTCCTGGTCCATCGCATCTTTCCACACATGCATTTTGAGAGCATCAGCAACACGAGTGAGTTCTTTGTCAACCCAGGAAGAGACACTAGGTTCAATAGTGGAGACCCACACCTTGGGCTTAAAGATTCCATTCTTAGAACAAGTAACCATCGGATGAGTAGAAGTAGCAAGAGGAGGCAGAGAAGAGAACACACTCAACACATCATCATCATCATCGTGCATAGGCAAACAAGGAACTTGTGCGGACACCGGGGGAAATGGTGAAGAGAACTATTGTACTGGGGACTGATGGAGTGATGAAGCACGGACAACGGGTGTAACATCATGAACATGCACATGGGAAGCATGGATTCCACCTAGTCGAGTAAGATCAGGCAACTAAGCACTAGTTGGAATAGTCAGCCACACAATAGGAGGAATAGACCCAAGCCACTGACTGAAAGGTGGACAAACAAGTACTTCAGACGATTCCTTTACCAATGAGAAACCTGTTGCAAAAGAAAAATGGCTTTCATTAACAGAAACATGGAGAGATATAACCACTTTTCCATACGAACTTAGACATTTATGAGCCTTGTGAGCAGGACTAGGTCCTAAGTACACACATTTCTCGGTGTGTAGTTGAAACTTTTGAGAGTGAAAAGGTCTGAAATACGGGTAACACGCACACCTAAAAACTTGAAATGCTTGATAATTCAACTGCCTCCCAGTGGCCAACTCAATTGGAGATTTTCCATCTAGTACAGGAGTAGACATGTCATTAATCAGGAATGCAACATTCAGGAAGGCTTCCCACCAGAAATAGAGAGGGCATGTGTGCTTGTGCTAGAAGAGTCAACCCATTTTCTATAATATGGCGATATTTGCGCTCAACTCTACCATTTTGAGCAAAAGTCTAGGGACACGAAAACTGAGAGTCGATCCCCTCATCTGCACACATCGCATGAACCCATCGATACTCACCACCGTTATCAGACTGAAGGGTTTTGATGGAACATCCAAATTGATTTTTAACCATAGATAAAAAGTGTTGGAAAGCACTGAACGTGTCGCTTTTAAGCTTCAGAGGATAAATCCAGAAAAACCAACTATAATCATCCAAAAAATTTACATAATAACGATATCCATAAGAAGATGCAACTGGAGCTGGTCCCTATAGATTAGTGTGTACTAAATCAAACTTTCGACATGCATATGAATCAGATAAATGAAAAGGTTGAGCATGCATCTTTCCAAACTTACAAGCCTCACAAAAACTACTTTGATCATTTATTGAAACTGGTAAATCAAAATTTTGAACTAAACATTGCAAAGTGTTGTAGAACGGATGCCTTAAACGTTCATGCCAAACATTTTTTTAAACGACAACATTTATTGAGCTAGTTGCAGGAAAAATAGAAGCAGAACAAATTAAAGGACTATTTTCTAACTTGACTGACGGTACTGACTCATCATGCAGCAACCTGGTGGTGCTCCCTGATGTTATTCTATATAATCCATCTTTAAGCTCCCATTTCAACACTATGCTGCCTGTACGAGAATCTTTCACAAAACAACAATCTCCATAAAATTCCAAGACAACATTATTATCATGAGCAAGTTTAGACACACTGATCAGATTCTTAGCACTTCTTGGCACACATAAACATTTTCAAGTTTCAATACTTCAACAGAAGAGGACCTAATATGCATTATTAATAATTTCTCACCATTACCAACAGTTACAGTTTCGTTACCTCCATATTCAGTGGGATAAGCCATGTTATTGTAGTCTGACGTAACATGGTTTGACGCGTCGCTGTCCATATACCAATTTGGGTCAACTATAGTGTCAGGATGTGCGATAAATGGATTGGATGTGTGTTGAGCCGGGAAAACTTGTGGGTAGGATGCTCCTCCTCCACTAGGCAGAATTAAAGGACTATGTTGACTATTGTAGTTGCGTGGATGGCGTGATTGGTACTGTCTATCATGCTGTGGAGCACCTCGTTGTTGGTTTGGGACATACCTGTCACGACAAACATTAGCAACGTGGCCTAAGCTGCCACAAACATAGCACATAGTATTACTATGATTAGAACCATTTCCACGACCACGCCACGTATTCGTCCACCTCCGCTAAATTGTTGACCACGATATGAAGTTTGTGGTTTGATCCACTAAGACACACTTCCTTTTACATTTACCCTATTTGTCGAAGCTGTCTGATAAAACGAGGTCGTTTTGTGAGAATTCTGTTGCTCTAACCATTTCTCAAACATGAAGAGTTCAGTCTGCAACCCATACCAAGTGAGATCAGCTCGTCTATGTGCATTTGCAATTACGACATTATACTCTTCATCAAGTCCCAACAACACTTGGGAGATTAATGATCGAACAGGAACCGAACTCCTAGCAAACTCTAGGTTGTCAGCATGTGTCTTCATGATCCTTAAACAATCAACCATCTTCTGAGAACCTTTTCTGCATTGTTGAAAAGTTTGAAGGAGATAATACTCCTCAGCTCGAGATTGTGCAAAAAAGAGAGTTTGAATAACATTCCAAAGTTCATGAGCAGTTTTGCACCCCATCACTTGTGTGGCAGCTTCCTGAGTCATGGAATTATAAAGCCATCCTTGTAATAGTTGGTCTACATGTCCCAAACATCATGTGCATCATAGAAAAAAGGAGAAAGATTGGTACTTAATCCTTTATGCATGAGTATAGAAGTTGCTGGAAAAATACTTTGATTTCCATGGACATTTTGGGAAAAAGGAGAAAATTGGGAAAATTGACCTGTTGTTGCACCAAACCTGACCACAAGCCAGCCCCTGCCGCGCTGACAGGACCTGTTGTGCCTGCCCCATCTTCGCCAGCAGCTTCTCCGCCTACTATTGTGCCAACTGCAGCGGACAGCGGTTGCTGCTTCTATGCCAACGCCTTCTGCGCTGGCTGTTACTCCTGCTGAGGAGGCTGTGGTTGTCTCTGATGACGCAGCTGCTTCCTCTGAAGATGTTCTGTGTGTCAGACCTGACGCTGGCAGCAACCCACTTGCGAAGATTTGATCCTTTCCACTCAAATGGCCTATTAACCTATAGGCTCTCAAAACAGGTAGGGCTAGATTTTGCCATAACAAAAAATTAGAACGATCTAATTTAATGGTGGTTATTTAGGTGAGGAGCTGATTTAATGGTGGAGTACTGAACTTAGGGTTTGAATAGGCGTTGGCCATGTTAATGCTCTAATACCAAGTGAAGATTTACAAAGGATGGAAAAAATATTCTGTATTTCATATATAGATCTGGACACAACTCATCCCTTTATATAGGGGAATAACCAAGTATAAATAATACAATAAATACAGAGTTCTTAACAACAACAACCTTCTAGAACAATTATCCTAATATCAACAACATAATAGTAAACAAATAATATAATAATAACAATATTTAGACTATATCTTAATAGTGAGCTCCCACATCTCAAATTTGATCTCAATAATCGGTATTATTTCTCTCCACTTTGTGCATCTAAAAAAAAGGTAAAAAAAAATGATAAAACATTAAGATTTAAAAAAGAAAGAAGTAAATTTTTAAGAAGTTCATTGTATGCATGTAGACTCATAATTTTCCTCTCAAAACCCCAACTACCTTATGGAAATCATTTTTTAAAGTAACTTGTTGGAAGAAAAATATTATAAATCTAAGAATAGGAAGCATACTTGTTTTGTTTGATTGTGTAAACTGTACTACAAAGGGAAAAAAAACATTTTGAAGAAGTTATAATCAAATTTTTGTAATATAGTTTTTCTCTATTTTTTAATATATTCAACTAAATTGATTGAATTGTTTCTAAACAATAAAAAAGCAAATTGATTGAATTTTCCTACAAATCACATGCTAATTTGTTTATAATTTATTTTAAAATTATCCATTTTGATAAACAAAGCTAACAAATCACTTTTCACGTCAACATTTGTAACTGTTGAAGTTTTTTGGGTGATAAGTATATAGAAAAAGAGTTACTTATAATGTCAAAGTATGAAATATTTGTCCAACCTTTTTATGATCTTTGTCCAATTTGTTCTCGAAAATATCTATCTAGCAATTAAAAGAGTTTGGTCAATCTTGGGAAAAATCAAGTTTATTAGGTACTTCAATGTCAACTAATTATGATATACGATCATATTCCATAGTCCACAGTCAATGATTGTGATTCTTTTATACAAGACTCTACTCTATTTTTTCTTCTTTTCTTTTTCGAAAATTTGCCTAGATTTTAATTAAATGGAGCCATTTCAATCGATGAATGTATATATACCACAATTATAGCTAGATAATCAATGAATATCAATGAATATATATATAGAGAGAGAGGTGCCATGGTTGACTAATATAATTATTTATCATATAATTAATATTAAAAAAAAGAAAAGTCAAGAATATATTATAAAACATTGAAAAAATCAATTTTAACTCAAATTTAGAGAAATAAAATGAAAGTTGAGAAATTTTTTTTTGAAATTTTAATTTTAAAAAAATAAAAATAAAAATTAAAGTTTTGAAAAAAAAAAGAAATCGAAATAAAAAAAAAAAACAAAGCAAAACAAATAATTAAAAACAAAAATTTGAAAAAGTTTAAAACTTAAAATTTGAAGAAAAAAAAACTGGAAAAATATATTAAAAACAAAAATATTAAAAATATAAAAACAAAAAAATAATAAAGGGGTTGCCATGTGGCACATTGATGATGTACCACATGGCAAACTATAAAATCCATTTATTTGCTCTTAAAACAGCTCAGAAAAAAAAAATGGAGCTGCACATATTTCCTACAGTTTCATCCTAACAGTCCCATATCCCCTTCAAACAAACAGCCTTTAATTGTGTCAGGGATGACACATTTTACATTGTAGTCCTAAATGAAACATATATTATTCCTCATAAGTTGCAATATTCTTCAGAATTAAGGTAAAATTACATAACCTAACACCCACAAACCAAATTGCATTAATAATTTCTATACCTAATGCACTATCTAGCTATAATTGTGGTACATGTAACATTATTTGCAGAAAATTTATCTAAATTTTGTTGAGAAGATTGTGTGCCAACAAAGCCAGGCTGCTTTGGAGATGGAAGATCAACATCACTGTTAAGCATTGAAATGATGGTGGAAATATTTGGCCTATCATTTACAAATTCTTGAACACATAAGAGCCCCACATGAATGCATCTCAAAATCTCTAGTTGGTAGCACATTTCATATATTGTTGGCTCAATCAAAGGAATAAGATTGCCTTCCTTCCACAACTTCCATACCTGAAACCATGTTCAAAAACTAGTATAAGTTCTTGAGATTTCAAATGTATGCATAGATTCAAAAGTGTGAAGATTTTCTTAAACATACAAATCCGAGTAAATTGATGTCATATTCATAGTGATGAAACTCTGTATTTCTTTTTCCGCTGACTATTTCAAGCAATAGAACTCCGAAGCTAAATATATCCGATTTTTCTGAAAATTTGCCTTGCATTGCATATTCAGGAGACATATACCCACTAGTTCATAAAATACACATAAATGAATTTTGGTTAGTTGCACAAAAATAGAGAATAAAATAATTTCTATAAAATAGTGGAGAAGTGTATGCTTACTAAGTTCCAGCAATTCTTAATGTACGCGCTTGAGCTTCATTGCCATAAAAAATTCTTGCCATGCCAAAATCTGAAATTTTAGGATTCAAGTCTTTATCTATCAAAATATTACTTGCCTTGAGATCTCTATGAATGATTTTTAATCTCGAATCCCTATGAAGATAAAGAAGGCCTCGAGCAATTCCTTCGATAATAATAAATCTCTTTCTCCAGTCCAAGAGCCCTTGTTTGTGGGAGCCTACAAGATGTATATAAAGTTTAGTGGTATGGCAAAACAATTTATAAAAAATTAGCACAACAAATAATATCTGACCAAAGATTAAGGCATCCAAACTTAGGTGAGGCATGTACTCATAAATCAACATCTTCTCTTCTCCTTGGATGCAGCAACCAAATAGACGTACAAGATTTCTATGTTGTAGTTTAGAAATGACCTTCACTTCATTTATAAATTCTTCATACCCTTGGTTGGAGGTTCTTGAAAGCCTCTTTACGGCTATTTCTTGTCCATTTAATAATTTTCCCTGAAAAATAAAACACATATATATTTATGCTTTTAATTAATTTTTGAACCAAAATACAATAAATTTACTTACCTTGTATACTGGACCAAAGCCACCTTGCCCAAGTTTGTTGCTCAGATCAAAATTGTTGGTTGCAATTGCAAGCTTCTCATAATCATAAAAAGGTAACTCTTCAAGTTTGATTCCATCCTCATTCATATCATCCTCCCTTGTCAGTTTCAAAATCTTTTCTTTTTCCTTCTTTTCTGTTGTAGATCTCAAATATTACATTCAAGTATAACCATTGTAAAGGTTGCAAAATAATAAACTTAGGTCACTAGTAATTACACACACACACACACACATATATATATATATATATATATATATATATATATATATATATATATATATTTGAATTCAAGGATTTAGAACCCCTACCCCAATTGTTGAGAAACATGTACCGACAACTAAATAGTCATGAATTTGTCGATAAAAGTAATAACTACGTAACATGTGCCATCTTGGAGCCTTTTGGTTATTGGCACGATGATCAAAGTGTTGGGTTTTGAAAGTGTATTCTAGTTAGCTTTTCCACTTCAATAAAAAAAGTCAAAAGGTCACGGATTTGAAATCTCCAACATTCCGAGATGCAGTATGATCAAACGTTATCTTGAAAATAAATTTAATCTTTGAGTTACCTTGTTTGTGAGTCTTCCTCCATTTCCACCAAAAAGATATGGCAATGATGAAGAAGATAAAAGTAGCTGGTAGCACGGTTCCTATAATAATTCCTTTCTTCTCTTTTACACTATCTAAGAATGAAACCAATATGAAAAAACTTTAGATTGAAAAATAATATACTTTCAACATTGAATATTTGCAGTATATATGAGTCTGTACTTGTATGATCCAATTCTGAAAATGGCAACCGAAGATAAAGATTAGCTCCACCAATCTCAAACTTTTGAATATCAATCAAGCCCTCTCTTCTCCAAAGCATACAACGAATACCATCTTCAAATGCATAAGCATTACACGAACAATCACTCAAGCATTCATCTCTGCAATTATTTGTTGTTAGAGAAACAACAGACCATTCTGCAAAATATGGCACTTTAACCATTTCCATCTTCAAAAACCCATCTTCTTTCTCACTAGAATTCTTCATTTCTTCACATTTCAATGGCGTCTTTCTAACACACCCATTACTCCAATTTCCTCTCTTCCATTCCTCTTCATTCTTTGGCTTGAACCCTCTTAAACACGTGCAGAAAGGAGACGTTTTTGGATCACAAATCCCAAATTCCCCACAAGTGCCGTAGTAATCACACTCTGTTTTCAGAGCCGACCAACTAACACTCCATTGCTTGGTTTGATCATCCCATAAAATATCCTCCAAGTTCCCTTGCGAAGTTAAGAACAAATAAGCAAATTCTTGGAGTTTGAAGCTGTGAGGAATTGAGAGAGTGTAAGTTTTGTCGTCGATTATTAAGTTGAATCCAGAGAGATAAACAGAGTCCATGTCGTGTATTCCGACGAAAGACCGACCGTTCCATGGACCGGATCGCCAATACAGATTCACACCATTCCAAACAACCATTTCAGGAATGTTGTGAATTTCCAACGTAAATGAAAAATTCCCAGATGATGGATTGGAAGGATTGTTCCAAGATGTGATGTTGACATTCTCTTTAGTTGCTCTGTTTGTGACGAGTTTCATAAATGTCAGAAATTTATCAGATGGGTGTTTGAAACTCTCCCATATAACATTGCCAGAAACAGTATCTTCCAAAACAAGATTTCCTGAATCTAAAATTCGGGCGATTGTGGTTGAATTTGTTGTAGATGATGAAGAAGAAACATTTGAAGACCAGAGGACTGCTCCGTTTCGATCCAACACGACAAGATTTCCATCATTGGAAATTGTGAAAATCCCAGAAGTGTCATTGAGCGGGTTGTTTGAATTAGCCACCCATACTATAGATTGTGGAGAAATGTTCTTGAACCAGATTCCGACATATCGTGCCGTGGAATTTAGAGGTGTGAAGAAACCCAACTCGAAGGAACTGTTGTTTGAGATTATAGTTGCTGGATCTTTGATGAAAGTTTTTGATGTTATGGTATCTTTGGATTGGCAACATTTTGAAGAGAAGCAAGTAAATGAAAGAATAAAGAGAAGAGAAACATATGAAAAGCTGGAGTTGTTTTTGGGTGTCATGGGTGTATTATTGGAAATTAGTGTGTGCAAAACAGCGTGTTATTTACTTTGAAATAGCCATTGGAAATGTTCATTACTGAAATTTCAACTTTACAAAGTCGTTTTAGTCCCTTTCATCAAAACAGTTGTGTTGTTTGTTTTTGAAAATGTCTCCTTTTCTGTGGTTTCAATCTCTTGCCTCCAAAACTGTATAAAGACTTTTCGTTTACCCTGTTTTTTGTGTTAACAATGGCGAACAGAGGAACTCCCACGTTTCTTTTTCCTCTCTTGTTTTGATATCTTTATTTGGTTCGACCATATTTGGAAAATGAAATGCATATATATATATTTTCCGAGTAAAAATAGACTTGATTAAATCATTTATGAAAGATCTTAGACAGACGACTAGGGGAAAAGGAAATTGCAGTTGCCAGAAAGTAAAAAATGGTGGCTTTGAAAACTCTATGGAAGACTTCATATGGTATTAACAATGAGATGCATTCAACTTTGGCATTCCTCCAAACGTTTATGAACTTGTAAGAAAACTATCTTCAAACAGTTCCTTAGCTTTATCACTTCCTTGAACTTGTAAGGATATTCAAACAACCACAGCCATGAATCCCCAAAGCAACTGCAATTCTCCACCTCTTCTCCTCCTTTTTCTTTCATTTATATGCCTCTGCTCTAAATTTTGCCTTGCCAATGATACGATCACATCAACAAATTTCATCAAAGACCCTGCAACTATAGTTTCCAATGCCAGTTCCTTCGAGTTGGGGTTCTTCACACCTCGTAACTCTACGGCTCGATATGTTGGAATCTGGTTCAAGCAATTGTCTCCACAAACTATAGTATGGATGGCTAATTCAAACAGCCCTCTAAATGACACTTCTGGGATTTTCACTATTTCTCAAAATGGGAATCTTGCAATCTTAGATGACAAAAACACCACCATTTGGTCAACAAATGTCTCTTCTCCAACAACCAGCACAAGGGCTCGAATTTTAGATTCCGGGAACCTCATTTTGGAAGATACTATTTCAGGGGTGATAATTTGGGAAAGTTTCAAACACCCTTCTGATAAATTCTTACCTTCCATGAAACTTGTAACCAACTCAAGAACGAAACAGGATATCGGCCTAACCTCATGGAAGAGCCCTTCTGATCCATCCAATGGTAACTTTACTTTAACTCTTCATGTTCATAAAATTCCTGAAGTTGTCATTTGGAATGAGCTGAACATACATTGGAGGTCTGGTCCATGGGACAGTCAAACTTTTATTGGTATACAGGACATGATATCTGTGTATCTCTACGAATTTAACCTCGTAATTGAAGGACAAACTTACACTCTCTCTGTTGCGTACGACAATGATGTTCAACTATATGCTTACATGGTTTTGAGTTCACAAGGGAATGTCGAGAGAATTGACTGGGATTCTTCGGAGATGCAATGGAACCATGTTTGGTCGGCAATTCAAACCAAATGTGATAATTATGGCTTTTGTGGGGCATTTGGGATCTGTAATCCAAAAACATCCCCTGTTTGCAGTTGCTTAAATGGGTTTAGACCAAAGAATGAAAAGGAATGGAATTTAGGGAATTGGAGTGATGGGTGTGTGAGAAATACTAATTTGAAGTGCAATACCAGTGCTGAAGAAGAAGAAGAAGATGGGTTCTTGAAAATGGAAATGGTTAAAGTTCCTTTTTTAGCAGAGTGGTCTAATTCATCAATTTCAGTAGATGATTGCAGAAATGAGTGCTTGCAAAATTGTTCATGTAATGCCTATGCATTTGAAAACACTCTTGGTTGCATGCATTGGAGAAATGACTTGATTGATGTCCAAAAGTTTGAGAGCGGTGGTGCTGATCTTTATCTCCGAATGGCTCATGCAGATATGGATAGAAGTACACACTTTTAACACTTCTATTGCAATTTTGTTTCATTGAAATTATATATATTTTTTAATTTATTGATTTCATTCATATAGATGATTTAAAGGGCTTTAAAGGAATCATCATTGCCATATTGCTACCAACGATTATTGTGTTCATCATTGTCATACCTTTCTTCGGTTGGAGATGGAAAAAAGCACGCAAATATGGTAAAAAGACCTTAGTAATTATTTTTAGAAGTGGATCAAATTTGTCTTTTACATATATCACCTACCTTCTGTTTCTTTTCCTTTTTCTCTAGCTTATAACTTGCAAGGACAACAATATTGTTCATTTTGAGCATGAGACCGATGAAATAAATTCTTGTTTCACTTAAAAGATTTCATACCAATGAAAATGTATTGAAATTATTAAAACAAATTCATGTAATTCATTGCTAGCTTAGTGCAACATTTGATGTCTTACAGGAAAGGAGAAGAAACTTATAGTGTCTAGCAAAAAGGAGAAGATTTCCAAGCCGAAAAAGAACGATATAATTGACGATGAAATTAAACTCGAGGAGTTGCCTCTTTATGATTTAGAGGAACTAGAAATTGCTACGAACAACTTTGACTCGAATAACAAACTTGGACAAGGTGGCTTTGGGCCAGTATATAAGGTAAGTAATCGTGTTGGTATACATATATTTTATTGATGAACATGTGGCTCTGAAAATAGTGTTATGCTTTTAGGGAAAACTAACAAATGGAGATGAAATAGCAATAAAGAGACTTTCAAAAGCTTCTAATCAAGGCTTTGAAGAATTCATAAATGAAGTGAGAGTCATTTCGAAACTGCAGCATAGAAATCTTGTGCGGCTTCTTGGTTGCTGCATTGAAGGAGAAGAGAAGTTGTTAATTTATGAGTACATGCCAAACTTAAGTTTGGATGCATTCATCTTTGGTTAGATATTTTTATACTATGTTTCAGACTTATATTTGTTTTATAACATATATCTTTAACTACAATCTTTACATGTAGATTCAATTAAACAAGAACTTCTAGACTGGAGAAAAAGATTTAATATTATTGATGGAATTGCTCGTGGTCTCCTTTACCTTCATAGAGATTCAAGATTGAAAATCATTCATCGAGATCTAAAGGCCAGTAATATTTTGTTAGACAATGATTTGAATCATAAGATCTCCGATTTTGGTATGGCTAGAATTTTTTGTGGTAATGAAGTGCAAGCCAATACTTTAAGGGTCGTGGGAACTTAGTGAGTATCATTCACCATTTTATATTAATTTGATTAAATACTATTATCATGCAACTTACGAGATTCTTTCATGAAATGTAGTGGATACATGTCACCTGAATATGCTATGCAAGGTCAATTTTCAAAGAAGTCAGACGTATTTAGTTTTGGAGTTTTATTACTCGAGATTATAAGTGGGAGAAGAAATACAGGATTTTACAGTCACGAACATTCCTTGAGCTTATTGGAATTTGTATGTCTACCGATAAAAGAAACTTGCTAACTTCCAAATTCATGATTATAACATTACGTTGTCTAACAATTTTCTTATTAACTCGGTTTCAGGCATGGAAGCTGTGGATTGAGAATAATGTTATTTCTTTGATTGATCCAACAATATATGAATCGTGCTACCAATCTGAGATTGTAAAGTGCATCCAAGTGGGACTCTTATGTGTGGAAGAATTTATAAATGACAGACCAAATATGCTGTCCATCATTTCAATGCTCAACAGTGAAATCATAGATCTTCCCATTCCCAAACAGCCTAGCTTCATTGGTAGACAACTTCATGAGAGTAGCTCCTCATCTTCTCAGCTGCAATGTGTGGATAGCTATTCTTTAAATAATGTTACACATACCACTTTAATTGGTCGGTAGTAATTAAAGTGTATAATCTTCCCCTTCTAAGAGGCTACATGTTTTTTCTTGTCCTCAAAATTTTCTACTGACATCAAAAGTTGTTATTGACCAATTTTGAAAATCCCAGAACTATTGGTCTCTGTTGGCTACCCATACTATAGTTTGAGTTGATATTTGGTCCAACTAAATTCCGACATGTTGGCGTGGGTATTTGTGAGGATGGGTCTTTTTTTAAAACCATTTGTCAAAATGGATCTATTTGGAAAGAATTTGTATAGAAGGATCGTGGCGTCTCTTCTAGGGACGCCACATGCATTACTAGGGGTGAACATGGGTTGGGTTGGGTTGGGTTATAGAGGTTTTCAACCCAACCCAAATTTTCGGGTTGGTCATCTTTCCAACCCAACCCAACCCAATTAAAGAGACAACCCAACCCAACCCAACCCTTATATTTTCGGGTTGGGTTGGGTTGGGTCATCGGGTTCAATAATAAATTATAATTATAAATATCTTTTATCAAATTAGTCATACATTATATATAAAACAAAATATAATCTTCAATCAAGGTAATGAAATGAATATAAATATACAATCATGTTCATATAGAAGATTTCAATTATAAAACATAAAACAAATAGATAATTAAAACAACAAAAATAGATGACATAATTCGACTTCTATAGAATAAATATATAATTAAAACCAACAAAGATGTTTTACATAATTTGACTATATATTTATCATGATATATAAATTATAAAGTTTTGAAAAAATACTAAAGATTATGGGAAATAAAAAGTCTAACAATAATAATTAAATAAATAAAAAATATAGACATGTATAATTATGTTATAGTATAAAAATATATATATTAAAACTAAATAATAATTTCGAGTTGGTCGGGTTGGGTTGGGTTAATTTTAGGTCAACCCTTAACCCAACCCAACCCATGAATATTTCTTGATTTTCAACCCAACCCAACCCAAAAATTTATTTAACCCAACCCAACCCGTCAATTTGGGTTGGGTTGGTTCGGGTTGTTCGGGTTTCGGGTTGTTTGAACACCCCTATGCATTACTTTCCGTCAAAACTGTTTTGCTGATTACGTGGCGTCACATTGGCAAAGTCTCCACCTTTTAAAGCAAAGTAAAAGAAGACGGAAATGAGTCAAACATGAGCAGTTGCTCAATAGCACTAGTTTATGCCCAATGACTAGAGGTCTTGGGTTCGAGTCATTCCCCACCCCCAATTGTTATAATCTAAAAAAAAAGGATGGAAATGAGGGCGGTGTTAGTTCCGTCCATCCCAACTTTTTTGCTTGTTTCGTTAATTTCTTATTTTGTTCTCATCTTTTTTCATTTCATTGATTCCTTTCATTTCTTTTCTTTCTTTTTTTCTTATGTTTCATCCAGTGTTTGAATCCCTCTTGCTCCATTGTGATAAAAAAAAATTAAACTACCATCTTCTGATTTAATTAATTAATATTATATGTATTTACTAACAATAATTAAATCAATAAATTTCTATGATATAACTTTTTTGTGAAATACATAATTTATTAAAATGTATGTTTCACTCCCATTCAAACTTAGTTATAGTCTAATTGGAAAACTACCATTTAAAATTAAATAAAAATGGAAGATAATAATTCAAATTTATTAAAAACTAATTGAAGTTTGTTTTGAAGTTCCACTCTTGCTCAATCTTAAATGTACTTGAAAAGAGTTATTTTTTTATCAGACTAAAAAATGTATTTTCTCTAGTTTAATACAAAAGAACCAAAAGAAATTGTCCATGACCAAATTGAACCCAAAAACAAAAAATACAAAATGACATGTCTCACCCACGCTTTGATTTTAGCCAAGATATCTCCACCGTCCGATTATATTGGTTGATTTTTTTTCTTCTCTATTTTGTTGATGTGGGAAATTTTGAGAGTGAAGGAGGACAATTCGAAATATGATATAAAGGGAAAGAAAATGAAATTTAAAAATAAAAATAAACTAGTGGAAGGAACTAACACCGTCCCATTTTCAGTCCTGCTATTTCCGTTCTTTTGACTTTTCTTATGCGTGGCGTCTCCACGACCCTTTTATACAAATTCATTTTAAGTAGATCTATTTAGATAAATGGTTTTAGAAAAAGACCCATTCTCATAAATTATCCCATGTTGGCGAGTTGAATTAACAGGTGTGAAGACTCTTCCATTGGATCAGATAGTTGAAGGGTCTTTGATAATATTTGTTAATGCAATCATATTTATGCCCAAACAAAAGAGAAATACTTGTTGAAAGTGTATAACATTGAATCTCGCTCCTTAGGGGAAAGCCAATTGAGTCTTGTATACTATATCCAAACGCGCTCTTCATCTATCTTATTTGAAAAAGAAAATTGAATTGTGGAAGTCTCGATGTTGTAAAATCATAGATTGGCATCTTAACTCATGTTCCTGATATAGAATCACAGCTGCAGTAGTAGCATTGCCTAGTTCACAAAATTTTCTTTATGTTTGGCACTTGAAATGTATTACCATGCATCAACCTCCCTTTTGGTATCATTTTTAGACTAAGGAAAATTGTGCTAGATAGTCTAATTTTATAGAATAATTGCAAATCTATGTAAATTTGAATTTTTTTTTCATCCATAATCAAATATATAGTATAATTAATATTGATCAAACGATAAAATTTAGAATATTAATACATTATTATGTATTAATAATACTGTATAATTTGTGTAGGGTATGACTATATTCTTAATATTGTAAATGTTTTTCTAATTTGGCTAACTCCTAAAAATACCCCTTAGTTTTAAGCATTTATTTAATAAATTCTCCTAATTAAGTCATTTTCCTAGTTGATCATTCGGTCTTCGTGTAGGTAAATGGTGGAATAGGAAATGGGCCATGGGCCTTTAGTTTTCGGTTCCACAACTTAACAACTTCCGATTTGACCTTTCTATCTTTTGAAAATTGAGGTACCTCATTAAATATTTGGAAAAGAAAAGTCACCCCCTTTAAAAGTAAAAAATGATTACTTTGAACTTATCACTCCTCTTAATTCTACTGGAAAATATGTCAAGAATTTATTTCTAGGAAGTCTCTGAATGTAGTATGACTAATTCAAACAAGCTTCTCACTGATCACCCCTTCCAATAGATCTTATTTTTTCACTTATGTGGATCAAGGCCTTCAAATTAATGTCAAATGTCCAATTCTTCACTCGATCTCTCTCTCTCTTTGTAAACTTCCGTATATAATAATTGAAATTTAAAAACTCAATTATATATGAAAGTTTAGAGATCCATTGGAAAAATTCACCTTCGGACAATTATTTCATATAAAAAATGTGAGAATTCTACGTTGCTTTTGTAAGAAATATAGGTTTGATCTCTTTATTGTTAATTGATTTTGAGATGGTTATCTTTTTAAAAAAAAAGTAATATACTTTATTCAATAACTATTGCAATACCAACACAACAGTAACCCCCCCTCTGTGACGGACTCCATGTTGATCCATCTCCACATGTTGGAGTGTGATCTCTCAAAAGAGCAAAACCATATAACAGAGTAAAACATCTAGTACAACTAAGAGTTCGGACTACGGTCCTAACCGACAAGGAGAATCGAAGTTCCAATTAGAGGAACCTATATCTATCATTTCCCTCAAAAAAAAATTTATAGTCGTTGGAAAGTAATGTAACGTTCATCTCGCTGACTGAAGAATAGAAACTCCACTAATAAAAAGGAGAAAAGGCTAAATTTTTGAAAGAAATTAATTTTCTCTTTGCCACGAAATCAAAGCAATGCTAAGATCTTTTGATCCTTTATCAATTTTTACCTAAATGTGCTATCAATTTAACTAAATGCTATCAATTTGATCCTTTATCAATATGCTATCAATTTCACCTCGACAACTATTTTAACTAAATGTTGTTGTAGAGCCCAACGATTTATGAGAATAAACAATGTGCGAGTAAATAGATTTGGACACTTTGAATGATTTTTTGCTGTGTACTCAAAGTGAATGAACAAGTTGCAACTTGCACGAATAAAAGGGTTACCCCGAATGGACATAGGGGCTTGGTGTTTATATCTTCTCTTCTTTCATGCTTCTTCGTCTTTGCCGAAATTCCAGAATTACTATTTCCCTCGATATTTTACATGTTTATTCAAAAGATAAAATGAACCAACAAAGGTAAAAAAATCTTTCTTTTCTAATAAAATGTGGCTCAAGAGTTCATAAGTCGGGCATTTTAGGGGTTTAATGGATGCCCTATGCAGATTTAGATCACTACTCTCAACATGACTTCTACGGTCTATTTGTGCCACCAAAAATAAATATAGAGTAATTTAGGTGATGTTTGGATGTTACCCAAATTTTTAAGTCTACACAAGTAGTAGTTTAGTGAAAGTTAACCTTTAATTTTCATTAATTTTATCTTACTATTTTTTTAAATTAGAGAATAAGAATGATTCTCGTTGTTTTGACCACCTAGAATTACTTATCTTTTTTAAATAAATAAATAAATAATCACATTTTTATTCTTCTTTTAATTACTTTTATTCTCTCATTAAGAACTTTTTATTCTCTCCATCACAAATTTTCACTCACATCATACTTGTTATTTTATTTTATTTTCCATAATCATTTTCTTAACACCAAATACTAATAATCATTCTATTCTTTCTCAAAAAAAAAATCATTCTATTCACTCCAAATACAAACAATAATTCTCACTATTCTTCTTTCTGTTTTCTCAATAATTTCCATTTTCCTCCTCGAAAACATTCCTTAGTTTGTTTTACTTTTGTAAAGGATTAAGGGTTTTTTTTAGTGTATATATTAGATGATGGAGACCAATAAACCCTACAAAAAGAGCATTATTACTGTTTTCAAGTGATATGAGAGTTAAATACTAATTTTCGAGTTTGCATCGTGGAATTGTATAAAGGATCACGGGTTAATTGGGTAATCTTGGAGCTTATGGTATTTTGTAATTGAGCAAGGAGATGGAGGGCTTTTGGGACTTTTTCGTCTTAGTTCCGTACGTTGACTGAGAGTTGGCCGAGTCTCATGGCGGCGTTGACCGAGCCATGTAAATTGGTGTGTTATTAATTTTGAGATAGCATTAGTCGTGCACATTACTGATATTGCAAACTTAGAAAGTCGTTTCAGTCTCTTTCTTACAAATGTGTCCATCTACTTTGCACTTGATAATGCAGTTGCTAGAAAAGTAGAAAATGGTGTCTTTGGAATGTTGACAATAGGAGTGATTTTGGTTCGATTTTCATCAGTTTTGTACCAAACTGACAATCAAACCAATATCTACTATTTTTCAAAAAATAAATTCGATCTAATGTTCAATAAGTGTAAATCCAATGGTTCAGTTTTCAATGGGATTTTCTTTGATTTTGATCGGATCCAATGTCTAATGGTATATTTCAAAATGAAAACCAGTATTCCTTTATTTTAGGGCTCTTTTCAAAGTCTATGGTTGATTGGCATTTCTCCAACTTATCACTTCCCTGAACTCGTCAGGATTTTCAATCAACCTCACCTATGAATCCCCAAAACATTTGCAATTCTTCATTGTCTCTTCTTTTTCTTCTTCTTCTTCTTCTTCTTCTTCTTTCATTTTCATGTTTCTGTTCAAGATTAAGCTTCGGGGTCAAAGATACAATCACATCAATAAATTTCATCAAAGAACCTGCAACTATAGTTTCCAATTCCAGTTACTTCGAGTTGGGGTTCTTCACACCTCCCAACTCTACAAACCGATATGTCGGAATCTGGTTCAAGCACAAGCAAATGTATCCACGAACTGTAGTATGGGTGGCTAATTCAGACAACCCTCTTAATGACACTTCTGCTGGGTTTTTCACTGTTTCTCAAAATGGGGATCTTGCAGTGTTAGATTCAAAAAACACCACCATTTGGTCAACCAATGTGTCTTCTCCTGCAATCAACAACACAAGGGCTCGGATTTTAGATTCAGGGAACCTCGTTTTGGAAGATACTGCTTCAGGGGCGACAATTTGGGAGAGTTTCAATCACCCTTCTGATAAATACTTGCCTTCCATGAAACTTGTAACCAACTCAATAACAAAACAGGATATCGGCCTAACCTCATGGAAGAGCCCTTCTGATCCATCCAAGGGTAACTTTTCTTTAACTCTTCATGTTCATACTGTTCCTGAAATTGTCATTTGGAATCACCTTGACATACATTGGAGGTCTGGTCCATGGGACGGTCAAACTTTTATTGGTATACCCAACATGGTGTCTTCCTATCTCTTAGGAATTGCCATCAGACTTGTGGACCAAACTTATACTCTCTCTATTACATACAACGATGTTGTTCAAATATCCTCTTTCCTCGTTTTGAGTTCACAAGGGAATGCCGAGAATGTGGACTATGATTATACAAAGATGCAATGGAAGCCTAGTACGTCGGCAATTCAATCGGAATGTGATATGTATGGCCTTTGTGGGGCATTTGGGATCTGTAATGCAAAAACATCCCCTGTTTGCAGTTGCTTAAATGGGTTTAGACCAAAGAATGAAAAGGAATGGAATTTAGGGAATTGGAGTGATGGGTGTGTGAGAAATACTAATTTGAAGTGCAATACCAGTGCTGAAGAAGAAGAAGATGGGTTCTTGAAAATGGAAATGGTTAAAGTTCCTTTTTTAGCAGAGTGGTCTAATTCATCAATTTCAGTAGATGATTGCAGAAATGAGTGCTTGCAAAATTGTTCATGTAATGCCTATGCATTTGAAAACACTCTTGGTTGCATGCATTGGAGAAATGACTTGATTGATATACAAAAGTTTGAGAGCCGTGGTGCTGATCTTTATCTTCGAATGGCTTATGCAGATTTACATAAAAGTAGACACTTCTCTTACACTTCTATTGCAATTTTGTCTCATTGAAAATAATCTTGTTTTTTAATTGTCTTTTTATTGATTTCATTCATAGATAATAAAAAGAGCGATAAAGGAATTATCATTGCCGTAGGGCTACCAACGCTTATCATGTTCATCATTCTCATAACATTCTTAGGTTGGAGATGGAAAAAAGCTCGCAAACATGGTAAAGGAACCTTAGTCTTTAATTTTAGAAGTGCATCAAATTTTACTTTAACATATATCACCTACCATGTGTTTCTTTTCACTTCTCTTGCTTATAACTTGTAGGGACAACAACTTTCGCATATCTTTAGATTGGTATGATATTGTCCATATTGAGCATAAATTCTTCATTTAAAAGACTTCATATCAATGAAATATACCTACATCTTCCTCTCACTTAGCTAATATGAAATTTTGGTTGCACTTCCTTGGAGGTCTCTTGTTTTTACTAAATTATAATGGATTGAAATTATTTATTTATTAACAAAATTTATACAGTGTAACATTTGATGTCTTACAGGAAGGAAGAAAAATATAGTGTCTAGCAAAAAGGAGAAGATTTCGAAGCTGAAAAAGAAAAAGAATGATGTAATTGACGATGAAATTAAACTCGAGGAGTTGCCTCTTTATGATTTAGAGGAACTAGAAATTGCTACGAACAACTTTGACTTGAATAACAAACTTGGACAAGGTGGCTTTGGGCCAGTATATAAGGTAAGTAATTGTGTTGGTATGCATTTTATATTTTGTTGATGAACATGTGGCTCTGAAAATAATGTTATGCTTTTAGGGAAAACTAACAAATGGAGATGAAATAGCAATAAAGAGACTTTCAAAAGCTTCTAATCAAGGCTTTGAAGAATTCATAAATGAAGTGAGAGTCATTTCGAAACTGCAGCATAGAAATCTTGTGCGGCTTCTTGGTTGCTGCATTGAAGGAGAAGAGAAGTTGTTAATTTATGAGTACATGCCAAACTTAAGTTTGGATGCATTCATCTTTGGTTAGATATTTTTATACTATGTTTCAGACTTATATTTGTTTTATAACATATATCTTTAACTACAATCTTTACATGTAGATTCAATTAAACAAGAACTTCTAGACTGGAGAAAAAGATTTAATATTATTGATGGAATTGCTCGTGGTCTCCTTTACCTTCATAGAGATTCAAGATTGAAAATAATTCATCGAGATCTAAAGGCCAGTAATATTTTGTTAGACAATGATTTGAATCCTAAGATCTCCGATTTTGGTATGGCTAGAATTTTTTGTGGTAATGAAGTGCAAGCCAATACTTTAAGGGTCGTGGGAACTTAGTGAGTATCATTCACCATTTTATATTAATTTGATTAAATACTATTATCATGCAACTTACGAGATTCTTTCATGAAATGTAGTGGATACATGTCACCTGAATATGCTATGCAAGGTCAATTTTCAGAGAAGTCAGACGTGTTCAGTTTTGGAGTTCTATTACTGGAGGTTATAAGTGGAAGAAGAAATATAGGATTCTACTGCCACAAACATTCCTTGAGCTTATTGGAATTTGTATGTCTATCGAAAAAAGAAACTTACTAACTTCCAAATTCATGATTATAACATTACGTCGTCTAACAATTTTCTTATTAACTCGGTTTCAGGCATGGAAGCTGTGGATTGAGAATAATGTTATTTCTTTGATTGATCCAACAATATATGAATCGTGCTTCCAATCTGAGATTGTAAAGTGCATCCAAGTGGGACTCTTATGTGTGGAAGAATTTATAAATGACAGACCAAATATGCTGTCCATTATTTCAATGCTCAACAGTGAAATTATAGATTTTCCCATTCCAAAACAGCCTAGCTTCATTGGCAGACCCTCATCTTCTCAGCTGCAATGTGTTGATAAATGTTCCATAAATAATGTTTCACTTACCACTTTAATTGGTCGGTAGTAATCAAAGTGTATAATCTTCTACTTCTAAGAGGTTACATTTTTTGTCCTCAAGTTTTTCTATTGACATCAAAAGTTGTTATTGATCCATTTTCTTTTTTTGTAATTTTCTATTTCTCTCGTCCAATTCCAAGTTGTGATCAACAAGACAAGGAAGAAAATGAATGAAAGCTTAAACAACTGGAGAATGTGAAAAATGTCCAACTTGTGCATCTGTTTATGTTTTTATGGTACATCCGACATTATTTAAGATGGGAGTATTTGAACCTACCACTTTTACTGTTGATATTTGCCAATTAATGCTGTTTAAGATGTTATAGTACTATGTTAGTTAGTAAAAACATGCTTGTCGAGACTATATAAAAACTATATAAAGTCCATTAATATTAATTCTCTCGCTCCCTTTAGTTGCTAAAATTGATATAATTATTGACTATTGACCGATAAAGTTTGGGACAACAACATTTGATAGATCTTCAAATTAATATGATATTGTCCACCGAAGTAACATTATGACTTAACTTTTGGTTTTTTCTAAGAAGGTTCGTATCAATAGAGATGTGATACGTTTCGGACCTTGAAGTTTTTTAGGAATATTAGTATTAGTATTTATTATTTATTAATTAATTTTTATTTCAATTGTATTGGGCTTTTGGGCCTTATTAGAAATTATTATTAAATTAGGTTATTTTGAGGTTTACTTGGGGAGCAAGTAAAATACTAGGGTGTAGAGTTATTATAAATAGAAGAGGTTAGATCTTTGTTAAGCATCCAATTCAATTGTCGTCTATGTACTCTGGACTCTTTGAGAGATTCTCTCGAGAGATTTATCGTAGTTTAATATAATATTGTGGTAGATTCTATCATTTTGGTATCAGAGCCATTTACCGATCCGGGAATGGTGAGTACTAAAATGGAAACAAGGATGCAAGAATGCGAAGAAAGGTTGGCTGATTTGGCAAGAAGGCTAAAAGATGTGGAAGCAAAGATGGAGTCGATTGAGGAACGTTTAGGGAAAAAGATGGATTTGAAGTTTGAGCAGTAGGATGGGAAGTTTGGTTTACAATTCGAGATGTTAAACTGGAATCTGCAATTGTTGATGGATTTGAACAAAGCGGATAAAGGGAAGGGGATTGTGATCGAGGTACCGGACGTGGACTCGACCGAAGGAACGAATAGGGCAGCGGCTGGCGTGAAGGCGGGCTCGACGGCAGAACCCAGAGGCGTGGCAGCAGGCGCTGAGGTGGGCACGGTTGGCGTGGACGGCGATGTTGTCGGCGGGCTCGGGCGTGGAAGCACGGGCGTGGAGGTCGTGGAGGGTTCGCGCTCGAGCGGGGAGCTAGGGCGCGGGGGTGCAGGGCCGGGCGGCGCGGAGTGGCATCGCGGCATGTGCTCGGGCGTGGGCTCGAGTGGGACAGGCTGGGGCGCGGGTGACGTGAACTGGGGTCGCGACACGTGCTCAGGCGCGGGCTCGGGTGGGGTAGGCTGGGGTGCGGGCGTGGGCGACGCGGGCTGGGGTGTGAGACCGAGCGGGGTTGGGTGTGGCGTGGGGCTGCCAAGCGCGGGTATGGGCAGAGAAGGGTCGGGCTTGGGTGGGGGTCCGAGCGCAAGTCGGTTGGGGTGGTACGGGCTGGCTGGGCCGATGCAATCGGAGTAGAACAGGTTCGACCAGGGAGAGGGGTTTCCGGGGATCTTTGGCGGGGAAAATTTACCGGGGCATGAGTTCGACCGAAGGGGAGACCCGAGAGTCAACAGGATGGGTAACAGGTATCTGGAAGAGAGGAGGGTGCGCATCGGTTATGACAGGCCGCTAGTGCATGACGGTTGGAACGATCGTGGTTGGGGTGACAATTTCTGAAATACGGGACGAGAATTTGGGCGGAGGGGAGAAGAAAGATTTGAACGGGGAGGACAGAGAGCAGTAGAAAGGGAGGGATCGGGATATGACAGGAGATTCAGAAAATTGGAGATGCCAGTTTTCAAAGGTCTGACTGCGAGGATCCGGTGGGATGGTTAAGTCGGGTCGAGCGCTACTGTAACAGCCCAGTTTCCTATTCCAGTTTTCGAGGTGCCTTCGGGTCAAGATTCAGTTGTTTGGTTGGGCCATTAGAGCGGTTTTGACCCTTGGGGGTATTTTGGTCTTTTGGCTCTCCGGGCAGGATTTGTGGTTTTCAGGGCTTCGAGGTAGCTCCTGGCTTCGTCGAGGCTTGTTTGTTGGTGGCTGCGAGTCCCGTGGTGTTTGGGCTAGTCGGTTGGATGCTCGGTTGTGGTTTGGGCTTTGGCAAAGTGATGGTTGGTTGTTGGGTGTTTCCTTTGGGATTCGAGCCCGGGCCCTTAGTGTTGCTTTGGGAGTTGGATTTAAGTGAGTTTTATTTGTTGGAAAAGATTGCTTCGGTCGGGTCTCGAAGGAGGAAGCCGGGAAATGGGATTTTGAGTTTTTAAGTGGATAAGGTTGGATTTTTGGATAAAATCTCATTTTTCCCTTTTTTCCCATTTTCCTTTTTATTTCCCTTTTTTCTTTTATTTTTCCCCAAAATCAATTCTCTCTCTCTCTCTCTCTCTCTCTCTCTCTCTCTCTCTCTCCCCGACCTAGCCCTCTAGCCCAGCCCTAGCCCGAGCAGCCCCTGGCTCGCCCAAGCCCAGCCAGCCCGAGCCCCTGCTCGCCCGAGCTAGCCCAGCCCCAGCGCGCCCTCGCCCTCGCCCAGCCCGAGCGTCACGCGCCCTCGCCCAGCGTCGCCCAGCTCGCGCGCCCTCGCTCAGGCAGTCGCGTCGCCAGCCCGAGCTCGCCCTGCCCTGGTCCTTGTCACCAGTGCGCCTCGTGCGAGCCGCGCAGCAAGATCCGCGTCGTCATCGCCGTGTCGTCCGTGGCTTGAGTCGCGCGCGCTCGCGCGCCAGATCGCGTGCCCCGCGTCGTGTCGCTCGCGTCGCCGCTGCGCGCATGCGCGCGCCGCGCCAGCCGAGCAAGCGCCAGCGCCGCCACATACCTGTGTCGCCCGGCTCCAGCCCTGCGCCCCAGCGCGCCAGCCAGCCAAATTTCTTTGCCTAGCCCGTCTGGCAAATGGCTCGTTCGCGTGTCAGCCGCGCCTCGTGAGTTGCTCCCAAGCCGAGCCCTGTTTATTTATTGTATTTAGGGCTATTTTATGATTATTGATGTGTTTGCTTGGCTCGTTATAGGTTGCTCGGGTTCGATCGCAGTTATTTTTATTGTGTGTTGTTGCCTTCCGACCAGGTAAGGATTTCTTACCGAGTTGTGTGGGCCGTGCGATATTTTCATGATTATGCCTTGCTTGTTTCTTTGTCATTCATTATGAGCATGATAATAATAGAGCAGCTTTGATTGATTTCTTGCTAGCATGTTTGCTTGATTTTACATGTTAGTGCCATGCTAGGTTTGTTCTGCCAGCATGCTTATGATTCCTGCTTAAGCTCGTAGTATCATGCTAGGTAGTGTGATTGATGTCGGTCTTTGCTTGCTAGCCAGAATCATTGCTTTTGCTCTGTACTCTTAGATAGAGTTGTAGGGTTTGTCATCATCCGCAGGCCGAGCGGACATAACGTACTTTGTCCCCACCGATCGGCGATAAAGTGTGCGAAGCATAACGTATCTTGCTACCCCCGGTCGCCAAGGTGGATTTAGCTCAGTCGGGAGTAAATCGTGCGAAGCATAACGTATCTTGCTACCCCCGACTGCCGGGTTGTGGAATTAGCTACCCACTTCGGCATAGCCTAGTTTGTAGCTCGCTAGAGCGGAACCCCGCCATCGGTGTAAGCTCGCCTCTGGCCGGTTTCTTAGCTTCGTGTCGGTGGATCATGCTTTGCATGATGAGCGCCGAGGGCCTCGCGCTCTCGTGATCGGTGACACCGCCTCCGAGTCATAGGCATGTGCATCTAGCCCGCGTAGTTTGCCCTTAGGCCCCCGCATTTTACGCCGGTTGCGAGAGGAGCATGCGGTGTGCGCGCGCGCGCGCGTTAGTTGCCGGTTCGAGAGCTCCCGGGCTAATGTCGTGAGTACACCATTCCTTCCGTTAGAGCGACTTCGGGTACTCTCCGTAAGTCCAGATTAGTGTAAGGGCAAGGAGGCCCTTGAGGACATTCTTGGGATCGATGTATTCCCCGAGTGACGATACCTCGGTGATGTCCAGATTGGTCGATGTATCCAATCCCAGCTAGGCCTAAGAAAGAGACTTCCGATGACTCGCATCTTGTTTTATGAGCTCGTTGAGCCATGATCTGTGTTGGTAGTAGCCGCTTTGCTTGCATGCTTTGATACTAGATGACTGATTATATCGTATTGTACCCCGGTTGGGGATTCTTACTGAGTAATTCGTTACTCACCCTTATTTCTGTGGTTTTTCCACAGGTATCCATGGTGCGAGACAGGATGGCTGGAGGAGGAGCTGTGATCATGGAAAACCCGTTGTTCAACTCTGAGTTTTATGTTTGTGATTTAATTGTTCTCTGAATGCATGTAGTTGGGCACGGAGCCCTAGGGTGTTTTCTGAATGTATTTCCGGATTCTAGCACTATTGTAAAGTGATAAGATCTACCACACTATTTTATTAAAATAAGATAAATCTCCCGAGAGGATCTCTCTAAGAGCCAGAGTACCAAAATACGACAATTTCAATGGATGATTAATAACGACCTAACCTCTCCTATTTATAATGACTCTAAACCCTAGCCTTTCTACTTGTTCTCCAAGTAAACCCCTAATTAAATAATAATCTCTAATAAGGCCCAAAAGCCCAATACAATTGAAATAACAATTAATTAATCAATAATAAATACTAATACTACTATTCCTAAAGCTCCAAGGTAGGTCCGGATCGTATCATAAAGCTTGTATGTTTTAAATAAATCTCTGATCAGAGTAAGTTTTGTAAATGTATTTGACTTGGAACAGGTGCTTGGAAACAGGGACAGGTTCCAGGAATTGATGTTGATTTTAAATGGATGTTTTATGTTTTAGTTTTTACTTAGAATCCGAACACCCTCTTGCAAATTTTCTGTAGATTTGTAATGCATGCATTGAGGTAACGCCCTATTTAGAACCCCATTCGGGTCGGGTCGTTACATCTACTTCCTGGTTAACACGCTGATTGAATATGAAGGGGTTGAGGCAGCAGGGTTATGTTTAGAAGGGGAGGCATTGGAGTGGCTTCAGTATGAGGAGGATCGTGCTCCTTTTCGTTCCTGGAACGAATTCAAAGATGGGTTGTTGGAGCGTTTCCAATCGGCGGCTCTGGCAAATAAGTATGCCAACTTCATGAGTTTGAAGCAAACAAGTACGGTAAAGGAATATCGCCGGAATTTTGAGCGCTTTGCTAAGGGAATGCGCGATATTAGTGCGAGTGCATTGGAGGGGAAGTGGGAAAGTGGACTAAAAGAGGAGATACAGAGCGCGATGCGTAAACTGCGGCCAGTGGGCATCGAAGAGAAAATGTTTATGGCCCAAGTGATTGAAGATGATTTTGCTTTTCAGACTACCCAAAATAAGGGAAGTACTTCTGCAATGGTTAAGGCTAAAGCAGGAACAATTGTTTCGGGAACTGGCAGCACAGAGACTCCTTCTCACAGGACTACAACCATTCACCCGGCGTCCTGTAAAAAACTCACTGAAGCCGAAATTCGAGCACGAAAGGATAAAGGGTTATGCTTCCGTTGTGATGAACGATTTGTCCCGGGACATCGTTGTCAGAAGAAAGAGCTCCAGAATTTGGATGTGTGGGTCGTTCGGGATGCGCACGAATACTAGGATGTTGATGTGACTGACTTTTCGCCAGAAGACGGAGCTACAGAAGGTGGCATCGGAGATGGAACACTCTGAGGACAAGGTGGCTTTTGGGGGGAAAGTATTGATACGTTCCGGACCTTGGAGTTTTTTAGGAATATTAGTATTTATTATTTATTAATTAATTGTTATTTCAATTGTATTGGGCTTTTGGGCCTTATTAGAGATTATTATTAAATTAGGTTATTTTGAGGTTTACTTGGAGAGCAAGTAAAATGATAGGGTTTAGAGTTATTATAAATAGGAGAGGTTAGGTCTTTGTTAAGCATCCAATTCAATTGTCGTCTATGTACTCTGGACTCTTTGAGAGATTTATCGTAGTTTAATATAATATTGTGGTAGATTCTATCAAGATGTTATCCTTTATTTCTTTATTTGATATATGATGATTCTAGTGACATAGTTAAGTTAGAGGCGTGATTCTAACTTATATATTGTTACGAAGTTTCTACTTTTTCCGTTTGGAGACAAGAAATGAAAATTAATATACATGTTTTTAGCATTTTTTATGGAATAGCAGATTTATAGTCCTTTTTTTTAACACAGATTAAAGATCTTTTAAGAATGGTTAATAGTTTTTTAACATGAAACTTTTTTCTGATCACTGTTTGGAACTAAAAGATGAAACTATACAAAAATGGGGTCATTGGTATTTATATATAATTCTAAAAGTATAGAAACTATCATAAAATAATATGCACAAAAACACTCCCTATTCATTTCTTCCATTTGAATCCTCACACTCACATTGTTGAGAACTAAAAAAAGGGTCTAAAATATATTTACACATAAATACTATCGACCATCAAATGAGGTAATTGTGATCATGTTTTTTGAACAAGTTCCAACATGAATTTGGTTTAATGTCTCTGTATGAAGCTCAATTAGCCTGTTACTAAATCCAGGTTGCTTTGGCACTGGAAGGTCTGTGATCTCATTGTGAAGCATCGAAAGAATCGTCGATATATTTGGTCTGTCGTTTGCAAATTCTTGAACACACAAAAGTCCCACATGAATGCACCTTGAAACTTCAGTTTGATAATGGGATTCAAACATGGTTTCATCTATCAAAGCTAGAGAACTATTCTCAATCCATAGTTTCCATGCCTAAAGGGACAAACAAATGATGTCAAACGGAAGTAATGAATAGAGATACTGTAAATTTGATGAATATACACAAACTTACAAATCCTAGAAGGCTCAAGGAATGTTCGCTGCCATAAAAACTTGTGTTTTTTCTTCCACTAATAATTTCAAGTAACAAAACGCCAAAGCTAAAGACATCTGATTTTTCTGAGAATTGACCATTCATCACATATTCGGGTGACATGTAACCACTGAATTTAGAAAGAAAAAAAATCATTAGTCATCATATTATATTTGGATTATAAGCATAAATGATACACTTCAAAAAAGAAAACTTACAAAGTGCCGACAATCCTTGCAGTTTTTGCTTGAGCTTGATTGCTGTAATAAACTCTAGCAGTACCAAAATCTGAAATTTTGGGATTAAAATCTCTGTCTAGTAAAACATTACCAGCTTTGAGGTCTCTATGAATGATTTTTAGCCTCGAGTCTCTATGAAGATATAGGAGCCCTCGAGCAATTCCTTTGATAATGTTGAATCTTTTTTGCCAATCTAAACCTTTTCTTTTGGTTGAATCTGCATTTTTAGTTTCAAAACATATAACTCAAATGATTGAGTAGAATTTGTGAAGAAGATAATTAGAAGCCTAACCAAAAATAATGGAATCCAAACTTCCATTAGGCATGAATTCATAGACTAGCATTCTTTCTTCTCCTTCCACGCAACATCCAAAAAGCTGCACAAGATTTCTATGTTGTAGTTTAGAAATGACCTTCACTTCATTTATAAATTCTTCATATCCTTGATTAGAGACTCTTAATAATCTCTTTACTGCTATTTCTTGTCCATTTAACAATTTTCCCTAAAAAAAGAAAAAAGTACATTCTCTTGGTTACATGCTTCCAATTAATCAATGACAAGAACAAAATATATACCTACTTTGTATACTGGACCAAAGCCACCCTGTCCTAACTTGTTACATAACTCAAAGTTGTTTGTTGCAGTTGCCAACTTTTCAAAATCATAAAGAGGCAGCTCCTCCAATTTAACTTCATCTTCAATCATATCTTCCCTTCTCAACTTCCAAATCTTCTCCTTTTCCTTAGAAGTCATAGTTGACCTGCTCTTTTCTGTTATATTTAATAAGCTATCAACAGTTACATATCTATTTTAAAATGAGAATGAAATTGACAAGAATTATGTTAAAGAAAAATGTAGCTAAGCTATTTGTTACTACCTTGTTTGCGAGTCTTCCATCTGCACCAAATATATGTCACAATGAAGAAGATGATCAAAATTATTGGTAGCACTATGGCTATAATAGTTCTTTTTACATCTTCTGTGGATAAAAACGATCATATTAATGAAATTCAGTTAGGAAACTCAGTAAAAATTAAGGGAAAGAAAAAAAAAACTAAAGAATACTTGTACGATCCAATTCTGCATATGCTAATCGAAGGAAAAGATCAGCTCCACCGGCCTCAAACATTTGTATATCGATTAAGTCGCCACTCCAAAGCATACAACGAATGCCATTATCAAAGGCATAGGCTTTACACGAACAATTCCCCAAGCACATGGCTCTACAATCATCTAATGAAGCAAGTGAATCAGGCCACTCTGCAAAAAAAGGAATTTTAACCATTTCCAATTGAAAAAACCCATCTTGTTCCTCAGTGCTTGTGTTGTTGGACTTCTCACATTGCAGTTGCTTCTTTCTCACGCATCCTCCCCTCCAATTTCCTTGATTCCATTCATGTTCATGCTTTGGTTTAAACCCTTTTAAACAATTACAAACAGGAGAGGCTTTTGAATTACAGATCCCATATGCACCACAAGCACCATAGTAATCACACTGCGATTCTAGAGCCGACCAATCAGGCATTAAACGCTTCTTCCCAACACCATCAAAGTATGTTTCTTGCAAATTTCCCAGTGAGTTTAAAAACAAGAAAGCAAAGCCTTTCGCCTCATAATTAACGACGGAAAGAGAGTAAGTTTGATCTTCAATTACGAGGTTATATCCAGAGAGGTAAATAGGATCCATAAGGGGTATTCCGATAAAACTTCGACCGTTCCACGGACCAGAGCGCCAATACGCGTTATGGCCATTCCAAATAACAGCTTCAGGAAGATTGTGAACATGCAGCCCCACAGAGAAGTTTCCAATGGAAGGATCAGAAGGATTGCTCCATGAGGTAAGTACAACCTTCTGTTTAGTTCTTGTGTTTGTCATAATTTTCATTGAAGGCAAGAATTTGTCACAAGGGTATTTGAAACTCTCCCATATAACCGTATTGAAAGCACTATCTACCAAAACAAGGTTGCCAGAATCTAAAATCTGGGCACTTGTGTTGGTAGCAGAGGAAGAAACATTTGAAGACCAGAGAACGGTGTGGTTTCCGTCCAAGACGACAAGATTCCCATCCGAAGAAATTGTGAAGATCCCAGAATTAGTTTCTTTGAGAGGGTTGTCTCTGTTGGCCACCCACACTATAGTTTGTGGAGAGATTTGCTTGAACCAAATTCCGACATATCGGTTTGTCGAGTTGGGAGGTGTGAAGAACCCCAATTCAAAGGAACTATCATTGGAAATTATGGTTGCAGGGTCTTTGATGAAATTTGTTGATGTGATTGTATCTCTAAGCCCAAAACTTAATCTTGAACAGAAACATAAAAATGAAAGAAGCACAGAAAGAAGACATGAAAAATTTGGATACATTTGGAGTTTCATGTCTCTCTTTACTTTTGGGGAAATAAACTGTAAAAACAGAATCTTATTTTGGATCTGCAGACTCTTCAATCAGCATCTTCCTATTGGATCCAGCAGGTTGTCAAATATCTCAAAGTCAACTGCACCTTTTTTTTGTTATTTTTTATGTTTATTATTATTTTTTTTAAATCATGTTATTTTTTAATTGGTAGGGTATGAAGTTATATAATTTTTTTTAATTTAAGTGGTTACATCCAGCATAATAAAATTTTGTAGTCGTTTTAAAATTTAATGTTTCACATTGTTTTCAAATGGTAGTTTATTTCTGGTTTTCTTTTTCTTTTTTGGAAACTATTTCTGTATCACCAACTAAGTGCTGGTCAATTGACAGCTTTTTTTTTTTTAGTTCATTATTTGAATTTTGACGGAGTTGAATTTCTGTATCATATCACCAATTTTCCTTTCATAAGAAACTTACCCATGATTTTTTATATTTAGCAACTAAGGGGAGTGGGAGAATTAATATTAATGGATTTTATATAGTTTTTATATCGTCTCGCCAAGGATTTTTTTACAAACTAAGATAGTATTTCAACTACTTAAAAAGCATTAATGGACAAGTATCAGCAGTAGAAGTCTTAGGTTCAAATATTCCTATCTTAAATAAGGTTGGATGTACCATAAAAACTTTAACATATGCACAAGTTGGACATTTTCACATTCTCCAGTTGTTTAAGCTTTTATTCATTTTCTTCCTTATCTTGTTGATTACAACTCAGAAGGAATTGGACGAGAGAAATAGAAAATTACAAACAAACAAACTTGATCAATAACAACTTTGATGTCAATAGAAAAATTTGAGGACAAGAAAAACATGTAGCCTCTTAGAAGCGGAACATTATACACTTTAATTACTACCGACCAATTAAAGTGGTATGTGTAACATTATTTAAAGAATAGTTATCCACACATTGCAGCTGAGAAGATGAGGAGCTACTCTCATGAAGTTGTCTACCAATGAAGCTAGGCTGTTTGGGAATGGGAAGATCTATGATTTCACTGTTGAGCATTGAAATGATGGACAGCATATTTGGTCTGTCATTTATAAATTCTTCCACACATAAGAGTCCCACTTGGATGCACTTTACAATCTCAGATTGGTAGCACGATTCATATATTGTTGGATCAATCAAAGAAATAACATTATTCTCAATCCACAGCTTCCATGCCTGAAACCGAGTTAATAAGAAAATTGTTAGACAACGTAATGTTATAATCATGAATTTGGAAGTTAGCAAGTTTCTTTTTTCGGTAGACATACAAATTCCAATAAGCTCAAGGAATGTTCGTGACTGTAAAATCCTGTATTTCTTCTCCCACTTATAACCTCAAGTAATAAAACTCCAAAACTAAATACGTCTGATTTCTCTGAAAATTGACCTTGCATAGCATATTCAGGTGACATATACCCACTACATTTCATGAAAGAATCTCGTAAGTTGCATGATAATAGTATTTAATCAAATTAATATAAAATGGTGAATGATACTTACTAAGTTCCCACGACCCTTAAAGTATTGGCTTGCACTTCATTACCACAAAAAATTCTAGCCATACCAAAATCAGAGATCTTAGGATTCAAATCATTGTCTAACAAAATATTACTGGCCTTTAGATCTCGATGAATGATTTTCAATCTTGAATCTCTATGAAGGTAAAGGAGACCACGAGCAATTCCATCAATAATATTAAATCTTTTTCTCCAGTCTAGAAGTTGTTGTTTAATTGAATCTACAGGTAAAGATTTTAATTGTAGTTAGAGATATATGTTCGAAAGCAAATATAAGTCTGAAACATTGTATAAAAATATCTAACCAAAGATGAACGCATCCAAACTTAAGTTTGGCATGTACTCATAAATTAACATCTTCTCTTCTCCTTCAATGCAGCAACCAAGAAGCCGCACAAGATTCCTATGCTGCAGTTTCGAAATGACTCTCACTTCATTTATAAATTCTTCATAGCCTTGGTCAGAAGCTTTTGAAAGCCTCTTTATCGCTATTTCATCTCCATTTGTTAGTTTTCCCTAAACGCATAATATTATTTTCAGAACCACATGCTCATCAACAAAATATAATATGTATACCAACACAATTACTTACCTTATATACTGGCCCAAAGCCACCTTGTCCAAGTTTGTTATTTAAGTCAAAGCTGTTTGTAGCAATTTCTAGCTCCTCTAAATCATAAAGAGGCAACTCCTCAAGTTTAATTTCATCGTCAATCATATCATTTTTTTTCTGCTTCGAAATCTTCTCCTTTTTGCTAGACACTATATTTTTCTTCTTTACTGTAAGACATCAAATGTTACACTAAGCTAGCAGTGAACTATATAAATTTTATTAATAAATAAATAATTTCAGTCCAATCATAATTTAGTGAAAACAAGAGACCTTCAAGGAAGTGCATCCAAAGTTTCATATTAGCTAAGTAAGAGGAAGATGTAGGTATATAAGCAAGGGACGTCTTCATTGATATGAAGTCTTTTGGTTGATTTATTTGATTTATATGATTTTCTTATGTGGTTCATTCCTTGTTTGTAAATTCACATTATTGTGTAAATCTTTCCTTATTCTAGCCAGCCTAGGGTTTTCCTATATAAGAAAGGCAAATGTAACATTTTAAAAATATCGATTACAATAAAATAGAACTTATTTCTATTTCTCTCAAAATCGACATGATATCAGAGCTTGGTTCAATCCATTAAAAATATTGTAGCCGCTCGATCTTTAAAGCAGCAGTAGCCGCCACCGCCCCTTACACCGGTGATTGTCACTGCCACCTCTTACATCGACGAGTTTTCAAATCTATCGGGTATCACGTCCTTGAAGTCAAATCTATCGAAGCAATCCAAAACGAAGAAAAATACATCTATGAGAATTTTTAGTGACCCGACCAGTACACTCACGAACTTGGGAATTCTCCATACGTATGTGACGGATTTTTTTTTGTTTCTTAGATCTGCATATTTGAATTGTGGCTCAACAACAGACACGTGCAATTTTATATAATTGATGGCATAGGTATTTGGTACCCACTCCTTAATTGTAATTTTATAAGATTGCTCTGACTCACATATTTGAGTTCTGTGGTACCCACCACCTTATTTGCTTTGAAATAGCAAATTTGAATATTGACCTACTTGCATTTGAATGTGTGATGCCCAGTGAACACTTAGTATACACAGTGGCTGAATGTTTTTTCTTGTGCACATAGGGTTTTATTTCCTATTTTTTTCAAACAATACATATAAACCAATCACTCAACTTATCTCAACTAGTGGTTACCAAAATAGACATGTGACCCAAACCAACGACAACCAGATCTTCGTTGAGTGTTGCTCTTATAAGCAATATTTGATAAAGGTCAAGTTGTCATATTGTTTGGCTCTCCGTGCCAACTAGGTGACTATCATAGTTGAATTTTATAGTTGTTTGAGTTTATGTGGATTGATTTTTGGGCGTCTTAATATCTCTTTTTATTGGAATACTTGAGGCTTAAGTTTTAATGGAAGAAGACAAATACTCGATAAATAAAGATTTTGGCTCTCTTAATAGTCAGTTTACTTCGATTGCTAAGATTGCTAATTCTGATGTTACTAAAGCAAGTTCTCTGAGTCACGAGCAAGTTCATCAAGTCTTGAAATTGCTTAATGCAATGACGTCATCTGGTATTCCTTGTGTTTCTTTGGCACAATCAGGTAATTATCCTCTAGCTTTATCATGTCTTAATTCATCTCCATGGATCATCGATTATGGAGCATCTGATCACATGACTAGTTCATCCCAAATTTTTACCTCATACACTCCTTTATATTCTAAAGAAAAAATTAGAATTGTCGATGGAAGTTTCACTTCTATTGCAGGAAAAGGAACCATTTTCTTAAATAAAACCTTGACTTTAAAATCTGTTCTCCATGTACCTAAACTAGCCTGCAACCTGTTATCTGTTAGTAAGATTTCTAAAGATGCTAACTGTCGTGTTACTTTCTTTCCCACTTACTGTATTTTTCAGGATCAAGGGTCGGGTGAGATGATTGGACGTGCTAGAATGCTAGATGGTCTCTACTATTTCGAAGAGGAAGCATCTGGTAATAAAAAAGTTCAAGGTTTAAGTAGTATTAGTTCTTCTCCTGTCAAAGAAACTATTTTACTTTGGCATCGTAGGCTAGGTCATCCTAGTTTTTTGTATTTAAAATATTTATTTCCAGACTTATTTAAAGGAATTGATTGTTCAAGTTTTCATTGTGAAGCATGTGTCTTTGCTAAAAATCATCGAAATACATATTTGTCAAAACCTTATAAAGCCTCAAAACCGTTTTACTTAATTCATAGTGATGTTTGGGGTCCGTCTAAAATTTTGACTAATAATGGAAAAAGGTGGTTTGTTACATTTATTGATGATCATACACGTTTAACTTGGGTTTATTTGTTAAACAAAAAATCTGAAGTTCAAGATGTCTTCATTCGATTTTACAATATGGTTGAAAATCAATTTCAAACTAGAATAAGCATTGTGACAATGGGACTGAATATTTTAATGAAATTTTGGACAATTTTTTTAAAGATAAAGGGATATGTCACCAATCTACATGTAGAGATACTCCCCAACAAAATGGAATTGCCGAGAGAAAAAATAGACATTTAATGGAGGTTACTCGTGCAATTATGATTTCTATGCATGTTCCCTCTTATTTATGGGGTGACGCAGTTCTTACAGCTGCATATCTTATCAATAGAATGCCATCTAAAATTTTATCTTTTAAACTCCTCTTGACTTCTTTAAAACGTTCTTTCCCAATGTTAGGTTATACTCAGATTTACCAATTAGAGTTTTTGGGTGCATTTCCTATGTTCACCTTCCTCAATTTGCTCGGTCCAAACTTGAACCTCGTGCAACTAAATGCATTTTTCTGGGCTATATCGCCAATAAAAAGGGATATCGTTGCTATGATCCTTTCCATAAAAAATATTTTGAAAGTATGGATGTCACTTTTATTGAGCATGAATCATTTTTTAACCAAAATTTGCTCAGGGGGAGAATTTTAACATTGAAGAAAATTTATGTGAACAATCATCTCCTCTTAAAATTATTTGTCCTAACAATGTCAGTCCTAGTCCTGTTATGCCAAATGTAGAATGTTCTACTTTAGGGGGAGAAACACTATTGATCAATCTCCCCAGTGTTTTAAAAAGCCCAAGGCGCATTAAGGCGCAATGGGCCTCTGGGGCCTGAGGCGCAAGGTGCACCATAAGGCGCGGGCTTTATTACATCGGGCGCACTATATAAAAAACAAATTTTTTTTTTACATATATGTGTTGTGTATACACATTTCCATAGACAAATGAAGTTTTAACCAAGAATAATATACAAAACATACATTATATTTAACTATTAACCTTCATTTCATGGAAAGATGAAGTTTAACTAAGAATATATACAAAACATACATAAGATTCAACTATTAACCTTTCATTTAAGTGAATGTTGTCTTTGTGAGTTGAAGAATTAAGTTATTTAAGGTATTGAAATATCTTGAATTAGTTATCTTGCGCGTTGAATGACCTAGTACGGGGATCTCACAAAGGATAAAGGTGAAAATATGAAAAAATATAAAGAAAATAAAAAAGCCCCCAAGGCGCGCGCCTTTTGGGCGCCCGGGGATTCACGTAAGGTGCCAAAAGGTGCACGCCTAGCCTTTCCAGGCGAGGCGCAAGAGGTGCGCCTTGGGCCTAGACGCGCCTAGGCGCGAGCCTAACAGGGCTTTTTAAAACACTAAATCTCCCTGATCACATTCCTGAGCTTCAGGTTTATACTAGGAGGACACCTATTCAAAATAGTACGGATCAAACAGTGGACTTGTCAATGCATCAATCTGATTCCCTGACAAATGATACTGAGCAATCAGGTAGTCCTTCTTCTTCTAATCTTGATCGTGATATTCCCATAGCTCAAAGGAAGGGAGTTCGTAATTGTACGAAATACCCAATTGCCAATTATATGTCATATCATAGGTTGTCTGATAACCATAAGGCTTTTACCTCAAGGATAACTGACCTTTTTATCCCAAGGAACATACATGAAGCCCAAAATGACTTAAACTGGAATTTAGCAGTTATGGAGGAAATGAAGGCACTCAAACAAAATTGTACATGGGAAGTGGTAGAAAGACCAAAGAACAAGAAAACAGTTGGATGTAAATGGGTATTCACCGTAAAATGCAATGCAGATGGTAGTATTGAAAGGTATAAAGCCCGACTTGTCGCTAAAGGCTTTACTCAGACCTACGGTATTGACTACCAAGAAACATTCGCTCCTATTGCTAAGATCAACTCGATTCGAGTACTTCAGCTAGATGTGAAAAATGCATTCCTCAATGGTGATCTTAATGAGGAAGTGTTTATGGATTTGCCACCTGGATTCGAAATTAAACTTGGAGTTAACAAAGTTTGCAAACTGAAGAAGGCTTTATATGGCCTCAAACAATCTCCAAGGGCATGGTTTGAACGGTTTAAGAATGTAGTTAAAAGTTATGGGTTCTCTCAGAGTCAAGCAGACCATACTATTTTCTACAATTATACTGGAAATAGCAAGATCGTTGTCCTAATAGTATATGTCGATGATATTATCCTTACCGGCAATGATGAAGTTGGGATAAATGAATTGAAGAAGAAACTAGCATTTGAATTCCAAATCAAAGATCTTGAAACATTGAAATATTTCTTAGGGATGGAATTTACCAGATCAAAGCATGGTATTCTTGTCAATCAAAGAAAATACATTCTTGACTTGTTGAAAGAAACAGGCTTACTTGGGAGTAGAACAACAGATACTCCCATTGAGCCAAATGTGAAACTACAAGCAGCATCTAAAGAAGAGGTAAAAGATAATGAGAGATATCAAAGACTTGTGGGAAGATGATAAGGTTGGGCCTAGGACTCGATTGTGCCTAGGACTCGATTGGGCCTAGGGCTCTATTTAGCCATTACTTGGAGAATAAGTTAGTATTTTGTTATAAATAGAGTGGGTTAGGTTAGGGTTTAGACATCCAATTGTTAAATGAGTTATTGAGTGATTTATTGTAAGGGCTCAAGAGATTCTCTTGAGAAGGGAGGTTCCAAGTTCCTATCAAAACTTGGTTTATCTTTATTCTTTTATCTTTTGATATAATATAGATCCTGGATCATATCAATTGGTATCAGAGCCGTTCGATTCTTGGTTGTAGAGATGGATCACGAGGTTCTTCGTTTCATTCAAGAAAAGTTGCAAAGTTTGATGGTAGACTTGAAAAAAGACCTCAGAGAAGAGGTAGCTTCTCTAAAAAAAGAAATTAGAGAAGACCTAAAGGAGAGTTTCAATGACCTAAAACGATGTTTTAGGGAGGAAATTAGGTTGGAAAAAACAATGACGGCTAGGGTTTTGACCCCGCCACCACCGCCTCCTCTCCGCCGCCTCTGCCTCGCCACCGCCACGGCTTTGCCGCTGCCGTTGCCCCTACCTCCGCCGCCATCACCAACCCCACCGCGCGGCTGCTGCCCGCCGCCGCCACCATCGCCGCCACCACCTCTAACATCGCCGCCGCCATCTCCGCCGTCACCACCTCCGACTGCCGCGCCACCACCACCAGTGTTGCTGCTACGCCATCGCCACCACCTCCGCACCGCCGCTTCCACCATCGACGCACACACACTGCTGCTGCGAAAAAAGAAAGAAAAAAAAAAAAAAAAAAAAAAACCAACAATTTTTATTTTTCTATTTTTTGTGTATGCCCACCTTGAGGACAAGGTGCTTTAAAGGGGTGGGTATTGATAAGGTTGGGCCTAGGACTCGATTGGGCCTAGGGCTCTATTTAGCCATTACTTGGAGAATAAGTTAGTATTTTGTTATAAATAGAGTGGGTTAGGTTAGGGTTTAGACATCCAATTGTTAAATGAGTTATTGAGTGATTTATTGTAAGGGCTCAAGAGATTCTCTTGAGAAGGGAGGTTCCAAGTTCCTATCAAAACTTGGTTTATCTTTATTCTTTTATCTTTTGATATAATCTAGATCCTGGATCATATCAGAAGACTTATTTATCTATCTCATACAAGACCAGACATTGCTTTTGCAGTAAGTATGGTGAGTCAATTTATGCATGTACCAGGTCATAATCATTTTCAAGCAGTTTACAGAATCCTGAGATACTTGAAAGGAACTCCAGGAAAAGGCATATTGTTTCAGAAAAGTAAAAATTTCAATATTTAAATATATACTGATGCTAACTGGGCTGGAAGCACTACAGATAGAAGGTCTACGTCAGGTTATTGTTCCTTTATTGGAGGAAATCTAGTCACTTGGAGAAGCAAAAAACAGAATGTAGTAGCTAGAAGTTGTGCTGAAGCAGAATTCAGAGCATTAGCTCATAGTATTTGTGAAGGTATCTGGATAAAGAGACTTCTCGAAGAATTGAAGATTACCCAAGGAACACCTATGCGAGTTTATTGTGACAACAAAGCTGCAATCCAATTGCTCATAACCCAGTTCTTCATGATAGAACCAAACTTATTGAAGTAGATAAACATTTCATGAAGGAAAAGATTGACGCTGGAGTGATTTGCATACCGTATTTACCAACAACTGAGCAGATTGCTGATGTCTTGACTAAAGGGCTCCCAAAGTTGCACTTTAATCGATTGATTGACAAGCTGGCTATGAAAGATATATTTGCACCAGCTTGAGGTGGAGTGTTGATTTATTTGATTTATATGATTTCCTTATGTGGTTCTGATAAGGTTGGGCCTAAGGCTCGATTGGGCCTAGGGCTCTATTTAGCCATTACTTAGCCAATAAGTTAGTATTTTGTTATAAATAGAGGGGGTTAGGTTAGAGTTTAGGCATCCAATTATTGAATGAGTTATTGAGTGATTTAGTGTAGGGTTCAAGAGATTCTCTTGAGAGGGGAGGTTCCAAGTTCCTATCAAAACTTGGCTTATCTTGTAATTTGTTATCTTTTGATATAATCTAGATCCTGGATCATATCAATTGGTATCAGAGCCGTTTCGATTCTTGGTTGTAGAGATGGATCAAGAACAACAAATTCGTTTCATTCTAGAAGAGTTGCAAAGTTTGAGGGCCATGATTTCTTCTCATAGAAAAGAATTTAGAGAAGACCTAAAGGAGAGTTTCAATGACCTAAAACAATGTTTGAGGGAGGCAATTAGGTTGGAAAAAACAATGACGGCTAGGGTTTTGACCCCGCCACCACCACCTCCTCCGTAGCCGCCACCGCCTCTGCTGCCGCCGTTGCCCCCACCTCCGCTGCCATCACCAACCCCACCTGCGGCACTGCTGCCGCCGCCGCCACCACCACCAGTGTTGCCGCTACCGCCATCGCCACCACCTCCGTCACCGCCGCCTCGACCACCGTAGCGCCGCTGCCGCAATCGCCACTGCTGCCGCCGGAAAAAAAAAAAAAAAAAAAAAAAACATTTTTATTTTTCTATTTTTGTGTATGCCCACCTTGAGGACAAGGTGCTTTAAAGGGGCGGGTATTGATAAGGTTGGGCCTAAGGCTCGATTGGGCCTAGGGCTCTATTTAGCCATTACTTAGCCAATAAGTTAGTATTTTGTTATAAATAGAGGGGGTTAGGTTAGAGTTTAGGCATCCAATTATTGAATGAGTTATTGAGTGATTTAGTGTAGGGTTCAAGAGATTCTCTTGAGAGGGGAGGTTCCAAGTTCCTATCAAAACTTGGCTTATCTTGTAATTTGTTATCTTTTGATATAATCTAGATCCTGGATCATATCAGGTTCATTTCTTGTATAGTATTTCCTTGTTTGTAAATTCACATTATTGTGTAAATCTTTCCTTATTCTAGCCTGGGGTTTTCCTATATAAGAAAGGCAAATATAACATTTTAAAAATATCGATTACAATAAAATAGAACTTATTTCTATTTCTCTCAAAATCGACACTTTTAAATAAAGGATTTATGCTCAAAACGGACAATATCAAACCAATATAATGATATGTGAAAGTTGTTGTCCCTGCAAGCTATAAGCTAGAGAAAAGTGAAAAGAAACACATGGTGGGTGATATATGTTAAAGTAAAATTCGATCCACTTATAAAAATAAATACTGAGGTTTCTTTACCATGTTTGCGAGCTTTTTTCCATCTCCAACCTAAGAATGATATGAGAATGATGAACATGATAAGCGTTGGTAGCCCTACGGCAATGATAATTCCTTTATCGTTCTTTTTATTATCTATGAATGAAATCAATAAAAAGACAATTAAAAAACAAGATTATTTTCAATGAGACAAAATTGCAATAAAAGTGTAAGAGAAGTGTCTACTTTTATGTAAATCTGCATAAGCCATTCGAAGATAAAGATCAGCACCACCGCTCTCAAACTTCTGTACATCAATCAAGTCATTTCTCCAATGCATGCAACCAAGAGTATTTGCAAATGCATAGGCATTACATGAACAATTTTGCAAGCACTCTTTTCTGCAATCATCCACTGAAAATGATGAATTATTAATAGACGACTCTGCAAAAAAAGGAACTTTGACCATTTCCAATTTCAAGAACCCATCTTCTTCTTTAGCACTGGCGTTGCACTTCAAATGCGTATTTCTCACACACCCATCAGTCCAATTCCCAGAATTCCATTCCTTTTCATTCTTTGGTCTAAACCCATCTAAACAACTGCAAACATGGGATGTTTTTGCATTACAGATCCCAAATGCCCCACAAAGGCCATACATATCGCATTCCGATTGAATTGCCGACCTACTAGGCTTCCATTGCATCTCTGTATAATCATAGTCCATATACCCGACATTCCCTTGAGAACTCAAAAAGAGGCAAGCAGATATTTGAACACCATCGTTGTATGTAATAGAGAGAGTGTAAGTTTGGCCTAAAAGTCTGATGGTAATTCCCAAGAGATAGACAGACATCATGTTGGGTATACCAATAAAAGTTTGACCGTCCCATGGACCAGACCTCCAATGTATGTCAAGGTGATTCCAAATGACAATTTCAGGAATATTATGAACATGAAGAGTTAAGGAAAAGTTACCCTTGGATGGATCAGAAGGGCTCTTCCATGAGGTTAGGCCGATATTCTCTTTTGTTGTTGAGTTGGTTACAAGTTTCATGGAAGGCAAGTATTTATCAGAAGGGTGATTGAAACTCTCCCAAATTGTCGCCCCTGAAGCAGTATCTTCCAAAACGAGTTTCCCTGAATCTAAAATCCGAGCCCTTGTGTTGTTGATTGCAGGAGAAGACACATTGGTTGACCAAATGGTGGTGTTTTTTGAATCTAACACTGCAAGATCCCCATTTTGAGAAACAGTAAAAAACCCAGCAGAAGTGTCATTAAGAGGGTTGTCTGAATTAGCCACCCATACTACAGTTCGTGGATACATTTGCTTGTGCTTGAACCAGATTCCGACATATCGGTTTGTAGAGTTGGGAGGTGTGAAGAACCCCAACTCGAAGTAACTGGAATTGGAAACTATGGTTGCAGGTTCTTGGATGAAATTGGTTGATGTGATTGTATCTTTGACCCCGAAGCTTAACCCTGAACAGAAACATGAAAATGAAAGAAGAAGAAGAAGAAGAAGCAGAAGAAGAAGAAGAGAAGATGAAGAATTGCAAATGGTTTGGGGATTCATGGGTGAGATTGATTGAAAATCCTGACAAGTTCAGGGAAGTGATAAGTTGGAGAAATGCCAAGTTGACTGCAATATCTCATAGGTAATATACCAAATGAAAGTCTTGCTTACATTTTTCTTTGCTTATTTGAACTTAGAAGTTTATCTTGTACATTTCAAAGCCTCCATTTTTTACTTTTCTCGATAGCTGCAATTTTCTCTTCCAGTAATCGTTCATTTAATGAATTCCAAAGTAGAAAAAATAATGTGGAAACAGTGTAAGAAAGAGACGGGACTTAGTAAGTTTGAAATACCAGCAGTGTGCAATTCCAATGGATGGCTATGTCAAGTGGGCAAGCAAGCGTGGTATAACGCACTAATTTATACGGCTCGGTCAACGCCGCCATTGAGACTCACCCAACTTGCGGTCAAGGCTCCTCGCTCGGCTCCAACGTGGCTTGGCTGCGAGGACGTGGCGGCTACGACGGCCACGAACCAACCCCACGGCGGCGCTGCAACTTGGCGCTAAACCCAAACGGCGTGAACACGGGCGGCGCTCGACGTACTCGCGGTGGCTACGAAAACAGGCGAGGCTAGTCACAAGGCCAAGGCGACGGATCTCGGCGTTCAGCGGCGGGGACAGTGTCGGCGGAACCCACCGGAGACGCGCGCGACGGCGGCGGCGACTCATCGGCACGGAGGGGCTTCGGAAACGAGGCTGAAAGTCGCCAAGCGAACGTGAACCCTCACGCTCCATCTCCATGTTTAATTACAAAAATACCCCGAGCTCCAAAATTACTCAATTAACCTTTAATCCTTTACATGTTTCCTTGATGTAATTGACCAGCTATTACAAATAATGTTTTGTCTTTTCTATTAAATAATCGCATTACAAATTATTATTAAAACATAAATTTTTTAGGAAATTTTGCCTTAATAGAATATTTTATATTATATTTATAACACAATTTTTAAAATAATTTGTGTGTAGCACATAATTTTCTATTACTATATAACTCAATCAGTAATAGAATATAATTTTCTATCAGCAATAGAACTCTTCAACTAGTGATAGAATGAATTTACGATCGATTGAATTCTATCACTAATAGAACATAAGCAAGTGATAAAACTCCTCAATTTAGATTTTTCTACTACAAATAAATTAGTTTTGATTTGTAGATAGAAATATTTAGTCATTTTTTTGTTATACATGTAAAATCTCCAATTTCTAATCACCTACAATAATTTTTCATTTATAACCACTCAAAATAATCTTTTTACAATTCCTCATCCAAACACCTCGGGGTATTATATAGAATTTTCTTCAATTATATTGGAGTAATCTTGTTAATTGTCAAGATTAATTATGTTAATGAAATTTTGATATTTGTCTCTTTTTTTTTCCACTCATGAAAAATCTCTTATTTTATATACACATTTTTTATTGTTTAAGTATTTCATTTTTTAATTTTTTCTTCTTCTTTAATTTTATGAGTTCTTGAAATTTAATAATTTTATTAACTTAAAAATATATTTTAAAAGAGATTTTTTTATAAATATTTTAGGGATTTTTATAAAAACTATCTTCTTTTTTTTAAAGAGATTTCAATATCACAATATTGGAGTAATTTAGTTTGGTAAACATACAAATTTGAGTAAACTTAAAAGCATGTTTGGTGAGGTAGAACCTGTATTTCATCTCCCACCCACTAATACTTTCAAGTATATAAGAACACAATTTAAGTTATCTTCAACCTTCAACTCATTATTTTCAACTTCCAATTCATCATTTCACAATACTCACATTTTCACCGTTTTATGTTCTTTTTTGACGGTCGAGAATCATTCCACCAAACCATTTTTCTTACAATTTCAGTAATTTTGTGTTTTTTCTTTACTTTTTCAAGTGGGTTCTTATAATTTGTAGGTAAAATTCGCAATATTTTTCGAATTTTACGAAGCCAATTGTGAATTTTAAGAGATTTATACTTTTTCTCAACATTTATTTTTGGTTGGTGTTGTTACGAAAGAAAATCGCATCACTATTTTATATTTCTATGAAACTTTTCATAAACAAGAATAAAGTATTTTTCTTTAAGATTCTATAAATTATTTTTAAATAAAAATATAAATTATGATCTTTGAAGATACTCTACCTTGTTATGTTAAAATCTCACGAACAATTATAATATATTTTTTATCTAATTAAATATTAAATCTAGTTGGTTGTAAATATTTTAATTTTAGTTGATTTTTTAATAGAAAATTTAATTTTGATAAAAGTCATGGATGACTCTAAAATTCAATTAATATGAGAAGCACAATAATCTATTAGAATGCAATTAATTAATTTATTATTTTCAAAGAATTTTTAGTCCATAAAATTAGAAATATTTTGTTCATAAGTGTATTAAATTTAGACATTTAATTAACCGTTGACCCAATTAGTTCCGATTTGACCTTTTATGTCTTTTAAAAATCGAGGAATCGCAGCCGCTTAAAAGTCGAAAATGATGACTTCGAACCTAACACCCCCTCTTAATTCTATTGGAAAATATGTTGCTTTTATTTGTAGGACGTGTCCGAAGGTGTAGTGTATGGCTAATTCAAACAACCCTCTGGCTGATCAACCTTCCATTGAATCTTATTTTAACACTTCATGTGGATCAAGGCCCACAAATTAAGGCCACGACAGACATTGGGGTTTTTATTTATTTAAAATGAATGATGGAAGAAATGAGAGAGAAATAGAGAAGTAAATGTTTGTCAAAGATTTGTTTTGGAGATCCACTTTTGGTGGGAACAAGCTCAAATTTTGACCACGTGTTCTTCATATGTTAGTCTTTAATCTAATACTTGTAGACTTCTTTTAGAATGTTAGGATCCGACCCAATTTAAGGTCTCAACCTAAGTCTTTAGTTTACATGAAAGTTTAGAAATTTGGGATATGCATAAGTAAAATCACTGTCAATTCCATAAACTTCAAGTAGCAAAAAAAGAATTTCAAAACAAAATTATAAAATAGAGTAGGAAAGGGTACCCATAAATTCAAATCATAAAAACATAAATCATGAGTGTATGAAATCATAACATGTCTGTAAAATGACATGCAGAACATAATGAAGTATGTTCTATGGTTATCTACAACTCGTCGGATCATCCATCTCGATACAACCTAGTAATACATGAGATAATCTACTATGAAAATTGTGAGTTTTATAAACTCAGTAAGGATTCTCACACTCAGAAAAAAGATATGCATCATGTCAAAAGCATCACAAACATGCAAGATCAACAACATAAATAAGGGGTCTACATAAAACTCGAACTTCTAGGCGAAAGGTCAGGAACCATGTCCTTAACACTACACCACTCGACAACAAACGCTAGACCTAAAATCCACGAGAGACCACAAATCTCTAAGATCACAATCTAGAATATCCACTGCATATGTCGAGGAACCCAACGAGTATAGAATTTTGGTAGCCTTCGAGACCACAAATCCAGCCAAGTCTTACATACTCACGATGATGATGGATCCAACATGCTTACCAATGGGTAACAAACCAAACCACATATCTAGAGAGACACCCTAGGCTACTAGTAAAAATTCGACAAGGCCGTGAGCCTGATCAACTAACCATCCACGAAAGTTTGGTGGCAAGAGACCACAAATCTTACATCGAGAGCATGTCGACTACAAACTATGCATGCACGTCCACTTACTAATATCCTTTATCTGGTCTCCATGTCTTGTTTAGGTCCAAACGAAGCACCAAGTTGTGCATCAAACGTTATGCAAGTCCACTTCGAAAGATAAAATTAATCAGCAAAAGTAAAAACTCATTCTCTTGAATTTGGTATGGCACAATTTCTTTCCAGTAATGAGAAACAATACTTTAAGGGCGTTGAAGCTTAGTACATATGTTCACCATTTTGTATTAATTTGATTAATATTGGTTAATGGTATTTTATCATGAACCTTTTTTCAAATCATTTTTTGGGACTAAAGGATTAAACTATACAAAATTGTGTCGATGACATTTATATATAATTCTAAAAATATAGAAACTATTATAAAATAATTATATGCATATATCGACACTCTTCACTCAATTCTCCCCTTTGAATCGTCGCGCACACAGTTGAAAACTAAAAAAATGTGTAAAAAATATTTAGACATAAATATGCTATCAAACTCTGCTCGAGCCTCTCCACTTTTTCAATGTAGGACAATTGCGAGATTTTAACATGCTCTCTCAAGATGGTGCCTCTTTTGGGTTCACCAATCTTGAATCGGATCTCAATTTCATTTTTATTTGGATTGATACCCGTTGGATTTTATGAGTTCAAATACCATATTAGATAATATGGATTTCCACCTTAAAACTAATTGATAATGAGAAACGTAACCATATCTCTTAAAAATACTTATTGAACTCTCCACTTTTTTAATCTAGGACAATTGTGAAATCCTAACAATTTGACACTAAAAGGTTGTCTGTAATCTCATTACGAAGCCTCGGAAGAATTGTTGATAGATTTGGTCTGTCGTTTGCAAATTCTTGAACACACAAAAGTCCCACATGAATACACTTCGAAACCTCTGTTTAATAATGCTAGAATTTTGATTATGTGCATAGATGGGGTAATTTGTGAGCATGGGTCTTTTTTTTAAACTTTTTGTCAAAATGGGTCGAATTAAAAAATAATTGCTGAAAAGGGTTGTGGCGTCTCTGTAAGAGACGCCACATGTGCTAAATTTGGTCAACGTTGTTTGTTTTGATCGGCCAAAAATCTCTCACAGTCAAAGTAGCCAAAATGGGACGGAAAATGGTGGAGGCGTTAGTCCCCACACCATCGCACCTTTTTTTGGGGAATTTTAACTGATTTTCTTTTTTATTATTTTTTTTTTTTGCTTTTCTGTTCTTTTTTCCCCTTATTTCGTTCCTTTTTTTCATTTTATTGTTTCGTTATTTTTTCATACTTCCTTTTCTTTTCATATATATATTTTTTAATTCTTTTTTAAATTAAAAATTATCTCAACCTTTTATTAAATCTAACTCTTAATAATATAAATGAGTATCCTAAAATTAATCCCTAAAAATATCATGTTTCTTCTAAAAAAAACTAACCCCTAATATTAATAAAATATAAATCAATATTTATCCAATTCTACATCAATTGAGTATCATTCTCAACAAAAAAAATTAATAATAATAATTGATCAATAATTTTTTTTTTTTTAAGAAACTAATACAATCTTAATTAATTATCTATTCTAAATACCAATTATTCAAATATCTTGATCTAATTTAATTATTTATTATAACCAATGACAACATAACTACTGTTAAGATTCTTTAAAAAAAAAGACTAAAAAAATATTTATTATAATTTAAATTATATTGATGTATAATATATTTAAATATCATTCTAAAAAAACGTAAATATCATCTTACATATTTCAAAAAATATATATATCTCATACATCCTTTAAAAAAAACCACCATACAATTTATTAAATGTAAATTTTTAATCAATCCTTAGAAATCATCTCACAAAAAATCACCTTACAAATTTGTTAAATATAGAATTCATCAATGTGTTTTTATATGGGATAAAACGTTCCTTTTTTGTTGACTAGTGTTTCTCATTTTTAATTAAATAGATTTTTTTTGGTAGTTTTATATCAAATTGAGCTTTCATTGTAATTTCAATTATCAATTAAATTATTTTTTTAATACAAAATAATAAATATTTTAAATATTATTAATAGTTTTGAAATTTAATTCTAATAAAAATATATAGAATTATTTTGTTAATTTATCTGACATTCTTTTTTAAAGTTTATAAATTTTTTAATTACCAGATTTAAACTATGACAATACATTTCACCATAAATATTTTAAGATAATTTTTTAATTATATTTAAAAATAAATGGCTCTTCTAAACTCCTTGAATGTGGATTTATCCCTTATAACTCTAACATAATAATAAATTATATATATACTAATAATAAATAAAAAATTATATATATTTAAATAAAAAATTTAAATAATCTCCACAAAAAAAAATTTAAATATGCATTTTTTAAAAAGAATTTAAACATGCATTTTTTTTAAAAAGAATTTAAACATGTATATTCATTTAGGCAGATTTGTAAAAAAAGATTAAAAAAAATAAATTGATCTCAGATAAAGGAAGAGAGAAAAGAAAAAAAAAATCAAAACAGAATTAAAAGAAGAAACAGGAAAGAAAAAAAAAAAAAAAAAAAAAAAAAAAAAAAAAAAAAAAAACTTATGTCCACTCACGGTTTCCTTGGCACATGTGTGGCAGATAATAAAAGGAATTGCGTCTCTTGTAGAGACGCAAAGACCCATTTATACAAAACTTTTAAAATTGGACCCATTTTTATAATAAATTTTAGAAAAAGACCCAATTTGACAAATTATCCGCACACATGATACACTTCAAAAGAAAACTTACAAAGTTCCCACAATCCTTGTGGTTTTGGCTTGAGCTTTTGGCTTGAGCTTCATTGCTGTAATATTCTAGCTGTACCAAAATATGAAATTTTAGGATTTGAGATCTCTACGAAGATATAGAGGCCTTGAGCAATTCATTTGATAATGTTGAATCTTTTTGGCCAATCTAAATTTTTTCTTTTGGTTGAATCTGCATATTTAGTTTCAAAACAGATAATTAATTATAAAATGTCATAAATAGAGATCATAAACTCTATTTTTTATTGATTCATGACAATTTTTAACTGTCATGAAAAAAATATTTATGACAATTTTATACCTGTCATGAATTATATTTTATGACATTTTTATTATATGTCATAAAAGGCTTACCATGATAGGGGATAATATAACATATCATAATTTTGAGATAATTGTCATGATAAGTCAACTATGACAATTAAAAATTGTTATAGAACGTCAAAATTGTAGTAGTGATTCAAATGATGGAGTAGAATTTCTCTAGAAGATAAGAAATGTAAAGTTGTTAGAAGCCAAACCGAAAATAATGGAATCCAAACCTCCATCAGGCATGTTCATTTCTATGTTGTAGTTTAGAAATCACCATTACTTCAATAGTAAACTCATCAAGCTATATTGTCCAGACATCTTTCAAAGCCTCTTTACTGCTATTTCTTGTCCATCTTCCCATTTTCCCTACAAATTAAAAAAGAAAAGATGAATAAAATTTCAATATATTTCTTGAACTCAGCCAACAAAATGAAAGAGGGCTTTGTTAAACTCGTTCGATAACATTTTTGTTTTTCATTCTCTATTTTTTATTTCTAGTTTGTTGATTTTTAGAATAAAAAACAAGAATATGGTGGATAACAATTTTTATTTCTTGTTTCTAAAAAAAAAAAAAAAAATCCTACCTTGAATTAGAACATGTATAAAATGGGGATGAGGTTTGATGTTGATCGTCAAGTTGCCAAGAATTCCATATGGAAGGAACTAAATAAAATAGAGAAATTTTAAAAGATGACAAACTCTAGAGTCTATCTCCACATTAGTTTAATATTGTCCACTTTGATATAAATGCTCATCACTTAATTTTTTGTTTCAACAAAAAAAAATTCAGATTAATGAAAATGTTTGTCCTCCCTTATAAACTCATGATTTACCTCTTATTTAACTACGGATAAATTGTACTTTGCTTGTATTCTCAACAATAAAAAAATGAATAAAAACCGAGTGAGTCAGTGGCGCAATGGTTTCATTGTAAACCAGTTCAACAGTAGTGTTAGAGGGTTGATCCCCGAAGATTGGTATTTGTCCCCCTCCTCGTTATGTACTAAAAATAAATAAATAAATAAAAGAAACTCTTTTTTATTTTCTAGCTTAAGAAAAAAGATCTGTTAGTAAACAAGTCTATTTGTCAAATAGGCTCCTTAATTATTACTTGATTCTCTAATCCTCTAACAAAAGTAATAGATGCAGGGGACTAATATGAAGGTGTAAGAACCCGACCCTAAATACGGTCCTAAACCTAGGTTCTCACTCAGCATGCAAGTTAAATATTTCATCAAGCGGTTTAGTGCTCATATTTAAAACCTTTAAAAACTTTTAGAACGGGGAATGCTTAAAACATAATCAACAGTTTTGTTTAAGAAAACCAACGAAGTAAAACAAGCCTGGCCAGTATATATATAAAACATTCAAAACAGTTCAAACAACTTTTAAATAATGTTTCCCTTAGGACTCCTGTCCATCTACATGCTGAACAAATATGCAAACAATAAAGACAGTGTGCCGCGCTCCCCATGATCAATCGGCTCCCTCCGCTTAAGCGTCCCGGTGTTGTCTCAAGTTACACGGTGGAAAGCCACAGAATAAGGGTGAGTATAAACATACTCGGTAAGAATCCGACCGGGTACAATACGATACTTCAATCATCTAGCACCCTAGTATACATGTAAATGGGCATACCAACACGGATCATAGCTCAAATGAGCTTACAAGGCGAGAATCTGGAATCCTCGGAAGTCTCTTTCTTCCGGCCTAATGATTGGCTCTCATAACCAATCCCGGGACATCTCCGAGGGTCTTTCTCCTCGGCCAATTGATCACTCAAAAAACCGATCCCAAAGATGTCCGACACCCTCGAGGGTCTTTCTCCTCGACCATATGATCGACTCAAAAGCCAATCCCAATGGGTGTCCTCAAGGGCCTCTTACCCTCGCTTATAACTGGACTATCGGAGAGTACCCGAAGTCCGGCTCTAAACAGAAGGAACTGTGTACTCACGAACATTAGCCCGGGAGCTCTCCGAACCGGCGACTAAAGCGTGTGCGCGCGACACCGCGCATGCTCTTCTCGCAACCGGCGTAAATGCGGGGCCTAAGGCAAACTACGCGGGCTGTACGCATGCCTAAGACTCGGAAACGGTGTCACCGAACACGAGGTGCGAGGCCCTCGGCACTCATCTGTGCGGCTGTACCACCGACTGAAGCTAAGAACCGCCAAGGCAGGCTTGCACCGTTGGCGGGGTTCCGCTCTAGCAGGCTACAAACTAGGCTTATGCCGATGTGGTAGCTAAATCCACATCGGTGCCGGGGAAGCAATGTACGTTATGCTTCGCTCTACTCCCGACCGGTGGGGACAAGGTGCGTTATGTCCGCTCTCACCTCTAGATGATGACACCCTAACACACTAGCTAGAGTATAGAGTAAACGATTCCTCGGCTAAACATACATAATCATCATCAATCATACATAACCTAGCATGATACTACGAACTTAAAGCGGGAATCTCAAGCATGCTTTGGGAGAACAATTCTAGCATGGCACTAACATGTACAAACAAGCAAACATGCTAGCGGGAATGCAATCACAAGTCGTCATCCTATCCACTAATCATGTCCATAAAAGTAAACATGCATATAAGGCACATTCAAGAAAGCATCGCAGGTCCACACAACCACGGTAAGGAATCCTTACCGAAACGAGCGAAATAACCTTCACACTCTAATAATGACCTCGAGCTTTAAAGCGAAACCGAGCAACCTAAGCATTTTAATAAAAACAACCTAATTAAATAAACAATGCCAACAACCTTTAGGGCCCAAAGGAAAAGTCTCGGAATTACCGATCGAGAAGACACAAGGCCACGCCCCAACCCGCACGGCAAGGCAGGCTGTCCGTCGCCAGCGATGACAAGCAGGTGCGCTGGGCCTGGCGGCGCTGCACCGGCGCTGGCGCTGGCGCTGGCGCAGCTGCACCGGGCGCTGGCGCCGCTGCTGGCGCTATCGGCGCGCTGCTGCGCGTCTTGGCGCTTGGCGGGGAAGGGCGCGCTGGCGCTGGTTGCGCGCGATCGCGACGAGGGAGAGCGGCAGCGCGCGGCGGGCGGACGCGACGAGCGCGGCGGCACGCACGCAGACGCGGATGGTCTTTGGCGCGCGCGCGCGCAGCGGGCGACAGCGTCGCGGAGGCGAGGCAGGGCGACGCGCGCGCGCGGTGCGCGCGCGCGTCGGGCGGTCTCGTGCGGAACGCGCGACGCGCGTCTGGGCTGGCGAGGCGGCGGCGGCCGGCACGCACGCTGGGCATGGGGTGTCTTTGCGGCGGGCGGCGTGGTGGGCAGTGGCCGGGCGCGACTCGTGCGCTGAGGCTGACGGCTGGCCGCTTTGCTGCGCTGCTGCGGTGCAATGGTAGCCTGTGCGCTGGTGCGCTGAGGTGGCGGTGAGCGGGGGTGCGGCTAGGGCGGCTAGGGTTTCTTGGTGAGGTCGGCTAGGAGAGAGAGAGAGAGAGAGAGATTTTCCCAAAACAAGGGAATAGGATTTTCTTTCCTTTTCCTAATTTAAATGGGTCTAAAATCCCTTCCAAGGCTTTCTCTTGGGTCCCAAGCTAAAGAAATTCTTTTCTTTTAACTAAACCTTCTTTTTCTAAAAACTCCAATTTCACCATTAGGGCAAGGGTTCAAATCCCAATGGGACCAATTAAATTCCAATTAATTTTGCTATCAACCTAATGTCTCCGAACTTCTAATCAACTAACCCAAACTCCTTGGGTCTTGCAACCAACATTAATCAAGTCTCAACGAAGGCCGGCCGAATGACCACAAGCCCCGAAAATCCTCAACCTCGACCGGGAGCAAAATACCAAAATACCCTTAAAGGTTAAAAAGCTCTAACGGCCCATCCGAACATCCGAATAATGACCCAAATCACCTGGTACCCAAATAGAAAATCGGGCCGTTATAATACTCCTCCTTTTAAGACTTTCGTCCTCGAAAGTCCTAAGACGAAAACAACTCTAGAAAAACTCCACCGGTTCTTAACCAACCAAGCTCCCTCAAAAAGACAACACAAATCCTTCTTTGAAACCGAACCCTCTTGGGTTCCCAATGCTCCAAGCCCAACAGACACCGAGTCCGCCACTTAACTATCTCAACCAAAACTCGAACTAACACTCGAGCTTTCAAGAAAACATGCGATAACTAGTCGGTGAGCCACATCCTCCGACTCGCACCAACTCTCAAACGGTCTTACGACTCTAGGGCTCACTTATCCATGCTAAACCAACTTGGAACGCCTCTCTACGGTGCTACTCTCAAAGAAACTCGTGAACGGGTCACAAGCCCTAAAACTCAACGCCACGCTCCGGCAGAACATCTCTCGAATGCTCATAGTTGTTATCAAACACCTTTCTACCCTTCACCATGCCGACCAAACAATCAACCTCCCGGTTTTAAGAAACTAAACGGCCTACTCATACTTCGCAAAGTGACTCGCGAACCCTACACCGTAAGAACCCAACCGGTTGCCTACAATCTTTAACGAAATCCAATTCGAACCACCAACCGGGTGACTGATCCCTAGGCAACCTTCTCCAACTAGCATGCGCTCACAACACTAAAGCAACCATCTTACGAGAAATCGAAGCACCAAAGCCAAGGGCACTTTCTGGTTCACCAAACGGCTACCACCACACACACTAGCTGATACTTCAGCTTCGGCCACCCCTGAATGACAGGGTCCAAGAACAGGCTTCACTCAGCCAAACTAATAAGCCGGAGCCCTTCATCGGCCGACAACAAACTTTCCAATGCAATCCGATCAGCCACTGGCCTAGGTGAACATCGCCGATAGGAAAACAAACAACATTCCTCTCACGGAAACCTCGAGCAACAAGGAATAAAACATTACGTGGCTACTATCAACACGATAGCTGGAGGATCGAAACTCAAGGGCTTTACCACCCAATGCCACGGCACCTCTGTGCCAACTCACTCAACTGTGGCTCAGCTAAAATGCCAACTGCGAATGTACAACGACTAAAGGCAAAGCCCGAGAAAGGCTTGCTCTGCAAAAACACAACCTGCTTATAACGAGCAAAGCTCGCCTCAAGCCGCCATTCAACTCTTAAGCCCATCTGGCTGCTCCAAGGACTTCTTGCTTATAGCTTAGACCTAACTCTTCTTCCAATCCAGAAACTCCACCCACGAAACATCGCGAGGAATAAGGATAGCAACGACCACAAGCTTGCGGATCCTGAACAACGCGAGTCGGCAAGACTACCTCAAAAGTTAAAACTCGAGGCCGGCATCCACGGCGCAACTCAATTACCAAGGAACTAAGGGGTTCCACAAACTCCAAAGATCCAACAACCTTCCGCCAACAACTCAAGCCTTTGAACTGGCTGGCTATCGCCCTCGCGGGAACAAACACTTTTCGCTTGCTATCAAACAGACGCAGGGACACTCTCGCTAGGCTGACCACTGCGCTACTCTGATCAACTACACAACTCAGGAGCTAAGCTGACTCTTCCTTTACAGAGAACGATTTCCTAGCAAGCGGACTTAGAAGGACGGCGAATTTCACACACGCTCGCTCTCGCAAAAACTCAACGGTAGCAACCACCCACTAAGCACTAGCGGTACTTACTCAACCGCCGAGGGGGAGGCCAACTCCCAAAACTACCGACTAGGAACAAGTCCTCGTATAACGCCGCTTGCTTGCTCCGAACCAGCTAGCTCACAAAACAACATGGGGACCAAACCTTGGTCAACACCAAGCACCACCTCGCTAAGAATTACGAAAATCAACGTGGGGTTACCAAGAATGTAGCTCTAGCTTGTTAACCGACAACAAGCATCCAAAGAACTCAACCGAGGAACACTTTGCTGGTCTCGACTGAGCTCGGTGAGGCTCTCCACAACTCGGGGTTCCTCCGATCGCCCTCCGACTCACACTCGCGCTGTCAAACGGTCTAACCCGACAATCGCTACACGAGCACGTCTCCCTACAACATCTCAACCGTGGCCGCCAAAAGCTCTTCCTTGCCATATCTCAGTAGCAAGCACGGGCGATGCTCCACACAATCCTACCCAACAACCCGGCTCTGGCGCACGACGTGAGCCTCTCAACCAAGGCTAGGGCACTTGCCAAGAACTAAAGTCCTAACTCCTCGGAACCGAGCACTCGGTTTCACAACCCAAAACCTCTCGTGGTTCTTGAAAAATACACCACGGAACGAGCTACACAAAAGTACATTGGCGTGTGTACTCCAACTTGGTTCCTTAAGATCCAAACCAACAAGTACTCTTACACAAGGCGCTTTCTTCCTCCCAATAGAGCCACAACTAGCAAAGGAACAACAAGAGTTCGGACCACTCGGGGTCAACTCACCACGCAAAAGCTACATTGGTCAACTCACTCTTACAAGAGCATAACTACACCAATCGACATACCACATACCAATGTGCCCACTAAATGCTCCACTCAACCATCCAACTCCCGGCTCTAACACTGGTCAACCACGCATCATCGATGCCAACCCTACTCATAATAGGGTAACTCCAAGGGTAATGGAATCACACTACCATTCAACCGGCTCACAAGCCCACAACATAGGCGCGAGATCTCGGGCGCGCTAGCCCTAACAACCAACAAAGATCCTTTGTACCCAACTCTCGGTGACCGCGAAAAGCTCCTACTTTCCCTCAAACAACCTCACACTTGTAGTTCTCGACTACCACCGAGCTAGATCTCTTAAGCAATCCAAACAGATGCAACTTCGTAAAAATGGGTACAAGGCTAGTGGGGATGCTAAACTTCGGGCGGGTCCTGGAACCACCGCACAAAAAAGTGCCAACCGGCCCGAATCTAGGCCTCCTCTCAAAGCTTGGTGCCAACAGCACTTCTTCCTCTACAACACAAACATCCCTTTACGGGCTTTAAGCCACTCGAGGGTAGGGAAGGTTACACTCCGGTGGCGGGGCAATGGCACTCAACACAAGAGTCTCAACAATCGAGTAGACTACTCTCGACATCACGTCCAACGCACAAGCCAAGGCCCACTCCCGCATCCCACTCGATGCTCAACGAATACTCGTGCCAACCCTCGGGTGGCGGCACCTAGCTCCACACCGGAACATGCTAACAGAAGGTGCTTCTCTCTAATAGCCACTGAAAACCACGGACGGATTAAGTCGTGACAAGCAACCTCCACACTACTACCCCCGGCTACGAGGGTACTAAAAGAATCGGCCGCAAAACGACTACACAAAGCTTGCGGGAGGACAAGATGTCTCTACATCTTCCTCAAAAGCTACTAACTTGGCGGCTTGCCAATCGACCGGTGGTGGTGGAGACTCTGCTGGTCCGCCTCTCACGGGGACTTCCACCACCACACTCTTGCATCAAGCAACACCGTAACGGCACGCCACAACCTCGTAACATTAGGTCGTCGGCCTCTCTGAACACCGAGTCATCCCAACACTTGGATGATAAACTCGATCTGGCCAACCACCTTGCTACTAGCGATGGGGTCTCAAAACATCCACTCTACAGGCTTCCACTTGCCGAACTCGGCGGCTCGATCAACGCCAACTATCTTATCAAAGATAAACTCGCCGATCAAGCCCTCCCGAACCTCCGGCTCTTTGGAACTACAAGGAGGGGTGTCTCCTAAATAAACTCTACCACCGGGCTATCTATGCCCAAGACTCCTCACTACGCGCTACAAATCGCGCTGGTCTCCGCTCTCTCATTAGCTAAAAGACACTGCCATCAACTCCTCATGGCTGGGAGCACACTCTGCTCAAGGAGTCTCACTCTAAGGCGTGCTAGCCTCTACCCCCTCCTCTAGGAACCTCAATGCCAGGGGCCAACTCGCCAACGGGGATAAACAACCGGGCGGCCTCAACATCCATACAAACGGTCCAACTCCTCGGTCGGACATGCCAACCGTCCTGCTCCTCGAGTGCGATCCACGCACTAGCGATCTGCGCACGAGCACCTCCACCCTCTCACTACTAGGAGAACCACAATCCCCGGGCCACAAATGGCCTACGGGAGTCTAAGGTCTACCTCCCTGCGTGCGATCGACACACCGGCGATCTGCACAAAGCATAAAACCTAGCCCACGCTGGGGGGCTCTCACTTTGCCAAACAAGGGTAACACATGTATACTAGATGCGATGTTGTAAAATAAAACCCTTAGCTTAATGAACTCGGACAAACTCGACGGCCGCGAGTACCGATGATCATGGGGGCAACAACCCGCAAAGCGAGTTAGTCTCTGAAATCTATGACTCGTGCTCTCGATACCAATCTGTAAGAACCCGACCCTAAATACGGTCCTAAACCTAGGTTCTCACCAAAGCATGCAAGTTAAATATTTCATCAAGCGGTTTAGTGCTCATATTTAAAACCTTTAAAAACTTTTAGAACGGGGAATGCTTAAAACATAATCAACGATTTTGTTTAAGAAAACCAACGAAGTAAAACAAGCTCCGCCAAGATATATATAAAACATTCAAAATAGTTCAAACAACTTTTAAATAATGTTTCCCTTAGGACTCTGTCCATCTACATGCTGAACAAATATGCAAACAATAAAGACAGAGTGCCAGGCGGCTCCCATGATCAATCGCCTCCTCCGCTAGCCGTCCGGTGTTGTCTCAAGTTACCTGGTGGAAAGCCACGAGAATAAGGGTGAGTATAAACATACTCGGTAAGAATCTCTAACCGGGTACAATACGATACTTCAATCATCTAGCACCCTAGTATACATGTAAACATTACCAACACGGATCATAGCTCAAACCGAGCTTACAAGGCGAGAATCTGGAATCCTCGGAAGTCTCTTTCTTCCGCCTAATGATTGGCTCTCATAACCAATCCCGGACATCTCCGAGGGTCTTTCTCCCTCGGCCAATTGATCACCAAAACCGATCCCAAAGATGTCCGACACCTCGAGTCTTTTTCTCCTCGACCATATGATCACCAAAAGCCAATCCCAATGGGTGTCCTCAAGGGCCTCTTACCCTCGCTATAACTGACTATCGGGAGAGTACCGAAGTCCGGCTCTAAACAGAAGGAACCGGTGTACTCACGAACGTTAGCCCGGAGCTCTCCGAACCGGCGACTAAAGCGTGTGCGCGCACACCGCATGCTCTTCTCGCAACCGGCGTAAATGCGGGGCCTAAGGGCAAACTACGCGGGCAGTGCGCATGCCTAAGACTCGGAAACGGTGTCACCGAACACGATGGTGCGAGGCCCTCGGCACTCATCTGCGCACCTGTACCACCGACACGAAGCTAAGAACCGCCAAGGCAGCTTGCACCGCTGGCGGGGTTCCGCTCTAGCGAGCTACAAACTAGGCTTATGCCGATGTGGTAGCTAAATCCACATCGGCCGCCGGGGAAGCAATGTACGTTATGCTTCGCTCTACTCCCGACCGGTGGGGACAAGGTGCGTTATGTCCGCTCTCGACCTCTAGATGATGACAAAATTAACATACTAGCTAGAGTATAGAGTAAACGATTCTGGCTAAACATACATAATCATCATCAATCATACATAACCTAGCATGATACTACGAACTTAAAGCGGGAATCTCAAGCATGCTGGGAGAACAATTCTAGCATGGCACTAACATGTACAAACAAGCAAACATGCTAGCAGGAATGCAATCACAAGTCATCTATCCACTAATCATGTCCATAAAAGTAAACATGCATATAAGGCACATTCAAGAAAGCATCGCAGGTCCACACAACCACCACTCGTAAGGAATCCTTACACGAAACGAGCGTAAATAACCTTCACACTCTAATAATGACCCTCGAGCTTTAAAGCGAAACCGAGCAACCTAAGCATTTTAATAAAAACAACCTAATTAAATAAACAGCGCCAATGACCTTAGGGCCCAAAGGAAAAAGTCTCGGAATTACCGATCGAGAAGACACAAGGCCACGCCCCAACCCGCACGGCAAGGCAGGTGTCCGTCGCGACAAGCGACAAGCGGTGCGCTGGCCCCGGGCGCTGCATCGGGCGCTGGCGCTGGCGCCGCGCTGCATCGGCGCTGGCGCTGCTGGCGCTTATCGGGCGCTGGCTGGGCGTGCTTGGCGCGGCAGAGGGAAGCGCGCTGGCGCTGGTTGCGCGCGTTCGCGACAGGAGCGGCGCGCGGCTGGCGCGGACGCGACGAGAGCGCGCACGCACGCACGCAGCGGATAGTCTTTGGCGCGGGCGCGCGGCGCGCGGCAGGGGCGACGCGGAAGCGAGAGGCGGCAGGTCGACGCGGCGCGCGGCGCGCGCGCGCGGGGCGGTTCGTGTGCGGAACAGCGCGCGCGTCGTCTGGCTGGGCGAGGCGCTGCGGCCGGGCACGCTGGGCATGGGCTGTGGCTTCTTTGCGGCACGCGCGTGGTGGTGGCGGTGGCGCGACTGGTGCGCCTGGGTGACGGACCCAGGGCGCTTGCTGCGCGCTGGGGTGTCAGGCACTGGCCGCTGCGCGCTCTGGCCGAGCAGGCCGAGCTGGGGGTGCGGCTAGGGCGGCTAGGGTTTCTTGGTGAGGTCGGCTAGGAGAGAGTGAGAGAGAGAGAGAGATTCCCCAAAACAAGGGAATAGGATTTTCTTTCCTTTTCCTAATTTAAATGGGTCTAAAATCCTTCCAAGGCTTTCTCTTGCGGGTCCCAAGCTAAAGAAATTCTTTTCTTTTTACTAAACCTTCTTTTCTAAAAACTCCAATTTCACCATTAGGGCAAGGGTTCAAATCCCAATGGGACCAATTAAATTCCAATTAATTTTGCTATCAACCGGAATGTCTCCGAACTTCTAATCAACTAACCCAAACTCCTTGGGTCTTGCAACCAACATTAATCAAGTCTCAACGAAGGCCGAAATGACCCTGAAGCCCTGAAAATCCTCAACCTCTGACCGGGGAGCAAAATACCAAAATACCCTTAAAGGTTAAAACAGCTCTAACGGCCCATCCGAACATCCGAATAATGACCCGAAATCACCTGGGTACCCGAAATAGAAAACTGGGCCGTTACAGAAGGTTCCTGATACCACAGATCCTACAATGACTACTTTCATATCTTTGGTGGCTCCACTTCTATCTGTAATATAATATAAGCAGAAAAAAAATATTATATATATACCAAAGGAAAAAAAATACTTTTATGATCCAATTCTGCATATGCTAATCGAAGGTAACGATCAAGTCGCCTCTCCAAAGCATACAATGAATGTCCAAATTTTTATGGACTGAAATACCCGTTTTAGCTTTACTTTTTGCTAGAGTCGGCTCCAAACTTTGGGATCACAAATACCTGCTTTTTTTTTTAAGCTTATGCTCGCTTGCATGGGGTCCACACCCACTTTAGAATTCAAAGCGTTTAGGTTTTTAGGATCGGAATTTGGGAGGCTCATAACTCACATGGACTCTTGATAATGAGGGGATTAACTTATATCCCTTATAAACATGTTGAAGAATCATCACCTTACCAATGTGTGACAATTGCCACAAGGTGAGTATCTCCAACAATTGTCATTACACGGACAATTCTCGAAACACTTGGCTCTACAATCATCTATTGTAGGAAATGAATAATCTGCCACACACACAAAAATAAACTTTTCACTCTCCGTGTGTGTTTTACTGAAGTTTAAAGGCAGGCAACAAGAAATCTGACATAGCCATGGAGAATCAGAGCACTTGTTTGTTCTGTGAGAAGCTCAACGGAATTGGAAGTTCAAGAAGGGACTTTGATCTTCCTTTCTTAGTTTCCAATTTAGGGCAAAAAACACCCGGAGATAATGGAAAGTTAAAAAAGAAAAATAAACTTTTTTTAATAAGACAATTTTATCGTCTAATTTTCAAATTTAATTTTAGAAGTAGATTGCAACACTTATTAAATTTTAAAAGAAGTAATTGATCATATGAAAATTTTAAGGGTGTAATAGTTTAGGACTCGTTTGTGCAATTTTTCCTTTTCTTTTAAATGGGTAGGGAAATGTGAGTAGGGTGATGATAAAAACAAAAAACTAAAAAAACTGAATCGAGTCAAACCGATCCATTAGATTGGTTCAAATTTTTCACATAATATTAGGTATCATTTTTTTTATTTAGAGAAAACTAAAAGTTATTGGATCGTTGTGGTTTCTATCGGTAAAAACCAATAAAAATCGAATCAAAGCCAATATTGCTTTGTTTACTTTCATTTTTTTATATGTTATTTAATTTTTTTTATTAGTAAATGACTAATTTTTTTTAATTTTAATTATAAATTTTGAGAATGTTTTAGGAAAAAAACATTCACATAGGGGTTGGTAGTAAAATAGGAAGTAAAATAGTAAAAAAAATTAAATTGTAAGGGAACCCAATCGAAGAAAATCTAGCTAATGTCAAATCAATTTGATTAGGTCTTTTCTCGATTTAGCCTAAAACTAAGCAAAATTGAACCAACGATTTTACTTTTTATTGGACATTAGTTTAGTTCATTTTTTTTTTTCAAATTGATTAGATCAGTTTGGTTCTCGATTTGACTTAAAATCGAAGAAAACTGAACAAATATCACTCCTAGGTACGAGGTTCATCCAACAATATAAATTTTTTGTAGTCCTTCTGAATTTTAATGTTTCAGTTGTTACTTTAATTATGTTATAATTTTTCTTTTTTGAAAACTTCATTGTTTTTAGTAACAACAATTAGGGATTGGGAATTCAAACTCATACCTCTTGTTATTTGGTGTACACTAATATCGCTAAGATACTTTTTTTTTTTTTTTTTTATTTCAAGAATTTATAGTAGTATTGCACCAACTAAGGGCACATTTGATTAACCTAACCCCCTCATTTAGTGATGTTCAGTTCTCTCGTGTGACCAGGCCCCATAGGGACCCACCCCTGATCGGGCGAGAATCTCGGTTTAAGTAGGGAAAAAAATACCCCGTTAAGGCATATTTTTTTTCTTCTTTTTATACATTTAATTGTTAGATATTATTTTTGTTAGAGAGAAATTATAATCAAATGGATATAAAATAAGAAAAAAAAGTAAATGGGGAAAAATCTCATGGGAATGGAGATTCGAATTGCAAATCTGATGACTGTTAATATATTTTTGGATAAAGTCAATGTAAATGACAATCGAGAGTCAAAATTAGACCTTTTTGTTTTTTAAGAAACAATTACACCATTTCTCAAAGTATATCTTGTTTGGTTATGAAATAAATAGTTCATATATCTTATAAAAGAAAAAATGTATCTTCCCCATTTTTACAAATGAGATCATCACGTAGTTGTTTGAAAAAAGAAAAGGACATGTTAATATAGTTGGGATTATTGGTAGGATAACAATAATTCTACAATTTAACTATACCAAGAATGGAAAGAATGGTCAACCCACGTGTTGCCTATTTATTGGAAGAAAAAAAACATGTGTGGCCTATCCTCTATGACTTTTTCTTTTTTCTTTTTTTTGAATTCGACCTTTGTGACTTCGTAAACGCAAAAGTCCAATGCAGGGATGCAAATCATGCTTAAATTCAAATTTGATTGCAACTTTCCACAATTTTCAAACTTACTATTTTGCAAATGTTCATAGATACTAGCTTTTGGCTTCTTAGAAACATGTTGTCGAAGTGTTTGTCAAAGTAAAGTAATTAACAACTAAGAATTTGTAAGTTCAGAACTAAAAGAAAACAAAACCTCTCAAAAACATATGGCCTCTTCTCTAATCTTTTATAAATCTCACATTTAATCATTCATACTTATAAAAGTAAATCATATCAACAACCATTGCAATTACATGACGTACTAATTAATTAGACTATTCTCGTCCTACAACTTGGGTGATTGTAACCATATTTACAGAACGTTTAACCTAGCTAAATTGAGCTAAATTTGTAGCACCCTCAAATTGGATGCCTGTAAATCTTGGTTGTTTAGGAGGATAAAGATTTGTAATTTCACTATTAAGCACAGAAAGAATTATCAACATATATGGTCTATCCTTTAGAAATTCTTGAATGCATAACAATCCTATATAGATACAGCTAAAAATCTGTGTGTGATGGCACAAATCATCTATTATTTGATCGATCAAAGAAATTATATTCCCTTCATTCCAAAATTTCAAGACCTAAAAACATGTAAAAAAAGGGTTTTAATTGAAAGTGAAGTTTGCCAAATTAATTAGGAGAAAGTTAGTTTATAGATGTACCAGTACCAATAGGCTTCAGACATCCTCGTGGTGGTTAAAACTTGTATTTCTTCTTCCACTAATCATTTCAAGTAACAAAACTCCAAAACTGAAGACGTCTGATTTCTCTGAGAATCGACCTTGCATGGCTATACAGGAGATATGTAGCCACTAGATTTGTTTTAAAAAAAACCATTGTTAAATGATATTATATGATGAACTATGGCAATTAAAACTTTATAACGATACTTACTACCAACAACTCTTAAAGTATTTGCTTGATCTTCATTATTGCCAAAAATCAGTGCCATACCAAAATCTGAAATTTTGGGATTAAGATCTTTATCCAACAAAATGTTACTTGCTTTGAGTTCTCATTGAATAATTTTCAATCTAGAATCTCTGGAAAGATAAATGAGGTCTCGTGCAATCCTCACAATGATACTGAACCTTTTTCTCCAATCTATCAATTTTTGTTTGGATTCGGAGGAATCTGCATGAACAATATCCATTTTAAAGGGTGAAATAATATTCTAATACAAACCAAAATTTTGTGTTTTAGAGCTTATGTCTTACCAAAAATAAATGCATCCAAACTTAGGTTTGGCATATACTCATATATCAACATCTTCTCTTCTCCCTCAACACAATAACCTAATAGTCGAACAAGATTTCGATGTTGGAGTTTCGAAATCACTTTTACTTCATTTATAAATTCTTCAATCTCTTGACTCGATGCTTTTGAGAGTCTTTTGATAGCTATTTCTTGGCCATCCACCAACTTTCCCTGAATTCATACACAAAATCACACACATGTAATAGCAATTAAACATTAAATGAGATTAAAAAACAAAAAAAAACATTAAATGAGATTAATCACTAACATATAAGATTCTAAGTAACATTGGGAGCGAACAATTCAAATGTGCAATCTCTTGATCGATAATACATGTCAATTTCCATCGAACTAAGTTTGTTCTGACCATGAAAATGCAGATTACAAGTATTGAAGCTACCTTATACACTGGCCCAAATCCACCCTGTCCAAGCTTGTTATCTAAATGAAAATTGTTTGTTGCAATTGCCAACTTCTCAAAGTCATAAGTTCGTAATTCTTGATTCCAATTCATTCCAATTCTATGATCCATAACCTTCAAAATTTCCAGCCTCTCGTCTAACAACAACACCTTGTTTTTTCCTTCTTTCTTTGCTGCAGATATTAAACTTTCAAAACTTTAAAAAAGTTCAAATATTTTGCCAAAAAAAAAAAAAGAAAGAAAAAACCAGCTTGAGTTGTTTATTTCATACCTTTTTTATCCTTTTCCATAAGATGCATATGACAAAGATGATGATCAATGTTCCAGTTCCAGCTATCACTGAAGCCATTATGATCACTTCAAACCCATCTCTAGAATCCTCTGTGAAACAAAGCAGCAAAGAACTTACAAAACAGAACAAAAAGAAAGTACCTTAAAAAAACACCACCACCAAATTCAAGCTTTCAAGCTTCGATTAAGCTTCCATTCCATATCATACAGCCAATGCCATTTTCAAACGCATAAGCAGAACAAGAACAATTATCCAAACACTTCAATCTGCAATCCTCTGCTGTAACAGAGGAACTTAAAGACTCTGCAAAATGTGGTAGATTAACTGTTACCACTTTCAAAAATCTATCTTCCTTGCCTTGTTCAACACTCCCGTTTTTTACTTTCTCACACTCTAATATTGTTTTTCTCACACACCCACTTCCCCAATTTCCTTGATTCCATTCCTCAACTTCCAAATAGCTGAAACCCTTTCAAATAGCTGCAAACAGGGGAAGATTTCGGATCACAGATTCCATAATCTCCACAACTTCCATAGTTATCGCATCGAGTTTTGAAAGAAGACCATTTAATAATCCAATTCTTTCCCTTATCATGCAAATGATATTGCTTAATATTCCCTTCTGAGCTTAACTGAAAAAACTCAAATTGAAGCAAATCGTTACGACTTGGAACAGAGAGCCAGATTCCCATATGACAGTTTGGTTAGAATCTTGGTTGAGCCAGATTCCGACATATCGGTTTGTTGTATTAACAGGGCTGAAAAAACCCAATTTGAAGAAACTGTTGTCGGATGATAGAGTTGAAGGGTCTATGATGAAACTGGTTAAAGTGATGATATTTTTGGCGGTGCAGAAACTTGAATGGAAGAAGAGAAGCAAAAGAAGAGAAAGAAGATGGAAAAAGTTCACATTTTTTTGGGCTTTCATGATGGAAAGTGCAATGATTTTGTTGAAAAGAGAAACCAGTTTGGTGGAATTATTAGTACATTATTTGAATTTTCATAGCCATCCATATTGGACTAATATCCGTTATTGAATGTACAGACGACTCTGTGTATTAGTGTGACTAATGATGGAAGTTGCTTAGATGAAGGGTATATTATGATGAGTATGCAAGCCTGACATAATATCTTCATTGACATCCGATTTTTTCTTAGTGATATCAAAAAAACAAATTTATGATCCTTTATATTTAGAGTAAATGATATTGTTGAAGATATGTCTTGAACGTATAAATGTTCTGTGATTAGTAGATGGATTTCCGCTTTCCGTATTCTTATGCACGCATTCCATCTTTCCGCATTGTAGTCCACATTTTTTGCATTCGCTAACTGCACTGTGCATAGCATTTTGTTTCTGCAACACATTTATGCATTCACGTTCTATTTTACGTTTACGCCTTCTGTAATAGGGTTTAATGAGAGCGCATATATAAACTCGAATTAAACTCTAGCCGTATAATGACATTCATTCTGTAATTCGTTCTCTTGAATAAAATTCTGCCCCTCTCTACCCGTGGACTAGCTAACACAACATTAGTGAACCACGTAAATTTTTTATGTGTTCTTCTTTCACGTAACTTTATTATTCATTTTATTGATTGTTGATTGCCGTTTTCATAACAAATATCATACTTCTACGATTATAATTTCGATAAGTTAGGTGAATAATAATGAGGGAGGAAGAAGATGAAATGGAAAAGGAGAAGAAGATAAAAAGAAGAATATGTCATTTAATTTTTTTTTTTTTTTAACAATTCATCCAAATTTTAACTATAGTTAACCTTTTTTAATCCCGTGATTTTTTTAAAGTTTTGGACAAAAAATAGTGGAACAAAAATGAATGATATTTGAACCTATCAGAAGAAGCCACTTTGAAATTTCATGAACTAAAAAAACCATTAATTTTCTCTGTTCTGTACACGGAAATCCATAGAAAAATAAGCTTCCTTTGAAATTTGTCCCATAGCCGTGTTTCTCACGGCTCTCTTTCCAATTAAACTCAAAACCTCCATCTTCACACAAGAACGTTAAACTCCACTAGTCATGAAACCTATTATTCCATTAATCCTTCTTCCCGTTTGCTTCATTTTCAAACTTTCGAGCAGCTTAGATTCGATCACATCCTCGCAATTCCTCAAAGACCCACAAACCATATTGTCGAATCGTGGCTTCTTCGAACTGGGTTTCTTCTCCCCTTTCAATTCCACCAATCGCTTCATCGGAATCTGGGATAAACGAGTGCCTGTCCCAACTGTATTCTGGGTAGCAAACAGAGACAAACCTCTCAACAACAAATCCGGGGTTTTAGCCATATCCAAAGATGGGAATCTTGTGGTATTAGATGAGCACAACAATACTCTTTGGAATTCAAATGTTTCAAATCCTGCAGTTAATTCAACCGCTCGGCTTCTGGATTCTGGAAACCTTGTTCTGCAACACTCTGTTTCAGGGTCCATTATATGGGAGAGTTTCAAACACCCATCAGACAAGTTTTTGGCAATGATGAAATTCATCACAAACTCAGTCACAAACGACAGAGTTGAAATCAAGTCATGGAAAAGCCCTTCGGATCCATCCTCTGGAGATTTCACATTTGGAATCGACCCTTTTATGATCCCTGAAATTAAGATTTGGAAAAACCGCCTACAGTATTGGCGGTCCGGTCCATGGGATAGACAAGTTTTCATTGGAGTACCATCTATGAACACTGACTATTTGTATGGAGGTAATCTCGTAGTCGAAAACAATACTTACTCTCTTTCGATTGCGAATTCAAACGAAGCTCACCTATTCTTTTATTACTTAAACTCCAATGGGACATTGCAAGAGAAACAATGGGATATTGAGAATCAGAAATGGAAGGTTACTTGGTCAGCTCCTGATTCAGAGTGTGATGTTTATGGTACTTGTGGGGCATTTGGGATCTGTGATTCTCACAAGCTCCCAATTTGTGGTTGTTTAAAGGGTTTTAAGGCAGTGAATGAAGAGGAATGGAGCAGAGGAAATTGGAGAAGTGGGTGTGTGAGGAATTCGCCATGGGAGTGCGAGAGAAAAAATTTGAGTGCTGAAGTGGGAAAAAAGGATGGATTTTTGAAGGTGGAAATGGTTAAAGTTCCAGCTTTTGCAGATTGGTTGGATGCTTCTAAAGATGAGTGCAGAATCCAGTGTTTGGCTAATTGTTCTTGTTCTGCTTATGCATATAGAATGGGGATTGGTTGTATGATATGGAGAGGAGATTTAATTGACATTCAAAAGTTTAGTAATGGTGGAGCAGACATTTATGTTCGTGTGGCATATTCAGAGTTAGCTGGTATGATATCATTAATTCTAAGAGTATGGTATTAAAATTTTAAAATCTCATACTTTTGGTATCTTAGTTTTCTGTTTGTGTCAGATGAAAGTGGAGCCACCAAAGACATGAAAGTAGTCATTATAGCATCTGTGATACCAGGAACCATCATACTAATCTGCTGCATATATTGCTTTTGTAAGTGGACAACTAGAGAATCATGTAATAAGTAATAAGCCCCCTTTGAAATTATGTTACTGAAATTGCAAGTTTGGAGCAGGGAAAAGGAAAAGGCAGATAAAGTTTTGGTTTAATAATAGTGATATGAAGCATGACAAAATGGAACAAGCTAAGCCCCAAGAGCTGCCATTTTATGATATTGAGAAGCTGGAAACTGCTACCAACAACTTTCATTTCAATAACAAGCTTGGTCAGGGTGGATTTGGGCCAGTGTACAAGGTGGGGTATATTGATTTCATTTTGTTGACATTGTTCAAGAAGGATATTGACATTTGCTTTCATCTTATTTGCAGGGAAAATTGAAAGATGGACAAGAAATAGCAGTAAAGAGGCTTTCAAGGATGTCTGGACAAGGGCTTGAAGAGTTTACTAATGAAGTAATGGTGATTTCTAAACTACAACATAGAAATCTTGTGCAGCTTTATGGATGTTGCGTTGAAGGAGAAGAAAGGATGCTAGTCTATGAGTACATGCTCAATGGAAGTTTGGATTCAATTATTTTTGGTTTGACTTCTAATAACTTTACATCTCTTATCTTCTCCACAATTTCTATTCAATCATTTGAATTTTCTGTTTTGAAACTGAATATACAGATTCAACCAAAAGAAAAAGTTTAGATTGGCGAAAAAGATTCAACATAATTGAAGGAGTTGCTCGAGGGCTCCTATATCTTCATAGAGACTCGAGGCTGAAAATCGTTCACAGAGACCTCAAAGCTGGTAATGTTTTATTAGACGGAGATTTGAATCCCAAAATTTCAGATTTTGGTACTGCTAGAGTTTATTACAGTAATCAAGCTCAAGAAAAAACTGCAAGGATTGTGGGCACTTTGTAAGTTTTCTCTTTTGAAGTGTATGATCTATGCATATAACCCAAATCTAGTATGATGACTTAAGATCTATTTTTTTTTCTAAATTCAGTGGTTATATGTCTCCCGAATATGTGATGAATGGTCAATTCTCAGAGAAATCCGATGTCTTTAGCTTTGGCGTTTTGTTGCTTGAAATTATTAGTGGAAGAAAAAACACAAGTTTTTACAATAGCGAACATGCCTTGAGCCTTGTAGGATTTGTAAGTGTGTGCATATTCATCAAATTTACAATATCTATATTCATTAGTCCTCCATTTGACATAATTTGTTTGTGTCCTTTTAGGCATGGAAATTATGGATTGAGAATAATTCTGTTGCTTTGGTTGATGAAACCATGCTTGAATTGCATTATCAAACAGAAGTTTCAAGGTGCATTCATGTGGGACTTTTGTGCGTTCAAGAATTTGTAAACGATAGACCAAATATATCGACCATTCTTTCGATGCTTCACAATGAGATCACAGACCTTCCAGTGCCAAAGCAACCTGGATTTAGCAACAGGCTAATTGAGCTTCATACAGATCAAAATCATGTTGGAACTTGTTCAAAAAACATGATCACAATTACCTCATTTGAAGGTCGATAACTTATTTATGTTCAAAATATCATTTATTGAATGATTTGCCTACAGTTTTCATGTGCATCAACCCAAAAAGAGGAAAAAAACTTGATTTATTGAATCTATGCTTTCTAAACAACTGTAGCAAGCTACCATATAATCATTTGTAGATATTTGATTGTATCCTTGACAGGTTTGTATTTGTAGATGTTCTAATGTGTATACCATGAACCACTATGATGTGAACAATATTTCTTTGATATATGTGAGTCTCCGAGCCAGCTTGCACGTACCTTTGACTATTCTTATGAGATATATCGTTGACCCTAAAACATTTAAAAGGAATTCCGTAAAAATTAATTTCTAGATAGTCAGTCACTTGTTGAAGATCCCACATTGAAAAGTGAGGTGACCTCCTAACACTATATAAGATATGTGAGCTACTTCTCTTATCACCATAGTTTTTTAATGTTCTTTTAACCACTAGACTAATCATGATAGTTGTGATATGAACAAATTGGTTTACTCAAAGTGGATTTGACTTGAATTCTTGGTATTTGAGCTCAGTCAACATTTGAGCAAGAATATTGATGATAAGGAGAGTAAGTCATATATTTTTTTGGACAAGTAAGTATATTGCTTAAAGACATTATCCACGGAGAAGTTACCAAAAAATAAAAAGAGACTCTCCACTCAAATCTTCTAACCTAGGAATTTCCACACGTACATTGTTGAAAAATAAAAACAAGGTATTTACACATAAATATGCTATCGAGCTTCAAATAAGGTAATTGTGATCATGTTGGGCAAACAAGTTCCAACATGACTTTGTTGAAATGGCTGCCTATGAATCTCAGTTTGCCTGTTACTAAATCCCGGTTGCTTAGGCATTGGAGGATCTGTGATCTCATTGTTGAGCATTGAAATAATTATTGCTATATTTGGTATGCCGTTTGCAAATTCTTGAACACACAAGAGTGCAACACGAATGCACCTCAAAACCTCTCTTTGATAATGTGATTCAAATATGGTTTCATCAATCAATGCGACTGAATTATTCTCAATCCGTAGTTTCCATGCCTAAAGGGACACAAACAAATGGTGCCAAATGGAGTAATGAATAGAGACACTGTAAATTTGATGAATATACACACACTTACAAACCCTACAAGGCTTAAGGCATGTTGGCTATCATAAAACTTGTGCTTTTTCTCCCACTAATAATTTCGAGCAACAAAACACAAAACTAAAGACATCTGATTTTTCTGAGAATGGGCCATATTTCACGTATTCACGAGACATATAACCACTAAATTAAAAACTCTTCGATCCCTTGTCCAGTCATCCTTGAAAGCCTCTTTACTGCTATTTCTTGTCCATCTTCCAATTTTCTCTACAAATAAGATGAAGCCAACTTTCAATATCTTTCTTAAACTCATCTCCAAGGGGTGGCACACTTGGTCGAAAGCATAAGCTTTCAGAGTATGTTTCATTCAAGGTCACATGTTTGAGACTTGCTTGTGACATTAATTTGTAGACACTCCAAATACTGTCTTCACTTCTCGAATGTATCTCGGTGCTGCAACCTAGGGACGGGCTAGCCGTATCTCAGGTATTCCGACTCCCGGTCATAAAAATAAAATGTCTTCACAAAAAGAAATCCTTATATCCCCACCTTGTACACTGGCCCAAACCCACCCTGACCAAGCTTGTTATCGAAATGAAAGTGGTTGGCAGTTGCCAGTTTTTCAAAATTTAAAATAAAAAAGAACAAGGCAGCTCCTGGGGTTAGCTTCATCCATTTTTGTCATGCTTCATATTACCAGTAGTAAACCAAAATTTCATCTGGCTTTTCCTTTCCCCTGTTCCAAACTTGTAATTTCAGTAACATAATTACAAAGGGAGTTTATTAGTTATTACATGATTCTATAATTCTCTATTTACAAAAATAATATATGGTGCAGCTAAAGTATGGAGGTTCCTGACTACTTTCATGTCTTTGGTGGCTCCACTTTCATCTGTGGCAAAAACAGAAAAAGAAGATACCAAAAGTATAAGATTTAGACTGATACTAACAATTTTAATACCATACTCTTAGAATTTATGATATCATACCAGCTAACTCTGAATATGCCACACGAACATAAATGTCTACTCCACTATTATTAAACTTTTGAATGTCAATTAAATCTCCACTCCATTCCATACAACAAATCCCTTTTCTATATCCATAACCAGAACAAGAACAATTATCCAAACACTTGATTCTGCACTGGAACTTTAACCATACCCACCTTCAAAAGTCCATCCTTTTTTTCCCATTTCTCTACAAAAGCCGTAAACATCGCACTCTGTTTCGAGAGCTGTATTAGAGAATATACCCCCTCAAGATGGCGGTCATATCGGAAAATGCCATATTGAACTGGATCCTAATTTATGAATCAAAATACCTGCTTTGGGTTGCATCGGAATTTGAGGAATTAATAATCCACATGGAACTCTGATACCATATTAGGGAATAAGAGATTTCACCTCAAAACCAATCGACAATGCGGGAAGTAACTCATATCCTTTGTAAAGATGTCGTAGAATCCTCGCCTTTCCAATGTAGGACAATTGTCACAAGATGAGCATCTCCAACAAGTTGATCACGTAAGTAACCTCCCATTTCTGATTCTCAATATCGCACTCTGTTTCGAAGTTTGAATTGGATTTCTTCACTGGCTCAAAGCCTCCGATTTCAATTATTATTTAGGGATTTTGTACAAACATAGATAGCCCTATTGTCAACTCTTCTGCCACTTCAAATTTCAATTTTTAAAGAAAAGATGCAGCCTTTTGGCCTTCAAATTCGATAAGAGCAGTTTAAAACCTCTGCCCAGATACTGGGATGTGGGAATTTAATGTGGAGTGATTCGAAATTCAGGTTCTGAAGATCATCTGTGGCAGAGTTGTAGTTATCCAACTGATACTCTGTTACTGGAAGGTAAGTCTTCAGTAACATATAACTCAGGTGAAGACCTCCAAGTATAATAAATCGTATAATTTCGTCATTTCATTGACTTGGTCAGTTGAAGCCAAGCACAAATGACGACAACCCAAGATGGTGGAGTTCATAAATGAACCATCACCCAGTGATTAGGACACGTATCTAATTTTTTAAAAAAGCTGGAAACATATCCAATTTATTGCTTTGTTCCCACATGATTCAATTTCTGTTTTTCTGAATCGTGGTTGTTATATCAAGCAACAATCTTGATTTTAAAACTTGCAAGAAGATATTTGTGGTGATAGAACCAATCAGCTCAGAGCCCTTTTAAAGCCATGCACGCGATTGCATCTGTTGATCAATAATTATACAATGTCTAAAGCCAATCTCTATTACATGTTGTTAATATCAACTACTACTCTACATCAACGTCACACTTAACTCTTCCAACTACCCCATCTACCATTTAAAGCCTTCAACTTTTTGCATCTCTCAACTCTCTGTTCCTCACAAATAATAATCCATTTTCACTCTAAATGTTTCAAATCCCAATTCAACCATGAATCTCTCTAAATCTCCCTTCTTCCACATACTCTGTTTTTTGCTACTTTTTTTGGATACCCATTTCAGCCTCGCCCTTGATATCATCAAAGATGGACACAAATTGGTATCCCCCAACAACAATTTCGCCCTTGGATTCTTCAGTTTCAACAATTCCACTACTCCCCGATATGTCGGAATTTGGTTCAACAAAATTCCCCAACTAACGCTCGTTTGGGTTGCCAACAAAAACCACCCCCTCAACGACACATCGGGAACTCTCTCAATCGACCCTCGTGGAAACGTCGTCGTTTCCACCGCCACACAAACCCTTTCTCTTTGGTCCACTAATTACAATTCTACCCAATCGCAAAACGACATGTCGGTTGAGCTTTGGGATACGGAAATCTTGCCGTGGTCGAACGAGTGAGCCGACGGGTTATTTGGCAGAGCTTCGATTATCCATCCAACGTGCTTCTCCCCTACATGAAACTCGGGGTGAACCGGAAAACCGGGTTCAGTCGGTTTTTAACTTCGTGGAAGGCGCAAGACGATCCGGGAACCGGGAATTTCAGTTTCCGGATTGACACGACCGGGTATCCGCAGCTGATTTTGTATAAGGGGGATGTTCCATGGTGGCGGGGCGGGTCGTGGACGGGTCATAGATGGAGCGGTGTACCCGAAATGACAAGATCCTTTGTAATCAACGTATCCTACGTTGATAATGCTGACGAAACTAGTATAACCACCGGTGTAACGGTCGACACAATTTTAATGAGGATGACTCTAGACGAATCCGGTTCGGTGCATCGGTCCAGGTGGAATGAAAAAGAACAGAAGTGGAATGAATTTTGGTCCGCCCCGACCGAGTGGTGCGACTTCTACAACCGGTGCGGACTAAACAGTAACTGCGACCCCTACAACACGGACCAATTTCAATGCAAGTGCCTACCCGGGTTCGAACGGACCGGGATTGGTTCTTGAGAGACCCGTCGGGTGGGTGCATAAGGAAGAGACCAAACGCCACGTGTGGGAATGGAGAGGGGTTTGTGAAGGTAGCACGTGTGAGGGTGCCGGACACATCGACGGCACGTGGGAACAAAAGTATGAGTTTAGAAGCGTGCGAAGAAGCGTGTTTGAAGGACTGTAACTGTACGGCTTACACGAGCGCAAATGAGACAACGGGGACGGGGTGCGTGACGTGGCATGGAGATTTGATAGACACGCGAACCTATGCCAACGTGGGTCAAGATCTTTATGTAAGAGTGGATGCTGTTGAATTAGGTAAGCTTTTAATTTCTCCCATATAATATAATACTTAGCAAATTATTAAAATAAATATATAAATAACGTTGGTTTATGAAATTTAAGTTTATTTGTATTCAAATTTTCTATCATTTGCTCCATCTTTTTTTTAAAAAGTAGATGAATACTAACTAAATTTCAAAAATAAAAACAAGTTTTTTGCAGTTATTATTATTATTTTTTAAAATTTTGGTTTCGTTTCTCAAAATATATAGGTAAGATTAGATATCCAAATAAAAAAAAAGTTATGCTAAGATGAAAAACAAAATTGTTATCAAACAAGCCCTAATATTTTGTTTGTATGATTTTGTTCAGCTCAATATGCAGCGAATTCAAATCATCGTCCGACAAAGAAGGTGGTAGCAATTTTGGTCGTATCTTTTGTTGCATTGTTGCTGCTTGTGACCTCCCTCGTTTACTTATGGGAAATGGCAAAAAAAAGTAAGACTTTTCTTTTCTAAAAGTTTCTGTGTTTTCTCGTGAGTTGGATTTCTTTTTTTTGTTTTGTTTTTAAATACAAATGTGTTTGGAACTGGAATTATAAATGATTCTTTAAACAATGACAGGAGGGGAGAGGTCAACGAGTTTATCTTATAATGACTTTGAGGATTCTCCAATTCCAAAGGACTTTGATGAAAGTCAAAGGAGCTCAGATTTGCCTGTATTTGATTTGGATACCATAGCAAAGGCAACGGACAATTTTTCTTTCAATAATAAGCTTGGAGAAGGTGGCTTTGGTGCAGTTTATAAGGTATTCAAATATTTCATATTCATATTAATATAATTTTCTTTTTAATATCTTAATTTGAATTGTGATAGATGCCCAAAATTGAGGAGGATTTAGTTCCATAAATATTAGGAATACAAATGATGTATTCTTACCTTGGTTAAATAAATGGAAAATAAATTTTCATTGATATAAGGTCTCTAAAGTGAACCAAAAAATAAAAAAAAATCATGACGATCGCTTAGGTTGAAAGTGGCAATATCATATATAAATGTAGAGAATATTTGTTGAGGTTGTCCCCTATTAGAATATGGTAACAGTATATGCTGATTTTTTTGTAAAATGAAATAAAAATGTGGATAAATGATCAATTTTGTAGATCATTATCCATTGCATAAAGATCAATAACAAGCAAGTGTTCTCAGATTTTGGGGGTAATATATTTTCAGTATGTATATTAATTTATTCAATGTTTTTCTTTGTACAAAATTAGATAATCGGAGACAGAAATATTTGAAACACTTGACCCATATATTTATACACACTATATAGCTGGTCTCTTGTTGGTAGGGTTTAAATAATAATTTATACACATAATTATTTCAGGGAAAGCTTAAAAATGGAGAGGAAATTGCAGTAAAAAGGCTGGCTAAGAATTCAGGGCAAGGAGTTGGAGAGTTCAAGAATGAAGTTACTTTAATTGCAAAGCTTCAACATAGAAACCTTGTGAGAATTTTAGGGTACTGCGTTAAGAATGAAGAGAAAATGCTTGTATATGAATACTTGCCAAACAAAAGCTTGGACTCTTTCATTTTTGGTAAGCCCTTTTTTTGCTGAAACATCTTATTTTTTGCATTTATGACGATGCATGATATTCTACTGCTAAGGTCCCGTTTGATAATCATTTAATTTTTTTATTTTTGGTTTTTGAAATGTAAGTCTATTCTTACTCAAATTTTCTACCATGTATTCCACCCTCTTCCTACAATATATTCATCTTTTCCTAAAAAATAAGTGAATACTAATCCAACTCTTCAAAACAAAAACAAACTTTTGGAAGCTACTTTTTTTTTTTGTTTCCAAATTTTGGTTTAGTTTCTACAAATATAGGTGAGACGTAGATATCGAAGTAAGAAAAAACATATGATAAGATGGTTGTTGTAGGCTTAAATTTCGAAAACCAAAAACAAAAAATCAAATAGTTATCAAATGGGGCCTAAGTTATTAATTAATTATTTATGTTTAACTTTTGTTTTAGATGAAAGCAAGAGGGCTTTGCTTAGTTGGAGAAAACGTTTTGAAATCATATGTGGAGTCGCCCGAGGGCTGTTGTATCTTCATCAAGATTCAAGATTGAAAATCATCCATCGAGATTTGAAAGCTAGCAATATACTACTAGATGGTGATTTGAATCCTAAAATTGCTGATTTTGGTATGGCAAGAATATTTGGTCAAGATCAAATTCAAGCGAACACCAACCGTATTGTCGGAACATAGTAAGTACTTGAACCCTTTAATTTGGTATTATCAAACTATGATGTTTGGATTTTTAATGTTTTTTTCTTCAAAGAAATACTTCATTAAGGACTAATCGACTAAAAAGATATCTGATTTAAAGAAATAGAGTATATATATAAATCATAATGATTAGATAAATTATATTTCTTGCATAAAAAAGCTAAATTTTTTTGTGATATCCTACTCAGGATTAGCGAGAAGCTTGATTTGGTATTTGTTTCGTTCCAACCAAACATACCAAAAATTGCCCCAAAGATGTTTTGTATTTCAATTATATGAATGATTAAACCGATCTATTGATTAATGAATAGGAAAGAATTTAACAAATTCATTGTCCATTGTACATTAAACTTACACTCCATTTCTGAATAAATCTAATTATTGCAGCGGCTACATGTCACCCGAGTACGCAATGGAAGGTCTATTCTCAGTAAAATCCGACGTATATAGCTTCGGAGTCTTAGTCCTAGAGATGATTACAGGCAGAAAAAACACCAACTATGATTCCTCCTTCTTAAACTTGGTCGGACATGTAAGCAATTCTACTGACTTTACGAGCCAAAAAAATGCATCAACAAATTAATAATTAATTCATAAGTGAATTAAAATAGTGCTGTGCCTGTTATATATTACTTTTAGGTTTGGGAGCTTTGGAAATTGAAGAACACAATGGAACTAGTAGACTCAAGTTTAGAAGAATCATCAAAATGTGGAGATGAAATTATGAGATGCTTCCAAATTGGATTATTGTGTGTGCAAGAGGATCCGACAGATCGTCCGACCATGTCGACTGTCGTTTTCATGTTGGGAAATGAAGTTGGTCTTCCTTCTCCAAACAAACCTGCTTTTATTTTGAAGAGAAAATACACCAGTGGAGATCCGTCCACCAGTACGGAAGGAGCCAGCTCTGTAAATGACATAACCATTTCTATAATCCATGCTCGTTAATTAATTACCTTCTTCTACATGTCAAATTTATGGGACTTTAGAAAAAAAAATAAAATCATGGTATACATATAATTTAGTTTTCAATTTAATTAGATATCCTCTCTTTTCTTTTCTGTTTTGAAATTAATTTGTATTAGCTTTGAGGTACTAATGATGTATATAATCATAAATTATTTTTCAATATGTTTAGTACACGCCATGATCCTTGTTTACTTTTGAAAATAAGTGACCATTATGAATTGAACTTACAATATTTTGTTTATAAAATCTTTTTTTACCACTAAGTTATTCATGATAGTTATATCATCAAATATATTTATAAAGGTTGAGTATTCTTGTCGATCATAACATTGTTCCACATAACGAAAGGTAGAGAACTATTAATACATTTACAAGATATATGAGTTATCGTCAACTAGATTTGCGAAGCGTTTCTTCTTCACTGAGTTGAAAGCCTCCGATTTCAATTATTTAGAGATTTTGTACAAGGACACTTCCTACGTTCTTCTGCCACTTTAAATTTCAATGGAGATGGAAACTTACTTCTCCTCAATCAAAAAAGGTGAAGCCTTTTTTGAACTTCAAATTCGGCAAGAACAGTTCAAGACTTTTCTGCCCAGATTCTGGGTGAATTCAATTGAAGACTAGTGAATCCATGTTTACCTTCCCACATTAAAAAAAATACGATAATTTCACCATGTTGAGAATGCAAACAAAATACTGTAAAATTTTTATATTGGTTAAATAAATGATAAATCTTGAATTTATAAGAAAAGACAAATATCACTATTGACATAAGGTGGTGAAACAAAAAACAAAGCCAAGAGAAATTAGGCTTAAAATAGACAAAATCATACCAATGTGGAGATTCAGGTAAGTTTGTCGTCTCTTAACACACCATTTTTATAAGAAATGTTGTAATATCTCTGGTTATGGTCGACAAAAATCGACCAAATTAGTGTAGTTCAATTTTGTTGAAAAATTGGTATTTTTCATATGCCAAATCCAATAATTGGTCTGTGGGAGAAGTCGGTGAAAAAAATTTGGAACTACGGACCACACAAAATTTGTATGGAGTGTTGTTCTATGTAAAATTGGTATTTATAGCAAGTGACAGTAACAACACAATGCACCCCACCTTGTGCAGTCTGTATGTTATAGGTAACTATGACCTCTTATTATTTTTTTATAAAATGCAGTCATTCTTTTATATATATATATATATATATAAACCATTAATTTTACCTTATTTATTTTTTCTCTTCCCTTTTATCTTCACTTCATCCACTTCACTCCTTTACTCAAATTCATCTTTAATTTCATATCTTCTTCTTCCTCATTTTTCTTTCTTCTCTATCTTTTTTTATTTTTCGTAACAACTTCATCGTTTTTACCTTCTTTACTCGATTCTTTACTTTTAAGGTGTGTTTGGGCCCGTTTATGTAAATGGTCACGTTGGTTATAATATTTTAATCGATGTTTGCCTCACTGTTTATTATAAACAGTGATTATCTAAATTTGTGTGTCCGTTTATTTAAATCTACGTGCTCGTTTATCTAAAGCTTTTATATATCACTTTTTGTTACATAAACAACCTCTTAAATACGGTTTTTCATAATCCGTGTTATAATAATTTGCTCCTCAAACATCATTTATAATAACCTATCGTTTATCATAGCTCACGGTTTATCATAACTTTCCGTATATCATAACTCAAACCGGTGCCCTAAATACACCCTTAGTTTTTTTTTTTTTTTTAGTTTATCAATGTTACAAAAATAGTTCGAAATTAAGATAGGTCGGCCAATTTCTCTTACCGTGCCAAAGATGTTGAATACGGATTGACAAAAATTGATTAGTGAGTTTTCTTTCAAAACCAGCACCGACCAATTAATGAACACCTTCTGCATCCCATGGTTTGGTTCAAGTTTTTTCCAAGGTCTGGACGGGCATGTATACATCCTCAAATTCGCCTATTCAATTTCTGTTTTTGCTAATTAAGCAACTTGGATTTGATATTTTATGTTTAATAATACATATATATATATATATATATATATATATATATATATATATATATATATGCCACAAAACAATATTGATTTTAAGATTTCCAAGAGATAATTGGGGGTGATAGAACCAATGAGCTTAGTGGCCTTTGGGACCCATGTAAGCGATTCCATCTATTGATCAATAACTATTACACACATGTTTAAAGCCAATCTCCAATCACTCTGAGTGGCTCATAACGTACAACTTCTACATCCATCAACAAAACTTAATGCCTCTTCAACTTTATTGCATCTCTCAATTCTCTGTTCCTCACTAATAATAATAATATTAATAATCCCTTTTCCTCCCTAAATGTTTCAAATCCCAATTCAACCATGAATCTCTCTGAATCTCCCTTCTTCCACATACTCTGTTTTTTGCTACTTTTTTTGGATACCCATTTCAGCCTCGCCCTTGATATCATCAAAGATGGACAAAAATTGGTATCCCCCAACAACAATTTCGCCCTTGGATTCTTCAGTTTCAACAATTCCACCACTCCCCGATATGTCGGAATTTGGTTTAACAAAATACCCCAAAGAACCCTCGTCTGGGTTGCCAACAAAAACCACCCCCTCAACGACACATCGGGAACCCTCTCAATCGACCCTCGTGGAAACGTCGTCGTTTCCACCTCCACACAAACCCTTCCTCTTTGGTCCACTAATTACCATTCTACCCAACCGCAAAACGACATGTCGGTTGAGCTTCGGGATACGGGAAATCTCGCGGTGCTTGAACGAGTGAGCCGACGGGTTATTTGGCAGAGCTTCGATTATCCATCCAACGTGCTTCTCCCCTACATGAAACTCGGGGTGAACCGGAAAACCGGGTTCAGTCGGTTTTTAACTTCGTGGAAGGCGCAAGACGATCCGGGAGCCGGGAATTTCAGTTTTCGGATTGACACGACCGGGTATCCGCAGCTGATTTTGTTCAAGGGAGATGTTCCGTGGTGGCGGGGCGGGTCGTGGTCGGGTCGTAGATGGACCGGTGTACCCGAAATGACGAGATCCTTTATAATCAACGTATCCTACGTTGACAATGCTGACGAGACTACTTTCACCTACGGCGTCACGGTCGACACGATTTTTATGAGGATGACTCTAGACGAATCCGGTTCGATGCTCCGGTCCATGTGGTCCGAAAAAGAGCAGAGGTGGAATGAGTTCTTTTCGGTCCCGACCGAGTCGTGCAACTACTACAACCGGTGCGGGATAAACAGTAACTGCGACCCCTACAACACGGGCCAATATCTATGCAAGTGCCTACCCGGGTTCGAACCGCGGTCGGACCGGGATTGGTTCATGAGAGACCCGTCGGGTGGGTGCGTAAGGAAGAGGCTGAACGCCACGTGTGGGAATGGAGAGGGGTTTGTGAAGGTGGCACGTGTGAAGGTGCCGGACTCATCGACGGCACGTGCGGATAAGAGTATGAGTTTAGAAGCGTGCGAACAAGCGTGTTTGAGTGACTGTAACTGTACGGCTTACACGAGCGCAAACGAGACAACGGGGTCGGGGTGCGTGACGTGGCATGGAGATTTGATAGACACGCGAACCTATGCCAACGTGGGTCAAGATCTTTATGTAAGAGTGGATGCAATTGAATTAGGTCAGCTTTTAAATTCTCCTCCATATATTTTATTTTTCTTGCCAAATATATATATGTAGATATATGTATATATGTATGTATGTATGTATGTACATATGTATTCTATGTATGTATGCATGCGTGTATGTATATGTATGTATGCATGTGTGTATGTATATGTGTATGTATGTAAATATATGTATGTATGTATGTATATGTATATGTATGTGTGTATGTATATGTATGTATATGTATATGTATGTATGTGTATATATGTATGTATATATGTGTATATATAATACATATAAAGTTAAGGCAGTTTCAATAACTAATTTTCTGATTTAAACTTATAACAATTACACGTTAACAGTTTTTTTTGTTACTTTTATATTTATAACCATGTTTATAAAAATAAAACTAAAATTTAGATAGAGAAAAAAAAACTTTCGAAATCTTTGATTTTTGAATAAATTTAAATTTGAAAACCAAAAACAAAAACAAAAACCTAAAATCCGTCAGAATACCATTTTGTCTTTTATGTTTTTAAAATTTAAATTTATAATAACTATTTTATCATATGTGTTTTTTATATTTACATATTAATTTAATTTTAAAAAATCAAACTAAAAATTGAAAAAAAAAAAAAAACTTCAATAATTTTTTTTTTGAAATTTAATTAGTATTCACATGAAGATGGATATATTATAAAAAATCAAGAACACATGTGGTAAATTTGAATATAAATATGCTTAAATTTAAAAAAATGAAAAAGAAAATAGAATAGTGATCAAACAGGGGTTTAATAATTAAGAAACTAAGCCTAAATATTTTGTTTGTGTGATTTCGTTCAGCTCAATATGCAGAGAATTCAAATCATCGTTCGACAAAGGTGGTGGTAGCAATTGTGGTGATGCCTTTTATTGCATTGTTGCTGCTTGTGACCTCGCTGGTTTACTTGTGGGAAATGGCAAAAAAAAGTAAGATTTTTTTCTCTCTGTGGTTTCTGGTGAGTTCATACAAACATGGTTAAAAATTCGAACGATAGATCTCGTAGTGGTTAATACATCGGTTACTTCAATTGAAGTATACTCATATAATATACTTATTTAATTAATGACAGGAAGGGATCAGAGGACTACGAGTTTATCTTATAATAACTTTGAGGATTCTCCAATTACAAAGGACTTTGATGAAAGTAAAACAAGCTTAGATTTACCTGTCTTTGTTATGGATACCATAGTCAAGGCAACGGACAATTTTTCTTTCAATAACAAGCTTGGAGAAGGTGGCTTTGGCGCAGTTTATAAGGTATTATTATTGAGGAAGATTTAGTATTCTTAGAATATGTTACAGTATGCTGAATTTTTTAGATGGAATAAAAATGTGGATAAATAATCAATTTAGATGTCTTATTTTCTTTATATAAAGATTAATATATAACAAGATTTTGGTTAATATCTTTTCAGCATTTACATTAATTAAGAATATTTATACTCATAATTATTTCAGGGAAAGCTTAAAAATGGAGAGGAAATTGCAGTAAAAAGGCTGGCTAAGAATTCAGGGCAAGGAGTTGAAGAGTTCAAGAATGAAGTTACTTTAATTGCAAAGCTTCAACATAGAAACCTTGTGAGAATTTTAGGGTACTGTGTTAAAAATGAAGAGAAAATGCTTGTATTTGAATACTTGCCAAACAAAAGCTTGGACTCTTTCATTTTTGGTACGCCTTTTTTTTCTGCTTAAACAATGCATTTCTTTTTAAGACATCTTATTTTTGCGTTTATGATGCATAATTATACCCTACTTTTTTGTTTTTAGTTTATGTTTTAACTTTTGTTTTAGATGAAAGCAAGAGGGCGTTGCTTAATTGGAGAAAACGTTTTGAAATCATTTGTGGAGTTGCTCGAGGGCTATTATATCTTCATCAAGATTCAAGATTGAAAATCATCCATCGAGATTTGAAAGCGAGCAATATACTATTAGATGCTAATTTGAATCCTAAAATTGCCGATTTTGGTATGGCGAGAATATTTGGTCAAGATCAAAATCAAGCAAACACAAAACGTATTGCCGGAACATAGTAAGTACTTAAACCCTTTGGTATCAACAAATTATGATGTTTTGACTAATTAACAAAAAAGATCACTAATTTATAGCAGTAGAGTATATAATATCGTAATAATTAAATAAATTAAATATCTTGCCTAAAAAAGCTACATTTTTTGTGATATCCTCCCTAGCGAGCAGCTTGCTTTTGTAGAAAATAGTCCACTTTTTCATTCCATACAAACATACCAAAATATTGCCCCAAGATGCTCGATCTAATAACAATAGAATTAGCAAGTGTTTATTTTTCAATTATGTGAATGACTACACCAAGCTCTTGATTAATAAATAGGAAAGATATTAACCAATTCATTGGACAATTAATGTTCAATAATCTTACACCTAATTTCCGAATTAATCTAATTATGCAGCGGCTACATGTCACCCGAATACGCAATGGCCGGTCTATTCTCAGTGAAATCAGACGTGTATAGCTTTGGAGTCTTAGTGCTAGAGATGATTACAGGCAAAAGAAACACCAACTATGATTCCTCCCACTTAAACTTGGTCGAACATGTAAGCAATTCTACTGAATTTCATGAGCCAAAAATGCATCTACAAATTAATTATTTCATAAGAGAATTAAAATGGTGCTGTTACAATATTTATAGGTCTGGAAACTTTGGAAATTGGACAATGTAATGGAATTGGTGGAATCAAGTTTAGAAGAATCATCATCAAGTTGTGGAGATGAAATTATGAGGTGCTTCCAAATTGGGCTATTGTGTGTGCAGGATGATCCGACAGATCGTCCGACCATGTCGACTGTCGTTTTCATGTTGGGAAATGAAGTTGGTCTTCCTTCTCCAAAGAAGAAATCTGCTTTCATTTTGAACACAAAATACACGAGTGGAGATCCATCCACAGGATCCAACTCTGTAAATGACGTTACTATTTCCATAATCCATGCTCGTTAATTAATCAATTTCTAGTATATATCAAATTTATGGGACTTTAGAACAAAATAAAATCAGGGTTACAGGGTATATTTAAAAATTAGTTCTCAATTTAATTAGATTGAGTTAGTGGCGTTGTGGTTTCATTGTTAGGTTGTAAACCAGTTCAATACCAACGTCTCATGTTTGATCGTGAGAATATGTATTTATCCACGGATATGTACTTAAAAAAAAAGTTCTCGATTTAATTAGACTGCTACTCTGTTTCACAGCCACATTTATACAATTGCAGTATTGAGATATCCTCTCTTTTTTATCTTTTTTATTTGCAATTATTGAGATAACACATTTATTCTGTTTCTTGGATCTCCTTCTCCTACTAGTACTACAAAAAAAAGTCCAATGTTAAAGTATCGTCTGGAATGTTTAACACATTTTTTGTTTTTAAGACATTTTTTACCACTAGACTATTCATGATGATTATATATCATTGATAGAGTTTGGCAAATGTTTTTGTCAAATATCTTGGAGATCATCACTTTGTCCTATATAGCAAAACGTAGGGAATTCTCAACACATTCATAACATATATGGACTACTCTCTTTATCATCGATTACATTCGAAATAGAACCTTCCATTATTTATTATGGTATCAATAAATTCACTAAAATGCAACTGGGTATTTCGGCTGTTGTTAGCACATATTCCTTAATTTTGAAGAAATGAAGCAAAAAAGAATAGTTAAAGGAAAATTAGTGAGATATATCCACAAATTTAGACATTTGGGTACACAGACATCCTCAATTTGGCAACTAGTGCTTTTCATGTAATTAAGATTATCCATGTCAGTTACATTGCATTACCTAAATGTTCCTCCAAATGTTGGCGACCAGAAATCAAATGTATTTCCATTTGTTAATGCAATTGTCCTAGAAATTCCCACCAGACAAAGTCCTCCACTTCTTAGATCTTGTTTCTTTTCCTCCTTTGTGTCTTTCAATTCTTCCTTAATCTGCTTGTCATCATAATTTTTTTCAGAACATGTTTTGAACAATAAATTCTATGTTCACTTCGTACATTGGAAATTGTTTTTTTTTTTTTTAATTTATTTTACCTGTTGCTGCTCTTGATCGTTTTTTTCAACTTCCATATAAGGAGTACTTAAAACCTGAATGTATGTTTCATAAGGATCAAGAGATATATAAAAAAAAATGTTAATTTTGTAATTAATTAAGTGTATTCAATTGTATGCTTGATTACTTTATTTTGTTTTGTTCGAACTTGATCTTGGTTGTAAAAGGAATGAAAAATACAATTAATGAGAACTTACACGAATTTGATCATGAAGAAACTTGATGTACTCAATTGCTTCATGTAGAACTGATGCAGTATCCGTCTGTGATATCATACAAAATGTTTAGGTCGTTTAATTTTGGAGTTGATTTTTATATTTTGTTCTTGAAGTTGTAAAAGTGATAAGTGAAGTTTAAATTTGATTTGCAATTTATTTACCAATTTTAAATTTGGTTTATAATCTATTTATTTACCAATTTTAAATTTGATTTGTAAAAATAAAGATCAAAATTCTAACCTATTTGATATTAGAAAAGTGAATGTTCATTATCAATTCTTCTCATTAATCAAATTCTTATTTTGAGAAAAAACAAAATTCAAATCTCAAACAGTGAAGACTATGACAATAATTTTGTCTTATAAATTCACGATCAATTTTAAAAGAAAAATTTACCATGAGTACCACATTCTAATTCTCGTATTATATTTATAGTACAATTTTTAAAATAAAAATCATCTATAATACATAATTTTCTATCACCCATAAAACTTAACCAGTGATATAAATCAATTATAATTTTTTGACGTACAAATAAATTAGTTTTGATTTTTTTGTTACAGATAAAAATATTTTGTCATTTTTTTATATACATACACAACCCTTTTAAAAGCTTTAGAATTAAACTTGTAATTTAACCCATATTTTATTACTTTTAATTCATACCACAACAAAATATTGCTAAAGATTCAAATTTTGACCTTTCCAAAAGGAGAAACAAGTTGTTGGAGCATTGCGATCTTGTCGGCAAGCTTCCCTTTTCGAACCTGTGGATCCGTTTTAAAAAAAAAAAAATTAATATATAAAGTAAAAAGTAAAATCACATTTTGATTAAGGCAAAAGTTATAGACAATAAGCACAAAAGCTCCCATTCTGTGCAATCAAAATGTTCGATGAATAATAAAATGTAATGCACCTTAAAAGTGGGTAATTTGGATGACACGTCACTTCTTGGCCTTTTGATTATTGCAATTTCTTTACTTTTGTTTTCCCTCACAACCCCACTCAAATCTTGAACAACTTCACCACAATTAATCATCTGAAAAAAATGGTTCAAGTTTTCAAGTCAAAATATGAAATTTTTGCATTAAATTGAATTAAAATCTCAAACAATTTTAATCTTTACCTTTGTTGTGAAATTCAAGGGCGGAGGTTGTAGCCAATGGGTTTCGAACATTGAGCGACAAGACAAAAACTCATCTGAATTTGTTGAAGAATAGCAATTAATGATCCTATTGTCGGCAAGAAATTGTCTTGATTGCTCATTTGAAATGGTATCAAAAGGGAAAGCCATTGATAATTCTTGACATGTAGTTGTAATAACATTATCGTTAAGATTGAAAGGGCTTTGATTATAATAAGGTTGGTCAATGAAAAACACAAAATTGGAAGGATTATTTTGTTGCTCATGTGATGATCCACTAGTCTCTTGGAGTTCATAATTTAATTTTGGCCCCTCGATTGAATCCACCACCAAAGTGGTGTCAACTCTTTGTGCACCATAGCCACTGCCAATTAACATAAAGCAACCAAATTTACATATTTTCTAAGTAAAAGAAAAGAATTGAAATTGTGATGATGAACTTACTGAAAATGGTGGTTCCAATTAGAATCCATTGGAATGGTGGGATCAGCGACGGAACACGGCGGCGAATTGGCCGCCGGCGAGAAGAGGGTTTTGGATGAATCCCATAACTTCCGGCCGGCCATAGCCTAAGCTTTTTGACGTTAGTGAATTATTTGCAGCTTTCTTCAGATTTGAGGCTTCTCCTTTACTTATTTAAATCTACTTGTTTGTTGTGATATTAACAAGTTAAGGTCATGAATGCCAATTTATAAATATATGGCCGTGGACACATACGTCAAACATGATGATGCATGCATAGTTTTTTGCCCTTTTCTTTTCTGTGATTGAGGTTGTCTTACTTTATTTTATTTTTCAATGATTATAATAGGGGATGGGATTCAAAACTAAAGATCTGTGGTTACTAATAGATGTTTAACTATGTTGCTTTAGTTCAACACTAATGATGTTTTTTAATAACGGTGAGTTTTAGATTTAAATATATCTTTACCTTTTAATGATTTAAAATACGTGTGCTCTAGCAAATTTAAAAGATATAAAAGCACTAAAAATAAATATTTAGGCCATTTGATAACTATTTTGTTTTTATTTTTTGAAATTTAAGTCTACAACAATTAATTTATCATAAGTTTTTTCTTACTTAGATATTTAATCTTACCTATATTTTAAAAATTCAAACCAAAATTTAGGAACAATAAGAGTAGCTTCTAAAGGTTTGGTTTTGTTTTTTAAAATTTAGTTCGCATTTACATACTTTCTCGAGCAAAGATGTATACATCATAGTAAATATAGAGCACATTGTAAGAAACTTGAGTAAAAATAAGCTTAAATTTCAAAAACCAAAAACAAAAATCCAAATAGTTATAAAAGGTGACCTTAAATTTTGTGTTTTGTAGTTAGAATAAAAATATAGATGCTAACCTATGAAGATTCAATACCATTCATTGTACTCACTCACCTCTCATATCTTCCAATAAATTTGAATTCTTTTGATGTTATACTAGAAAGCATGGAGTTCTTCTTTAAAATTAATCGATAGGGAGAAGAATAACTCATATATTATACATAGATAGTGAAAGATTCATTACGTTTTTAATGTAGGATCAGGTGAGTATCTCCATCACTTTATTACAAACAATAACGCACATATCATCATTGAACTATCCTTCAAAATCAAACCGGTTTGGACCAAAATCTAATTAGGCTATCCGATTTATATGGTGATATCTTTTGGCTTATGTAGCTGGAAAGAAATTCAAGAATATTTTAAAATGTTAACAACCATCCCACTCATTAATGGGAAGGCACATTATAGCTTTTATTAGTTGGTGTAAAAAGGTTAAGATGGGTGATTAAACCTATAATCTTTTAAATCATAGGTATATATTGATGTCGTTGAATGAATTATCACTCTTATTATTAGCTTGTCACTCTTTTCTTTGTATGCCTCTTATCCACGGGAATAAAGTATTATTTTCAAAATATATATATATATAAACATTTTAGTTTTTGAACCCCGGTTACGAAAGTGTTTTTAAATACTTATACAGATTATTCCAAACATATCACATTATGCAACATTATCTAAGCTGCTAATTTAGATATAGCCAACTCATTGAAGTATGTTATACAATCTCGGCTAGCAAATGTAAATTATGTTTTAAACAAAAATATTATCTTTTTTTTAATGCACGGAAGGAATAGTAATGAATTGCAGGCATCGAGAAGGATATTGAATTTTGTCCTTTTTCTTAATGTCAAATTTCTTATCATTTTTAGTCCTAAGTTGAGCTCCATTTTCCTACAATAATATTCCAGTGGATCATGTAACTTTTGTTACGTTTTACTGGGTACATTCAACTTTAGTTGTACAATGTTAAAGTTAATTTTTATCTTACTTAAAAAAAAATCTAATATACTGGTAACAATTGAAATTTGGATATGAAAGAACAAAATATGTGAAACAATAAAGTGGATCTTGTTGAGATACTTTAAAACCAACTTGAAAAGTTTATCTCAACTTTCTTTAAAGCAATTTATCCAAAAAAAATAATATTTTTAGTTCAATATTTTAAAATGAAAAATTCAAACATTTAACTTTTAAGTTTGTGATATATATACTCAAACTATTCAAATTTTAAACTTAAATATATTATTTAGGATATATTTTTTAGTTATATAATAATTGGGTGAGAGATTCGAACTCATAATTTCTTAATTTGTGAATATTATTTTTGTTGGTTATATGTATGACTCGTTTGATTAAATTTCTTTTCATGTTTTTAGAGAGATGTTTGATAAAACTATATATCTTGCTTTTTGTTTCAAAATTTTCAGAAACATTTCTAAAAGGGAGAACTTTAATATTGTTCTCAAATTTAGCTCGCATTTCTAATCGAAATTAAAGGACTTTGATACCATTGGTTGTTCTCTCCATCTTTAGTATTTGTCTTAATGATGATCGAATGGAATTTGGATCACAATTCTCGAATTTGGATTTTCTCCTTTGTCATTTTCAACTTTTCTGAAGTTCCATTCTCTTCATTTATTCTCGTTTAACATGACCACTTTGGAAAACTCTTTTATCCCTCAAGTCAAAATATACTTTATAAAAACACTTTTTTTTGAGAAATTATTAAGCCACTCTTTTTTTTAGTTCAAAATGGTTGAGAGAATCATAATTCTATATGGAAAATACAAATCGCAACCAATCAAATAAGTCAATACATCATCAACTCTTTCGATTATTAAGACACTTCTAACCTAACCAATTGGGTACGCATAATATTAAAAGATAATTTCAATGGATGCTATTAATTTTTAAGGTGGATAATGACTTGAAATTAATAAAGATATATTTAATAATTTCATAAGAAATACTTCTCTATACCCGGTAGTGTCCCGGGTACACGGGAGAGAAGCTCCAATTTCTCGGTTAAAAAAAAAGTACTTCTTTATAATATATATATATATATATATATATCATTAATCAAAATATTTCGGCTACACTCTTCCTTAACAATAGAGACTATATGTGGGTGGATGACCACTAAATAAAGGGCAACAAACAAAAGTCACTATGAATAGATTTACAATGATGTCTTTTGGATTGACGAATACATATGTTGTCTTCCTAGAGTTGATGAACAAAGAATATGTTTTGTAAGTAAATCAACAACCAAAATTACAAGTCATGTGTTACTTTAGGAAAAGAAAATTTCTCCAAACATGAGAATTAAATCTAAAACATCAACTAATACAGTTAAATTCAGTAAGATCCATACCTTTAATAATTGTTAATTTGTTGCATCAGAATCCACAAAGATCTAAGGAAATATGTTTAACACAACATTCAACACCTACTTGAGCCCTTCCCTAATCTAGTATTTCATTTATTTTAGTTGAAAAGAACAAAAGAAAATCTTGCTAAATATATTGATGTAATTTCATGTTTGAAAGATATCCCAAAAGGGTCCAAAGTTGACAAAGGCTAATCATGAAGAGTACAATACCTCCATTAACCTTTTTTTTTCTTCTTGAAATTAGAGTCAAATTTTGATTTCTTTTTTTGTATTCATTCAAATATAGTTCAATAGATAAATATTTATTATTTCTTAAAATTAAAATTCCTTTTCCAATCATCACTTTGTTGAACTAAAAAAAAGTTAACAATTGTGAATTATTCTATCATCGTGGTTTTGATTGTAAGAAGATCCCATTTTTAGAAATTAAAGTGAATTTTGGTATGCATAAAGCTAGTTTCTCAATATAGCTTCATCAAATTTTCAAAAGATCGTGATTTGATTTTAATATTTATCTCAAAATTAAAGAATGATTTGAATCTAATATTTCACGGATGGCAAGATCATTGATAATAAGTTCTAAGAAAGTTTCCCAAAAATAATGGTCCCTTTGGGTGATTTTGGTACAATGAAATGACCCAAGACTTATAAAAAAAAAAGAAGGAATTAATGAAAAAGGTAGATCGTTTATAATATCAACCATCACAATTTAAACTTCTTGAAAGCTATCTTGATTAGAAAATTGGGTTAATTATGTCTCTAAAAGCCTTTATCTTTATGATTTAAAATTACTTTGAGTAACTTTTTAAAAATTTTGTTATTAGTTACTTTTCTTAATTAACCAATGTGACTAAATTAACTATGTTTAGATTATTCTAAAATGTCTAAGGAATCCCAAATCTAGCCGGCTAGGTTGTAGTAGTGTTTGGTCCTAATAAGAAATATTTACGTTGTCTTTTTTTAGTATAAATTGAGAGAGTAGGATCAACAAACTTTTCATAAAAGATATTATTGCTTTTAAATTATATGAAAGTCAAATACTAATTTTTCGAGTTCAAACTCGTGACAATAGAGTTAAAGTGGAATAACACCAAATAAGATAACCAACGTGTCAATGATTCAATCGGTAAAATATTTATGCTGTGTCAAATGACCATTGATGTAGGTTTATTTGACCTTTGTAATACCAGGAAAACTAATGTTCTTTTGAGATATGAAAAAATGAATAGATTTATAATGAATGTTTTTTACTACTGTGTTTGCGTTTATTAATACTAAAGAGAATATGTAAAATTAAATCTCCTAAATTAAACTTGAAAATAAATGTTACCCGTTAAGTAATGATTAAAGAAAGAGTAGGATGCTGAAAATTCTTGTGCTGGAAATTCTGTCTGCCACTCACGTCCAAGCAAATTGAAAAGAGGAAATATTTAAGTGATGTCTCAATATGATCAAAATATTAGTATTTATTTATGTAATTCAATGTACATTTCATTCTGTTTTTTAATTTTTTAATTTAAAATAAAATAACATGTAACACATATCCCATCATATAGGTAAATAGTAATGTTTAGGTTATATCTAGATAAGACTTAAATATACGAAATAGTGGAAAAGATAAGTAGGTAAAATGTTACGATAAAAACAAAAAAAAGTTTTGGCTTTTATGAAAAATGGGGTAGGTTTTCTCGTAAGGGGTGTTTGTTTTAAGAGGAGATGAGATGAGGTGAGGTGTTGGAAGCCCAACACCTTATTTGGCCCAAGGTGTTCATCACCTCATCTCATCTCATTTTCTCTCTCATCTTTTTTTTTTTTAATTTAAATTTTTTTCTTCTTTTTATTTATATATATATTTACTTATTTTATGTTTAATATATTTTTTATAATAATATTATTATTTTAATATATCAATATATAATTATAATAATTATACTATTATTATATCAATTATTTATTTAAATATATTTTAATTTTAAAAATTAATATATATATATATATATATATATATTATCTCTTAATATACGTTAAATTTTCATATTTTTATTCATTTTTAATCATCTTTAATAACAAAAAAATTTATAGAATTTCAATTGTTTAGAGATAGACTATAAATATCATATTTAAAAATTAGTAATTAAAAGTTATGTGTTTATTTTTAATATTAACAATAAATATATTAATTTATTATTAAAATAAAAATTAAATTTAAATAATTTATACACATTGAATTTTTATGGGTAGTTTACAATAGACTTTGGATTTTTTTTTTTTTTGAAATGATAAATTAATTTAAATAATTTTGAAAGTCTTGATTGTATATACAAAAAACAACTATAAATTTATGAGTCACAGGGATTGAGATCTATTCTACCTAATAAAAAAATAATAATAAATTCCAAAATTTGAGGGATATTTTATTACTTCCATGTAATAATTATTATCAAAATGTGATCGAGTTCTCTTTTAACTAAAAAAGAACAATAAATAAAAAAATTTAAGGGTGTCTATGGTTCCCTAGAAGTATCAATGACTAATAAGATAAATATATAATTTATTATTACCTATTAATTAGTGTATTTTATTAACAATTCTTTGACCTTGGGTAACTATGAATATGAATGTATAAAAGGTATAAGAAAATATTTTTTTTAAATAAAATAAAAATTGCTATCAAGATTTTATAATGACTAGTTTAACCAAATGGTTTTATTTTTATTTTTTCATAAATAGAATCTTGGTATTTTTTAATTTTTTTTATTATTTAAGTCTATGAAATCTTTTAAAAAAAAGTTAGTAACGATGTACAAATATTTTAGATTAGTCAAACTTTATTTTGGTGGTGTGAAATTTTTTTTTTCCATAATTTTTTTTAATTAAACAATATTTAAGTATGAAAGATTAGAAACTTTTAACCTCATGGTTATTATGCCGTACATAATATCATTGAAATTATGTTTTTTTTTAATAAAAACATTAATATGATTAAGGGTGTTTAATATTAAATTTATATTACTTACATTTTATTTATGATAGTAGTTATATTTACATATTTATTATATTAATAGCTAAATATTTGAGAATAATTATTTTTTAAAAAAAGAAAAAGAACAATTTTATTGTTAAAAAAAATATAAGAACAGAGTTTTTTTAAAAAAAAAACATATATTAACATTTTATCTCATCTCTCTTCATCCCAAATAAGGTTTTTCTGTCATCTCATCTCATCTCCTGCACCCCAAACAAGGTTTTTCTGTCATTTCATCTCACCCCAAACAAAGTTTTATGCTATCAACATCTCATCTCACCTGCAGCCAAACACCCCCTAATTCTTTCCATATTTGTAAAGAAATATTTAATTTTCAATAAAATTTTCCCCAAACTTTATGTATATTTTTAAATTTCAAACCTAGGTCAGATTTTTTTTTTTAATTGCCAATTTTTTTTTTTATTGTCAATTTCAAACCTATGAAAAATGGAGAAAATGAATTGTCATTTTTTTTTCTTTTGAATCAATGAACTGTCAAATCTATTATGTAATAATACTAATAACAATAACAACAATAATAATAAATAAAAGTTTACCCTTTTATCTCTTTTTTTCAATTATTTACTACTACAATTCTGGACATGAACTACGTGATGAGAAAATTTTAAAAAATACGGATGTTAGATGATAGAGAGTCAAATTTTTAGTAAACATAAAATGACGTGCACTTTAGATAATGGTCATTTAAGATGTCTCGAATTTATTTTAAAAATTTATGAACAAAGTTTAGTGATCAAAATGGCAGTAAAATTTTTTAAAAAAATTGTAAATTTAATCTATGATAATAACCACTCACTTAATTAAGGATTAATCTAAAATAGTTAGAAATATGCCTAAATTAACCAAACACAATAAATCTATCTATCCAACATCCTTCAAATGTAGTTTACAGGATAAATCATTTTTGGACGATTTTACCCTTAAGTCGCACTTTAAACTGCACTCACCCCTAGAAACACCCACTTCATCCGTAAGTTTTTTTAAAAAATTTCTTTTAATGTTCCTTTAATACATTTAATACTCATTATGTTATAATATAATAGGTTTTAAATATTAATTAAAAACTATTACACCATTAATACTAGAATTTTGAAAAAAAAAATTATAACTCTCATTTCTATAACTTAATATTTAATTCATTTTTATAACTTAAAAATTAAATTTTATTTTTTCATTAATTATACTAAATGTTGAATTTAAAAGATTGGTAACTTTCATCTCACGTAACTTTTTATCTCTTTACTTTTATCATTTAATGAGAATATCTAACATCTAACATCTAACATCTAATCATTTTTTATGATTTTATCCCTAAGCCACACTTTAAATTACACCCACCCCCTAGAAACACCAACTTCATCCATAAGTTTTTTTAAAAAAATTCTTTTAATGTTCCTTTAATACATTTAACATTATAATGTTTTATGTTTTAAATATTAATTAAAACCTATTATACCATTAATACTATAATTTGAAAAACAAAATTATAACTCCCATTTCTATAACTTAATATTTAATTCCTTTTCATAATTTAAAATTTTAATTTAATTTTTTCATTAATTGTATGAATTTAAAAGATTGATAACTTTAATGTACCGTAACTTTTTATCACTTTACTTTTATCATTTAATGAGAATATCTTTAATGATATTTAGTGGTGAAAATTGATAGGATTTGTAACTTTCTTTTCCTACAACTATATATATTGAACTTTTTCCAACAAATTTTTTTAAAAACAACTTGAGCTTTTTCCCATTTCCCATTTCCCATTCCTAATCCTTATATTCCTTATTTCTTGATATTCATAGGATTTGTTTCGATCATGGTCATTTGTAATTTGAAAGGTTTTTTTTTCCTTTTTTACTATTTGCAACAATTTCAAAGTAGAGTTTTGTGATTCACCACCATTCCTTCCATGTTTTTATAGTTTATGTGTAGTTGACTATATAAGATTCTTGCTTTTGGAAACTTTAACTATTAGGTTCTTCTTCTCTCTCTTTGTAATTTAGAAGAAATATGATGTTTATTTTGTAATTCTCAAATTATTCAATAGATTTTGTAATGTGCTTTGTTGATTTATTTTTATTGTAATTTGAGCTTTGTTTTTATATTTGTTGATCATTGTTAGTGTTTTGAAGATGGAAGTGAGGAAGAAGGTGACAACCATATATTATAATTGGTTAACAAAAGAAAAAATTATCTGAAACTATAGATAAAATGTTGTATGTTAATGGATTTTGTTTATTTTGTTTTTTTTTAAGCTTGGAAAAGATGAAATCCAAGTTATTCATTTCTCTTTCCTTTTAATATTTATCGTGTTATTATTACACTATATAATTGTTCATATTTATCTAATGTCCTTTTAATTTGGTGGTGAATCACAAAACTCTATTTAGGTTTAACATTTTTTCTATTTTTAATTTGATTTATTGATAACTTTATAAGAATAAATTTATCATTACAAGTAACAATAATAACTAAATGATAATTATATATATATATATATATAAAGACTTGAAAGATTAAAAAATGTAAATAATATTATTTAAAAATATTGTAAGCAATATATATTACTAACATTATTATAAGAAAAAAAAACTAAAACATTCAAACAATTTACATATTTCTTAGTACATTAAATTTCACTTTTTTCTTCCTTTCTCGAGTATGTTGTGTGTTTTCAATCTCTACCATTATTTTTGTAAAGTATTAAAAAAGTTGTTTTCCTAGAAAAGAAAAAGAAAAAAAAAAGAAGTAAATGAATGTCATTATTTATTTAACCAAAAAAACTGTTAAATAAAATGTATTTAAGAGTATGATAATGTTCCTTAAAAAAAAGAGTATGATAATGATAATAGGATTCTAAGCATTATTTAAATGGACAAAAAAATATAAAACAATTACTTCTCTCAAGTTTTTGGTAAAGAAAAAATTTCAATACTTTGTGATTTTTTTATTATATCTTAACAAAATAAAAATAAAAATAATCTTTATTTACAAAATATAAATTTTCATATAATTATAAAATTATTTTTAAATGTTAGAAAAATTTGTATCCAAGTGTCATAACGTATCATATAACAAGTTGGTTACAAGTTCGAGTGTCAAATATTGTTGAATTAAAAAATATATGTTAAATTTTTTTTATGTGGTCTAAAGTTTAAAATAAACTATTGAAACATTGATAACATAAAAACATATTTTAGGCGGTTAAGATATCTATTCATTCTTATGTGATCTAAAGTTTCTATCATCCTCTCATACATTTATTATTTTAAAAAATAGAATAAAATTGTTTTAATTATGATACTTTTTTAGCTCCCATATAATTTTGTTCGTAAAAAAAACGCTAAGCAAGAAACACGTGCTTTATCCAAATTAGAAATTAAAACTAGATTCAAATAAATAGATTGAAATGCAAAATGAGAAAATTATGTTAAAAATTATAAAAAAATGAATAAAGATAGACGTTCAAAAAATTATTAAAAAAAGAGACAAAATTTAGTAATTTAAAAGGAAAAATAAAAATATAAACACTTGCAAAGCACGTTAAGGTTTTCTAGTATATATATATATATATATGACCTGCTAAACAAGAGCCAAACTTGCCTTTGATCGTAGCCTTGAATTCCAACCACCTCATGCCCGAAGCTGCTAAACAATTAACAAACGCAACCAACTAACTCTTTTTAAAGTTAATTATTTCTTCCATTGCGTATGGCCATTGGATTCTTTTTGGGGTCACATCAACGACTGTTCTTAAGTAACATCATCAAGACCCTTATTTGATATCATTTACTTAGGCCTCATAATTATTTTGTTTTTTGTTTATGAAATTTAAGTCTATTTCTATTCAAATTTCCTAACATGTGCTTTATCTTTCTTACAATATATCTCTATTTCCTTAAGAAGGTAGGAGAATACTAACAAAATTTAAAAAACGTAAACAAGTTTTTGGAAACTACTTTTTTTTGTTTACAAATTTTGGTTTTGTTTATTAAAATATAGGTAAGATGTTTTTTTTTTTTGAAAAGAAATATAGATAAGATGTAGTTATCCAAATAAGGAAAAAAGTATAGTAAACTAATTGTTGTAGGCTTAAATTTCATAAACAAAAAACGAAAAACAAAATGATTATCAAACGGGGCCTTAATTACAAAAAACTCATTTTTATCAAAGAAAAACTTCTTTCTCCCACACAAAGCCTAAATTTTATATACACGATGATCAAACAAAGGTGTCACATATACAAAGGATAGAGTTTCTCTACACATTTGTGTAAAGATGTCAAATGCATTATGTTATGAAAATAGCAATCAAGAATTGATAAAACGAAACATAAAGAATACACAGATTTACTTGGTTCACTAACGTAGTGTTAGCTAGTCCACGAGTAGAGAAATAACAATTTTATTAAGGAGAAGCGAATTACAGAGTTACAGAATGAACATCATAATACAGCTAGGGTTTAATTCGAGTTTATATATGTACTCTCATTAAACCCTATTACAGAATGTGTGAACATTAAATAGAGTGTGGATACGCATATGCATGCGGAACGCATTGCAACAATGCGATATGCGTTTGCACTTGCAGAACGGGCAGCAGAATGCGCTAAGCAAAAGCAGATGCATAAACGCATGCAAGATGCGGAATGTATTGTCGCAACGGGGGCATTGCTCCCGCACCCCCACTTGTTGTCCGATTAACGAGACCTCCGGTTGCTGATCGGGTCGCAAGGCATTGGTACGTTCAAGGCATATCTCAACACATTAAATAATATTACAATCATATTCAATTAAAGATGTCCAATAAATGGAATTAGATTGAAAAATGACTTTTGTCTCTCGGTCTTAACCACCAAATATAATTCCAATCTTCATACTTTCATACCTTGATTAGTAATGCTCTCATAAGCATTGACTCGAAAAAGAACTAAAAGAAAGAGACGCATACACCCTTCACACAACTACTCCTCGAACCCTACTACTCGTGCAAAAAGGTGGGTGGCATTCATTTTCCTCCCCAAAATCCCAATCAGATAAGTTCCATAATGAACTTGAAACCAACCAAAAAAATCCCAATTCACTCCATAACCCCAAAACATTAGATCTACAATGGCCTTCTACAATACCAATTCTTATTACCATTCCTATGATTCTTACGATTCTTATGATTCTTACTGCGATTCTGCTCAAATTGATCCCCCAATTCCCCAATCCAGCGACGAACCCACAATCTACAATCTCTTTGACTACCCAATTCATCATTTTGGGCAGCCAAATTTCAAGGAATCGGCTCAATTGATGGAGTATGAGCCCGTTGACCAAGTGGCTTATAGCTATCCAATTAGCTACACGGCCAATTCTTGTTCAGCATCAAGTTACAGTGTGCCAACCGTGATCGAATACCACCCAGATTCATACGCCGAATCTCACCATAAAGCAACCACAGCCCAATTCGCAATTTCTTACTCTGTTGTTTCTGAATTCAACGAGGTCGAATTCGAAGAGTACGATCCAACCCCTTACGGCGGCGGCTACGACATTTCTGAAACCTACGGTAAGCCCCTTCAGCCTTCCATTCAAATCTGCTACCCCAAATCTGGCACCGTTATGGCCATTCCCAAACCCCCAATTGAAGAACAGGCAAAGCAATCGACCAAAACAGAGGAAATTAGGGAAGAACCGTCATCCACCAAAACCAAGCCGACCCAGATCGAGAAAGATGGCGATAAACAAACAGTGAATTCATTGCCGGATTCGGGATCTGGGTATGGAAATTATGGAAGGGAGTTGAGTGAATTTCCAAGTGGGTATGGATTAGAAGCGGTGGATCTTTGTGAAAGTTTGTTTGGGCACTGGCCGTGTCTCTCACGGATAAAAAGACAAACAGCTTGTGGGCGTTGTTGCGTAGGCCATTGCCATTGCTATGGAAATTACGGCAGCCAGTGGCAGGGTGCTGCGGATTATCTGTTTGGAAGCCATAATCCATATCCAGATGGAAGGATCCATGGCGAAGCTGCTTATGCCAATGTTTGGTTGAATGAAAATGTTTGATTTTGATCTGGGTTTTCCACTGTATTTGAGTTGTAATTTAATTTCTTCTGCTCTATTTTATGGTATTCCACTTTGTACCTATAATAAGTGGATTTGTTTCGTTAATCATAAGGATTATCCTCTTGTCACTTGTGGGACATGCTTTTTTTTTCTGAAATTTTCTTCTTTGGAGGGAATGAATTATAATTTGTTTAAATGAGCGGTAAGAAAAAGATGTTGGAAGAATGCTTACCACAATTATGATCGGATAAGAGTGTTTGAAATAAATACTTTAAAATTTAGAGAGATTAAAAAAAAATTGTTTTGACAAAGATTGTAAAAAAAACATTATTTGGAGAAATTATTTAGGTGAGGATTGGATAGAGACCTCCATGGGGTTGGGGAATCGCTTTCCGTTCCCGCAACTTAACTTAATTTCCATTAAAAATTTCCATTTTTTTTTGTTGTAGATGAGGGTGGAGATTGGGTTCTCTGCAGGCATTTTTCAAATTTTTTTATTTTATATATATTTTTTGGATAATTATTATGAAATATTTATAAAATTCCAACTATAATATTAATTAATTAAAGAAAAAAATATTTGTATGATAATAATTTCATCAACAAATATATTTTTATTTAAAAAATAAATAAGTAAAATAAAAGAAAGGGAATTTTGCATGTATATAAAAAAAAAAATTCATGTATAGCACAATTCTCAAACTTATTCATTTATAGTACAAAAATGATTGAAGTCTATCAATTTGCATTGTTCAATCACTCAAAATCAATTGGAGTCTATCAATTGAACTGATAGAAATTTAAAGTCTATCCGTTGAACTGATAGAAGGCTATCAGTTGAACTGATAGAAGGCTATCAGTTGAACTGATAGAAGTCTAAGTCTATCAGTTGAACTGTTACAAGTCTATCAATTAAACTGATATAAATCTAAAATTTATCGATTTAATTGATAGAAGACTAATAATGTTATAATAGCAATTTTGGACAAAATATGCTGCGGATAAAATTATTTTAAAAAATATACTACAATTGTAATGAAAGTGAAAAATATGTTATGGAGGATAAATTCTCTAAAAGAAATATATATTTTTTATAAAAAAAGGTAAACTGGAAGTTGCTACTTTATTCTAATAGGACTGATTTTCTTTCAAAATAGTGGAAAGACGCAAATCTCTTTTTTTTAATTATTGTTACTTTATTTAAAACTCCTAAATAAACTTAATTATACAATATTTTGTTATCTTTTAGGTTCAAACCTTTGGAATAGGCATGAATGTTTTGGATAATGCTGGATTCTTGGTTATTCAAAAAATTGCTAATTAATAAAATAAAATAAAAAATTGTTAAGTTCCATTTTCTCTAACAACATTTCAATTATTTGGTTTTATTTTAGATTTTATAAAATAAATGTTGTTATGAGAACATATGTATATGCTGTTGTTGTCTTCATGCATGTCTGCTTCTAAATTGAAATTGAGAATAGGTATATGAATTTATTCATGGATATTAATAAAAGATGAAAAACTCATGGATACAGACCACATGGGCCCAAATCACCATAAGCCCATTCAGGAATGAAGTCCAACCTATGTTATAAAGTAAATTGGACCAGAGCTCAATTAACCCTTTGAACCTATTTTCAAAGATTTAGAAAAAAGTAGTAGTAAATGGCTACTTTCCAGGAAAATATTTTTAAAAATTCTAAAAATATTTTGACTTAAAATTGATGTCTATTTCCAAAATTCATGATTCGAGATAAAACAAGAGGACCCCATAATCCCTCACTTTAACTATTTAGTTTCATACTAAATAAAAATAAATAAATAAATAAATAACTCTACCACTTATTAAATATGGAGTAAATAAACTAATACTAATATATTTTATGTTATTTTTGTGGAAAAAATCTTTTAAAGAGTTAATTTTAAGAGAATTTACCTATCAACAGCTTATTCTACCTTTTGTATTATATTTGCAGTAGAATTTTTAAAATAATTCATCTATAGCATATTTATTTCTATCACTCACCTAGTGATAGAACTCAATTTAGATTTCTATCACTGATAGAAAACTTAAACAGTGATAGAATGAGTCTATTATTGATTAAATTCTATCACTAATAGAACTCAACAAGTGATAGAAGCCAATTTGGATTTTCTGGTATAAATGAAATTATTTTAGATTTTGTGTTATAGATAGAAATATTTTACCATTTTTTGTTATACATGCAAAATTTCCTAATTTAAAATTGATATCTCTCATCAAATCGGTCACCACACTTCTTGGAGTACTTCAAGATGATTCTTAAAAAAAACAACAAAAGCTATTGATACGTTTAGAGTCTACAATACAAATTAATCAAAGACAAAAATTATTGTGTCAAAAGAGTAATGCATCAGTCTCCCAATTTGCTTTGAGTTTCTATTTGACATGACAAAAGACATTAGTGTCTTACCTTGTGGCCATACAATACATTTTGGGGTTTGCAAATTGGAAAAGTGGAAATCATTGATGAAAGTCATGCCGATCATAGTTTTGTTTAATAGGGACTCTGACAAGAGAGATGTATATTCGAATTACAAGACAATCATAATTGAGGTCACTCATAAGACCACCTTATCTAAATTGATATCATCAATCCCATCAAGTCTCGAGCTAGATAAAAATTCCAAAGTCGATAGCATATTACTCTACAAAGATGAGAGTTACAAAGGTAAAGTCATATCACTAAAGGAGGATAGAGATGTACGGTGAATGCAACGACTTTGTGGGTAGATATACAACAATTGTTACACCTTGGCTGAAATTGTTAAAGTACGTACAAAAATGTACACCACAAACATATCAAGTTAGAATTAATCCTTGAACTTTCTGCCTTAAAATTTTAGAGGCTAATGGCCCTCACAATTTTCAAGACATTGATAATAACAATTTGTTGGCTTGAAAGGTATGTTTCCATGGTGAATGATATTTTAAATGTTAGTCCCATCATATTATTCATTAAACCCCAGAAGATATAATGGAAGCAAATGTAAATTTGAGTATAAAAATGTACCATAAACTTTTAGAAAATTCTCAAATAATTATTTAAATTTCAAAATTTTTAAAAATCAACATCTACTGTTCCGTTTTCAAAATTATTTATTAGAAATATCGTTATTGTTAGTATTTATTTTCAATTGATATATCTTTCTCAATAATTACAACAGAATCAAATTTTAACTATTGTTTTTAAAAAACGAAGTATGAATTAGGGGTATTTTGGTCCAACGTATTTTTAATTAATTAATTAATTATCTATTTTTAAACATTCATATTAAACATTCTTTTTAAGTCTAAACTTTTTTAGACATTTTAGCATTTACCTAGTTAACCCTTTAGAAAATATTTCTAATCTGTTTTATTTTTTTTTTATTCAACAATATTTTTTTTTAAGAGGAGAGATTAAAACCTATAATATCATAATTATTATGTTATACAAGATGATGCTAAGACTTTATTCTTATTAGTCCATCCTCAAGCTTCTTTGATAGTTAGAAAAGATGGTATGGAAAATAACTAGAGCAAAAAGTAACTTATATAAAAATTATTGAGAAACTTATAAGATTATGGTTTATGTTGTTCTTTGTTAAATGGACAATTTAAATTCCATCTTCAATTATTTAAATTAAAAAAATATTATTAATATAATCACTTTTAAAAGAATCAGTAATTATAATCATTGGTATTAATAATACAATACTAATGAATATATATATATATATATATATGCAAATACTTTAAAATTTATCAATATTTATAATTTTATTTTATAAGAAGAGCACCTCGAGTACAATTTTCCAAAATTATTTTATTATTATTTTTATAAAAGATGAAGAGGCCAAATCTTTTTCTCTTGCACCAACTTGGGTCAACCTTAAAACTTAAAATATTATAACCCCAACCAAAAGTTCAAAAAACATAACTAACGTTAAATTTCAAATTCATGTTATTATAGTAACTCATAAAAATTATATATCTCGGAAACTATCTTGCACTCGCTCATGGTGTGGATGAAACATGTGGAACATCCTTATCCACTAAAATATGTCAAAAGATTCTTTTCAATGAGATTTCATAATAGTTATTAGATGATGAACTACTCATAACTAATTGACACTTTAAAATAGTTGTTCTCACAATAAAATATGGTATTATAATCAAATAAATTCAAATTGATATTCGCTTAAATAAAAATGAAATTAAAATTCAAAACTACCGATTGATTTTGAGATAAATGCATCACATTAGATTTTTCATATATATTGTCATTTTTTTAAAACATAGCTATTTTTTTAATTCACTCATGGAAAGTTTGTACGTTCTTACCATTGAAAGTTTGAGGTTGTTATCGAAAAGATTGATTTTTTTATGATTTTATTATTTGGTGATAATCTATTTCAACATTGTGATCACGAGTTTGATCTCGAAAATCGGTATAACGACTCCCACTCACTTGAAAGTAGGAATACCAAGTTTGAGGATGTTTCTTTTTTAACTTTCTAGACACAATTGTTTTTTTTTTATGAAATTTGGCGGGATTAAATTTTTATGATTTAAAATTTATGGGTGTTGTTTTACAATTTTTTTTGTTCATTCAACAATATTTTAGGAGTGGGATTTGAACTTGTTAACCCTTTTTAATGTTTAGCTATATATCATATCGGTGATAATTTTGAATTGGTTGGTGTCTTTCAGCCTTTGCGGTCAAACAGAGAGCTGTTCGATAAGAAAATTTTTAATTTAGTGATGGATGAGTGTTTCCGTTCGTAAGAATCTTCGTTCTTTTACTATTTTGTTTTGAAACTCTTCACTCTTTGGCAGAAGTCTTATTTTTTAGTGGTCATCATGTTCATAAGTTTAACTCCCAATTTTTTAAAAGTCAACCAATATAAAATTGACCATTTATGACTATCCTTTTACCTTAGGTTCTATCATTTCTTTATATAAAAAGTTCCCTACTTTTTAGCTTTTTCATCTTTTATTTAACTCTGGTTCGAGTCAAGTTTGTTTTTTGGAGTTTCTTGCTTTATCGTTTTTGTTTTCCGGTGTCTCTTTGTTGAAACACTACTAAAAAAACTAGAATAGATGACACTTATGAAAAACAAATTCAAGAGGAAGAGGCAATTAAAGTGTCATAAAATAAAACACGCGTTTTATGACACTTTATTAGAATCATCTTATAAATATTAATTTAAATAAAATCACCATTAACAAAAAAGTGTCATAGATTAAAAAGACGCGTTTTATGGCACTTTTTTTAAGAATCATACATTATAAAACTAATTTTAAGTCATATTTTAATTTAGAAAATAAGTATTATTTTGTTCTTTATCGGAAAATTCCTTCCCTCGGGATTCCTTACCTAGAAAAAAGGGTTTAGATGACACCTATGATAAATAAAATTTATGAGGGAGGAGCAATTAAAGTGTCATAAACAAAAACACGCGCTTTTATGACTATTTATTAGAATCATCTAGTAATCGTAAATTAAAATAAAATTACCATCACAAAAAGTGTCATAAATAAAAATGCGCGTTTATGACACTTTTTAGAATCATAAATTATATATATGTATATAACTATTTTAAACATTTTTATAAGGGAAATTAGCTATGAATCATCAAATTCTTGTTTTAGAAGCATACAACCTTTGGGTGATTGTTTTAAAATTGAGGGAATATTTTGAAAACATATCAAAATTGGAGCCCTAGAATCCCCCATTATCCACCTCATTGCAGAAAATCCTTTCACTCCAAGTGTGCATGCCATTTTCTTCTTCGTTTTTTGTCGAAAGATCCCTTTCGTCGAGATTTTATTTTTCCATTTGGTAGTCGCCAAAAACTTCTACAAATCACACATGTATTCACGATTTTATTTTCAATTTGGGTTGTAACAAACCACCTAAATAAGTTGTAACGCCTCGTATTTTCTGTTTGACCTTTCAGGTTCAATTATTTGTTCCTTTAGATTTACGGAATAATTGCTGGTTAGTTTTGACCGTAGCGGTATTTTGGTGATTTTACCCTTAGGGACCATTTTGTAAATGATAATTGACTTTGGGTTAATTTTTTAATTTCAAGAATTTTAGGGCATTTGTGGAAATTGGTTGTTGGAATTGTGAAAAGAAATTAAATGATTAAAAGGGTTTAATTTTTGTTTTGTTAAATAAAGAAAAATAAATTATAAATGGGTTTTTGTTTAGAGAGTTTGAATGGAAAACAACCCATTTAAATTAAATGAAAAAGAAACTCATTTAAGGGATTTTAATAAAAAATAAAAAAAAAAAAAAAAACCTAAATGCCCATCTTCTTCCTTTCTTCATCTTCAAACCCTACACTTACTCCCCTGCTACCGCCGCAGAAAGCTCCGCTGCCGTTGTCTGATCCACGCACGCATAATGTAACGTCCCAGAGTTTTGTAAATAAGTTATTTATTGAAAAAAATAATAATAATAAGATCTTATTTTACTTAAATAGAAAAAAAAAGTTTTAATTACCAAATAGTGAGGAAGGGAGTGGCTGGATTTTCTTATTGGAAAAAAAAAAAGAGAAAAAGCCCATTTAAATTCTTTTAGAAAAAAAGGGAAAAAAGAGTAAAAAAAAAAAAGAAAAACAAAACTCACTTTCTCTTCTTCTTCCTCTAAAAAACCCTAGCCCCACCTTTACTCTTTACTACCACCACCACCGCGACCAACCCTCACCGTCAAGCCACCAAGACCCGTCGCTACAAAAATCTCCCACCGGCGCGCGCCGCATCGCGCGTGCTAGCACCCGCCGCCTGCACCCACACCGCGCAAGGCTGGCGCTCGCATCCTCCCCACGCGACCAACCGCCACCTGCCGACCCGTCGTGTGCCTCATCCTCGTCGTCATTTGTCCAAACACCGAGTCGTAGCAACAAATTGAGCCGCAGCACTCGGGCTTGAGACGCACCGCCCTTGCCCATCTCGCACGCCTTCACCGGGCGTCCCACGCACGTCGCTCACGCCCTAGCCACTCGGAACCTCGCACACCGCACCGTCGCTTCGCGCTGTCCCTACCGCGACGCATCCTCGCCGAGCCACACTGCGACGCCATCCGTCTCTCGCCAACAACAAACTTGCAGATCTGTTTCTAATGTCGTGGTCGTCTTGCTCGAGAGTTTTTGGGTAAATCTCCTATTCTATTTTTGTGGTCCATCACTAGTTATTTTGGGGTGCTGATTGTGACTATTGTTGGGTCGCTTTGCTAGACATTTGTTCTTAGGAGATCTCAAGGTGTGTTGAAGTTTCCATGGTTTCGTGTTTCACAAAGTGTTTGGACAACCATGTTTGTGATTTTGGGTAAGATTTCAAAATTTTTATTGATGGGTTGAAGTTCAATAGTAATTTTAAATGGGTATTAATGGCTGATTTTTATGGATATAAATTGTTAGGTTGGATTTATTAAGCTTAGTTTCTGTTGGTATTCGTGGATGGTTCTATGAACATCTTTCGCTTGGGTTGTATGGACCTGCACAAGGCTAAACTTATTATGCTTCTTTATGTATTGTTGCTAGAAATTGATGTGTTTGATGTTGGAATTGTTGATTCTAGAATGTTGTCTACCACTTATTGAGAAGTTGAGAAGTTCTTTGTTCTCTGCATATGTTGCTTAATTTTGCTTCAAAAATGTTATGGATGCTAGTGATTATTGTGTGTTTTATTTCTCTTAAAATACTAGCATTCCGTGGATGATTAATGGTTGAGAAGTTCACTAATCTCGACATCTATTGGGTTTTTCAGTTGCTTGTTTTGAAGTGTGTTAGAACTGTTTCATGACTTTTCTCATCAACCAATGTCTTTTATGTCATTCTCTAAACATTTTTCTTGATTTTTGTTTGATGTAGAAAATTCGAAAACTTGGAGTCAGTTAGGGGAATCAACCACATTAAGCAGTATGTGTTAACTAGCTTTCTTTCTCTTTATTTTTGTTATCCTTAGCATGCATTTCCATGGAAGTTGTAATCTCGTGTATTTTTTTGTAAGGTAATCTTGTTAACTTTGATCATTGCTTTCAATTATTGTGATTTATTGCTAAATTTAAGTACTTAACATAAACTTAGCATTGCCCAATCTTGTCTCAAAGCTTAGAGAGTTCTGATAGTTGATTTCTATTTAAGACCCAAGGTTGTTATCTCTTGCTTCAACTTTGTTCAAACTAGCTTTTCTCGCTTGTTTGATTCTATACATTAGCCTTTCTCGCTAATATTTCTTATAATTTCAAATATTTGAAAAAAATTCAAATATTTTTTGGAGATTATTTTCACTAATGTGGGGAATCTTTATGCTCTTCGTCGTGTCGTTAACTCTTCCATGTTGGGTTTGTAACCTTTATTAATACAACCACTTAAAATTTCAAATATTTTTTGCAGATTGTATTCACTAATGTTTGGATCCTTTATGCTTTTAGCCAGAAGCTGCTAACTTTTCCATGATAGGTTTGTAACTTGTATCTTATAAGTTTATTAATTTTGAAAAGTATATAATATGTCATTGAACTTCTAAATTAGTATCTTATTGTTCTACAATACCTTGTGTTGTATGCTTATTTACATACATGGTCTAATTTTGTTTAAGTGATAAGTTTTTGTATGTCTTTTTTAGTATTGTCAAGTTTCAATTGAAGCTACTCGTTATGGACCCAACGTCTTTGTAAGTCTTATATATATATATATGGTAGTATCATTTCTCAATTAGAAGAGTGGTTCTAAACATTTTTTGTCGTTTTAAATGGTACTAATTTGTTATTTTAATTGTGTTGAATGTTTTGAACCTCCAAACCAAACTTATGCTAGAGTTGATTTGTCTTTTCGCGTTTTAGGAATCGTTTTGGTGCCAACTCATGGCAATCTTCTAAGGTTGAACTTGAGTAAGTTTGCTCTCTTACATGACTATTTGTTATAGCTTTTTCTTCGTAAGAATCATTTACTTATGTGCTTGAATATACATATCAAATGACTATTTGTTGTTCTTTGCTCACTACTACAAAATAGACCTACAATGACTATTTATTGTTATGTTAGTTTGTAATACCATAATTGCTTTCTATATTTACTAATTATGTAAGGATAGTATGTGAACTCAGTAGGATTTATATTCAATGACTATCATCCACATATATGTGGTATTTGATATTTGAATGCTCGTTTAATCTCTCGATATTGTCGATGTGGTTGGAGATACTTTGAAGATAGATATGTTGCAACAACTTTTGGATTCAAATTTGCAACATGGAGGTGAATCAATCCAATAAAGAAGTCACATCTTGTCTTGGTGTAACCATGAATATTTTTCAATTTATATTTATTGATGTCATGAACAATATTTTTTTTTTCATTTAACTATATTTACGATACATGTATAAAGTACTACCTTTATTGATACTTATATACAAATGAATATTATGAAAATAGTTCTTATATTGGATCAAATTTAGAGACCATTTAATTTTAATAGTTGTATGTGTGCTACTATTGAAATAAATAGGAAAAATAGTTGACAATAAATATTTGTATTGGAGATATATGATTAAATAAAGAGCATATTTACATATTTAATGATTACAAAAAAATGTCAATTTAAATTTTTTAATGATTAAGTTTAGGTGTCATAGATAAATTATTAATGATCAATTTTATATATCATCTATTGTTTTTTATGTGACAACAAATTAATGTCATAAAAGAAAAATCGATGATTGTAAAAAAATATCATCTAAAAAGTTTCTATGATACTTATTAAGAAGTGTCATTTATAAAGAATAGATGATGTGCGATACAATGATGGTAGAAAAGTATCAACTAAAAAGTTTTAATGACACTTCTAAAAAAGTATCATCTAAAGAGAATAGATGATGTGCGATACAATGATTGTAAAAAAGTATCATCTAAGCCGTTTGTGACACTTTTTTAGAATCATCATACCCCATTTTTGTAGTAGTGAAAGTTTATTTATTATTTATTCTAATGAAGCACATTTGATTTTTTTTTTGTTTGTTTTAAGCATGAAGTCAGTTTTGTATGCCTAATAACATTATTGTACCAAAAAGTGTATGTTTCATACACATCTACACAAATAGATATATTCAAATCCAAATATTGTGTGGATGTTGGGCAAGCCCCTTGTATTGTCATGGGGCAGCAACTGCACATGCCTGCGCACAAGGACTAAGTAATAATAACCACAATTTCGATTCATTTTCAATTGTTGAGTCATTTCAGATTGTGGGAAAATGGGTGTGTAAATGAGCTTGGATGTTTGATTTATGATGCATTTGCTTTTCAACGACCACAAAAACTGTGTTTCACGAACAAGAGTCACATCTGAATTAGGTACAACATTATTTGCACCACTTATTAATTCATTCATCTTTTATTTTACAAGTTTTTTCTTCTCCACCAACAACCTTCCTAAGTACCCGTCGTTCAAAACCGTACAGTGGTTTATGTTTTTCAACTTTCTTTGTTGATTTGTCTATTCTTAGAGCATGTTTGATTAGGATGGAAAAAAAAAAAGGAAATGAAATTAAGTTAGCGTTTGATGAAAAAAGAAACGAAAGAATAGTGATATATAATTTAAAAAAAAAGAAACACACAGATATTTAATAATCATAATTTTTTTTTACTTATTAATAATATATGAATTTAAATTTATTTTATTTAATTTATTATTAAGATGAAATTTGAAACTAAGTACATTTTTTCATAAAAATTTATTGAATACATATTAAATAATTTAAATAATTAATCTTGATATTTAAACTTATAATACCCAAAATAAATTATATGTATAAACCAAATTAAATTTATAAACTCAAAATAAGTTATGTAAAATTTTAAAAAAAACATAAATTTAACTTGTTTAATTATTTAGTAATGACATGTATTTTTAAAAATACAATCAAAACTTAATTAGTTTAACTTATTTTTAAAAACTGCTTTTTTTAATTTTTAGAATTTCTTTAATATTTTAAAAACAAAAATTAAAATTGATTATCAAATAAATTTATTTTTAAAAGAAAAAAAAAACAGAAAACCAAGACAAATAGTTATTAAATGGGATTTTAACGATCAAAATTGCAAATATCGTTATTGATTATTATAAATTACTTGTATTATTTTCAACTACTTAAATAATATCATCGAAAGTAGAGATGTCCACGGGGCAGGTCGGGGACGGGGATGGCTTTACCGTCCCCATCCCCGCGAAATTCATCGTAAAATTTTGCGGGGAACGGGGCGGGGATTCACCGCGGATAAATCACGGGGATCGGGTTCCCCACGGAGAATTATTCCCCATTTAACTCTTCTTTTTTTCTTTTTTTATTCTCAACTTTTTGCAAATTTTCTCTATTGTTAACTTAATTCACTAAATCTTAGATAATTTTTCAATATTAAAAAAATGTTTATTGATTTTTAATTAAATAATTAATTAAGTAAGAAAAATATTAATCCAAATAAATATTTTTACTGCTCGATGTTCATTAATGTATTTAGAAAAATTAAAAATATATATACATACAATATGGACGGGGAGGGGAACGGGGAAACGGGGATGGGGAATACATTCCCCGTCCCCATCCTCATTTAGCTTGCAGGAAATTTTTCATCCCCGCTCACTTCCTCATTCACCACTTATTTGGAGATTCACCGCCCCCATAGGGGCGGGTCCCCACGGGGCCTCGGCCCCATAAGAAAAATGGACATCTTTAATCGAAAGTATAATTCTCCAATTTCTCAACAAAAAAAGGTATAATTCTCCAACATTATTATTATTATTCAAATTGAAGTTACAAAATATCAAAATACATAGTTCCACTCATTTTGATAAATTAATTTACAAAATTCATATTCTCATGTGGCTTAGTTTTTTAACAACAATTTTTTAAAATACTAATAAATACTGAGCCACCATTAAAAATTATACCGAAGTATCTCACAAAAAAAAACATAATAACCAAATTAACATTAATCCAAGATAAATGGTATATGATAAGAAAAATTGACTTAGATAAAGAAAAAAAAAACTCAAAGATAAAACATTAAAACCACTCTTTTCTATATTGAAACGAAACATTATATAATAGTTTTCCATAGATTCACCTCACATGAGATACATTCGTTATAATTTTTTTTGTTAGATATATGAGTTATAATAATTATTTTGGATATTCCAATATATGTATTGTATTTCCCAGCCACGTGTCCATTTTTCCTTCTCTTTCTTCCACGTAGACTAATAAGATTGAGGGAGGCCCATGTCCAAACATGCCTGTTCACACGAGATTTTCGGAAATAAACAGAAATGAGACACGTGTAAATGAATTTGAATCTTTACTGATTTGATTTATGCGCGTGTTACAATCTCTAATATTTGTCCTCTGATAAAAATTGGTTCTGCTAATATAAAATTATTACAAAAATTTAAGTTATACATGGGCATGACTTTTTTTTATGACTTTACATATGACCTAGTTTGAATTATATTTCTTAAATTTTTATCAATTTTTAAGTTTTTTTTTAAAATAGACTATTTTTTAAGTTAAAGAATAACAAAAAAGTAGCACAAGCTTGATTACATACATCATCATAAAAAGATGTGACATAAAATTTTCTCTAAAATATTTTAGGTAAGTGTGATATGATAGAATATGTTAATCACTTCACTCAAAAAAAAAATCAAAACAAAAACAAAATGTTAGTCAAATCACTTATGAGATAAAACCAAAAGTTTCAATGGAGTGGGTGGGTTGGAGTTCATATGATGAAAACTGAAAAAGACACTTCATTAAAAGTACAATTATATATGGAAGAGAGATCCAAATACCAACGGAGTGATTGAAGACTTAAGTTTCGAAGATATGCTCATTTCAAAATTTAGGATTCAAAATTTTCCTATGAGATTACTTCTTCGATATCTACGGTGCATGGTTTAAAAGATGTGTTTAGTTACCATTGTTTTCGAACAAACAAAAAAATTAAATACGGAAGAGAGAAAAGAAAATTATTCGATTTTTTTAATTATCAATATTTTTTGTTAAAAAAATTAAATAATAATGTTCTTTTTACTCCAGAAAGTGATACTGACTACAATGTCATCCATGAACAAAAAACACAGGTATGCCAAAATCTTGTATAATGTTGCTGCTGTTTTTGTTTGTAATTCCCTTTCTCTTATATGTGGAAATTATAAAAAATAATTTTTTTTTTAAAAAATTTAATTAGTATTCATATACTTTTTAACAAAATATAAAATACATGATAGTAAATTTAAGTAAAATCAAATATTTATGTAGCTTTCGTAATTCTTACATTACTTCATTTTAATAACCTCATTTGCTCATTTCTCTCCCTTAATATTTGCAGGTCAAAGATAGAAAGAAAGAGTGAATGAGACTTGGCGAATTAATTTCTTCGAGCAAATAATAGGTTAGATAATTATATCAAAATCATTCATCAATTTTATAAATTTAATTAAGAATAAGTATCACATAATTATTTTGGTTATGTTGATTAGTGTGGATTAACCAGGTGAAGAAGAATGTGTTGTCTAAGAGGATGTCATTTCAACAATAAAGAAAAATAAATACTAACATTAGGGTAAAAGGGTAAAAAATACATAAAACATATTACTTTACACAGGTTAGAATTTCTTAAATTTAATATAAAAAATTAATTACAATATATATCAAACTTTAGAATGATGTTTGATCAAATTAAAAATTCATTCGTAATTGTTACAAAGTATCATTTCATAAGAGGTTTATACAAAATTTTATTTAAAAAGTTGGAAAAAATTGCCCACAGACCACCCTAAACTATAACGATTAGTCTTTAAACTATCAATTTGATCAAACTATCCTAAACTTTCATAAATATTGCAATTAACTTCCTTAAAATAAATGCGAGAAAGTCTCACTTGTGTGGAGGGCAAATGTGTCATATCAAAAAATATATATTTTGCCTTTTGATTTCCTAGTTTAATGCTTTTTTTTTGTTCCCGTTGTCTACCGTACCAAAAATTCATATACATGGTTTTTTTTTTTTTAATCTTTTCCAATTTCTTCTCCTCCTCCCAATTTCTCCTCCATTCTGTTTCAGGAAAAAAAATTAAAAAAAAAAAAACTTCTTTCATTCTTGGTCATAGTTGTTCTTTGATTCAACTTGCTGCTCTTATTCTCCAATTCATAATTTACTTTGTTTTGGTATTGGATGAATGTTATCATAGTTGAGCTATTTTCTTTGTATGGTCTCATCTCATGTATTGATTTAATGATTAAGAGAGTTTAAAAAAATTAAAGAAGATTATCATCAACTTACAAATTAATTTTAATAATTTCTTTTACAATAAAATGTTATCGAGTCATATAGTCTCATTAAAATAATAGATAACTTGATTTAGACTCTCGGCTATAGTAAAATATTCCTGGCATTAATAATATTAAGTATGCTCACTCGAGGAATATTTAAGTCATGCCTCGGACATGACTTACGAAATAATGTTCACCGATATAGTCTAATATATATTACATTCTATTTGATTTTAAATTTAAAAAATAAAAATATAAAATAAAGAAAAATATAATAGGGTCTATATATCACGAGATGCATTGCAAATTATGATGTGATATTTTAGAAGGCTACTCCATCTAGCTAGCAGCCTACTATTTGTGTCATGTCATTAATTTACTGAATGCAAGTTTTTGTTACAAGAATTGATGTCATTATTAAATTATTGAATGTAAGTTTTTGTTACAAGAATTCCTCATTTTAGGTAATATTTTAACATCATTTAAATATTAAAATTCATTTATGTTGTTCAATAAAAGTTAGATTTTACTTTTTTTTTTAATTTAAAAAAATAGAAATATAAAACTAAAAGTAATTGAAGTATGATTCCCATTAAACCAATGTAAGTGAATTTCAATATTTATGTTGTCAAGGTCCCTTAAATTGCTCCCTCAAAATATACTTTTACTTTAAGAGAATACCTTCATTCAAGAGTAAAAATTATGTAAAATATATTCATACAATCTCATAAGTAGCCAGCAACTAGTATTAAGTAATTTTGTCCTTTCCTCTACCCCACTTATGTTTTTTCATATTATATAGTTTGAAAGAAAATCTTTAGTGCCTGCTAGTCATGTAACAATCATATCTTGTGTTAGCTGTGATGTATCGAATTCAAACTTTTTTCCCTGATACAATTAAAAATTTCAATCACCAACACCTTTGAGAAATGTTTCAAAAATATGGATATCATGAAAAATGTTTTTTTTTTAAGAAAAACACAGATCTTATATGACAGACGATCATTCATGATGAATACTTTTCAATGTTGTGCAACCTTTAATGATATGTAGTCTGTCATTGATGGTTGTCTTCATCAAAGCTAATCTGTCATCAAAGATGCATAATTTTAGAGGAAGTCGATCATGAAAGATTTATAATACTGGACAGACATTTTAAAAAAATATATATATGAATCTTACAACTTTTTTCGTACTCCTAAGCTCTTCTCCATAAGTACTTGTTTCATGTTTTTTTGTCTCATTAACGTTTGAAGTCGTTGTGTTCTCCCTCAAGTTGTGTCGTCTCATTGATTTTTCGCAAAAAATATGAGTTTTCGTCTTAGTTTTCTGGTTGCTCCTTATTTTCTTATATTTTTCTCAGTATTTTTTTTTCTTTTTTTTAATATTTTTTTAACGGTAGTTTTGAAGTTATTTTTCGTTCAACTTGTTTTTCTCATTTATTTATTTATATTGTGTGTGTTCATAATTTATTTGTTATCAGGGTCAAACAAACCTTTTTTCTGGATGCCGAACATTAAAAAACAACACTAAAATCACATCATCCTCAACCTCTTTATAACCATAAAAATATTTTTACATTATTCAACAACGAACTCTCATAACTTAAAAACAAGAGTGAATTTCGACCTTCTTTACTAAATGTAACTGCATCAAGCTTCTCTAGGACTAATGTCATCATGTAGTTTCCTTTCTCCACATTTAACATTTTTTTAGTTCAACAACAAATTGAAGGGAAAGATTCAAAATCATAATTTCTTAATTATGAATATATATTTGTTGGTTGTGAGCTATTATTCTTTGCCCACACTAATTTAACATTGATTTTCCACTTGTTGAATTTTCTACCGATTTCTAGTTGAATTTGCCCACCTCGGAGTTGGATATTTTGAAATGTTATACAAAAAATTATTGATCAAAGAAATTGTGGTCCACGATTGTAAAACTAAAATTCATGGAAACATAACTACAGTGTATGATAGCAGTATCACATGGCGAGTACTTATCATGGGTGGGACCAACAAGGTTTTTCGGTCCAAATTCTCATTCACCACGAGTTTCACATAAACAACCTATTTTCTACTATGCCTTTGACTTTTTTTTATCTTTGATTTATTATTATTATTATTTAGTATAAATGGGAAAAGGGGACGGACAAATCCTACATAGATGACACAACTGCTCTCAAATAATATGAGATTAAAATACCGATTTTCAAGCTTGAACTCGTAACCAATGAATTATCACCGAAACAAGAAAACCAAAATCATTTAGGTCCCGTTTGATAACCATTTTATTTTTCGTTTCTTATTTATGAAATTTAAGTCTACAACAACCACCTTACTATACCTTTTTTCTTATTTGGATATCTACATCTTACCTATATTTTAATAAACAAAACAAAAATTTAGAAACAAAAAAATTAGTTTCCAAAAGGTTGTTTATGTTTTTGAAATTTGGTTAAAATTCACATTCTTTTTAACGAAATAAGGATACATTGTAGGAAAGATGGAACACATGAGAGAAAATTTGAGTAGAAATAAATTTAAATTTCATAAACCAAAAACAAAAAACCAAATAATTATGAAAGGAAGCTTTAGTTAAACCTTGCATCAGCTTTCATATGACGGAGCCAAAACCAGGAAAAAAAATATTAGATAGAAATGAGTTGAAAAGGAAGTAAAAATGAAGACTTTAAGAATATAACCTCATTTGTCCAACTTGAAAAATGTATGGTAAAATCAAATTGATTTTAACTTCGAATCATTAGATTTGGTTAAAATATCATTTTGGTCTCTCGACTTTGAAGTTTGTTCTATTTTGGACTTTCGACTTTTAAATGTCAAATTTTGGTCCCTCGATTTGTTGTTTGTCCAATTTTGGTCATCAATTTTCAAATATTTAATTTTAGTTCCTCTACTTTAGAGTTTGCCCATTTTTTGTCTCTCAACTTTGTTTTTGTCTAATTTTGGTTTCTAGGACTATCAAGAAAACTTTAAAAAATGGTCATTTTAGTCAACTAAAATTTTTCTCTCTTAAATTATTTTATCTCTCATCCATCTTTGATCATTTCTCTCTCTACAAGTTTTTATCTCTCTCCAATCCACCTCTCTTTTTTACTTTTTTCTTCTTCTTCTTCTTTTCTTCTCTCTTTTTTTTTTCGTTTTGGTTCCATGATAAACTACAAATTTTGAAAATAAAAAGTGAAAAATTAAAGTAGGAAAATGATTATTTAGAAAAATTGCCTCAAGTTAAAAAATTTGATGAGATGAATGGAAGAGAGTAAGAGAAACAAAAAGGAAAGAGGACTAAATAGGTAAATTTAAGAGAGATAAAACTTTTACAAAGAGAAATGATAAATTATGGAAGAGAGATAAAATAATTCAAGAGTGAACAAAATCATTTGACTAAAGGACCATTTTTAAACTTCTTGATAGTTTAGAGACAAAATTTAAACATTTAAAAGTTAAGAGACCAAAATTAGATAAACAATAAAGTCAAGGGGTTAAAGCTAGACAAACAACAAAGTCAAAGGACCAAAATTAGACATTCAAAAGTTTATGGACCAAAATGTAACCAACTCCATAGTCGATGGATCGAAATAGTATTTTATCTCAATTAGGAGTCGTGAACAAAACTAGTTCAAAATTGAGGTCGATTCCTTTTTCAAATCTCGTGTTTGGATAAATAGTTTGTTAAAAAATTTGTTAACCTCCTATTTAAATGGAGCAACAAAAGGGTTCTAAAGGACTTTCCTACAATTTCAATAAATCTTCATAAATATTCATAAATTCTATAAATACAATATCTCTTTTACTTTAACCATTCATAATCTATTAATTCAAACGAGAGTTTTTTGTCACAAATATTCATAATCTTTCTTTAAATAGAGAGCTTTTTCTTTTTAAAAAAATAAAATAAAATAGAGAGCTTTTTGGTTGCAACAGTCCTATAACATATCTATTTAAATTAGGCGCTTTCTCACAATTATTCATGTCCCTTGCTTGATTTAAACAAGATTTTTATCTTTGCCAAAATCCCTTATAATTCTACTATCCCATCATTTTCATAATTACCCTTCATTCAAACACTATCTTCAATGTGTTTCTTGATCCATCACATTTTCGACGATGTGACATTATTCGTTGCGCCAATAATGGCTCTTCCTTGCACACTTCTCTATCTTCTTTTTTTGTCTTCTTTTGTTTTTTGAATTCCTTTTTTTGTTCATTTCCATTTTATTATAAAGAAAAAGGAAAAAACAAAACACTCATAAATCATGCTTGTTTGATTATTAAGGACGTGTTTGGAGCACCAATTTAGTTATTATACATGGAAGGTTATGATAAACGGTGAGTTATTATAAATGGTGTTTGAGGGGCAAATTATTATAACATGGATTATGATAAACGGTGTTTGAGAGATTTGTTATATAACAAAAAGTAATATATGTAAGGTGTAGATAAACGAGCACGTAGATTTAGATAAATGGACACGCGGGTTTAGGTAACCACCGTTTATAACAAACGGTGTGACAAATATCGGTTGGGTTATTATAACTAATTCATCCGTTTACATAAACGGGAGTCCAAACACACCCTAACTATTTTTGGAAGGCATTATCGCCAAAGTGCAAGAAATACAATATGCTTACAAACTTTTTTATTTTCTGGTTTGTTTGATTAAAGCCAAACACGATGATTGTTTCATTTAAAAGTGGAAGATTTCAAATCACCTTTTAAAGGAATATTGTAAAATGAGAAAAACTTTTTAAAAGGAAACGACTGTTATGAGGGGGAGAGTGAATTTTTTTTTTTTTTTTTGGTCAAATTCTTTCTCATTTTTTTATGGGGTCATTTTTTTTTTCAATCAACAAAATGAATGTTAGATTATTTTTTAAAAAATTATTGAAAATACTTCATAATCATAGTGACGATAGATTTAAGGTTTGTTCAGCTCTATCTCGAATAAGACATAAATTATTGGTTCTACAAATAGATAGCCTTTCTTTTAAATTCTTATCTTTTGAGTGGTCATTCTACAATTTATCAATTTTTGGTTTTAATGAACTCTGTCCTTTAGGAAAAAAAAGAAAGAAAAAAAACCCCCACATTTTCTTACTGTTTTTGTGTTTCAAAATGTTTCCTCATATTCTTAGTGTGCCCCACCATCATAAAATGATATTTGAATTAAAAAAAAAAAAGAACAAAAGAGAATGAAAATTTATGCTAACAAATATCCTAGAATCAAAACTGTTATAATAAATAGTGCATCTTACCGTACCACTTTAACTAAATGTTTAATTTAAGATTTTTTTAAAAAAGGTTAATTTGAAATTTTTGTTTTTCCAATTGATCTTAAATTTAAAAATATGATCTTTAATTTTTTTTTTTTTTTTTTTGAGGATAAATTGGGGGAGGGGATTACAAATACCGATTCCAGGGATCGAACGCTGGCGTTGAACTAGTTTACAACCAAACAATGAAACCATTACGAAAAGGATCCATTCAGTTATAATCTTTTAAATTTTAACTATATAATTGATAAGTAAGATTAACTATAAAAGAGATTTATAAATTGAAAGACATTTGAAAACTAGAATGCTCAACTTATTTATTTATTATTATACTTCAACCCTTATTCAACTCTCCAATTTTTTGTACTAAAAAAAAACTCCAATTTTTTTACCAAAAATGGTAACCACCGTTAAATTATTGTTTCTATACACTAAATAGGAAATTTACCTATATCACTGTATTCTATCTTTTATATTATATTTACAACATAAATATAATAAAAAATTTAATTTGTGATAGAACTCAATTTAGATTTTCTATTACAAATGAATTAGTTTTGATTTTGTGTTATAGATGAAAATATTTTACTCTTTTTATTATACATGCCAAAATCCTCATTCAGATGGTAAGATTTTTTTTTTGTTTCTTAAGGACAAAATAAATGAAAAGGGAGAGATTAAAGAAGATTGAAGTTGAGATTTACAAAAAAAACAAAATAGCAAAGAAAAAGATTCATTGATTAGAGATTTGACAAACAAAAAGAAAAAAAAAAGCTTGGTTTAGCAAAAAGAATAAAAGAAAATTATGCTAAAAAACACATTGAGCCCAACATGTTTCTTTTTGAAAAACAAATAAATAAGACATTTTGACATATTGAAAAACAAAAAGAATTAAAAAGGAAATTTTTAACCAGAATCTCTAATCAATGAAAATAAATAAGACATTTTGAAAAACAAAATGAATTAGAAAAAAAACTTGGTTGAACAAGGGTCACCATTATTAAAATAATTTTTGAAGTAAAAAATCAAGTCTCGATAAAGTATATGATTAATATTTTATAGCTTTAAATCATAGATATTTCTTAGATTCTCCAATTGGTAATTGTTTATGTCTTATAGCCGAATGGGGATTTGGTTATCTACTTTGTTGTTAATCTATTTCTACTAAAAAAAAATTTGTATATATTTTATATAATTATCTCTTTATAAACTATCTTTTAAAAGAAAGTGTAGCTGAAGTTTAAGATCACATATCAATAAACACTTCGTCAATAAATTTGTAAATCAACCTAACTTTTTTTTTTCAAAAAAAAAAAAATCTGATTGAGGATCAACCTCACTTGAAAATTTTGTTTAAAAAACCTCAATTTTTTTTTAAAAAAAAACTTCAACAAAAATCAACCAAACTTAATTCAGAAATTAAACATTATTCATTACGTACACGTTTATATGACTAAACATATTTATTGGTAATGAAAATATTCAAGCAAAACATTTTCATTTTGGAGACTATAACTATCAAGGAACAGCGACCTTTCATACATTTTTGGAGACCATCCTCTTACGGTTCACTAACTATATTAGATTTTTTTTCTTAGATATTGCTCGTATTGTGATTAGGGCTTATAAGTATTAAAATTAATAGTAAGTTCCTTCAAAATTAATAATAATAATAATACTAAGTTGTCTGATAGAAGTTTCACTGAATTTAATGATACTTTATATATTTAATTATTGTAAAGTAACAATCTTTTGAGATAAAAGAATAATAATCACACGATCTATTTTATTGTATAAATTTTAATGCAAATGAAGAATGATGTGTTTCATTAACTTGAATAATGACAATAAAATTTATATTTTACACGGTCATAATAAAAATACATTAGGTGCAAATGAAAAATATAAGTAAACATGATATTACTTAATTCAATTAATAAAATGTAGGTTATTTAATTAATTGATTATTAATTACATATTATAAATGTATATACTTAATATAATTAATTAAATATATCATTTAATTAATTGATTATTATTATTTTTTATTTGTAAATAAACAAACGTAATATATACTTATGGTAATAAATAGACATGCATTAGTTCTAAAAAAAAATTGTGTTTAAACATAGTAAAAAACATCTTTCATTGTTTAAGTGTGTACTCTCTGGCCAACATGAGCAGTTTGCTCAGCAACACTAGTGTATATTTAGTGACGTGATTATTTTTTATTAAATATTTTTTTTTTGTTCATTTAAACGGACACTTAAAGAAAACTAGAACTTTGGAATGTGCCTTACACGGAGATTTATTCTGGCATTTGAGATTATATTTTTATTTATTAAAATACTTATAAATAATATATATATATATATATATATATATATATATATATAAAATATTAAATGAGTAAGTAAAATATTTATTATCTACTTTATTTTAAAATCTCATACAACGTAGTTCAAAATAAAAGTGAAATAAATTAAATTTCTTCAAGAAATAAGTTTTCGTCAAGCTAAAATCTTACTTTGTACACAATACTTTTTTTTCATTCATTTATTATTTTAGTTTAATCTACGAACATCGAAGCCATCTTTTCAAAAAAAAAAAAAAAAAAAACCTCGAAACCACCGCCTCTCTAAAATCTTAAAAATCATATTTGTGCTTTCTTATTTCATCTTATATTTTTATAAATAATAAAAAATAAAGAAAATATTAAAAAAAAAAGATTAAAAAAACTCATAAAATCTGTTATCTGCCTCTCCTACGAATTTTGATGAAAAGTAAGTTTTTTAAATATTAATTTAAAACATAATATTATATTAAATCTATTGTTCTCTACAATAATAATAATGGTGTATAGATTTATATTTAAATTTAAAAAATATATATTTAGTAAAATTGATAAAATTTAAGTAGCTTCGTATGTCAAAATATGAGTAGTACTTCAATGACATCACGTATCGCAGAATAAGCAACAAATTACATGTCAAGTCATATTTATTATAATAACAAATAATAATAATAATAATATGCAAAACTAATAATTATAAAAAATTACCTTTCATTAATGGAAGAATGTGATAAACACTTCTTCAAAATTTTAAATGCTCCATAAATTTAAAAGAAAATTATAAATTAAAGTTGAAGCATAAAATAAATAGAATTACACAAAGAAAACATAATAAAAATAAAAATAAATGATGAAGAAGAAAATGTTTTGTACAACGAATTAAATACAGATTGAAAAAATTGTTCTTAACCTTCGACGACAACCGCTCCCACGAACACAACACAATGCACCAATGCTAAGACTCTCCAACCCGAACAAAATCTGTACATGTGTACAACATCAAAAGAATTATTATTAATTTGAATTTTGAAGAACAATAAATTTATAGTATTTATAGAAAAAGTTTGAACACAAGATCTTCTTTAAATTTGAAAAAAAAAAACTCAATATCTTCATTTGATTTTATACTTATTTAGTTTGAAAATACTAAATTTTAATAATTAATAATAATAAAAAAAAGTCACATTTTAAGTAGTAAAGATAAAGATAAAGATAAAGAATATTACGCAGATTCTCTTATCTTCTAACTTAATTTATGAGATTTGCTAAAAATATATTATCTTCTAGATGATGAAAATCTAAATAATATTATAAATATATTTGCATTTTTTTTTTATATATTTGAATAAAAGATGATGGCATATATGTAATTTAGGGTGTGGCTTAAGAGTAAAATCGTCCAAAAATGATTTTCCTCTTAAGCCACAGTTTAAGGTAGTATGATATGATATGATATGATTAATGTCCTCATCTAGTGTAAAACTATTTTGTATTTCCAACCTAACATCCACACAAATGGGGTCTTATGGACAAGAAAATTCCAACTTTGTTTCCTGGATGTCACCTGTGCCAACTTCATGGTGGGTCATTTATTGAATTATTTCACACGTAATTTTTCTATATATAATAATATTCATCATCATCAACAGGCACTTCACCACTCAAAAAACACACTTTGCATTCCTAAGTTTCTGTGTCGTTTTATTTCTCGTTCGATTCTCTCTCTCTTTGAAATAAGACATAAATAAAATCAATGTCTTTTTCTCTATTTTGTTCATTTAATCCTTTAGTTGCAACACTCAATATTCCACAAAACGATGATTCCAAACCCATGAATCCTATTAAAAACAAGTCCTTACTCAGCCATCAAAGCATTATTGTTCGTGAAAATGCATTGCTTTCCACTCCCTCAAATCCAAACCATTCCAAAAACCAATCTTCAATTCTAAAAGTAAGCTTCATTAATCTCTCTTTCTAATTACGATTTTTTAGGCTAAAACGAGACTTATTTGTGTAAATTATGTGGTAATTTTGCATATATGCAGGATGATATTATGAAAGGGAGGATTTTGAAGAATGATTTGAGAGAAATAGAAGATCCTTGGGAATGTTTGAACTTTATTGATGCAACACAACGCCTTGGCATTGATTACCATTTTCAAGAGGAAATTGAAGCTGTTCTTCAGAGGCAATACGTGATATTTAATAATAATAATAATCTTGAATTTAAATTTGAAATTCATGATCTCCACAAAGCTGCCCTCCGTTTTCGACTTTTTAGACAACAAGGTTACCTCGTATCTTTAGGTACATATTCTCTACTCTAACCCGTTTAGAATGTTTGTGACATGTTTTAAAATTGTTTAGGAATGATTAATTATTAGATAAATGTGGATCTAACTCAAGCTCATTCATCTAATTTCAATGTAATATCTTTAAATATATGATTGGTTAAAATTTTAATGATGGAGAGATAAGAAGTTTCAAATACTCTTAAGTAATGAAAATAAAGTAGTTTTTTTACATTAATTAGATAAATGTGGGTGGATCATGCATATATGAGTAAGGAAAATCAACATAAAATCTTTAAGTAAAATCATAAACAAAATCATGAAGATTTATACCCTAGATAAACAATATCAAATATCAACACAAAGATCTATTGAAAGGTTGTTGCCCCGATCCTAACAAGTGGTATCAAAGAGAATCATGCTCCTTACTTAACTAGGGTTGACAGAATTTTCGATCATCAAACAGAAAATTTTTGACTTTTGGTGACTAAGTCATAAGAGAGAATCCAATGGTTGAACTTGGATTGGGGGTGTGCTCCAATAGAGGAGTTGGCTAAGGATAAAATAACTATTTGAGAGGAAATTTGGTGTACTTTGTTCGGGGGGAGGGTCGGCCGAGCTTGAAGACATAAAATCTTTCTTTTTTACTCTTTTAAAACACTCATAAGTTCCTATATATATAAATTTGACATATTAAAAATGAACAGATGTGTTTGAAATTTTCTTGGACAAGAAGGGGAAGTTCAAGGAAGAGCTAAGAGAAGATATCAAAGGGCTGACAAGTTTATACGAAGCTTCAAAGCTATGCATGGATGGCGATGACATACTTGAAGAAGCTGAAAAATTCAGCAGCCATTGGCTAAACGCAAGGGCCCAACATCATGATAATTTGGCCAATTTTGTGCATAATACTTTAGCTTATCCACATCATACAAGTGTCGCGCAATTAATGGTCCCTAATTATCTTCAAGATATGAATTGGCCAAACCAATGGATTCATGTTTTTCAAGATGCTGCAAAAAAAGAGCTTTTTACAAACCAATGCTTGCGCCAAAACGAAATCGCTCAATTTTTAAAGTAAGTATTTAAGGTTTTTTTATGAAACAATTTTTTTTTCGTTTTGTGGGTTTGAAAAACTTAAGTCAAACACGGACGATAATCATTTTTGTTCTGTACAAAATGAAAAACGTGATAAAAGTGAAATTCAAGTCAAATGTAAAAAAAAATAAAAATAAAAATAAAACATTATGTTCCGTACATTTGGCGTGTAAATTTATGTGGAGCAGAATCAATGTTACGAAAATGGTTGTTTTTATTGAGAAAAGGGGGAGATTCGAATTTTAAAATTTTATGATACTGTCTTAGTATCATCAACAATGTTACAGTTGTAAGGAACTCATTAATTAATGATTTTAGTTTTCAACTATTGAATACGAATATATATATATATATATATATATATATTTAAATTTTACCAACATATTCGTTTTTGGAGTTCTAATTTAGTAATAAAATTTCAGCTTAATTTATAAGTTAGGTGAACTAAATTTCTACCATTTAATAAAATAAAATTTTCAATGAAGAGATTTAATTTATGATGTTATATTTTTTCCAAGTAAAAAAAAAAATCTTAATATACAAGTTAGATGCGTTAAATTTTGGATTTTGAGAAAGCTTAAAAAAAATCCCTAACAAGGACAAATTTAAATATATTGGTTAGCTTAATCACATAGGGTATGTTTGTTTTTGGTAGAAAAGAGTAGAGTGGAAGATAATGAAGTGGTTAACAATAGTTAGAAGTGATTAACTACTCATTTGAGAATTAAGGTTAATAATAGTAGAGTAATCAACTACTTGTTTAGATATTGAGACTAATAGTGGTTGAATGATAAATTTTTTAATGCGAGATTTGATAAAAGGGTTGAAGAAGAGTTAAAGAACAGTTAACAGTGGTTGTTTACTACAAAAAAACAAACGAATGGGTTTTTTCAGAGTGGTTATTAACCGTTCCTCATGTCCAAAAAACAAACACACCCATAAGGACTATTCTAACTGAACAAACTGTCTAAACCTATACAACATTTGATTGTGAAAGAAATTCGTATATGATTACTGTGGATTTGGTAATGGGTTTTAGTAATACTAATTATGTGGGTGCAATTTGTGTGCAATTTAGATGGTGGAAAGAAACAGATTTGGCGAAAGATTTGGGATTTGCGAGAGATCAACCCATTAAATGGTACGCTGCTTCAATGCTTTGTCTCACAGATTCATCGTTCTCCCAACAAAGACTCCAACTTGCAAAATCCATCTCTTTCATTTATCTCATCGATGATCTTTTTGATGTGTTTGGAACTCTCCAAGAACTTACCTTATTCACAGAAGCCGTCCATAGGTAATTAATTAATTATTTATTTATTATTTCCAATCACTTAATTAATTAATTAATTAATGCATGCTAATTGTGTAGATGGGACTTGGCTCCTGCTGAAGGATTACCACACTGCATGAGAATTTGTTTAACCTATCTGTTTCAAGTTACAGAAGAAATAAGTTACAGCATCTATCAAACCCATGGCTGGAATCCTATCCACTCTTTGCATAAAGCGGTATATTTTTAAATGTATTATTTATTATTTTATTTTATTTTAATTAGTTTTCAACTTTAAAATGTTTTTAACTTAGTCCTCATTATAATTATTTCGTTCATTTTTAAAATTTTTATTTTTTAAAGAAACATTTGGATTCTTAACTATATTTTGATAATAAAATAAAGTTGTAATATTATGATTTCAAAAAGTGAAGAAAAAAAAAAGAATCAAATAGTAAATATCTAATATGGCTTAAATTTTTAAGCTGACAATATTTAGGTAAGTGTGGATAAGTATTTACTCTTAAAATCACATATTTTCACTTTTTTTTGCATTTCTTTCTCCATCAATCAAAGCCAAAATATGTGGCTCTAAGGTGAGTAAATATTTTCCACCCTTACCTAAGTATTGTTCTTTTTAAGTCTCGGTTAACCCTCGTTAGTAGAGGTTTGGAACTTCCAAAACATACTACATGGAAGGAAGGTTTTGAGTTTGAAACTCACAATTAACCTTAATTAATTGGAAAATTCATTATTGTTTTTAGATTTTGAAATTTGAAATGGGCACAAATGCCAACGACTAAACCGTCCCCTAAGGATGGCGCAATAATTTTGTGGCTGGGTTTCGGAGACATGCTCCCCTTTAAAGTCTTGGGTTAGAAGTGACTATAAGAATTAATTTCTACTCAATTTAGAGGAATAAAGCTCATTCTAATTATGCATGATTAAATTCTCCTTTATACACTACTTTCAAAATTAATTAAGATTAAACACTAATAAAAATAATAGTTCAATCCCCCATGTGTAATCAAATAAAAATCATGGGTTCTGATTGATTTTTTTTTTTTTTTTCTATGAATTTAAAAATAAAGTTTCATGATAGAAAGAACGTCACATATATATTTAGATGAGTAAAGATCAGTTTATTGCACTTTTGCAGTGGGCTAAATTATGCAAGGCATTTTTGGTTGAAGCTGAATGGTTGAGTTGTGGGAATTCACCAAGTGCAGATGAATATCTGAAAAATGGAATTGTCAGCACCGGCGTCCACGTTACTTTAATACACGTTTTCTTTTTGTTGGGCCAACAAATAAACCACCAAACTGCCCAACTTTTTGAGCAAGATTTAGATATTGTTTCATCTGCTGCCACAGTTTTGCGCCTTTGGGATGACATGGGAACTGCCAAGGTTTGTCAAAAACGTTTCTTAAACAAATTTATTCTATTATTATTATTTCCTGTAAGCATGGTTGAAGAAATTTATAATGTACTTGTAATACTAATACAACAAAGTTTGTTTCAAAAATAAAAAAAAATACAACAAAGTTAGGTTAATATGAGCAGTTGCTCAGCTTTACTAGTATATGCCCAAAGATAAGAGGTCTTGGGTTATAAGAGGTCTTGGGTTCGAGTACCCCCAATCCCAATTGTTGTAATCTCAAAAAAAAAAAAAAAACAAAGTTAGTAAAAAGATACTTCATTTTCAAAAGTTTTTTTAGATAAAAAAAATACTTTGTGATAGGGGTGATAGTGAAAACCGAAGGCCGACAAAACCGAACCGAACCAAATCGATTTATTGGATCGGTTCGGATTTTTCATATAATATTGGACATATTGGTTTTTATTAGAGAAAACCGAAAGTTATTGGATCGGATCGGTTTCTATTTGTAAAAACCAATAAAAATCGAACCGACCGAATATTGATTTTTTTTTTTACTTTCATTTTTATTTTTATATGTTAGTTAAACTTTTTATTGGTAAGTGACTAACTATTTTTGTTTAATTTAATTATAAATTATGATTTTTTTTAGGAAAACAATATTAAAATATGAATTGGAGTGAAATAGCAAGTAAAATAGTAAAAAAGTAAAAAAGAATTAAACCGTAGGGAACCAAATTGAAGAAAATCGAGTCAATGATTTTATCATTTATCGAACATTGGTTTGGTTTCTCTTTTTGTCAAATCAATCAGATCGGATCGATTATCGGATTGACTTAAAAATGAAGGGAAACCGAACCAATGATTTTGTCTTTTGTTGGACATTGGTTCGGTTATCGGTTTGACCTAAAACCGAACCAATATCACCCCTACATTGTGATGTCTTTAAAATCTCTTTATTCATGGATTCGACTGACCCGCCATTGATTTTGCAAATAAAATAACCGATTTTTTAGAATAAAACGAGTAACCGATATTAAATTGATCCATTTTAGTCGGATCGATTTTTTAGCTTTTCATAAACATCGCTACCCTTCTACTATCCAATAAGTCTAATTAAAGTACATAATATACAAATATTTTCTATTTGTAATATTGTTTTCAGCTAAATTCTACCCTCCATTTTGTTAGTTTTTAACAACAATATGCTTCACGTTTTGATTTCTAAATGAGGAAAAATAACATTTAAAATATGGAAAACACTATCAAACACAGCATTAACCATTTATATATCTTTTATCTCAAAAATAAAACATCTTAATCTCACTATCTGCTAGATATATTTTATTTGCTGCAATTGAGACATTATTTTATATGGATATAAAATCCAAAAACTTGAGCAATATTCTCTAAAAAAAACTCTTTTTCATTTAACGTATCATTTTGATTTTTCATAATCTCCTAATAAAACTATTTTTCTCTTACGTTCTTAGACATAGTTAACATAACTAAAGTAAATCACATAAATATGTATATCTTATCTCGCGTTCTTTAACTTGATGGTTGTTTTGCGATTGTTTCATAACGGGTTGTACGCACAGGATGAGGACCAAGCGGGGAAGGATGGGTCATATTTAGAATATTACATGAAGGATCATCCTAGCATTTCTTATGAAGAAGCACAACAACATACTATGGACAAGATTTCTAATGCATGGAAGACTCTTAATAGAGAATGTTTTACATCCAACCAATTTCCTGCCAAGTTCACTCAATCTTGTTTCAATGTGGCAAGAGCAGTTCCAATGGCATATAACTATGGCAGAAATCAATCCATTATGAGCCTTGAAAACCTTATAAGAAAAATTTTCTTTCATGGGATGGAGAATATGTAATTGCAAACTACTCTAAAATCATCTACTTTTATTTGTTTGTATATTATGATTTTTACAATACATGGGGTGTAAGAATCTAATCTCTAATCTTGAGGTGGATAATATAAGAAGTTAGTTGAGCTATGTTCACTTTGGTTTGTATAGTACAATATTCAAATAAAATTTTCATTCGTCCATGTGGAGACTATTAAAAATTTATAGACAGGGGTTAGAGAAAATGGACAAAAAAAGTATAATTATTATAAGATAGAAAAGAGAAGAAAAGGCAAGAAAGAATGGTAAAAAAAACGAGAAAAAAAACTAAGAAAGTTAGAGAGACCATCAGAATTTAATTGTTTCTCTTTAGAAACTTGACTATTGTTCAATTGAATTTCACTGGATCATCTAGTGGTCTTCTCCAAAGGTGTAGGCCTTCTTACTGGTGGACTCATTTGGGCTCATTCCGCTCAACTCGGCCCGTTATATTTCGGCTAAGGCCCAACTATTATGCCTTATTTTCCATGCAAATTTTGAATCGAGAAGAAAATGATTAAATGCACGCAATTAATTTAAAAAATGTCTAAATATATAGGCTAAATTTACTCAAATAATGTATACCTAATGATCAAGTCTTAGATTCTAATCTTTGTTCGTCCTTTTTTATAACAATTTTATTTTTTGTTTTTAATATTTTAAAAATATTAAAAAAATTATAAAATCTAAAAAAAGTAACTTTCAAAAATACATTTTTGTTTATGTTTTTGAAAAAGCATGAAATAATAACAAATAAATAGTAAAAAACTAAAAAATATATATAAACAAAAAATAGTTATCGAGATATGTTTTTTAGATTTTTATTTTCTAAAATAGAAAATTAAAATCAATTATCAAACCTATACCATTTTTATTTTTTAAAATAAAAATTGAAAAATTGAAAATGAAAATTTATAAACAAAAAAGAAAAACGAAATGGTTATAAACTCAGAATTTCAAAAAAAAAAAAAAAAAAAAAAAAAAAAATCAAATTATCGATTTATATTGCTCGTAGTCCTATTCCAAACGGAGGCTTAATTACTAAGTTTTGGTATCAATTGTGTGCATATTTCCCTGCGAAGATCTTCCATCTTCAATCTCTGCCTGTTTCTCCTGGTCTACCTTTCTCGAAGACTCGAACCAGCAAAGCTTGGAATCCGGTAAGCATTTCAGATCTGTTTCAATTCGCGTTGGTTGACATTTGATCATTTCTTTCTTGCGGTACTTAGAATTTGGAATCTGTTACAGAATCACCGGCGATCGCAGGAAGCAATGGCGCGTCGAACTGCTCCGGCCACCATGATTGTTACCAATACACCGTCTGCGGATCTCGCCTTCTCTAATCTTGCTTATTGCTCCGCCTCCGATCTTCAAAACTACGCGGTCCCTGGCACTAAGCTCTTTCTCGCGTTGATTGGCGATTCCTTTGTTCTTTCCCTCTCATATCCTTTCCATCAGTTTACTTTTTTCGGATTTTGATTCTTGTTTTCTGGCTTTGTTCTCCATTTCTGACGTGTTCGTTGCGTTTTACGGTGTCTTTGTTTATAATTAGCCATTTTGCATCTATGCCTTATTTTCAATTAGTATAATTCATTAGATTGGTGAGGTAGCTCGTCTCCTTGTTAACCTGTGGCTAATTTTAGAGCATTTGATGTTCCCAAGGGATGGCGCAGTCGTCGAAGCCTTGGGTTTTGAAAGTGTGCACCCTCAAGGTCCGAGATTCGAGACATAACGGTGACATTAATTTGTAAATGTCTTCAGTGTCTCTATTCCTTCGATGTCTCTCAGTGTGGACCGGCGTATTTACTCCGGGTATAATGGAGTGAAGCTCTGATTTCTCAGTTGCAAAAAAAAAAAGAGTTTGATACCATGAATTATCCTACTTTTTAATCAGCTGCGGTTATTGCCTGCTCTTTGAGCACAACACCTTGTTCTGTTGAAAACTTCTACATTTATGGTACTGCTCGTTCAGCTGCGTTATTGCCTGTTCTTATTTTATAATTAGTCATTGTGCATTTGCCTTATTTTCAAAGAGCATAATTCATTAGATTGGCGAGGTTTAAAGCTCGTTTCTCGGTTAATCTTTGGCTAATTTTAGAGCGTTTCATACCATGAATTATCCTACTTTGAATCAGCTGCGGTTATTGCCTGTTCTTTGAGCAAAGCATTTTGTTCTGTTGAAAATATCTACATTTAGGGCACTGCTCGTTCAGTTTTGTTTGCTATTTTTTTTTTGTTTTTTGTCAATCACGCTAAGGTTTTAATAGAAATTGGCAACTAGTATATTCAATTATATTATGTTAACTGGGAGAGTATGTGCACATTCTATGGCGAGGGATTTCTTTCATTTTGTTTTATTTTTGTGGTCTTAACTGAGAAAAACTCCTCATGGAAGCATTAACAGTGGCTACATTGCTCTAAATGCCATTCAACGTCGTCATGCTAGAGTTTCAACTGGGGACAAGATATCTGTGGCCAGGTCTTTGCCTGTACCCTTCTATATTTCTTCTCCTTTTTGCAGCTGTTTCAGTAACCGTAATTCTTCTAGATTGATGTTTTCTTAGATTTATCCCGCCAGAGGATTTCGACCTGGCATTACTCAGATTGGACTTGGAGTTTGTTAAAAAGGGGTCCAAAAGCGAGCAGGTATGTGGAGTGAAGTCAAATTTGAAGTATTCTTGCCTTATTACATGCCCTAGGATAATTTCTTAGTGCATCATTCAGGAATAAGTTATTAAGGTTTTACTCCTTTTAAAATTTTTGTAGATCGATGCTGATCTCTTGTCTAAACAACTGAAGAAGAGATTTATCAACCAGGTAAGATGTTGAGGCGTAACTTACCTGATATGTATGCTCTTGTTACTTGGTAGCCTTCTAGGTGGCCATAATTTCTAACTGTTTGTTTGTTTCTGATTTAGAATGTGTTTATTTTATTTTCCCCCAACATAATATTTCGTAAGTTTTCTATGGTGCTATGGTGATAGAAGATCATTCCAGATATCGTTTGAAAAACTCCTCAAAGATTCATTGATTTTTTTTTCTTCTTTCATAATTTTGTTATTTTAAAATGTTAGTTAATATTTGATTTGTCTGCCAGAGAAATATTGATCATCTAGATTTTATTTTTTCTTCGGTTACTCATTTAGGATTATATAACATATGATATCTTTCAGAAAAAAAGGTTGGAGGGCCGTAACTTATCGAGTTGCTGATTATGCACTTATGCTTACATGCAGATAATGACAGGAGGGCAAAGAGCTTCTTTCGAGTACCATGGAACTAACTATATCTTCACCGTTAATCAAGCAGTTGTCGAAGGGAAAGATAAATCTAATGGTGTTGAAAGAGGGATTATTTCGAATGATACATATTTTATATTTGAAACATCAAATGGAAGTGGTATAAAGGTCGGATCGCCTATTAGAAAAAGCTCATCATTTCCTTTCGAAGTTTTTTGTTTGAGAATATTACACCCATTTTGCTTGAAGTTTGTGACCCTGGATTGTTATATTGTATGGGATAGTAATATTTGCGTGGCTTGCACTGTGTTCAAGCTCGATAATTCTTTCTAAAACTATGGTCTCCGTCTAACCTATCTACATTAATTAGAAGTTTACCTTGTACTTTTTATTGTGCAGGTGTTTTTCTCCCCATTTACCTGTGCATTTAACTTTATCTCGATATCGTTTCAAATCCAAAAAGGCAATCCTAGATTATAGTTCAGAAATCTAAATATGAATTTATATTTTTTTAGAGAAAGATTATTTTAAGAGTTTCGTATTATGTCATCACTAGTCTAATTCAAAACTACGTTAGACTAACATCATTATTGATAATTTTAATTGCATAATTATTATTGAGTACACTAAGTACAGGTCCTAGTTACTGTAATTACTAGTTAGGCTGGATTTTTTCTTGGTACTTGCTTCATGTATAAGCTTTGCTCATTATTGCCTACATAGAGAGTCCTAAAGGCGCATGATAGTCATCTATATTCATTTTTCATTTCAGTGCACTCTTGATGGATGAGTAGGTTGCTTAGCTACTTCTTTCTGAATTGGATGCATTTTCTTGCACTTTGCAGATAGTTAATCAACGTGAAGCTGCTAGTAGTAGCATTTTTCGACAAAAAGAATTTAACCTTCAAGCCCTTGGCATTGGTGGATTAAGCGAAGAGTTCGCTGACATATTTCGAAGAACTTTTGCCTCTCGTGTTTTTCCTCCTCATGTGACCAGCAAGTAATAGTCTACTAATGAAATTGAAATTATATATTTTTCTTGTTATTACCATAATTCTAAGTAGATACTTGGGACAGGTTGGGCATCAAACACGTAAAAGGAATGCTGCTTTATGGACCACCTGGAACTGGCAAAACTCTGATTGCCCGTCAAATTGGAAAAATGTTGAATGGGAGAGAACCTAAGGTCAATACATAACTCAACCTATCATTTATGTTTGAAGCACTTTATTTTTGTTTGTATATTTTTTCATTTTTTTAGTGAAAGCTTGGTTTCTTGAGAAAAAAAAGAGGGTTATATTTTTCATTCTAGCTCATATCATCCTCCACATTATGCATTCTTTATCTTTTCTCTTTTCCAATGTACACTTTGGGTGTGTAAGATCGCTTATATTTTGGTATTGTCAGACTGAGAAGAATGAAAAGATTACTAATATCTTACATTTTGGTATCACCAGAATGAAAAGATGACTAATATATTACATTTTGGAACCAGAATGAAAAGATGACTAATATGTTGAAGCCGACTGTTATTGGTTTAAAAAATAAAGAAGACTAGGTTTTGAGAACTAAGACCTTGGAGCATAAATGCCCAAAGTTCTCATGCGTAGTCATTCTTGATTTTTTTCTTCCTGCATCTGCAACTGTCAATAATTCCATCTTTTCAATGGTCAATTTGTCAATCTTACCTCTGCCAATTGCCACCATCTACATTAATTAAGGTCCGACTAAACTTTGTTTTCTCTATCTCTCTCTCACTCATACAAAAATTGTCTCCACCTTATTAGATCGTCAATGGCCCTGAAGTTTTGAGTAAGTTTGTTGGTGAAACTGAGAAGAATGTGAGAGATCTTTTTGCTGATGCTGAGAATGATCAAAGGACTCACGGTAATAATGGTGGTGATATAGATATTCCAATAACTCTATAAAAGCATTTCAATGTTGTTAACTCCAAGATGGCTTTTTTTCAAGGCAGGTGACCAAAGTGAGTTGCATGTCATAATCTTCGATGAAATTGATGCTATTTGTAAGGTATGGGGTTCTTTTAGCATATTGTAGCCTTCTTCCTTTTCGTGTGTGTATCTTTTCGTGTGTGTATTCACATAGAATTTTACTTCCCTGAGTGAAAAGGCATCTTCTTAATTTCTCTCATAGTTGTAAGGATCTATGTTAGATAAACGAAGAGTTGGCTCATAATATACTGGCTTTTAGTGACTCAGATTTGTGCTTTAATTTTATTTTGAATGTTAAAACTAAGCATTGATCTAATAATTCATTCTGCCGTATAGTAACTGAAAACAGATTGTACCAACATTGCACCCATTTTTCAACCTTTCTTTTTCATTTGATCATTTGTTTATATATTACAGGGTTGTATGCCAAAAGTAACTTGTTCACTTTTTTGCTTTATGTTTGCAGGCAAGAGGATCAACTAGAGACGGAACTGGAGTTCACGATAGCATTGTCAATCAGTTACTCACAAAGGTTTGTGTGAACTTTTGTGTTACAGATTAGTCACAGCGTTTGAAGGACTTTCTTTATCCTTCTTTTTTACAACAGTGATGACATCACATCTTAGAAGTATCATTTTTATGCAGATAGATGGTGTAGAATCACTAAACAATGTGCTACTGATTGGCATGACAAACAGAAAAGATTTACTTGATGAAGCTCTTTTGAGGTTTCTTTCTGCACAAGTTTTGTTTTCCACCTATTCTTTGTTAATGATTCTACTACTAAGCACGTGAGCTTTTACAGACCTGGTCGATTGGAAGTTCAAGTGGAAATTAGCCTGCCGGATGAGAATGGCCGTTTACAGATTCTTCAAATTCATACTAACAAGATGAAAGAAAATTCTTTTCTTTCTCCTGATGTGAACCTTCGAGAAATTGGTAGGTTCAGTCACTTCTTTAGTCTTTTTAGGTATAATATATATATATATATTTGGTCCTCTAAAGGACACCATTTTTTAATTTTCAAATCCATCGTAACATTATAAATAAATAATAGTTTCTACGAAGTACCGTAGTTGAAAACTTGAAATTGAATAAAGGAATTGGTGCAACATATTAAATATTAGTAATATTATTTTGATGAGAGTGCAACTTTTTTTTTGGATGAAGTATTGAAATTTCATTGAGAATAAATGAAAAAAAAATACCAGGGGTTAAATAAACTAACCCCAAACAAAAGAGGGCAAACTAAAACAAAAAGATCAGCGATGAATTTGAATAATTAAGACTTTATTACATTTGGGCCTTATTTTGCTTGATTGGAATCAAATTCACATGATTATAGGCCATTTTCAAATCAATCTTAAGTAAGACCCATTCCTATAACTCAAACTAAAAAGGGAGCAAAAAAAAAGTTGACGATGCATTTGAACAATTAAGTCTTTCTATAATTACCTTGATTGGAGCTCAAGACCTTATCCAAAAAAAATCCAATCTACATGATTGTAGGCCTTTTAAAAAACAATCTTAAAAATAAGACCCACTTCAATAATCCTCAATGGCCCCATTTGCAATGAAGGTTAGGTCTAGGATTTTCCCATTTACTTACTACCGTTGGAGTTGTTGGGAACTTGGGGTGTTTTTTTGGTGTTAGCATGGTAGGTAGAGATGTGTTTTGCATCCTCACCTTAATTAGAGAGAAAGGAGAAGTGTTGTTGCAGGCTAACTTCTGAGGTATTTCACTCAAGAACAATATGAGTGTTAGAGAGAAAAGAAGTTGCTTGAGGAGGTTTGGGAGATTGTTAGATTTAATGCTTCCTTGTGGCCGTTGGTCACTTGGCTTTTTTGTAATTATGGTCGTGGTCTTGTTCTTTTGGATTGGAGTCACTTTTTTAGTTAGTTTTGAAATCCCATTTCTCTCGAGCTTGTTTTGTATCCCTTGTATTATTTCCTTTGTTCAATGGAAATTTGATTTCTTACTACTAAAAAAAATATTTGTGTTATTTTTATTTATTTTGCAGCTGCTCGTACAAAGAACTACAGTGGTGCTGAAATTGAAGGGGTTGTAAAAAGTGCAGTATCATACGCATTAAATAGGCAATTAAGTCTTGATGACCTCACAAAGCCAGTTGATGAAGAGAGCATTAAGGTTACAATGAATGACTTTCTGAACGCAGTTCAAGAAATCATTCCTTCTTTCGGTGCTTCAACAGACGACCTTGAAAGATGCAGGTTATTTTACAAATTACCCCTTGGCTTTTGTTATTTTATTCTTTGAAATCAATGTAATATGTCAATAAAGTCACCCAGGGGTGGCATAGTGGTTGAAGACTTGGGTTTTGATGTCTCCCGATGCCTGGCCTAGGAACGGGTGTGGTTACCCCGAGTATAATGGAGCGAAGCTCTGATTTTTCAGTATAAAAAAATTGTCAATAAAAAATTAATTATGTTAAAAGATGACAAATCCCTAGGGAGAATACCAGAACTTCGTGGAAGAGTTTATGCATCATGAATACTTAAAGAATAATGTCAAATCTTGAAATTAACATTTTTGTGTAAAAGCTAAAGTACCTTTGAATTTTGGTACTTGTTTAAAATATACCCTCGTTCTTTTGAAAGTTGCAATATTACCCATGACCTTTAATAACTTCACTCGAGATCTGGATAGAACCCTCCGACACCTTTCATTCACAATGAGATTTTCTGAACTGCTCATCATATTGGATCTCAACCATTTGTTGAATTCAAGAAAATTATGTACTGTTGAATACTAGTACTTTTGTTGCTTGTTGCATTCAAACAAATGTTTTTTGTATATTTTTTAATCGAATGATTTTTGTATTTGATAGGGAGAAACAATTCCATTGCTTGTATATATCTTCTCTAATTTAGACTGGGAGCGATGAAAACTTCTTTTATTGTTTATATGTTCTTAAGTTATTCAGAACACTTAAACTCTGTTGGAATTTTTTTAAAATTTAAATGAGTTCTTATCATACCATGTCAATTAAATTGCAGGCTTAATGGTATCGTTGAGTGTGGTGGACGACATAAGCACATTTATGAAAGAGCAATGCTACTTGTAGAGCAAGTTAAAGTGAGCAAGGGAAGTCCTCTCGTTACTTGTCTTCTTGAGGGCCCAAGTGGCAGGTGGGCTCTCCTTTTTTTCTTTCTTTGGAAATTCAAGTTATTTATATACACAAGTTCTATGTGTTAGTTTTGGCTAAGACCTTACCCATCTACAGTGGGAAAACTGCAATGGCAGCTACAGTTGGCATCCGCAGTGAGTTTCCATATGTCAAAATTGTAAGTTGTTATTTTCAAATGTAAATTTTTTTATTCCTTGTTCATGCATTTACATCCTTCTGGTTTTGTCTCATTACCTGGTTTTCAGTTGTTTTTTTTTAAAGCATTAATTATTTTTTTTTTATGGTCAGATATCAGCTGAATCAATGATTGGCCTTCTAGAGAGCACAAAATGTGCACAGATTGTCAAGGTTTGACAGTGTTTCTTTGCATGCTAGCTTGTACTCAGCTTACGGAAATTGAACAAAGCTTATAATGAAGCAAACTTATGCCTGCCGGATTATTATCTAGTCTCCTGGAAGTTATTTGACAGTTATGTTCAATAGTTGAATAATGGCCGACAACTTTTCTTAATGACGTTTCACTGTTTGATAGGTTTTTGAGGATGCGTACAAGTCTCCATTGAGCATTATCATTCTCGATGACATTGAAAGGTGAATTGTGCCGATTCTGACAATCATCTCTACATTTCCCTTCTAGTTATTAACTTATTATTATCCTTGCCATGGAGCCTTTCTGATATCAAAGTGCGATTACAGATTACTGGAATATGTTGCCATTGGGCCTCGTTTCTCAAATTTGATGTCTCAAGCACTGATGGTTCTTCTCAAACGACTCCCTCCCAAGGTTTCTGTCAACTTTATGCATCTGAAGTTTTTAATTCATTCCTATTTCATTCTCATTAGCGTATTAGTGGTTTATATAGATTTCATAAAGTAGGGAGGTAAAGTTTATATTGCATGTGAATACAGAAGTACAAATTGCCATAGTGGTTTGACTTTTTTCACCCGTGGCACTCTTTCTAAACATAGTAATCTTACGGATCGTTACTAATCCGTTTATCATTTGAATTATGTTTCCAGGGTAAAAAGCTTCTGGTAATTGGAACAACTAGTGAAGTGGGCTTTTTAGAGTCAGTTGGTATTTGTGATGCTTTCTCAGTTACATATCATGTTCCAACATTGAAAGCGGATGATGCAAAGAAGGTAAGTGTGTTGAGTACTCTTGCCATCCTTTTCGTTTCTTTTCAGATCTGCAGCTATCTGTTGTATTCTCATGCTATTAAATAAAAACAGGTGCTGTACCATGTGACATTGATTACTATTTCCTGGTTCTCGTTAGTTCTCAGAAACTTTTACTTATCGCAGAAAATTGTGCTGAGAGAAGAGTGAAAATTGCTTGTTGTGCATGTGCCTATAGGAGAAATATTAATTGAAATATTAGATGAAGGATACTTGGTCTTTAAGTTTAGAAGTTATAATAAAGTCATACGCAAGCTCCTCTACTCTGGATTAACTTATTTATACTTGTATTAAACTTTTAATTCCCTCTGTTTCATCTTATCTTAGGTGATGCAACAACTGAATGTTTTTGCTGAGAATGACGTGGATGCTGCTGCAAAGGCTGTTGTTGATGTATGTTCTCCTTTCTTTAACTTATTTCTTTTCACTTGTGTTGTGTCAAATTAGTCCCCTAGGGGTGGCACAGTGGTCGAAGATTTGGGCTTTGAGGGTATGCTCCCCTCACCTTCAAAGTCCTGAGTTCGAGACTCACCTGTCATATTACTCCTTCGATGTCTCCGGTGCCTATCCTAGGGGCGGACGTGGTTACCCTCTTTTAAAAAAAAAATTAATCCTTCCCTTATTGAGTTTTGTTAAATACCAAAGCTTGATAGATATGCCAAGTTTGGCCTTATAAGCTGCTCACATGATCATTTGCATAGGATTATAATAGGTTGTCTGGATACAATTTTAGTTGTATTTTTATCGATAATAAGTTATTGGTGATAGCGATTTAGGTCCTATTTAATAACCATATCATTAAATTTATGATACAAGATGTAAGAAATAATATTGAGCTTCATGGCCCAATTGCGATTTAATACAAGATTGTTCCTTACGGAACATCCGATCCAAAAAAGTGATTTAATACAAGATTTCAGTAAAACTGGAACTTGTTCCTTTCTGTCCCTTGATTATTGTGATATCGAGATCTTTGACAAAAGGCGCTATGAGTTCCATTTTCTCTTAGCCGAATGAATTGTTCTTATTGATTTGTTATTCAATGTAAAATGAAACTCAATTGAATACTAACTGAATAGCTATATTCATTTCAATTGAGAAGTGCTCGATCTTTTTAAAATTGGCAATAATTTTAGTATACTTTTGTGATATTTAATGTGTGACGAATTCATCCTTTTATGATACCTTTTTTTAACTTGAGGCTTTACCTTTACTCTGCCTATAGATGCCCATCAAGAAACTGTACATGCTAATTGAGATGGCTGCTCAAGGTCAGCATGGTGGAGGAGCTGAAGCAATCTATTCTGGTGCACAGAAGATTAAGATCTCTCACTTTTACGATTGTCTTCAGGATATCGTACGATACTAAATTTCGATTCTTTCACTTGTCTTTTTAGTGTCGGGTGATGTGGTCTTTCCATTCGCCGTCTTTTTGGTATCGGGTAGATGGGGCCTTTTGATTTGTGTCTGATTTATAACTTCGAACTTCGTCAGTCGATATGTGTAAGCATGTTAATCTCTCAACTATAGAATGATTTTTTTTCTTAACTCTATAGAAGGATGAGTTGAACGATTCCAACTACCATCGACCGTAAACCAAATTGCTGATAATTTTGAAAACCATTAACATAAGAGTTTTTCAGCTTTTAAAGGTTACATGAACTTTGTATAAACTCGAAATTCAGGGAGAGGGAGATTACTTCAAATGGTGGGGCTAATGATGCTCACAAGATCTCCACTTCTTTTGATTTAGAAAACATCTTTTAGTTACTGAGTTTTTGGTCGTGTTAGAGACCAAGTGTAAAAATTCTTTCCTCTGGTTTTTTAATAAATGTAAAGATATTGTTTTGTGTTGGTTCTAAACTTGAATACACTGGTAAAATTTACAAAAGTATTTTCCTAAGGGTTTGTTTTTTTTTTCTTTCAATATGTGTGGTTCTTAAAAAAAATTATTGAAAATTAATTTCTAAATAGTTATATGGATTGAATACATTTCCTCTTAGTTCTCTACACAATGTCATACTCGATATATTATTGATATTCTACTGTTATATTTTAGATGATTTTTTAATGAATGTAATATTGATAATGTCATATTTGCAATACAATTTGAATGTATATTGATAGATTATTAAAATACTGATGTTATACTTTAAAATCAGGTTGATTGAGTGTTGGATAAACTTAAATACCCAATACTTGAAATTGCATTAATGTAAATAAATAAATTTAAAAAAAGAAGAAAAAAAGAATTTGAAATTGCGTTTTAGATGAGTGTTGATTTACTAGTTTACTACTATCACGATAATGAAATATATCGAGTGTGTATTTAAAATGCATTTTTAATGACCAACACAAGAGTGTGTATTACATTTCAGATGTTACGAACATTTAGAGAGCTGTTTACTCTATACTCAAAAAAAATAAGAGAGCTGTTTACTCTTAAATAATCGAGATAAATTACGAAATCTTGAAAATGTAATTGTATAGTTTTTTTTAGACTACAACGCAATTGAGAGTAAGGGGATTCGAACCAATAACCACTTAATTATTGAATTTACATTAATATCACTCTTGCTTTTGTTGGCAAGATAATTGTATAATTAATTAGTATCAACTTTGTATTTTTTTATATATAAAGGTAACCATCTTTGAAAAAATAAAAAAATACTTCAAATTTCAATTAAGATATATAATAATAATTTAAATAAAGTTTTTAGGAAATTTTGCATATATAATAAAAAAGGACAATATTTCCACTTCACAAAACCAAAACAAATTCAAATTGAGTTTAATCACTGGTTAAATTCTATTACTGATTGAAATCTATTACTAGTAGACTTATCCTATTATTGGTTGAGTTTTATAACAAAAATTATCGACTATACATAATTTAATATAATACAAGAGGTAAAACGTACCTAAGAATGTCCAGATACCTGGTATTCTTCAATTGTCAAGAAACAAATATCCAAATGTTCATTCAATGAGAATCTTTAATTGCCTCGATTTAAACAAATTCTAAAATATTTGCATACTTAATCATCAATACATTTTCATTTTAACATTGTGAGAGAGAGACAAGCCATTAATATCAATACTGTTTTATATTTGTAATTATTTTTTAGATTTGATCATCGACCTCCCAAACCAACTACAGTTGAAATCTATTAAACAGGATAGAATAAAAATAATATATTAATTTTTTTACGACAAATATATAACTGAATAGCGTACGGACAAACTATTCTAATAAGATCACTACACAACAAACTTGGTAATATTCAATCATAAATAAGTGATCACCATCACCATGACTTATCCTTTAATTAGAAACTCATTTGCAGCGATTTCATCTCAAACTTTTCTCGTTTAAAACTAAAACTCAATCAAAATCCCACGTCGTGGATTTATTTAAAAAGTGGCGGTTGTATGATTATGATTATAAATTCTCCTTTCAGTGGATGCTCAAGATTACTGTAACCTTACATCCACCCCATAACTATTTGAATTGTATTTGGGAGTAAAGGAATGAAGAAAGAATTGCCAATAAATTGAAAGCTGAAGATCTCATAAAAGTTTTACCAAAGCCATTGCATTCATTCTTATATCCCCAGAGCCTCCACAAATGCATCCTTTACAAGAGAGTTGGAAGCTGCTACCCTCTGAGATGTTATGTCAAAATCCTTGCCAGATCTGCCATTAGAATCAACATACATCAAAACCAAGTTTCTACTGATATCGATTCGTTTTTTGTTTTTTGTTTCTGAAATATGTCTGTTTTCTTTCCATTTCTTTACTGAAGTTTTCACATATCTTACAGAAACATGTGAACTATGAGGCATGGACACGGACACGGAACACAGATACAGATACGACAGGACACGGTGATACGCCATTTTCTAAAAAATTAAGACCCGGATACGTAGAAGATATGTTAATTATTTTTTAGTAAATATGTAAATTTATCATAAATTATTAAATGTCCTATACTAAAAAGTATATAATGTCAAGTTAATTATGTTGGTTATTTGATGATTATTCTCAAATTATTTGTTTCCATATTTATTGGATTAGTATCTTGTATTTATAATATTATTGATTTGTAGAGGATATTATCCTAATGTATTATTTGTTTCCTTATTTGTAAAGTAAGAGTTTCTCTATTTAAGAAACACCTATTATCAAAGAATAATACAGAAAAATATTCCTCTCATTATATTTTGTACATGGTATTAGAGCCAAACAAAGAAAAAGAGAAATAAAAATATTTTTTCAAAACCCTATAACAGCATGTTGTCAATTCAGCCGCTGCCGCACCTGTCTACCTCTACTGTCGCCGACGAACATCGGTCCGCTCTTATCCGATGACAGAACTCGCCGGCCGCCAGAACCCAGTTGTTTCCGTTGAAAAAAAAAACCCATTCCTAAGCGTTTTTTTAACTCGCGCGCCTGCTGTCCATTGGTGTCTGATTTCTGTTCATCAATGACTGTTTTTTTTCCAGGGGAGAACTCGCGCGCCTGCTGTCCATTCAACCTGTCGCAGCTCTAGGAAACCTTGTTGCTACTTGTTTCTCAAGTTTGGGTTATTTTTTCAAGTTTTTTGGCCAACTGATTGGGTTTTTCAACTGCTGTTTTTTTTTCTGCTGCAGTTTACTATATTTAAACTGCTATTTTTTTAGTTATCTAGCCTTAAAATCTTGTTTTTTGCTGAAGAATAATGTCTGAAGACAAGATATCAGTTGCTAGAATTCCAACCCCTAGCCCTACTATCCAAATCACAACCATTCGACTTAATGGTGACAATTTTCTTCGGTGGTCACAAAGTGTTCGAATGTATATTCGTGGACAAGGAAAGATTGGGTACCTTACTGGAGACAAGGTAGCACCTTCCAAAGATGATTCATCTTTTGCTACATGGGATGCCGAAAACTCCATGGTGATGACCTGGCTAGTAAATTCCATGGTGGAAGCATTAGTAGCAACTATATGTGTTACTCTACAGCTAAGGAATTATGAGATAGTGTCACAGAGATGTATTGCGACTTAGAAAATCAATCACAAGTGTTTGAAATAAATCTCAAACTAAGTGACATAAAACAAGGGAGTAATTCCGTTACTCAGTACTTTCACTTACTGAAGCAAATTTGGCAGGACCTTGATTTGTTTGATAAATATGAATGGAAGTCCACTGAAGATCAAAAGCACTATAAGAAAATTGTTGAGAATGGTCGAATTTACAAATTCTTGGCTGGACTTAATGTTGAGTTTGATGAAGTTCGAGGCAGAATAATAGGTAAAGCTAACCTTCCTAATATCAACGAAGTGTTTTCTGAAGTACGCAGGGAAGAAAGTAGGCAACATGTGATGATGGGTAAAAAACCAGTTGATACAGAAGAAAGCTCTGCGTTAGTTGTTGAAGCCACTGCAAACATGGCATCTGATCAGACAAATAAGCCTTGTGTGTGGTGTGATCACTGTAACAAACCGAGACATACTCGGGAGACATGTTGGAAGATCCATGGAAAACCTGCCAATCATAAAAGTAATAGACAAGGTGAAAAAAGTATTCGTCCACCAGCTTCTAGTGCCAATAGTGTTGAATCAACTCCATTCAATAAAGAGCAAATTGATCAAATCCTGAAGCTGCTCAAGACCACTACGACTTATGGTAATCCTAGTGTTTCCTTGGCACAAACAGGTAATTGTCCTCATGCCTTCTCCTGTCTTACTTCAGCTTCGTGGATTATAGATTCCGGAGCTTCTGACCATATGACTAGTTCCTCAAAACTCTTCGAGTCATACTCTCCATTATATTGTAATGAACAAATTAGAATAGCAGATGGTAGTTTCAATTCTATTTCTGGAAAAGGAACTATTAAGTTATCTCCACACCTTACCTTACAATCCGTCCTTCATGTTCCCAAATTAGCTTGCAATTTGCTTTCAGTTAGAAAGATTTCTAGAGATTCTAACTGTCGTGTTATTTTGTATGACTCACATTGTGTCTTTTAGGAACAGGAGTCGAGGAAGACGATTGGACGTGCTAGGATGCTTGATGGCCTTTACTATTTTGAGGAAGCTTCAACTAGTCATAAAAAGGTTCAAGGTTTAAGTAGTGTTAGTTCTCCGTCTGTTAGGGAAACTTTGATGTTTTGGCATTATAGATTAGGACATCCCAGTTTTTTCTATTTAAAGTATTTGTTTCCAGAACTCTTTAAAGGAATTGATTGTTCTACCTTTCATTGCGAACATTGTGCCTTTGCAAAAACTCATCGCACTTCTTATTTACCTCAAAGTTATAACTTATAAGGCTTCTGCACCTTTTTATTTAATTCATAGCGATGTCTGGGGTCCATCTAAGGTAGTAACTCAAAGTGGGAAACGGTGGTTCGTTACCTTTATCGATGATCACACCCGTGTAACTTGGGTGTATCTTTTAACTCACAAGTCTGATGTTAATGAGATATTTATTCGTTTCTATAACATGATTGAAACCCAATTTAAAACCAAAATCAGTATCTTACATTCCGACAATGGCACTGAATATTTCAATACCTATCTAACTGAGTTCTTACACACCAAAGGACTCTATCACCAATCAACCTGTAGAAATACTCCTCAACAAAATGGCATTGCAGAACGAAAGAATAGACATTTATTGGAGGTTTCTAAGGCCATTATGTTCTCTATGAATGTCCCTCAGTATTTATGGGGTGACGCGATTCTTACCGCTACTTACCTCATAAATCGAATGCCTACTAAGGTTTTAGGTTTTCAAACTCCTCTAGAATACCTAAGAACCACCTTTCCTACAATTCGAATTTTCTCAGATCTACCAATCAAGGTTTTTGGATGTATTGCCTTTGTTTATGTGTCCAACCCTTCACAGTCCAAACTAGATCCTCGGGCTACCAAATGCATATTCTTAGGCTATACCTCCCATAAAAAGGCCTATAGATGTTATGATCCTGTAACAAAGAGATTTTTTGAAAGTATGGATGTGTCATCTGTAGAACACCAATCCTTTTTTAAACCTCATTCCCTTCAGGGGGAGACATCTACATTTGAAGGAAATTTTTGGGATACCTCACCTCTTCCAAATATCATACACTCTGAGGTTGTTACAATGCCCAATATGGAAGATTCCTCCTCGGGGGAGAAACACTCTGAGAATAATCAACCTGAACTTCAAGCTTATACTAGGAGAAAGCTAAGTCAAAAGAACATAGGCAAGATGGCTAATCCGACGCATGATCAATCTGACACTCCGACAACTGATCCTGATAATCCAGGTACTTTATCTATAACTCTTCCTTCCACTTCTTCTCCTCCTGAAAATAATATAACCAATGGCTCTGACCTTGATGTTCCCATAGCTTATAGGAAAGGAACCCGAAATTGTACCAAATATCCCATTGAGAATTACTTATCCTACAAAAAACTGTCTGACACTCATAGGGCTTTTACCTCTAGGATAACTAACCTGTTTGTCCCAATGAATATACAGGAGGCCCTAGATGATCTGAATTGGAATTTAGCAGTCATGGAGGAAATGAATGCTCTCAAACAGAATCACACGTGGGACATAGTTGAGCTGCCAAAAGACAAGAAGACAGTAGGGTGCAAATGGGTGTTCACTATAAATGTCATGCAGATGGGAGTGTTGAAAGGTACAAAGCAAGATTGGTTGCTAAGGGATTCACCCAAACCTATGGAATCGATTATCAAGAGACATTTGCCCCAGTTGCCAAAATTAACTCTATTAGGGTATTGCTAGCTATTGTTGTCAATGAAGAATGGCCTTTGTATCAACTTGATGTAAAAAATGCATTCCTTAACGGTGATCTCGAAGAAGAGATATTTATGGACTTACCACCTGGCTTTGAAATAAATTATGGAAGTAAAAACGTATGCAGGTTACATAAGTCATTATATGGCCTCAAGCAGTCACCCAGAGCATGGTTTGAACGGTTTGAGAAGGCAGTTACAAGCTATGGATTTCTTCAAAGTGAAGCAAATCACGCTATATTTTATAGACATACTAGAAACAACAAGATGGTCATTTTGATAGTGCATGTTGATGACATAATAATAACTGGCAATGATGATCTGGAAATAACCATTTTGAAGAAAAATTTAGCTAATGAGTTTCAAATCAAAGATTTGGGAGTCCTAAAATATTTTTTAGGAATGGAGTTTGCAAGATCGAAAAGTGGAATTCTAGTAAGTCAAAGGAAATATGTAATAGATCTACTAGAAGAAACTGGATTACTCGGTTGTAGACCAGCAGAAACTCCTATTGAACAAAATGTGAAATTGCAAACATCAACATGTGAAGAAGTAAAGGATAAAGAAAAATATCAGAGACTTGTTGGGAGACTTATTTACCTATCTCACACACGTCCTGACATAGCCTTTTCCGTTAGTATGGTTAGTCAATTTATGCATGCTCCTGGTCCTGCTCACTTTGAAGCAGTAAATAGAATTTTAAGATACTTGAAAGGCACTCCAGGAAAAGGTATACTATTTAAAAAACAAGATCATCTTCATGTTGAAATCTACACAGATGCTGACTTGGCGTAATAAAAAACAAAATGTGGTGGCAAGAAGTAGTGCTGAAGCCGAATTTAGGGCATTAGCTCATGGTATTTGTGAGGGTATATGGATTAAGAGACTATTGGAGGAGCTAAAGTTCACTCAATCAACACCAATACGTGTGTATTGTGATAACAAGGCAACCATTTCCATTGCCCACAATCCAGTCCTTCACGATAGGACCAAACATATTGAAGTTGACAAACATTTTATAAAGGAGAAGTTTGAAGCTGGAACCATATGTATCCCCTATATGCCTACTTGAAACAAGTGGCTGACGTCTTTACGAAAGGTCTTCCTAAGCGACATTTCAATAAGATGATTGGCAAGCTGGCAATGGAAGACATTTTTAGTCCAGCTTAAGGGGGAGTGTTGGTTATTTGATGATTATTCTCAAATTATTTGTTTCCATATTTATTGGATTAGTATCTTGTATTTATAATATTATTGATTTGTAGAGGATATTATCCTAATGTATTATTTGTTTCCTTATTTGTAAAGTAAGGGTTTCTCTATTTAAGAAACACCTATTATCAAAGAATAATACAGAAAAATATTCCTCTCATTATATTTTGTACAAATTACAATGGACGTCGTTTAGGCAATGTCGCATAGGAGGTGGTGCCATTTTTTTCATGAAGAAGGGGAAAGGTAGTTTGCTTTTTTGTGATAAACTAGAGAGATGATTTTTTTGTTTTTCTTTACTTTTTATTTTTACCTTTTTATTATTTAGTTAACTATAACTTTTAACATTTAAGCTTAAAGATCACACATGTTTACAAGATGTGTTCAAGGTGTGTCTGAGGTGTGTCCGATTATTAAAAAAATAATATAAAATAAGGACACATAAAATGGCATGTTGGACATGTGTCCAAGAAGTATCCTGAAGAATGTGTGTCCGATACATATCCGACACAGATTATTTCCCTATTCTGAAGTATTCGTGCTTCATAGCATGTGAACACGTAGTTTTTAAAACTTGGTTTAGATTTTGAAAACATTTTTAGAACATAGATAATAAAACAATGAAACTCAAAGATGGAAATAGGTGGAAGTAGGGTTTATTGGCTCAATTTTCAAAATTTTAGAACAGACCAAATGGTTAACAGAGTAAATGTCAAAAGTTTAACAAACTAGACTCGAGTTCTAACTACTTACGGATCAAACACGAGTCCACCAGCTTCAGTGACAATAACGGCACCTGCAGCAACATCCCTGAACAAATAGCAAAATAGTATAAACGTGATGTCTAAGACAAGCAACGGACAGACAGTTTGTATATCATACCAGGGACCTCCAAAACCAGTTTCAAAAAACAAATCAATCCTTCCACAGGCTATCCCACAGAGATTGAGTGCACAGGAACCACTCATCCGGATTGATCTCACCTATAAGAAAAAGACATCGGCTTAATTGGGGAAACGAAACCACAGAATGTTGTAGGGAACAGAATTGAAGTACCGTTATACCTTTAAAAGCAAACGATTAATTCTGTCTGTGGTAACATCTACAGTGAGCTTGTCACGTTTGGTTCCAACCTGTACATCCACGATGATCAACTTTTATAAGGTCAAACGTCTTTTAAATTCAACAATGAGAAATCTCAAACAGAGAGAAATATGAAGTTGGGTGTCAGTTGGGGCTTGCAAGTCGATGTTGTCATAGATGAAAGAACATGGTCATGAGACTAATCCTTAAGATATTGCCAACAAACCAAACGTGATACTTGTGTGTCAAAGGCATCGATTCTGTTTGATAATGGTTGGTGACGAAAGATACACCAGATATTTTTTCGGAGCGGAGGAGACGCCTATTGGTGAGGAGGAAGCCCACTGCTTTTTTAGGGTCATTGGAGGAGATTATCGTTCCCTCCTAGAAGAAGACCCTTGTTCATGCTCAAGGGAAATGTCGCCATGGACTGAGGAAAAAACACGGGAGACGATGCCAGAGAGGACGAAAGATTGACCCGAGAGGAAGCTTGTCTTGTGAAAGGAGACGCGATGATGTCTTCAAGGATGAAAGGCGTCAATGGCTAGAGATTGGGAGATAGAGAGTTGGAGATCCGACATTGGAATTCACGAAAGATTGGGGAGATCGAGAGAGGAGGCGATTAGAAGCTGGAGATCAAGAGCTCTTGCAGAAAGAAATGGAACGGGCGGCAAAAGGAGGCTGGTATCATTGAGTTGCACTAGAGATGAGTTGCCAGTTGAGAAATACGGGACGAGGACGTGCAGCGATCAAAGGATCGTGTTGTCAAGTTTAGACCAGAGACGAGTCGCTGGTTGGGAGAAAGTCCCTCCTCCTTGGTGCTGGAGGAAGAAAGAAACAGGTGGCTAAAGGGTTTCTTGTGTTGAGAGTGCTTAGTGAGAATTTTTTAGAGAGTGACTCATTTCCGGCGTGTGTTGAACCTTAGTATTATTTATATACTTAATTTTAAAAAATAAAAAACCAAATAGTTAACCAACGAGACCTTCAATATTGATAAAGGCATGTAAAGCTAATATATATGAAATGAAGAAAATGGCTACTTGAAAGAGAACTCAAGAGCAACATTTGAATTGTGTTTTCCCTACAGTCTTGGGTGTAAATTAAGGAAGAGGCGGTGAAAAATTTCAGGGACTTTTTACAGGGTTAAGAAAATCTTTCTACAATGTAAGGTGTTAGAACACGGTTCCCATATCCATTGTAATTGTAAAGTTACTCTCAACTTTCAAGTTACTTATCAGACAAATAGTCCATAACAGAACATCAAGGTACATATCATGAAGAGAGTTGAGGGACGAGGTTAGTAGAAATGTGAATATAGAGACTGAAATGATGCTGCAACCTATTTAGAACGTTGACAGCAGTTTTACATGCCAATTTATAACCAGCACAAGAAATAGAATAGCAGGATAAAGAAGTGCCTGTGAAGAAAGAAAATTGACTCGTTCAATCAGTTTTTAACAAGATACCTCAGTGACAAGAAGAGACTTCAACAATTCGTCTTGAGACGATACTGCAAGATAACAAAAAGAGGAATATGAGATGAATCAATCATATAAAAATTCCAAAATTCCAAAATTCCAAAATTTCAAAGTTCCAGAGAAGTTGAAGTGCCACATACGGACCTTTTATAGGCCTGCCATTAAGAAAGGCACCTTTCCCACGAACTCCAGTAAAAAGCTGGAGACCATGATGAAAACAAACAATTAAAATTGGCTCAGCAAGAAATGGATAAACAAAACATGCTAGCAGGCTCCTAGAAGATGATGAACATATTTCACTAATTTGATCATAAATAGGTCAATTTGATCATACTAATTCGAACAGTATTTTCATAAAGTTATGAAAAATGGTTATCACATATCAAAAGGATATGAAAAAATGTGCAACGCTGCATCCACATTTGGTAATGTCAGATTATCACAAAGCTGATTTTTTCCAAACAAATGTAGGAATCTGGACGAGTATCAAACATTGTTTCCTGTCCTGAAATAATGAGATTCTCACCTCATCAATAATTGGATTGTAGACAACTCCAACTGTGGGAACCTTTCCAATGGTCAGGCCAATGGAAACACACACAAAAGGGAACCTACAAGTTGTCATGGCCATGGGGTGAAATTAATGTTAGCAATAGCTACAGATACATGAAGGAAAGGAACATAAATTGCAGGCATCGATGGTTACCCATGAACAAAGTTAGTTGTTCCATCAAGAGGATCTACAATCCATGTTGGTTCATCAGTTAACTCAGTATGGCCACAAGCAGCAGTGGTTTCTTCTCCAATGAACTGAAGTAACGAGTTTGGAATAATTCAGGGGTAGGAAAAGAGGTCAACTTTTTCTTCATAAATAGTGGACAACGTACAATGTTCTAAAAAGAACTAGACCTTATGTGAGGGGTAATGCTCCTTGAGATAATTAAATATGAGATCTTCACAAGCCTTGTCAGTTTCAGTGACCAAATCAACCTGCAATACATGTCAATATTAATAAATTTTAAAAAAAAATGGTAGTGTACTTATGGAGCAGAAATCACTCCCAATATGTTCCAATAGAAGCATGCTGCTTCACATTGTAAATACTCAAGCCATCTGAAAAGAACAGTTAGGAATGCAATTAACACTCAAATTTAGCTTGAATATCCATTCCCTTGTTCTTTTTTGATACGACAACATTGGAGGATTAGAGATTCGAACCTCTAACCTCGTAATTACTAGGTTATACAAAATGCCGCAGAGCTCAGCTCTTATTGGCATTCCCTTGTTCTTCATAATAGCATTCAGATGACTCACAACATTTCAAGGAGCTTACAAGTTACAATTTCGAATAAGATTCAATAAGCGATAGAGCTCTATAAACAAATCACTTTCTCCACAACTTCAATTAGTGTCGAAATTGAATACAAAACGGTTTCTCCACTACTTTTGCGAAAACCTTGAGAAATAATAATTTGCATACAATTATATCATCCATATGGGCAAATAAAACTACAAAAATTCAGAAAAAATTCTCTTCAGTACATTAGCCAATTTTGAGCCCAAAAGAGGGGGGGAAACGGCATTGGATTAATTACCTGGCCTTTGTGCTCTATATTCTTGGTCTGATAGAATCCCTTACGAATTATCTACAAATCACCACAGAATGAAATGAAATCGAAGAAATCATCAGCAGATTGAAATTAATTAAGTAAATGGAACAGAACTCAAGGGGACAAAAACCTCTCCAGCTTTCTTAGCGGCATCGACTGCAGTTGCAAGGAACTCCTCGAGAGAAACTAAGAACGAAATCAAACAACAGTTTCACAAAATAAACCCATTATCTGAAATGGAAAAATGGATGAATCAACGAGAAGCAATTGGGGAAGATTGGGGAAAACCCGGCTCATACCATTTTCCGTCATTGCTTGAATCTTTCTAGTAGAGAAAGCTGAAGGAATTGATCGAATGGAGAAGATGGGATGAGGAAAAAGTGATTTCGATTTTCGATCAAATAGAAGACTGGTGAGTATGTGATGCAAAACAAAACTGGTTCCGGAAATTGTGAGAATCTTTTTTTTTTTTACAGGTAAAAATAAATAAATAATTTTTACATATTTAATTAGTAAAATAGACTCTTTTTAAGGTTTTTTTTTCGAGAGAAGACTCTTTTTTAAGTTTAATCAAACAATTTTAACTTTATCAAAACTATAGAAATCAAATTTATAATTTACTTAACAAAAATATTAATTGAGTATTAAACAAAAATATTAATTGAGGATTAATTAGAGTAGTTACTTTAAAAAGAAAAAACAAGAGTGGTTGCTCCATAGCACAAATAAATTTTTAGTCGTGAGTTATTTTACGATTGAAAGATGAGATTCAAACCTCATGACTATTTAGTCGAAAAAATATAAGGATGTCATTACCTTTTTTGTTATACCTCAGAATCCTTCCAATTGTAATTAAGAATTATAAAAATTATATATATATATAACAATTTTTTAGTAGGTTAATTTGTATAAGCTATTTATTTGGAAATGTTGGTTTATTGGATATGAGAAACGGTTAATAACCAATTTTCAAAACTCATCGTTTGTTTTTTATAGTAAATAATTATTGTTAATTGCATTTCAACTTCTCTATCAAATCTTATTAAATTTCACATCAAATTTATCATTTAACCATTATTAATCTTAATATCCAAACAAGTAGTCGATTATTTCACTACTATTAAATTGAATCCTCAAACCAGTAGCTAACCACGTCAACTACTTGGTTCTCTTTCACTCCACTGTTTTCTACCAAAAACAAACACATTCTTTGTATCAAATATACTTTAACAAGGTTTTTTCTTTTTTAGGTGTGTTATCTCAGATTTAGGAGGTTTGTTGTATCAAGTCGTTCTTAAGAGTTCGGGTGATTTTTTTTTTTTTTCTGACAAGAATAAATAAAAAGTTTCTAGGCGAAAAGAAAAACAGATATATGAACAAGGAATTTTGGAGGGTATTTTAGAATATGCCCTACCGTACTTTTCCACCCTTTTTCTACCGATTCGCCTTTCCAATTCCAAAAGAATAAAGTTTCTTTTCTATAATAGAATAAGAATCTTATTCCAATTCAAAATATGTATCCCATCCCATTTCATTAAGGAAATGAAATTATCACATTTCATCAATTCAACATGATTGTTTTGTTGCTCTCCTCGGTTGGTTAATTATTCTCTTTTTGGTTGGATCCACTCCGAGATGTCTTTCGCGCCCAAGACTTAAGATGAGAATTTTTATTAGCACATCTCCACTAATGTCATGAGATATATCGTCTAATCTTATAGTATTTGGAAATCAAAGAAATTTTTAAGAAATTAATTCCTAAGATGTGTTCACTATCGATTGAACACATCACTTCTTGACTTTCATTTTCTTGACCACTAGACTATTCTATGATGGATTACGATGAGAATTTGTAATCCTTTGGTTTTCATTAAGAGGGAAAGTTCTTGCTATTTGATTGATGAGAATTGTGTTTGGTACTAAAAAAAAAATAAAAGAATCACCTTGATTATAATTTGTCAACTTAGTATAATTCAATTAATATAAAATATTTATGTTTGATGAAAAGGTATATGTTTGAATCTCTACCTTAATACTAAAATTTTGTTATGTTCGTTCATACATCGACTATGGTTCGAGTTTCCTTTGACTCATTGTACTCGAGAAAAAAATGTTAAATATCAAGGCCCAAGAACATTTTTGATGTTAAGACAAGAAGAAAACTCTACATCTCACTCAATGAACAAAAAAAATCTAGATATTTCTTTCTCACGAAAAATCTAGATTTTCACTTTGTTTAAAATGAAGTTGTGTCAAAATCATAATTTATAGTCACATGATTTACTTGATCACCAATGTGGACCATTGAATGTTACTCGGAGCCCAAGTTCATGGTGGGTGTCCATTGTTGGCAAACTATCCTAAAATCATTTCAGTTATCTCACATCTAAAGTGGGTGAGGTTGTGAGATAAAAATAGGGACAGTTTCTCCTTAAATTTGTTATAATCTGTAAGGGAGAAAGTTAGTAAGTTCTATTTTTATTATAAAGATTTCGTATCTTTGCCCATGATTTTTACCTTAATTTGTTTAGGAGTTTTCTATGTAAAATCAATGTATCATTCTTTTTCTTCTTCTTCATTATTATTATTATTCTCAATCTCTTTTACCTGCTTCTATGCCCTATTCTATTTAAACGATTACAACAAAAAAACATCACACTATAATATTATTTTAAGGTTATGCTCATAATATTTCTTTTCATTTAAAAAAATAAAAATTAAATAATTCCAATACTAATTTAAAATATTTAAAACTATCCTAAGAATTTTCATGTTTTGACTTTTGCTTCTAATTCATTAAATAAATCTTTATTTTAATATATATTACATCATTTTCTCCTAATTCCCTTGTGTGATGAGTTTTTAGAATACTCATCGTAAATTGAAAGGGTTGGTCGTTGTTGGTTTGATGAAGTGGTTGTAATATAAGTCAATTGAAAAACTGGTATTAATTCTATTAAAGATATTACATATTAATTTTTTTCAAAATCAAATCAGTGACTTTACACTTGAATTCGATTACAAGCAATCAACCAACCCTTTTAATAGATGTTGCAAAGGTAAAATCAATATCAAAGCAAGTAGTTATCTCTATGCGCGAGAATCATTAATTTTACTCGAATTTCCTTTTTTTTAAGAGAATTTAGTAAAAATAAAATTAATTTTCAAAAATAAAAATGAAATGTTATCAAAGGATATGGACTCTTCTTATATTTATTTTATTTTTCGAAGATGCATTAATCACTGTCTCAAATGACCAAATCCCATAGTTGAAACAAATAAACACTAAAGAAAACACACACTACATAGAGAAGAGCATTTCCATATTTATTTCTCCAAAATGATTATTCAAACTTGTAAGGTTGCATGTCCTTGACAATATAAATTTTTTTACATGCTAATATTGATGAGTAATTGAGCTTTCCTAATGTCGAAATTAATTACAGAATTTTAGATTTGAAATACCAGTCGAAATTAATTTTTTAGAAGTAGAACTTCAAATTTTTATATCATAAAAAAATGGTCAAATCTAATTTTTTGACTGAATACTCATGTATCATATTGGACAATGATATTTCATCTTCAAACCAATCAATAAAGAAATAATTATTGTTTCAAAATAATTAAATGATAAATGAACTTTTCTATAATTCATGATGTTATAAAAATTGTAATCTCCAACTATGTCTTCATCCTAACAGTCATGATCTTTAGGTTTAACATTCTCCTCAAATATGAACGAAAAAAAAAACATAATTTTGGAAAAATATATTTATTTTGCATTGATTTTTTCATTCTAGAATTGTTTTGCATTGATTTGTTTGGCACTTTTATGGTAAAATCCTAATGACTTGACAGTTTTTTTATATACAATATGATAACAAATTACTAATTCCTTTAAAAAAATCCAATTTATAATTACCTCACATTCCATTTATGTAGAGCTAAAAGTTGAGAAAAATCAAACATGAAAATATGAATTTTAACTGATTCAAGATTATATTCCTCCATGGAATAGGTTGGTGGTCGAGTTGATTATCTTATTTGGTATTAATCTATTTTAATTTCATGATCGTTTTTTTTTATCGAACCAATAACTATAGAAAGGAAATGAATTAACACCAAACAGATAACCAATCACATCACCGTCTCATTCGATAGAGTTGAAGAGATTAGATCATTAAAATCATAAATTTATATTTTATACCGGTTCAACTATACTTGCTCACAAAAATTTATCATTAATTCTCGCTAACTTGCATATGGAACAATTACTCCATTTGCTTAATATTCACAATAGTTCTCTAAAAGCAGACGCATTTATTATGAAATTCCAAACAATATCTTAGGGGCAAACTTGTAATCTCCCTATTGTTATAAAAAAAAAAAAACTTATAATCTCTCTCGCATGCATGCATCTATTTCCTATAAATACCATCCTCCCTGTGAAATAGTGTGGACATCCATCTCAAAATCAATTAATTACGAGAGGAGTAGTTCATCTACCTTTTAAACACTTGAAGATATCCTCAACTTATCAATGTGGGATTCTCAACACTCCCTTCCTCTTCTTCAACAAACCATCAACACTCAATCCTCACCTCCAAATGACTTAACCATGACAAAGTGTCTCTTTCTCGTAGCCTCTCTTCTCTTCCTAGTCGTGCCGCTCTCTCTCGCAACGACAAACCCTTCGATAGATGTAGTCGGCAACTACGAACCGATAGGGGACATAACCAACCCAAAGATCCAAAGCCTAGGGCAGTTTGCAGTGAATGAACACAATAAGGAGGCCAAAACTCAACTGAAGTCCCAAGAAGTGACCAGTGGGCTCGTCCAGATCGTGGCCGGGTCCAACTACAAGCTTCGATTGACGGCTCTCGATGGCACTGTAAGCCGCACCTATGGCACTATAGTCTTCAAGGACCTCAGCGGCAACAACCACCTCACAGCTTTCTTTGGCATCTCCAACTAATTAAACTAATTTCCTTCTATTTTATATGTTATGAATTTTCGTTATTGAATAAATAATTTTGTTACTGGAAACGTAGGAAGATTTGAACTTTCCAATTTTGAAAAAGATGATCGGCATACACGTCGATTATTGTAGAACTATGTTCGCTGAGCCATTTAAATGATATCTACATATATCTTTTTTTTTCTTTTGCAAAATAGGTAATCTCCTAAATACTTTTTTTTCTTGTTTAAATTTACATACTTGTGAAGGCAAGGATTTGAAATGAAATAGGAAAGATTCACATTTGTTATATATGTTATTTTGATTGAAACTTATCAATTTATTTGATATTTTAACTAATTAGGTGGGTTTTGGATGTATTTTATTGCTTTAATTAAATAGATTTTGAGGCAAAATATAAACCATAAACTGATCAAAGTAAATATAGTTTTTTTTTTGGATTTTTCATGAATAATAAAAAATGGAAAAAAATTTATGAATGTCAGATTTTACGGGAAAAAACATCAAATATAACTAAAGCAAATTCAATAGTTAAAGTATAACTTCAATCAAACTCACTAAGTTGATGGCTTCAATTAAATTAAGTTGGTTGAAAACAAAAATGAAATTGTTTGAAAATAATGAAAGTTTAAATGTTTTGCTATTTATGAATTATTTATAAATGTTTTTACAATTAAAATAAGGAGAATAGAATCTACAACAAAATTCGTTGTTTCTTTTAACTTAATTAAATAAGAATCTTATTCCAATTTCAAAATATATCTCATTTTAATTAAGAAATTTATAAAAAAAATAGACTAGATCTTGCCTTATAAACTTTCGAGACCTTAAATAAAACCTCACATAAAACAATATTAAATCGTAGCCAATGTTATTAGAGTTTCACTTCTTTTGGGGACTTCTTATATTTTAATTTATTTTTCAAACGGAGATGCATTAATATTAAGTTTTTAATTCTCATTTGGTTGAAACAAATAAACACTACTTAATAAAACACACATTATTCGAACTTGTAAAGTTGCATGTCGATGCACGACGGTAAAAAAAAAAATCTACATGCTAATAATGCACATTTATAATTGTTAGATTTTTTGTTTTTTGTCTCTTTATTCATCTTGAGAATTTCAATATCATGCTTATTAAGAAAATTATAAATTTTATCTGGCAATTAAAATCCTACTAAACTCTCCAATCCTTTTCGGTATTTATTTACAAACTTTGTGAGGAAAGAGATTACAAATACCGATTTCAAGGATCGAACTCGTGACCGTGGGGTGGAAATGAATTAACACCAAAACAGATAACCAATCGCCGACCCATTCGATTTTTCATATGTTTACTGCAGTGCTTGTGATAACTTATTTGTTATTTTTGAGACATGAAAATCGGTATGAAAAGGGTTGGTGGCAATATGTAACTCTATTTTCATCTTCAAAACGGTCATCATCTTTAGGTTTAACATTCTCCTCAAATATGATACCAAAATAAATGCTCTTTTTTTTTTAATTAGAAAAGGCTCAAATTTTCTAGAAGATAAATTAATTTTGGAAAGATATATTTTCTTTTCTAGAGTTGTTTTGCATTGATTTATTAGGTACTTTTAAGGTAAAATCCTAATATGATAACCAATTACCAATTCTTAAAAAAAAAAAAAAACTAATTACTTTTAGGGGGGTCGTTCACTTCGTGGTAATCCAAGATTCCCATGAGATGGGCATCTTGATTACCAAAATGAAAAAAAAATCCCGGCATCTTAAGATGCCCATCTAAGTGTGATTTGGATGCCCTCCTACATCATGGGTTGTTAGGATGCTCATGTAGAGGGCATCCTTAAAAGACACTTTTGCCCTCATAATTTTTTTTTTTGATAAAATTTTATAATTTTTTCAATTTTCTCTATATTTTGTGTGTAGTTTGTACCTTAAAAATAATAATATATGTATTTTCGTACATGATTATTATGCATTAACAAGTAAGCATACATAATTAATTATATTTATATTTTACATTTTGTTTTAAATGCATTAAATTCAATAATATTTTGATTATTTTCAATCAAATGTAAAGTGCATTGACTTTTGTTATATGTTTTAAATATAATTATCCTTACTTCTATCTTTAACAAATTTTTACTTGTTCAACTAATAAATGAATTATATTTTTTTCTAGGTAAATTTATTTTAAAATATAATATTCAAATTAATAAAAAAAACGATATATAAATTTTAATTATACAAATTAATGTGTACATCAAGTTATGAGGGCATTTAAGACATTTCCATGAACAAAACTTATAAAATAAATACAGTTTTCAAAATTCCTATAAAAATATTACTACAAACTAAACGTGGTGATCTAAGAATGCCGGAAATCTAAAATTACAGACATCTAAAATTTCGGACATCTGAACATTCCAGTTATCCTAATTACCACAAAGTAAATGGTTAAACTTTTCAAGAATGCAATTTGTTTATATCAATTTTTAGTCCATATTTTCAAAATATATACCACTATTTATTTTTCAAATTCTTACTTAAACTACATTATAAATGTCATAAGGCTCAAACGCCGTGTAGATTATACGGTAGAGATGTATTGATAATCATTTTATAACTTTTGCACCATGATAAAAATAAAATGTTTGGAGTTTTATTTTTCATCACTAATTTGATAAGATATTAATTATCACGTTAAGAGATTGTTTATACCTCATTTGCATCTAAAAGTTAAACTTTCTGTTTTTGAATACATATGAGGAGACAGATACCGATTGTCAAGATCGAACCTGTAATATTAGTGTTGAACTGGTTTACAATCAAACAATAAAATTAATGGGTTACTGACCTATTCACTTTTTTTTTTTTTTTTGCTAAGGTTTAATAATATTTAAAAGGGAAAGAGATTCGATCGGTAAAATAATAAATTTATAACTACATTCGCTCAAAAAAATTATCATTAATTCTCGCTAACTTGCGTATTGAACATAACTCACTTGTTAATATTCATTATTTGTTTTTAAAAAACACACATTTACTATGAAATTCCAAACAATATCTCAGGGGCAAACTTGTAATCTCCCTCACATGCATGCATGCATTTATCCCTATTTCCTATAAATACCCACCTCTTCTTCTTCTTCAACAAACCATCAAACACTCAATCTTCACCTCCAAACCTAACCATGGCAAAGTCTCTTTTTCTCGTAGCTTCTCTTCTCCTCCTCGTTGTGCCACTTTCGCTCGCAACAACGAGCCCTTCGCTTGATGTAGTCGGCAACTACAAACCAATAGTGGACATATAACTGACCCAAACATTCAAAGCCTAGGACAGTTTGCAGTGAATGAACACAATAAGGAGGCCAAAACTCTACTGAAGTTCCAAGAAGTGAGCGGTGGACTCGTCCAGATCGTGGCTGGGGCCAACTACAAGCTTCGATTGACCGCCCTTGATGGCACGGTAAGCCGCACCTATGGCGCTATAGTCTTCAAGGACCTCAGCGGCAACAACCACCTCACAACTTTCTTTGGCTTCTCCAGCTAATCAAATTTTCCTTCTATTTTATGTTATAAAATTTTGTTATTGAATAAATAATGGTGTTACTGGTAAAGTAGGAAGATTTGAACCTTAAATTTCAAAAAAATGATCGAAATACACATGTTGATTGCTTTATCTAATACCATATATGAAATTCGAGCCATTACAATGCTATTTACATATTATTGTTCATTAATATTAATTGTGACATACTTTTTTTTTAATAATATTATATTAATAAGTATTTATAATACAATATTAAAATATATTAATGACTATGAATATAAATATTCTAATTCATTTATAATTATTGTGTAAGAATAGTTCATCCAATACAATTTTTTTTATTGTGTCTAATAAAATTGAATAACTATTTTTTTAAACATGTAAATAAAAACTTGAATAATCAAAACATTCATTATATAGCTTCCTCTCTTAAATTACTAGAAAATTTACGTGAATTGCCCGTGCTTATCTTTTAATTATTATTTTTATTTGTTCAAGTTTTCAATGTTTTTAGTAATATACATTTTTTTCCAAAATTTGTAATATATTTTTTTAATTTATTTTTAAATACCTCACCATCCTCTTTATTTTCATATAATTCACCATCTTTCACATCGTACAATTATTTTTCTTTAATTAAAACTATGTTTGACCGATACAATTATAAATAGTATCAAAAGATAATTTAAATCTCTAATTATAAATCAATCCCCATTAACTTATTTAATTACTTTATAATTGGTTATATGTTAATCAACTTTATAAAAGTAGAGTTGACAGAATAAATCGAATTTAAAATATTGATTCAAAACATGAATATTCAAGTGTAACTTGAATATAATATGATACCATATTTAGAGGCTTTGAAAATTAAAACAATTTGAGAGTAATAGAAAAAATGAAAGAAAAAAAATTGAAGTGTAAATGATAGAAGAAACCTTATAAAGAAGATGAAAATTAATTACCAAATCTTTTTAATTCTTAAACTTATGGAATTGATTATAAATCGTAATTTATAATTATTAAGGGAAAAAATTTATTGGAAGTAGTTCAAAAAATCTTTAACATTCCAATTTTTAACCTTCTATATATTTATATCGAGAGTCAGTGGCGCGTTATTTTGTAGGGTTTGTTGGTTCCCCTTCCCCCATTATATACTAAAAAAAAACCTTATATATATTTATTATCAACTTTTAATTGATATTTTTATTAAATCTATAAAATAAATAATACATTGTTATTAATGATTCAACCAACCCACGCTTACGAATTAATTTTTTTATTTAATAATATTAATATTCATGTTTCTTAAAAACAATAATAATACAATTACAACAAAAACATAAATAATAACAAAAGAAAAATTCAAATCTCTAATTATAAATCAATTATCCTAACTTGCTTACTTTATAATTTGCTATGTATTATTCAACTTTATAAAAGTGGAATTCATGAATGAATGAAATTCAAAATATTGATTTAAAACACGAATCACATGCAACGTTGCACCATCTTTAGAGCATTTGAGAGAAATGTAAAAATTAGATGAAAAGAATGTTGGAATAGAAATGAGGAAGAAAAATCAGTTTATAGTAGGAGACTTTACTTATCAAACCTTATGAATTCTTAAATTTATGAAATTGATTAGGAATCAATTGTAATTATTAAGGGAATAAATGTTTGGTAAATGGTTCAAGAAATTGTAACATTCCAACCTCTAACCTTTTATATATTCTACTAGGGAATTTACCATCAATAGCAACTTTTTCTCCTTTTATTACATTTATAGCACAAATCCTAAAATAATCCATATATAACAATTTTCCAACACATCTTTTCAATTTCCAAATCTGCCCCTTTCTTCCTCATTTTCCTCTCTCATCAACTTTACAATTTTTCTTTATGAAATTTTCTAACCTTCTTTCTCAAATTCCTCTTCCTTTTCTTCTTTCTCCGATGCAATTCCATATATGTGTAATTTCATTCTACAAGTTTTTTTTTTCGTTCCAATTCTTTGGCGAAGAAAATTGTTCTCTCTCTCTCTAACTTTGTTTCAAATTGAAGGGTCCGACCCAATTCGAGGTTCCTTCGTTTCGTTCCAATTTGGATTCGACAGCATACTCTTCAAGTCTTCCTTCTTGTGTGCTATCCTACCATTTCTTCTTGATATTTGGAATTCGGCGGAGGTGAAGTTGAGGGCGGCGCCGACAAGTTTTTCCGGAGAGAGGGAAGACAATTGGGGAAAAAGGAGAGTTTGGAGAAATAGAGGTCTAGGAACAGAGTGTCGAAAGAGAAATGAGTTTATTAATTGTGAATAATTTAGGGATTTGAAGAAATGGGTTTTGAAGAGAATATGATGAAGAAGAAGTAAATGTGAAAATGGCGGAAATGGAAGGGAGATTTGCGATTTCTTCTCCGATTTCTTCTCCTGCAACTCTAGGTGTGCAGATTCATTCCGACCGATAGACTTCTATCAGTCTAGAACTGATAGACTTCTATCAGTTGAACCAAAGTGAATATACACTGATAAACTTCTATAAGTTCCATCGATAAACTTCTATAAGTTCCATCGATAGACTTCTATCAATTCCATCGATAGAATTCTCTACTCATGGGTATTTTTGTCATTTCACAAGCTCTATATAACTTTTTTGCCACGTATGAATAACTTTTAGAATGAATAACTTTTAGAATTGTGTTATGGAGGGAATTATTTTGTTTCTTTTTAATATACATACCAAAACCCCTATATTCTATTATCAAATTTTAATTAATATTTTAATTAAATATATAAGTACACATTGTTATTAATGATCGACAACCCACTCACTTTTAGAAATCAATTACTGATTTTATTTAATAAAATTAATACACATTTCTTGAAAACAATGAGAAAGAAAATATAAGTACTTCAATACACGCATTTTGAAAATAAATCTGCTTGCTGATGATTTGATGATGGTAAATTAAAATGAGGGGAATTTGGGTGCAGCCTTAGCTGCACCCCACCCACCCATGAAGTCTATATATGTGGCACCTTTGGTGCCACACATCACAGTCTACTTTCTTTTCTTTTCTTTTTTTAATAAAAAAGTATTAAAGTATGTGTGTGACTTCATGGGTGGGGTGCAACCCAGGCTGCACTCAAATTCCTCTCAATTAAAATTCACACTAAAAGAAACAATTTTTTTTTTTGTGAGAATAAAAGCAACAAAACTTAAGATTGAAAATATGTATTTTAGAAATATTTTCGAGATTGGTCATGGAAAAAGGAAATAGAATTGGCTTGTAAAAGCTGAAAATTCTTCTCTAGTCAAATTCATTTCACATGCAAAGTCAAAAAAATAAAATTTTGGTTAGTAATGAAAAATGATACAACTCTATTTTATAGTTAAAAGTGATAGAAAGTTACACAAAATTGGAAAAAATAAATAGATAAAAAGAAGTTGCTAAAAGCTTAAAATTTTTCTCGAGCCAAATTCAATCCATCTTTTAACATTTTGAAAGCAATCAAATGTATATAACTTCATTTTTCTCTAGTCGGATAATTTCACATGCAAAAAAAAAAAAAAAAAAAAAAAAAAAAAAAAAAGTTTGTGATAAAAAATGATAGCTAACTTTATTTTATAATTGGGAGTGGTCGAAAGTTACACAAACTTTTGAAATTACAAAGCATTAAAATATATAATTAAGTATGATTTCAAATCAAATAAAAAAGAAACAGTAAATAACTAAGCATAATCTCAAGAGGATTGTTCATTATTATGTAAATAAAGAAATGAAAATTAATAAATAAAGGAGTTGTGTACGTGGAGTATTTTTAAAAAAAGGATACTAAGGGATTTTTGTTAAATGACTGATATGTTTGAAATTTAAAGTATAGTTTAAGGGTAACATCGTCTAAAAATGATTTACACTTCAAACTACACTTCGAATATTGGAAGGAAAAAACTAGTTTCATGTATGAACTTTGAGATATGCGTTTTATTGTGTTCTCTTAGTTTTTAAAAGTCTAATCATAATGTGTCAATAAAGCAGTAGTTCAAGTGACATTAATGCACATTTAATAATCTAGAGATCATAGGTTCGAGTCTCCTCTATCCACAATTATTTTAACTTAAAAAAAAAAGTCTAAAAAAATAGATCGATAAAAAAAAGAAATCTATTTGGTGGCTTGTTAATTTTATTATATGATATGAGGCCAACAAAGAGTATTGTTCAGTTGGATTAGTTCACGTCCAAAGGTTGTGAATTCTAATTCCTACTCCTAATTACTGTACTTCAAAAAGTCATAAAATTTATTGTCGCGAGTTCAATTATAAAAATCAATATTTAGTGCTCGTTCATTTGACAGCGGATACAGCTTGGGGTTCCCTTCTTCCCAAGTTTTTTAACCTATTATTAATCTGAAATTGAGGCGAGCGAATTCACAAACATTTTCCTAAATTCTGATTGGAACATAAAAAAGAAAAAAAATAAAAAAAAAAGGCGGAAAACAAACGGGAGGATGGGAAGATTGAAAGCAAGCGGTGAAATTGTGCGGCTTTGATCCCATTTTTCACCATTCAACTTCGTTAACGCCAACAACACACACACACACACAGAAATCTCAAAACCTTTGGATATGGATATGGATATGGATTTCAATCTTCACATAAACACAATCAATCAGCCAAAATAGGAAGCTGTGCGTCGAAGCCCGCTCCTTCACGAGAAGCCTCGTCGGCGGCGGTGCAGAGGCTCTCGCAATATCAATATCCAAATCACCAACACCAACCGCTTCCATTGTTGGATTCCCAGAATTCTACGAAGATGAAGAGCCTCTTCAAGCCCAAGCCACGCACGCCCGTCGATATTGTTCGTCAGACCCGCGATCTTCTTATCTTCATGGACCGAAACCCTGAGACCAAGGAGAGCAAGCGGGAGGAGAAGGTTTGATCCCTTTTTTCCCTTTTTTTTTTTTGTTTGTTATCAGATGGGATTTGCATTTTAGGAACTGGGATCCAATCGATTTTTGTGTTGGTTCTTTCGTTTACCCTTTTTTGCTTTCTGGGTTCGTGTTTGATTCGGATGTATGATTGGGATCTTTTGTCATTGGTTTTGTTTTTGGGGGGGTTTTTTTTTGAGGAATAAAACTTAAATTTTGGTTTCCTGCTGTTGAAGATTCGACCTCGGGACTACTCTAATCTACCATTGTTTTTGAGATGGAACTTATCTAGTATCAATGCTAAATGAAATTGGAATCTGATTCAAAAGACGTACCATCTCGAAGGAGCAATGTTGAGGATCTCACATTGGAAAAGTGTGAGACCTTCAAGATGTGGGCTACTCCTTTCATCACCTATTGATTTTCAGACGGAAACTCATGCTATCGAATGCCTGGTGTAACGAATTGCTATTAAATCAATGATGGTTTTATTTTGTCTTACTTTGTCTATAGCCATTTTTATAGATGTACAAAATGATCGTGTTATATTGTTATAATTTTGTGTTTGGATTAAAACCATCCAATTCTAAGTAGTCTGGTTTATTACCCTAATTGAAGATTAAGAGATGGGATCTTCAATGAGCGCCTCATATATCATGGGAAGGTGTTACAGAGTGTTTCTGCCATTGAAGCTCCATTCTGTGTTAGTGCTAATTTTCGAAATAGACCTGATGATGTGTGACTTGTCTGCTATCTAGCGCATTGGTGAAATTTGTAACTTGTATTATGCTAGGATAAATTAACTTTGATAGTTTGATGTATAATGTATACTGGTTGTGGTTCCTCCACTATTCAAGTTTCAACCATGTTGTGTATTTTTAATTTTTAGTGTTTCTAACTGTTTCTGTCCTCTATGCATTTTTCAGCAGATGTTAGAGTTAAGTAAAAATATCAGGGAGTTGAAATTAATACTTTATGGAAACAGTGAGTCTGAACCAGTTACAGAAGCATGTGCACAGCTAACTCAGGAGTTTTTCAGAGAGAATACACTTCGGCTTCTCATTATATGTCTTCCGAAGTTGAACTTAGAGGTATCTAAGTAGAGTGTGGCCTATTGCTTCGTTAGGATTTTCATTCAATATCTTCACTTGAACTCTTTTGCTTACTTATGTGGTTTTTTCTTGATACTCTTTTGAGATTCCTCATTGATATTCTTGGAGGTGAGCGGAATCGTAGCCGATTAGAAGTTACTTGTTTTGGCTTTCATTTGAAATTTCCATTCTAACATTTTGTTTATTTGTTTTATGTTTGTGCATTCTTGTTGCTATTCTTTGGAGGTTCCTCCTTGATGTTACTTATGACATGTCTAACATTATGTAGACACGAAAAGATGCTACTCAAGTGGTTGCAAATTTACAGAGGCAACAAGTTCAGTCCAGATTGATAGCATCTGATTATTTGGAAGCAAATATTGATCTGATGGATATCTTGATACCAGGGTAAGCAACTGATGGTTTTCCTTTTCCTGTCATGATTCTTTATTTTGGGGTTTCAATGATCAGTGGAATGTTTCATTTTCCTCCCCTCAAAACGGATTTTCTTGACTACATTTTCTATCATGACTGATTCATGATTTTGTTTTTTTTACTTATCTGAAATTTGAACCAGACAATCACTGTTATCTTACATGTTTATTTGTTCTTTTTATTTTGTTTTACCCTGAACCATGGTTATATACCATGGGGTCCTTTGCTGACAACCATTGTTTTATGTCAGCTTCATTTTAATTTAGCCGGGCCCTTACTAGCCCAATATTAATAATTTAATTTAATTTTTTAATAATAACTAAGAAAGTAAGTTGCCTTAAAGGCTATATCTTTTTAATTTATATTTTGTAATTTTTTACTTCAAAAAAATAAAGAAAATAAACTCTCGCAGTATATTTTGTAGTTATAACTTATAACTTGTAAGAGATTCGAATTCCATTATTGTGTTAATCTCCGTTCAATCATCTAATGTAACTGCTAACTGGTGAATTGCCTTTTTAGCTATAGATTGTTATTTTTTTGTTGATTTTTATTTTAACAAAACCAAACACTAGTACCTTGATTTTTTCCTTCTCCCTCATTGTTTAGTTGTCTCATACAAAATTTCCCCTTAGTCTATATTGAATAGCTTACGCTATCTGCACCATGGTCCAAGGAATACATGATATTTACAAGTTTTGCCTACTACTACAAATTAAATGATTGATGATTCTATCGGAACGTTGAGATTGTAAAGTATTTCATTTTTTTCCGTTTGACCAGAATATTGAAAGAAAAGTTTCCAATATATTTTATCATAGCATGAATATACCATTCATTTGAAATTTTTGTGCGTTTTCCTGTCTAAACTTATTTTCTGCGCTTATATTTTACTTCTATAGTTCCATAAAATAATTTCTGTATTAGATGCTATCTCCTAATGACCTCTCTTTTTTCTCAAATTTTGTAGTTATGAAAACACAGATCTGGCTTTACACTATGGTACCATGCTGCGAGAATGCATACGTCACCAAAGTGTTGCTAAGTAAGTTTACTTGTTACTATTAATGAATTCAAATTCTCTTGTGCCTGGGCATTCTATGATGCTAGAACTTATGAATGTTGTTACTACCATTGACTGGGATTTCCACTTGTAAGTAGGTGATATTTATCTGTTATAATTATGAACTAATGAATGACGATCTTTCTTTTTTCTTTTTCTTTTCTTGTCATATCTGAGCTAATTATATTTGTGGGTGATTTGTGTATTACTAAAATGATATGTGGGCTATCTTGAAGGGGGGATGACACAGTGGTCGAAGACTTGAGCTTTAAAGGTGTGCTCCTTTTAAGGTCCAAGTTCGAGACACACCTATGATATTAATTTGTAGATACATCTCATGTCTCTATTATTTTGATGTCTCCCAGTGCTTGGTCTGGGGCCTGACGTGATTACCTCGGGTATAGTGGAGCTAAGCTCTGATTTCCCGGTTTAAAAAAAAAAAAGATATGTGGGCTTGCTACATCAGATGTCCAGTTTCACAAATGATGCTTAATTGTACTGTCTTAAATCTAATTCATCCTTTGCTTTTAGAACCAACATGCAGTAGTTTCTCTATGTTTTTTTGGGATTTTTTGAACAGACCAATCATATCGAATGAAGGTATGGTGATGCTCGGATGTATCCAGTTTGGCGAACATTATATTTACTAATATGCATATCAACCCACAATTTATTATCAATGATAACTATTATAATTTTGAAGTTCTGCTATCAATTTAGACACCAAAAATCGAAACTTCAAAAGTACTTTTCCTTTATCAAGTTTGCTCGTATTTTGTCAATGTAGTGTCAAATATATTTCTGATACCAACTTCTTTTGTCCTTTTATTTTCATCTGAGCTATTAATGCGGATTCTCCTTGAGGTATGACTGGATTTACTAATTCTTCGTAGGTATGTTTTGGAATCGCCGCACATGAAAATGTTTTTTGATTATATTCAACTTCCAAATTTTGACATTGCTGCAGATGCTGCTGCAACTTTTAAGGTTGTGTTTTGTTCCAAAAACAAACGACAAAAGACACCTCTTTTCTTGCTTCATATCACCTCACTCTTGGTGCAATTGTCTTCTCTTTCTTATACTACTGAATCCTCGTACATGCTTCCAAGGAAAAAAAAAATTAAAGAAAGAGGGTAAAGTGTGTAGTGTTATTCAATTGATACATGATGGTTTGCAATACAAAAATTGATTCTATTTTTCAAAAACAACACATCATAGCTAGACGTGTTACATCTTTGCAAGAACTGTTATACTCATGCTATACTGTACGTTGTTGCAGGAATTGTTGACGAGGCATAAATCTACAGTAGCTGAATTTCTTTCCAATAATTATGACTGGGTAATGTGTATTTTTTTTCCCTGACGTATATTGTGACTTTACTCTTCTGCTTCATTCATTTAGTTTCTATTTATGCCATCTTCATTTCAATGTGAAATTTATTTTTTTTAAAAAGGCTACTGTATTTCACTGTTTTGGAGTGTTGAAATCTTAAATCTATCGCCTTTTTCCTCCACTACTGTTGTTCCTGGATATCTGTTTGGTGCACATTTTTTCTGGAATTCGATTTCGATTTGTCATCTCTTAGGTTATTATATTCTGGATGTTTCTTCTCCAAAAAATATTATATTCTGGATGTTATGATTTGTTCTTTATACTTTAGTCCCCATATACTATTACATGGGTGCCTTTGGTTTATAATATTTTTTTTCTGTCTGACATTTTTACTTGTACAGTTTTTTGCAGAGTACAATTCGAAGTTACTTGAGTCAACTAATTACATTACTAGACGGCAAGCTGTGAAGGTATGGCTATTTAGAACTCTGGATTCTCTTATAACCATATCCCTAATAAGAAACGCAGACCTCGGTGAAAGAATTATATATTTATGAGTTGAATGCCTCTTGAGATAATATTTCTTTTGACTTTGGATGTTAAAAATATTGGCTTTGTGTTCTATTTCTTGCATTGCTGCTCTACAGTGATTGATCACCTCGGTCTCATGGTTTTCTTTTCCAATTAATGATGTGTATTGTTTTGTATATCTCAGTCTAAACTTGAGAAAACCATAATGTGATTCTTTTAATGCTGTTGCTTATCGTGTTTTGATTACTGAAGCCATATTTTTTGTTTTGAACCTGCACAGTCATAATTTTCAGCATTTAAAACTTATATTTGAAGGCTGTCACTTTATCTGTGTTGAACTCTGCAACCTTGATAAGAACAGTGCTTTCTCAGTTTGATTTGTGTATTTTGTTCAGCTGTTGGGGGATATACTGCTGGATAGATCAAATTCAGCTGTGATGACACGTTATGTGAGTTCTAGGGACAACTTGAGAATCCTCATGAATCTTCTCAGAGTAAGACCTTCCGATTCCTATTTCTTCACGAACTGTTCTAAATTTTTAATATCAGCCTCTCATTTATCTTTTTTTTTTTTTTTTTGTGTAGACTCTTAATTTAGTATCTTGTGGCTATCATTGATTGTATAGAATGATGTTAAAACAATGAAGATGTTTTCATTTCCTATAAAATTAAAAAAAAAAATTATCATTCAACCTAAAAATTTGCATTTGTGCGTTCGAGTAAATTAAATTATATCAACTAACACTTCATTTATGTGCTTGAAAATTTTGAAAATGCTCATGAAGTGGAAATCAATATGAAATTGGAGATGAAATGACTTGGCACATGAATTCCAGTACCATGTTGAATCATGTTAAATCATTAATCAACCCAAAAGGTTGAGCTGGTGTATTGGAGTAATTCTATTTGAATCAACTAACAGATAGCAATTTGACCATAGTTTTCAGTGAGCCATTGGAAATGTGCTCTTGTGTTTGGTCTCAGTTTTCATATGTTCTAAGATGTCTATGTTCCAAAACCTGTTAAATAGAAAATTCCCGACCTTGCAGGAATCGAGCAAGAGCATACAGTTAGAAGCATTTCATATTTTTAAGGTAATGATCTCAAAATGGTTTCTCAAATTAACATTATGATGAATTTGAGCTCTCATTGAATCAAGTTGATATGTCAACAGCTTTTTGTTGCAAATCAAAACAAACCCGCCGACATCGTTGGCATACTCGTCACAAACCGAAGCAAGCTTCTAAGGTTGTTTGCTGATTTCAAAACTGATAAAGGTACACCACAATCCTTGCACCATTTTACAACGTCCATTGATTATGTTGGCTTTGTTCTCTCTTTCTACAACTCTACATTGCTGTTATCACAGAGGATGAACAGTTCGAAGCTGACAAAGCTCATGTTGTTAGAGAAATCGCTGCGCTCGAACCGAAAGGTCCATGAGAAAGAAAGAAAGAAAGAAAGAGGGGAGTTCTTATATGAATATCTTCTCGTATTTGTTTTCCTTTACTTCTATATCTTATTTGGATGTCAATTATATAGCTAAATCAGCTGTCCAAATGATGACTTTGATTAAATGCTTTACAATAATAATGGTATTTATATATAGACTTCACCTTTTCTCTGTATTCTAATGGTTCCAACATGTATGCTTATTATAAAGACACTGATTGTCAAGGTATATATGTATGTATCTATGTATAATATTTTTTTTAGGACTATGTAATAATTTTAATAATGAATCGATACTATGTGAATAGAAGCTATAAAAAAAAATCTATAGGAACAAATTTTGAGCTTCGAGACAAATTAATTCAAACTCAGCAACAATGACTAGCTATTTTGAATTGTATTCATATAGGAGTAAAATTAAATGAGACGAAAAAGAGCCTAGCTATTTTGAATTGTATTATATAGGAGTAAACTTTTGCATATTTAATATTTAAATTCATGAAGTATGACTATTTTGGTAAAATATATATATATTTGCAAGAATTTGATGACTCAATCTAAAAATATAAGGTTGAGTTGGATTGAATTGTTTCTTTAAGTGGGTTGGAAAAGTGTCCAGTCCAAAAATTTGGGATATGTTGAAAGCCTTATTTAACTCCACCCATATTCACTTATACATTTAGTATCCAAATTTTGGTTTGATTGGGAGGAAAAAAAAAGTAAGAATTAACTTAATGTAATGATTATATATATGAGAAAAGTTTGAAGTTACAGCCCCTTGCGTATTAGCTCTGGTTTCCATGGCAACAAATCTGATCATTTTCATTATCGTTTGGGTCAAACAAGAAGGTGCTCACTTCATCATCTATGTAGTTTGTCTTTATTGTTTTGTTACTCAATTTATAGTGTTTCTTTTTTTGATACAAAAGTTGGAAATGGGAAATTTGAACCTGTAATCTCATCGTGATTACTAAGTTGTATAAAATATCTACTATTGTTGGCTTTTCAACTTAGAATTAAATGGGGAGGATGGATATTTTGTTCCAAAGTCATTTTAGTTTAGCGGTGATGTATATTCTTCATAAAAAGCTTTCAGATTCAATCCACCAATCACATAACTTCATGTATAACAAAAAAAAAAGATTAATGAATTTGAGAATTTTGAAAAAGAAATGGTTTATAAAAAGAGGGAGTACAGATAAAATGAAAAAAAATGTGGCACTTAAAATTAAGTGAATTGACTTAATTCAATTAAATACATTTTGTTCAACTTATTGAAAGAATGAAAATTTTGGAATATAAAAGAAAACATAAAACTCTATTATAAATGAAATATTTTAAAAATAGTTATATAATTAAAATTGTTAGATAAAAAAGTTGTCAATCTAGGTTTAATTCAAACACAAATGGTAGAGGAACCACTAGTCTTTCATCCTCGTTTAAAGAGGTTGAAAGTCCATTAGATAATCGTTTAAATATTGTTTAATACTCCTTAGAATTTTTAACTTTTAAATATTATATTTCATTTTCTTACATTTTCTTCACTTTAGTCTATTTTTGAGTTTTTTTTTTTTTTGAATACATATCAAGGGAACAAATATTAATTATGTGGATCGAAACTCCGGCTTCAAAATTGATAAGAAACCATTGAAATTTATAGATGATAGTACTATACATAAATTTAGTTTTTTTTAAAAAAAACTAAAAGTTATCATAGGAAAATACTATTTAAAAAAGATGTATTCAATCCCATTAATACTATTTAAAAAGGATGTATTTAATCCCACTAACACTATTTAAATAAGATGTATTTATCCCACTAGTCTTATGGTTCTTACTTAACAAACATGAGAATTAAATATCAATATATTTTCATTACTGCTTCAAGCAAGTTGTGGGTTTTTTTTTTTTTTTTTTGAGTACATAGTGGAGGGAGGGTATCAACAAACTTTATATAGAGGGCATAATTGCTTTCAAATAATATGAAAGTCAAATACTGATTTTCGGGCTTGAATTCGTGACCGTGGAGTTGAAATGTGTTGTGAGTTTGATCCACATGAAATCCATCTTTCTTTTCCTGTTTTTTCAAACACAAATGCTACTGAAAATAGTATTTAATTCGAAGTATTTCCATAGATCCTGCAATTGCATAATTTATTCGTTCATAAATACAGATAGGAAGCACCAATAACAGTAGCTTACCAGATATTATAGCGTTTCCTTTTAATATACCATAACAAATGACCTTCAATCTAATTAACATAGATAAGATTTGTTAATTAAGATTCAAACATAGATCTAATAATAGGAAAACCAGAGGAGAATCAACGATCGATTTAATTACTGCGATTTTTATTCGGCAAAATTAAATTAGGGCTTTACTGTAGAATTAGGCGATCGGCTTGAAGGAGGTGAGTTCCTTGGAGTGCAACCGCGGCTTCACCCAGACGACGGCCTGAAATTTGGCATCCGATTCGCCGTCCTTGACGGAGATGACGAGGCGGTAGTTGATTCCGGCGACGACCTGCGATTCGCCGCTAAGGACGCTCTTGAAGACGAGTCCGGCTTTGGAATTGGCGTTGTGCTGTGCGACGGCGAACTTTCCGATCTCTTGAATGTGCGGATTCTTCACGTCTTCGATCGAGTGCCAGCCGCCGACCATACTATTACGGGCGGCGGCCGTGGCGGCGAGAAGGAGCGGGAGGAGGAGGATAAGGAACAGAGAAGCGGCGCGTGATTTCATTGTAATTGAGAGAAATGAAAAATGAAAGGGAAAGTGGTTTTAGGGTAATTTATAGGGACTTTCATTTCCACGCGGAAACACATCAAAAGGATTCCACACTATTTTAATTTCAAACCGCCTTCTCAATCTCTTCCCAAGTTCATTTTTGACAAAAAAAAAAAAAAAAAACTTTCCCTTTTTTTTGAAAAATGTTTGCATGCCGCCATACGTATTAATTGTTTTTAATTTAGGGCTTGTTTGGCTAGGACGGGAAGGGAAGGGAAAGGAAGGGAATGAGAGTAAATTGATGTTTGGTGGGAAGGAAAGATAAAAGAAGTGATAGTAAATTGGTGTTTGGTGGGATGAGAAAAGTAGTGAAGTGATGTTTTTTTGTTAAAAAAATAGATATTTAATATTTTTAATATAATGTTTATAATATATCATTTTATATTTATTTTATTTATAATTTAAATAAAATTTAAAAATTTAATAAATTTCATTATCAAAATATATAAATTTCATAATTGTTAAAAAAAAAATAGATAAATATAAATTTTTATAATGAAATTAAGTTTAGAAATTCAAATCAAGATAGATGTAATAAAAAGATAACTATTTTAATTATTTTGAGTAATTATTTTAGGATTATTTAAATATATATTTCTATTTATTTTATAAAATGTATAAATTTAAAAAAAATTGATAAATAATAAAATTAATATATATTTGTATATAAATTTTTTTAAATGCATACATTGTCCATAAAAAGTCAAATATATAAACAATTACAAATATTGTTTAAAGAACTTGATATATCTATAAAAAATAATAATAATAATTGTTGCATTTTAAAATAAAAAAAAAAATATAAATAGCATATAGTATAAATTTAATCAATTAAGTGGTTCTAAAAAAAAATCCATTAACTTAAATGAATGAATTAGTAAAAGTTAACAAGCTTATTATTTTATTTAAAATAAAGTTTATGATCAAATCAAATGCATCAAATTATAATTATAAAAACATCAAACTACAAATATGTTTTAAAAAATAGGATGTATTTAGAAGAAAAAAATAGATAAATATTGTATTTTGAAAAAACTTGATACTAATAAATAAATAAAGAAATAAAGGAAAGTTTGTATTTAGAAGAAAAAAAAAATTAAGAAAGAAGGAAAGTTTGTTAAAAGAAATAAAGCAAAAAAAAAACAAGCAGGCCAGCGAAAAAAAAGAAAAGAAAAAAAGGTGAACAACACGCGCCGGGTTGGGCCGGGTTACGCGCTGGGTTAACCCGGCCGGGTAAACCAGGCGGCCCAAACGCCGGGCAGGGCCCGCCCCTTCCCTTCCCGGGCTGATATGGGCGGGCCAAACAAGCCCTTAGAGAAATCTATTCTTTTAGAAAAAAAAAGGAAAAAAATAATGGGTCAGATTATGCCACATGGGTGCATGCAATATATATCTCTCTTTTTTTTTTTCTTTTTTTCTTTTCTTTTTTCTTTTTTTTCTTTTCTTTTTTTGAGAATAAAGTGAATCACATTCATCAACCATTGTCCAAACCAACACAATCCTCGACAATTATCAAAGAAACACAAGGGGGAGGATCCCCTGCCAAAATGAGTGAGCACTAAAAAGACCAATAAGAGCCTTAACACAAAGATTATAATCACCGCGCCACAGAAATGCTAAGGCATCAGCCGCAAGATTACAAGATCTAGGAATATGCGAAAAGAAAATCCCCGACATAAGGGCCAACTCTAAAATATCATCAACAATGCACTTAAATTCATAAACATCTAGGGAAACCCCATTGATTCAGTCAATGACTACTGAAGCCTTGGATTTTACCAAAATCAAAGGCGCCACAGCTCTCTGATTAAGCTCTTCCAGCACAACATAGCCTTCAAGATGCTTTGTCGACGAACTTTGAGCCATGGATCGGGCGCTTACAAGAATCAGCAACCCAAGACAATCTCGACCAATCCAGTCAATCCCTCCCAAACCAATCAAAGAAGACCAAGAAACATCCACATTCAGCTTCCAACATCTGAAGGTTGGAGGCACCCAACTTTGATGAATTTGTCGCGACTTAGGGACTGAAGCTATCGTCAAACCTAAAAAAGACACGTAAAAATAACATAAGACAACTTGATTAAATAAACTAACCAGGTCAGAATGATTAACAATTTTCCGATCAAATCCACAAGAATTCCTCAAATTCCAAATAGTCCAGATAAAGAGAATGACTTTTGATCTCTCTTCGAGAGGGAGAACCGAAACAAGCCCATCCCAAAAAGTTTCTCCTGACCAGACCTGCCAAAAAAAGTAAGTAAAATTAGTTAGATGAGGAAAAATCTCTTCCCAAACCTTAACAGTAATCTTGCAATCCTTTAACAAGTGAAGGGACGTTTCATCCCCTCTCCTACAAAGAGGGCATGTCAACATGATATCAATACCCTAACAAAGATGTGTTAGCATTTTGACTTGATGTCACATAAATAATTTATTTCTTTTCTTTTCTATAGCAATTTTTGTTTATAAAAAAATTTATGTGACCTGCATATAGTTTTGCTACTGTCTTTTAAGTAGAGTTAGTTTTTTACAAGCTAGAGCAAATTTAATGGTATCTTTTTTTTTCTTTATTGAATACAAATAAAAAAAGGGGACCATAAACCTTATATAAATGGTATCACTATCTTCAAATAAATGAGAATTAAATATTGACTTTGAACTGATTTACAACCAAACAATGAAACAATTGTGCAACTCACTCATTCAATAATATATTGGTATGAATAGAACCTAATAAAATAACATCTACCAATATAGTTATAAGTCATTTACTCTAGTATTGTTGAGAGTTTGGCCTAGGGACGGGCGTGATTACCCTTGTTTCAAAAAAAAAAAAAGTATTGTTGAAATATGCCTTAAACTTTTTAATGTTCTGCGATTAGTTAGTCGAGGGTATCTCTGCCTGGTTAGCGAGTGTGGGTGCGGGGGCAACACCTTCGTTGCGCAAACACTTTCTACATCTGGCACTCGTGAACGCATTCATATTCCAGATTCGCGAATGGATCTGCATCCTACATTCGCTAATCGCATTGCACTGCGCATTCTGATTCACATTAATGCCTTTATGTATTTGGACTCTTTCATCTGTAGTGGAGTTTAATGAGAATTCATACATAAACTCGATTTAAACTCTAGCCAATTACGATGTTTATTTTGTATTTCGCCTCTCCTTAATAAATATAATCGTCTCCTATTTGTACGTGGACTAGCTAACACAACGTTAGTGAACCACGTAAATTTTTCTATGTTGTTTCTGTTCTTCGTTTTCTTTATGTTCGATTTCTTGTCATTGTCGTTTTCATAACAAATGTAAAGACTAAAATCAACCAAAACTAATCAATTTTTTAAATTGAAACTATTCAACCACACATAATATAAATTTTGGTTGAATAAATTTAAATTAAAGCAAGTTGAGAATTTCACATTCAAAAGATGATGAATTTTTTAAGATAAGTGGATTATTATCATTGTGAAATGGTTTTAAGAATGGGACTTCATTATATCTAATAAAACATTATAATTGGGAGTGTTTTTTTTTTTTTTTTTTGAGACACTATAATTGGGAGTGTTGGTATTAATTCATATGTATGCAAGTACCTAGTTCGAATTCCAAACAATTTGTTTCAAAGATGCGAAGTTATAGCCATGCACATGAGCTTGGTTTCTATGGAAACAAATCTGACCAATCTTATCATATATTATCTTTTTGGTCCAATAATAAGGGTGTTCACCATTTATGTGCTTTGTCATTATTGTTTTATTACTCGACTTGGAGTTAGCTGTGGAGGATGAAGCCGCCGGTTTTTGGTTTTTTATCCTTGTTTCTTAAAATCATACTTACTTTTTTTATAATTTTTTACCATAAATTTTTTTAAGAAATTTGCGCTGTATAGCAACTTTTTTACTACAGTTTACAATTATAGCACATTTTTAAAAATAATTCTTTTATAGCAAATTCTGTCATTTAAAAAAAAAAATTGTTTGCTTTTTTTATAGAAGACTTTGATAGAATCTATCATTCTCTAGTGATGGAAGTCTATCAATTTTATCAGTGATTGATTCTATCGGCTCTTATTGATAGACTCTTGATAGAATCTGATGGAAGTCTATCGATTTACTTTATTTATTAGTAATTGATTCTATCACCCTTTATCGATAGAATCTATCAATATGAAGTCTATCAATTTACAATTTTTGCTATATGTGCAAATATTTTCATTATTGTGCTATTCATGTAATATTTTATCTATTTTGTAATATACATGCAAAAGCCCCCTTTTTTATATACTAATCTCCATTTTAATGGAAATGTTTGAGTTTTAGTGAAACTCATCAAAATAAAAATCTATTTTTTTATTTTTTAAAATTTTTAAGAACATATATTAGTAGTAAGAAAATATTTTGGGTTCAATTTAGAATGTCCATCTACTTAAATTATTATTACCAAGTTTTCAAATATTAGGTACATTGCATAAAAATGGTCGAAATGTGAGGAAATTGGTCTCAGATATTCACGAATGTTGTAAAAAAGAAAACATGAAAATCTATATGTGAAAATTATAGACTTGCCAAAAACAAAGCTTATACTTTTTCATATTTTTACTCCATTGTGTTGTAAGAAAATGTAAATTGTTAGCCAAACAAAAAAAAAAAATTCTGAGAATCTTAGCTTAATTTGTAAAATTAAAAAAACAATAATTTTAGTTTATAGATGTCCATGAGTGGAGCGAAAAATATAATGACTTTATCATTTTTATCCCCACTATGTATTTTAATTAGGGTGGTTCAAATTATAATTTGATAACACGACTAACTCAAACCAACTCAATCCAATTTGACAGATTGGATTAGTCTATCAACTTATTTTAGTTGAGTTGAGTTCAAAGGAATGACAATTTTATGGTTTGAGTTGGTTCGTGAGTTAACCTAAAATTAATTTTGAGTTTACTCAAGCCAACCGGAATTTTTAGAAAATAATTATTTTTTTTGCCAATAACATAATCATATATGCGTATATTTATTTAATATTTTTTTTAACTTTTTATTCTTTTATATACATTTTTTAAGTTTTGAATATCGTTAATTGAAGTTATTGTATTGATTTTTAAAAAAATTGAAAATAAATATAAAAAATATATTCAAATTAAAAATAAAAATAACAACCGAATGACACAATATAACCTTAAAAATATATGGATCGGATTGGATTATTCAAATACATATATAGATTGATTGAACTAGTTGATACATTCACCAACTCATAATTCTCATCCACTTGAAATTCTCCATTAAAAAATTTGGTGTGGAACGAAATTCCAGTAGTTTAGGCTATGGTGAAAAATATTCTCTATTTATTTACTTTTCTATTTTCTTACTATTTTTTAATCTTAATTTAATAAATTTTAGATTATATTTCAAATAGTTAACTTTCAAATGAAAAATGTTCATTCAAAATCAATATTCTTGAAACTATAAGGTATATAAATGTATTAAAAAACAAAAAGAAAAATAGTTGAAAATATATTCAGTAATACTTGGGTTTTTTTTTTTTTTTTTTTGAGTATAATAATACTTGGTTCTTGTTGGTAAGGAGGATCCTTACCTTCTATATAACACATTTATGACCACACTTTATTAAAAAAAAAGAGAAACATTTTTCATAAAAGACATAGATAATACTTTTTTACCTCAAGAACTTAACTATTACTCAAATATAAATGGGGAGTGAAACATAAAAGACATAGATAATACTTTTTTTTTTTACCCAACTCCATTTAGGCCGAGTAAAATTTTTTTTGTTAAAATATCATTTTAGTCATTCAACTTTAGAATTTGTTCAATTTTGGTCTGGACCAAAATTGGTCCCTCGACTTTGTTGTTTGTTCAATTTTAGTTATTGACTTTGCTATTTGTACAATTTTAGTCTCTGGACTATCAAGAAAGTTAAAAAAAATGATCATTTAGTCAATTACTTTTTTTTTTACTCTTGAATGATTTTCTCTCTCTTCCCTGTTTTATCATTTTTCTTTCTAAAAGTTTTCTCTCTCTTAAATTTACATATCTAGTTTCTTTCCTTTTTTCCCTCTTATTCTCTCTTCAATTCATCTCATCAAATTCTTTGATATGAGACAATTTTTTAAATAATCATTTTCCTACTTTAATTTGTCACTTTTTATTTTCAAAATTTGTAGTGTACCATGAAATCAAGAAGAAAAAGAAAAAGAATGAAATTAAAAAAAAACACACACACACAAAAAGAGGTGGATTGTAGAGAGATAAAATTCTTAGAGAGAGAAATAATGAAAGATAGAAGTGAGACAAAATAATTTAGAAGTGAAAAAAAATTATATTTAATTAAAAATACTTTTTTTTTTAACTTTCTTCATAGTCCGAGACCAAAATTGGACAAACAACAAAATTGAGACACCAAAAGTGGACAAACTGTAAAGTCGATAAACCAAAATTAGACAAATAACAAAATCAAAAGATCAAAATTGTACCTTTAAAAATCGAATAATCAAAATGAAACAAACTTCAAAATCAGTATTTTAACCAAATTTTTTTCAACCACTCAGTCTCTCATTCATTTTCCATCGGTAAAATGGATTAAAATTTTTAGAAATGAAAAATAGAAAACAAAATCTGGCGAAGTAATAATCAAACAGTATAATAATAATGAAAATTTATTTCTTCTTTGAATCCGGTGTAGTTCACACTGGTGAAATTTTGTCCCCTTCCCATTCCAACATCAATTATTTCATCCCATTCTCCTCTTTTGTCTTTTACTCCAAATAAATTCTCACCCATCATCCTTCTCCCCCTAGAAAATAGCACTCATAAATCCTTATTAAAACAAAATGTCCTTTTTTTTTTCCAAAAGCACTCATACATTGAGGGTGTACATAGCCTAAAATAGATTAAAATACATAAATTTTTTAATGAACAATCCACAAACTTGTCCAATCTTATATAAGTAATTCAACCAAGGTTGAATTATCAAACCGTAAATAAATCTCTCTTATCTTTTTTCTTTAAAACGTCCAAACCCATAGTCCAAAAATATATTAGCAAGAAACTTTTGCATACCGATTTCAGGGATCGAATTTGTGATCGTAGAATAGAAATGGATTAACTCTAAATTAGATAATCAATTGTGCCACCGATCCATTCGTGAAAATGGATTACTAAAATTATTTCCCACTCTCCCAATCCTCACCCCGGTCTCCGTGTGATCTGACCCCACAAAAAATGAAATCTCTATTTGCATGAAGATGGTGCTTGCACTCAAAGTTTTCTCTCTTTCAAAATATCAAGTTCCATTCCAAGAATAAAATATTCACATGAATATCAACTTTACTCGCACATGTAATCTAATAATACTCTTTTAAATAAATTATTCCTAACTATTGTTAGCATTAACACATTAACTTCTTTTTTTTAAACGTTTTATGGCTCTTTATTTGGATATTTATCTTCAATTATACTGTGCTTATAATTGGATACATTATTTTAGTTCTTGCTTTAAAGAATGTGTTGTGGGTTTACAAGATTCACATCAATTTGCTACTGAAAATAGTATTAAATTCAATAATGGATGCTCGAAAGTGTTTCCACACATATATATATACATACATATCTTACTACCTTAAAGTGTGGCTTAGGGGGAGAATCATTTTTGGACGATTTTGCCCCTAAGCCACATTATATATTTACATATATATCATTCTTTTTTTTTTTAAACCACAAATTGGTCATTTCATATTAACCCACGTATTTGTTCATTTGAGTTTTAAATACATGCATATTTATTGCATTTAGTTAAGAAAAAAACTCACATTTGCTACATTAAGAAAAAAAAATCCATTGCCTACGTACTTTTATTAATTAAAAACAACCCACTACACACAACTATATTTAAGAAGAAAGAAAACAACACTTCACATACCTTTTAAAATCAATGTTTAAAGATGCTCACATTTATTTATTTCCTTTTTTAAGAGAAACGAATAAAACATAATGCATTATATTTAATTATTAAGTTTTTTTAATGTATTTAATTATTAAGTTACCCCACCAATTAATGCATTACATTTAATTTTTAAGTTACAAAATAATTATATATAACTCATTGAAATAGTATGACATTAATAATTAGATGACATTATTAATGGAGGTTAGAACATGAAAAGTTTAAGTTTATAATAAATATATATGTTAAATAGTGGAGGTTAGAATATGAAAAATTTTATTCTTATTTCTACAATTAATTTTTTTTTAATTTATATTTACTTTTTTCAGGTGGAATTTTAAAGGTTTTATGGCTTTGATCTCCTACAACTATAAATAGGAAGTTTTTTCTCCACATTTTCTTGCAAACGTTTGAGTTTCTTCTTTTTGGTTTAAGTTTATTTACTTTTTTTTTCCTCTAATAATTGTATTCATTACTTTTTTGTTGAATTACTTTATCTAACCTTCATATTGCTTTTTTTTTTTTTATAGCAATGTTAGTTCATTGAATTTTAAGCACATGTTTGAAGGTGTGGAAAAAAGGAAGCTTGGCGGTGATAAAACAATCATTTAAAATTATAGGTATGTTTTATGTTAAGTTCATAGTTTTGATAATTTATTTAACCTTTATATAACTTTTTTTTTATTGCAATGTTAGTTCGTTGAATTTTAAGCACATATTTGAAAGTGAGTTAAGTATCGATATACTTTATGTTAAGTTCAATAGTTTTTATAATTTATTTAACCTTTATAAGTTCATAGTTTTGATCATTTATTTAACCTTTATTTACTTTTTTTTGTTGCAATGTTAGTTCGTTGAATTTTAAGCACATGTTTGACGTTGAGTTGAGTATTGGTATATTTTACGTTAAGTTCATAGTTTTGATAATTTATTTAACCTTCATATTATTTTTATTTTTGTTGCCTTGTTAATTTGTTGAATATTAAGCACAAACTTGAAAGTGTGAAAAAAAAATGAAGCTTAAGGATGACAAAACAATTGTTTAAAGTGAAGTAGAGATTTGTTTTATTTTAGACATTTTTTTACAAATGTACATATATTTTTATCATGAAAAAATATTTTGGAACTAAACATAGACTTTATGATGAATATAAAATTATGTCATAAAAGTAACTTAGTGTAGTTTAGAAGAAAATTTATTTTTGAACGATTTTACTTCTCAGCTACAAAAATTTCATCGTACCATTAATATAAAAATTCAATTATAAGATTTCAAATTAAATTAAATTGATTCCACAAGAAAAATGTTGAAGTTGAAAACCCATCTACCCGAAACATTTGAAGACAAAATAAATGTACCATTAAAGAACATAAGTTATGTTTTAATATTGATATAAAATTTTCTATTTAATTGGAATATAAAAGGTTTTCTATACTAATTTTTTTATTAAGAGTAATTTGTAATGAATGATTGGAAACTTATAACTCTTAGAATTCAAAAAGTTGTACCTAAAAAAAATTAAAAAGTTTTTGAAACTCTCTAGCTATTTCTACTATCAAATGAGTTTTCTTTACTAGTCCTTCTTACCATTTTAATCTATTTATCTTTTCTTAAAAATCTTCTCTTAATTCTTAGTTTTTAAAAGCCGTCCAATTTTTAAGATCTTATAATTTGTTGTAGTTGTCTTAATTTTTGTCAAATTACTTCCAACTTTTATTACTCTTCTTTTGTATTACAATGCTTTATTATAGATTTTTTATTCCAATGTTATCATCAAATTGCAAGAGATACACATGTCGAATTATTATTTGAATTTGATTTGGAATCTTACAAATTTATTTGATAAACTGTAGATGATCAATTTAATGATGAGTATCAATAGTTATGGACTTACATAACTCCTTACTTCATAATGAACATGAATTATATATATATATATATATATATATATATATATATATATATATATATATATATATATATATATATATATATATATAAAATAATCAATATGATTAATTTTGCTTTGTTGAATAGTTTTCGAATTCTATATTTGTTTCTAAAATCAATTATTATTTACTACCTCTTTATATTTGCATTATTTAAATGTTTTAATACGCGTAAATAATTGTGTGATAATTTTAAATAATATAAAGTTTTTGTAATTTAAATTAAATTTGAAATAATATAAGTTTTGGAATATAAAATTTTATAAAATAAATATTTCACGAGGAATGTACGTCAGCATTTTCTAGTATCATAAAGTTTGCCTAATTTTATTCATTCACAAATATGGATCATTAGGAAGCAGCCATAACAATAGCTTTTCAGATATTTGTAACTCATTACAAACGGCCATTCATTAATAAACTAATTTACATAATCAAGAAAACAGAGAATCCGATAGGATAACCAGAGGAGAATCGATGAACGATCTCCACAGAAATTACTGCGAAAATTTATTTCTTAAGGAACAAATACTAAGAGCAAACAGAGCGATTCCAAGCAAGATCCACACAAACATCATGAGGGAAAAAGTAAATCAGGGTTTTAGGGGTGAGAATTTAGGCGACGATTCGAAGGAGGTGAGTTCCTTGTAATTCTCCCATGGCCTCTCATAGACGGAGATCGAATATCTGCCATCCGATTTGGCGTTCTTGGCGGAGATGATGAGGTGGTAGTTTATTCCGGCGACGACCTGAGAATCGCCGTTGAGGACGTCCACGAAGTAGAGTGCCGCGTTGGATTCCTTGTTGTGTTCTGTCACGGCGAACTTTCCGATCTCTTGAATGTGTGGATCCTTCACGTCTGGAATCGGCCTCCAGCCGCCGGTGAGGCTCCCCTTCTGAGCGGCGGCGGCGGCGGCGGCGATGAGGAAGAGGATGAGGAAGAGAGAAGCGGAGCGGGGTTTCATTGTAAGCGTGTAGAGAATGAATGAAGAGAAATTTTGGGGGCGATTGCTTAGGGGGGTGGCTTTAGGGGAATTTATAGAGGACTTCATTTCCACGCCAATTGTTTTTTTTTTTTTCCCTTTTTAATATAAAACTTTTAGAAATAGATAATTTAAACAAGATTTTAATGAATATTTAAAAAAGAAAAAAGAAAAAAAAAAGGAATGCCATCTCTTTAAATTTGTGTATAAGAGAAAATTGGGGTGCCTAAAATTGAAAAACTCAAGGGCCGTTTGTCTGACATATTTTGAGTTAAAGAAGTTATATGTAAGAATTATATTAAGTAGTTAAAAATTAAAATTTGTGTCAAAAATTCGTTTATATATAGTTTTTCTGCTAAGTCGAAACCTTGATTAGATGTAAATTTAAAAATGAGTAGTTATTTTTAGTAGTTAAAAAGAAATAATTAAAAATAAATGGTTAAAAATAAATTATTTTGATTGATTTGAAATGAATAATTAAAAATAAGTGGTTAAAAATAATTTAGTAGTTATAAATTAATGATTAAAGAGGAATAATTAAAAATGAGAGTTATTTTTAAAAGTAAAAATAAGGAGTTAAATTCGTTTGAATATTGATTTTCGAGTAGGAGTTAATAAATCATGAAACTAATTCCTATATAAATATACCAAACAAACAACCCCTCATAGTTTTCTTCCTCAGAAAAATGGAAAAATAAAATGGGTAAGTAGCTAGAATTTTAGCCTCATTATTTTAGTTTTGACAACATTGAAAAAGATATTTAATACATTCCACCTCATTATTTTAGTTTTGGCAACATTGAAAAAGATATGTAATACATGCCATAATACAAATTTTCATTTTTTTTTAATGAGAGTAACTTGATTGTTTTCAAACGAAACAAATCCTACATAGAAGATACAATTACGCTCAAATAATATACATCAGACAAAATAACCAACTGTTCCACTAACCCTCAGTCTAATTCATTTTTATCTAACCAACTATTTAACTTGCACATCATCATTAACTCGTAATTTTATGACTACCATGTATTTAATTCGATAGTAAAAATTAAATTTTAGGTTTTATCAAATCATTTCTTTTATTTTTTAAAAAAATTCTGTGACTAAATTCTTACTTTAAAATTATAGAAAAAAAATTGTAATTAAATCTAACTTTTTTTTTAGTTTAAAATTTTCAAAAATGAAAGATGGAACTATCAATCTATATGATAGTAATTAATACTTGTATGGTGGTAGATATGCTAACTAATTAAGTTTTTTTTATTATTTTCTTTGAGAACGTCAACTAATTAAGTTATAATCCATGTTGGATGAGGTAAAGATAATTCAAAATTAAAATTAATATATTTTGGTGGCTATCACATACGGGGTGTTTGGCTGCATGTGAGATGAGATGAGATGTTGATAGCAGAAAATCTTGTTTGGGGTGAGATGAGATGACAGAAAAATCTTGTTTGGGGTGGAGGGAGAGGAGATGAGATGTTAAAATATTTAAAAAAAAAATTGTTCTTATATTTTTTTTTAACAATAAAATTGTTCTTTTTCTTTTTTTAAAAAATAATTATTCTCAAATATTTAGCTATTAATATAATAAGGATGTAAATATAACTTCTATCATAAATAAAATGTAAATAATATAAATTTAATATTAAGCACCCGTAATCATATTAATGTTTTTATTAAAAAAACATAGTTTCAATGATATTATGTGCGACATAATAACCATGAGGTTAAAAATTTCTAATCTTTCATACTTAAATATTGTTTAATTAACAAAAAAATTATGAGAAAAAAAAAATTCATACCACCAAAATAAAGTTTGACTAAAATATTTGTACATCGTTAATAATTTTTTTTTAAAGAATTGTTAAACTTAAATAATAAAAAAATTAAAAAATACCAAGATTCTATTTATTAAAAAATAAAAATAAAACCATTTGATTAAACTAGTCATTATAAAATCTTGATAGCAATTTTTATTTTATTTAAAAAAATTTAATTTTTTATACCTTTTATATATTCATATCCATATTCACAGTTACCGAAGGTCAAAGAATTGTTAATAAAATACACTAATTAATAGGTAATAATAAATTAAATATATTTATCTTATTAGTCATTGATACTTCTAGGGAAATTTTTTTATTTATTGTTTTTTTGTAGTTAAAAGAGAACTCGGTCACATTTTGATAATAATTATTACAGGAAGTAATAAAATATCCCTCAAATTTTGATATTTATTGTTTTTTTATTAGGTAGAATAGATCTCAATCTCTATGACTCATACAAGTCTTGAAATTTATGGTTGTTTTTTGTATATACAATCAAGACTCTCAAAATTATTTAAATTAATTATCCTTTAAAAAAAATATATCCACTCTTACTATTATTTCAAAGTGCAACGGTGAATACAAGAGTGTAAAATTTGAATCTCATTTTTTTAACAAGCAAAATAAGTTTAATATTTTTAAGTTCATTGATAATAAGTTCATACTTTTAAATATATTGTAAACTACGGATAAAAATTTATAAATTATTTAAATTTAATTTTTATTTTAATAATAAATTGATATATTTATTGTTAATATTAAAAATAAACACATAACTTTTAATCATTAATTTTTAAATATGATATTTATAATCTCTCTCTAAACAATTGAAATTCTATAACTTTTTTTTGTTATTAAAGACAATTAAAAAATGAATAAAAATATGAAAATTTAACGTCATATATTAAGAGATAATATATATATCTATTTATTTTATTTTTTAAAATTCTAATATATTTAAATAAACATTTGATATAATAATAGTATAATTATTATAATTATATATTGATATATTAAAATAAAATATTATTATAAAAAATATATCAAACATAAAATAAGTAAATAAGTAAATATATATATATATATATATAAGATGAAAAAAATTTAAATTAAAAAAAAAAGGAGAGAGAAGATGAGATGAGGTGAGGAACACCTTGGGCCAAACAAGGTGTTGGGCTTCCAACACCTCACCTCATCTTATCTCATCTTAAAACAAACACCCCCATATTGTTGAGATCTCAATTGTCCCACATTGGAAAAATGGAGAGTCGAACATCAATTTATAAGAGATACGAGTTACTCCCTTCATTGCTAATTGATTTTGAGGTGGAACCTCATATTCTCTAATATGGTATCAAAGCCCACAAATGTGTATCAGTCCAATAAGAATGAAATTGAGATCCGATTCAAGAATGGCGAGCCCAAAAGAGGCACCATCTTGAGGGGGCAGATCTCAATTGTCCCACATTGAAAAAGTGGGGAGTCCAACATCAATTTATTGCCCAATTAATTTTGAGGTGGAACCTCATATTCTCTAATACATATTGGGGCAAGGGTACGCTGGAAAAGCGTAGTGGAGTAAGGTTGGTGAATGTTCAGTGTAGTGTAGGACCAAAACAGGCAGAGTGCGGCCCATAGTTTTAGGTCTATCTCAAGTGTTCCATTTTCTTTAATTTTCTAAACAAACAGAAATTTAGTGGCAAACTCAACAACTTTATCAATCTCCACTTTTAAGATTTTGGGGACCAGTCCTCTCAGAAACACCAAAGTTTTCTCAAAAGTATCAAATTTCCTAGAAATTTGAGGATCTTTTGTACTTATTAATATATGCATGTATTTACTATTATTATATATCGTTTTTATTGACTGTTGGCATTGAGATTTCCTTCCAATAATAAATACTGATTTTTGTAACTTCCCAAAATAAATTACTTAAATGCAATAGATCTCATCAAATAACAGAATCATCGTGGCAGCAATGCTCTTGCGAATCTCCATCGACTTTAGAAGTGACGAGTGCAGTCCTCCTAAGATTTTGGTGACTCGCCTCTATGACTTCGGCACTCGATCGTGGTAAATGGAGGGATGAAGGGATGAAAAAGTGTTAAGGATTCCATATCGGAAAGAGTGAACTCGTAACAATATAAAAGAGATATGAGTTACTCTCATTCTTATCAATTGGTTTTGAGGTGGAATCTCATGTTCTATAATAAAAAGGAACAAATATTTCTTTTTTTAAAAAAAACAAACAAATAATGGTTAACCCACATGTGCATAAAGCTATTGGGCAAAGTAAAAAAAAAGTGAAACTGAAAATCTTGAGAAGCATCAACTGAATCAACAACACTAATAACGTAACATATTTAATCGAATGGTAAAAGAACTTGCATTTAACGCACTTTCACTATATAACATAAATATAGTACTTCAAAAACACCCTAAATGCAAGTGAAAATTTACAACAATAAATACACACTTTACCCTCAAATATGCTTACAATATGTTGTAACAAAATATACACCATAACATTTACTTATAACAATGCCACCACATTCCCTTTCCTTAGGTCCTCTCTCTCTATACATATTTTGGAAGAAGAAACTGATCCTAAGTAAGGGCAGGTGTTTATAGAAACTTGAAAACAAAAAATATACATAAGCTGTTTTCTGCTTCTTTTGGAGATGTGTGTTTCTGGTAAATACCTCAAAATTCAGCAGCAAGTACCTTCAAAACTGGCAGTCACTGCAATGGCTCATTTGTTCCAAACACTAGACTTCCTGCAAATGCAATGACCAAGTTCCCATTAAACATGGATTATATCATATTATACCAGCAAAACAGGCCAACACATCAACTTGCTAAATATCATGTTCCGTCAAGTAAGCTTATCATATCAGCCACATACATTTTTTTATATCTATGAATGTTTGGGCTAGTTCAAGATAAATCGTTCGATCCTACAATATTTAGATTAAAAAACCTTTAGAAATTAATTTTGATGCATGTAGCTACCATAGATTGAACTCATAATCTCTTAGATCTCCAAGACCCTTTTTAACCATTAGGTCAATCCATGATCGTCTCCTACGTGGTCAAGCAAGCTTATCGTAACAGTTACATTCATTATCTACAAATGAACGTCAAAACATAACTAAATAGAAAGGCCTAAATCACGAAAAGGAGGAAAAAGTAAGTACCAAGTGTGGGCATGAGAAGAGAGACAGCAGCAATGCCAACGATCTTCAAAGGCAAGCCAATCTTGATCATGTCTGGAATGTCAATGTAGCCAGTGCTGAACCCAACCACATTGGAAGGTGTAGCAGTGGGCAGCAAGAATGCGAACTGCGCGCCAATGGCACCAGGAATCATGAGGAAGAGCGGGTGGAGGTGCATCGTGCTGGCTATTTGGATGAGGATTGGGAGCACCAGCGTTGTGGTGGCGTTGTTTGATGTCACGAGCTCTGTGATGAGGCTGCTTATCAGGCACACTGCTGGGGCCACTGCTAAGTATGGGACTTTCTCTAAAAAGTTCAATGCTTCCGCTAATAAGTCTGCTAGCCCACTCTTATTCACCCCTTCTGCTATCGCGAACCCTGCTCCTAGCAACAATATGATCCCCCATGGAAGCTTCTTGCATTTGTTCCAGTCCATTAGTTTCTCTCCTTCTTGCTTCTTGTTTGGGATTATGAAGAGTAGTGTTGCCATCATCACCTGCAAGTTCAAAACCTCGTCATCAATTTGCAAAATTGAACCCAAAAGCTTAAGCTTATAAGTCTAACTAGACCCTCTTCTTTCACTTCAAAAATCAGCACTAGACCATGGGAACACACCAAACTTCCTCTTTGACGCTACATTAACTATCCACTGATTCACATTGCGAGTATTTGAATACACCAAACTTTCTACTTGAAGCTATATTAACTCACCAAAAAGTTACCCTTGCCCACAAGAGCAACCACAAGAACAATAACTCAACCAATATAACTGTGAACTCATTACCAAGAGATTATGAATTTGAATTTTCTGCTCCAATTGTTGCACTGAGTCCAAAAGCTTAATTTGAACTTGTGTACGTTTGACATTATTCCTTTGTGTGCTTAGAAATTAACTCAAACATCATATCGAAAATCACAATAGAAAGTTAGTTTTGAAACGTTTTTTTTGCTCAAAACTCATCAAATCCCCACTAAAACGTCTCAAAATCTTAAGCTAATTCAAGCTATAAATACGAAAATAGTTTGAATCTGCAACAAGGAATTAAGTAGTAGTACTCACACTGACAGTTCCATCACCAGCACGGCCATCAAACAGAGCTCCCCAACCAGGGATATCATCAGTAATGTTCTTCGTCATCCACAAAAATATCAAAATCTGCACAAACAAAACTCCATCCATTACACATTCAAGTTCAAATACCATTCCTCCACAATCACTAAACACAATCTCAAATCAACAAGTTGAATTCAGGTAACCACACCGAAAAGATAGCCAACACCATCTTCTCAGCAAAAGCCATCGGCCCTGTTCAAAATCCCACTCCAAACAAATCAACAAAATCCTAGTACAAACAACGAATCGAAGACAAAAATAAATTCCAAATTCTAAACATACCCAATGCATCCAATTCTCTCCTAAGCTGAGTCTTATCCAAATGGGTGGAAAGCGCCTGGCCAGACCCTTTGGGGCAATACATCAAACACAAGACGAGCCAAAACACAAAGAAGATCAACAAAGCCACGGGCAGGGCAAAAAAGCACCAGGTATTGAAACTGATGGGGTCGGCGTCGGGGAAATAGCTCCGCCACATTCCGACGAGGATGAGGTTGACACCGGTGCCGGTGAGAGTGCTCATTCCTCCGATGGGGGTTGTGTAAGTAACCCCCAAAATGACGGCCTTGCAGAACTTGGTCTCGGCTGCGGACCGGTGCTGACCCGCCGGAAAGCGGTGCAGGATTCCGGTGGCGACGGGCATCATCATGACGGCGGTGGCGACGTTGTGCAACCACATGCTGACGAAGAAAGTGGTGGCGCAGATTCCGAGAAGGAGGAGCGGTGGGTTCAGCGGCTCCCCACAGAAAAGTAGGGTTACCTGAGTTATTATTCATTGAAACGGACATATGACCATAAAATTCACACATTTGTGGAATAATTATTTTTTTTAAGTACATTTGTGGAATAATTATTATTTTGCTTGCCAAGCAACAATAATTACTTTGTTCTTCTTTTTTGTTTTTGTTGTTGTTTAGAATCTATTCTATACAAAACTGTCCAAATTCAAGAATATTATAAATTTGGTATTTGAAATTCGGAAAATTTTATAAATTCAAACTAGTCTTCTTTTTTTCTTTTTTTTTGAAAAGAAAAAAACTAGTCTTTATAGTTTAATAAAATAAAAAATAAATTTTACCGTTTACTAAATATTATATTAAGTATTTAATTGAATAATCATAACTTATAAATAAGCAATTTAATGAAACTTTTTTTAATCAAAATAACCATTTGATTTTTATTCAATCATTATTTAACTCAAAGATCAACATAATACCAAAAAAATATTACATTTATAAAGTAATTAATTTTTCAATGATATTACTTTGAATATTAACTATTTTTAATTTTTAAAATGATAGAAACTAAATTTTAACTTTTTAATCAAATTTAGAATTGAATAAAAAAAATGTTGACAAAAAAATTATAGCTGTTCTTAAATACTTCCAAAAGAAATAATTTATCTTAAAAATTAAAGGTTATATTTCGTTTCTTTTTTAGTGGTTTAAAGGTTATATTTCCAAAAATAAAAATGAAAGGATAAAACCAAAAGTAAGAGAAAGATGGGCAGAGAGGAAAAAACATAACGTGTTTTATAACCTAACATTTGTTTGGACGCCAAAAATATACATGTTCTTCGTCTGTCTTTACTTCCTAATCATTCACTCAATTATATATTTCGAGACAAACCCAAAATCAAGAAAAAAAAAAAGGTGTCAAATAACAAATTCGATCCAACTTTAGAATTTTGTGTTTAAAGTTAAACAAAACTTAATGAAGAAAACTTGTAAATAGTGCACAAAATAATAACTCAACAACATTGGAATAATTAAGACATCATAGATTTGAATCTCTCAACCCTATAGAGAAATTAGAAATTAAAAATAAAAGTCACAAAATAATTATCATTTAAAAATAAAGTCAAAATTTGTATAAATGAAACAAAAAACCATAAATTTGTAAAAATTGAATGGGTTAATGGTGCAATAATTTCATTGGTTCTAAACCAGTGTCACAGTTTCGATTCTTATAATCGGTATCTGTCCTCCTCTCCAATTTGTACTAAAAAAACCCATAAATTTGTAAGAATTCAAGAAAAAAAGGAAGTAGAGTGATGAGAAAAGGAAACTAACATTGAGAGCCAATCTTTTGTGAATGTTGTAATGCTCAACGGCGAGAGCAAGAATAAAGCTACCAAGAACCAGCGCAATGACGTCGTCCATGTAAGCATGAGCGACTTCGTCGGCGGCGGCGATCCCGAAGAGCGGGAAGAGGAAGAGCGGGGCCATGGAGGTGACGGGCATCGGGACCGCCTCGGTCAGCCACCAGGTGAAGACCCAGGCCAGCACCCCCAGCATGTTCCGGCTGCTGCCCGAGCCCCCCTGACCGTCCAGCTTCAACATCCCGCACACGGCGGCGCATAGCAGTGGGCCTAGAAGTACGTAGAAGTTTTGAAGGGTGAAGATGGATCGGACGGTGGATCGGAAGCTGCCGGAGCGGTGGACCGGAGGATCGACGCCGGGGAGGAGTGGCGCCTTTGGGCCGTCGGAGATCGGAATGGATGTGTGGCCGCCGTTCATTTTGGAGCGAGATATATGGAAATATGGAGGATTTTGATGAGGTTATAAATTGAGAAAATTTGTCCTCTTTTTTTTCTTTTTTCTTTTTTTTAATTATTATTTTTACAAATTTGGCTATGATTGTTATCCACTTTTGTTTTTTCCTTAAATATTCCTACCAAGAAGATACCACTTATCTATTTTATGTAGAAAAAAATGTTAAGCAAATGTCATCGTTACCCTAATCAATATCTTGTTGAGTAACTGCCAAGTATGTATAATTTTCATGTATTAATGATCATAATATTTAGAATAAAAAGTTTTTTTTTTTTAACAGAATTAAAATAAAAAAGTTAGTGATGGAATTGATTTAGTTTATTGATTATAATTTAATTTAACTTCATTCATGCTCATGGTTATAATCTTAAAAATTGAAATTTATCTCTTACTTTATTTTAGAGTATTAATATTTTTTATATAAGATTCGTGATTTTTTTCCCCAAAAAAAAGATCATAACTTATTTCAAATTTTTTAATCTTTTAGTTATATTTAAAAATGTCAAAACAAAACTCAATCCACAAAAATAAAAACAATCATAATTGTGTTGGACTAAAAATATTAATACTATCGTTTTTATTAAATAGAAAAGAAAATATATATAATAAAAAAATGATATTATTATTTTTAAATAATTACTTTTTTTTTAATATAGATTGGTGGAGAGGGACCACAAACTCTACATACGACTGTTCTAGTCAAATAGAGAGTTAAATACCAATTATCAAGATCGAATTCGTGTGACTATATATTAAATTAAATTGTTACCAAATAATGAAATTATTGGATCACTCGTGCATTAGTTTTAATTAATATATATTTGTAATAAGTTTTTTAGATCCATATTTTCAATAAACTTAAAACAGATTTCTATTTAAGTTTCTCTTAAACATTATTTGAAAAATATACTACCCTATTAGTTTTTTTCTCTATATGATTTAAAATATATTTATATTATATTTTTTTCATTAATACTATTAAACCAATTTCAATTTAAAAAAAACCAACTTCAAATTATCAATTTATTTAAAATACATAAACCAAAGCAAATGCCAAAGTTGATGGTAAATAGTAGCATACTAAGCCACCTTCCAAACACAGCATGATAGAACGCTTGCCTTGATTAATATGACAAATCCAAACTAGTTCTATATGCCCAATAGAAAATCCAAAGACAAAAATTCCAAGCATTATGTTTATTAATTCGTCCCAACTTTAAAGCTTGAGTCATTATAAATTAATTAGTTGATGTGTGACAGGATAAGGAGGTTAGAAATTGAAATAAAAAAGAGGTTTGGATTTGATTATTATTTGCTTGGTCCTAATTTGTATGGGACCCGTGACAGGACACCAAATTTTCTAAGCTTCAAATTTATAATGTATATTAAAGAAATGTCTGTGTCATGATCCTACGTGTCAAAACCAGTGATGATCCATGGAATTTGGTTTCAATTTATGAATAGCTTACAATAATTCAGTAGACTTTATTAAATCTAGCTCCACTAATGGGTTTTTTTTTTTTGAGGTTAAACATTCAAATTATGATGTTGGGTCCATTGTATAACCTTTTTATGAATTTGATTGAGAGAGGAGATCAATAGCTTAGTGTTAGGGTGTACAAATAAATTGACAAACCCTAGCAATTTTAACTTTCCATATCGGAGAATTATAATTTTTTTAGAGTTGAGTTAAATTTATAATTTTATAAAATTCTTTTGATTAAATGAGTTTTCATATTAGATAGCCAATTTTTTGCTAAGTTCAATTCAACACCATCAGAATTAGGGAGTAATATTCTAAATATATAAGATTAAATAAAAAGATAATTAGTATATTGATAGGGATTATATATTAATAAAATAGATACTTAACATATTGTAGAAAGTCATGCACTGGTAGGATATTGGGTAGGAATCATACGTTAATAAGAGATAAGTCATGCTTAAAAAAAACAATAAATAAGAGATTGCTCGTAGTTTAGGTTTGAATTTAGTATTATATGTAAATTTTTTTTACAACCTAATAAACCAACTCAATCCAGTTGAAACATGTTACTTGATCAACTTAAAACCTTTAATTAATAGGTTGAACTAAATTTATTTATAACAACTAACACTCATCTTCACTTGTAAGTTTGGAAATTTTGAGAAATATTCAACAAATGAAAATTAATATAATTGGAGAGGAAATTATATCATAATTGGTTGAACACACGACTTCATACTCTTATATTATGGTTGGACAAGTTGATAAATTGAACAATACAAAAATTTAGGTTAATGCAAAAATTCTCGCAACTCAACTCAAATCATGTATATTCCATAGGTTTTCTAATAAATATTAATAAATATTTCATTCTTTTTGCCTTTTAGAACATCAATAAAGGGAAGTAGAATTTGAATTTCCCGTAGGACATGCAAACTACTATTGAACTAAGTTTAAGTTGGCCAATTTTTTTATTAGAATAATTTTCTTTCAACTTAACTTAGAACTATACAATAAATTTAAAACTGATTCCATAATGAAATTCATTTAATATATACACATAATTACGTGTTTGTTTATTTAAAATTAAATTATAAATTTAGTCTAATTTTTTTAATCTTGCAAATATCAAGAAACTTTGAAAAGTGTTAAGTATGTTTCTAAATTTAAAAATAAAAGTTAAATTAAGGAAACTTACCACATTACTCAAATTCAAAAAAAAAACTTATAAAAAAGTTAACAATAATATGATATCATAATAAAAAAAAAATATATATATATATATATATGATCGGTGCACATGAACTCCACCCAAATCTTTCTCATTAAATTACTTAAGAGATTATTTGTGTAAATTTTTTGGTTGGTTTGAAAAACTTGAACTCTCATTCTTTTTTGTGGGATGGCTTGCTCCTCCAGGTGTTGCTTCCTCTCTTTGGAAGGAAAGTTAACTGTTATGAATTATGATAACAAGTTTTTTCTTTTTTAAAAAATATAATAAATAAATAGATAAAATCAAAATAGTTAGTCTAACCAATCAATTTTAATTGAAATTTTAAAAAAATAATGCATAATGATGAGTTGTGTACAAGAGAACCCAAAGTAAGGCCCACATTTGTTTCTTCTTTTTTTTTTCTTTTTTTTCCATGTAGTCACATCCTCCGGTGAATTTTTTTTCTATTCCCTCAAGTGGATAATTATCTGTCTAAGATTATATATATATATATATATATATATATATATATATATATATATATATATATATATATATATATATATTGGGAGCCATTCTATATGCTATTATGCAATTCAAACATATACCTGTATTAGGGTGGAATAAATAAAAAATCGAACATAACCGAACTGAATCAGTTCAATTGGTTGATTCAAGTTTTAGGGAAAAAGTATTAGGCATCTTGATTTGGATTTGGGGAAAATCAAAACTCTTTTGTTTGATTCAGATTTTTTGTGAAATATACCCCCAAAAGTGGGTTATTATCTTAGATTTAGTAGTTGGTCTTTTTTATACAAACAAATTATTTCACATTTATTAGGGAGACAATGTATATAAATAACACCTAATTTTTTAGATGAAACCAAAAATTACATTATGAGAACTGTGTAGACAAAGAATTTGGAAGAAATGAAGCCATATGGTATGCTCACAAAAGAAGATGAGTCCATTTGAATCTTGATTGTTCAAGGGACAAATTATTGGATTCAAATAAAATTGCTACACATTCATTACATAAAAATAATATTACGTGATATATTAGTGATGACAATCATATACATCAATATTAAAATATTACAAATCTAAATATACATTGACAAAAAAAACCAAATAATTTACATACTAAAACATAGATGGGAAATATTCTTTTTTTTTAAAAAGAAAGGAAACATCTCTATTTTCCTTTTTTTCTTTTCCTTTTTGGATATGACCCTTCACGAAAATAAATTAAATTTAAGAAAAATAAAAATACCCGCTATTTCATATCCACAGAATAAAAACCCGGGCGCCACTTCACATTTTTTGGCTAACTTCTAGTCCTCAGAACCTACCCAATTTAAATATGACCCTTCTCTATTTCTCTTTAGTTATTATTATCAGATTGCCAATTGAATTAGGTTGTTGATATTAGAAAATGATAGCAAAAAAATCTTCAATAGTGACAACCATCAAGAATATCATCTATGTGTACATTAATTGCAAAAATCTTCTTCACCATAGCATAAATGTGTGAATATTATTATGTCAACCAGTTACTTGCAATATTAGTATACACTATATATCGAAATAGTCTTGAGTTCGAATCCTCTCACCTCAAATTATTATAGTCTAAAAAAAAAAGGTTAACTATTTAAATTTTACATTTTATATATGGTTGAACTCCTAAATAATAATAACAATAATTGAATTCAAGATTTTGTGAGTGTATGAATTTAAACATCAAAGATACTTTGAATTCAAAAAAAGAAAAATCAAAGATATTTCATCTTAATTAAACAGTCGAGTTAATCTTAAATTTGGCACAAAATTATGAATTTAAGTAGTGAACTATTAAATTTCATACCTAATTATTGACTTAAGTAATTGAGTTTGGATTTCTCATTTTTCTAGGAGTGATATCAGATTCATGGTCAAGTTAATCCCAAATATATGGGTGGAATTTGACATTAAAAAATTAAGAAAAAAAAATCAAATTTGAAATTTTTTTAAATCAAACAATAAGAACAATTAACCTTGACAGAAATTTAGTATTTAACCTTCGAAATTTAATACCCTACAATATTGAAATAATTATTGTCTGAGAAATTTAGTTTGATCTTTACATAATAACTATGAGGAAGGAGATTGGAATCCCTAAAAAATAAAAGGGTTAATTAGCACAAAATGGGCAATTAAAAAATCAAAACTTCGTAAATAATTGAAGAGCTTGAATGGACACGTCGCCGCCAAGTCTCAAATATTTAAAGGCAAACTTACTGGGCTCGTCAAGCTACGTGGGCCCATAGTGATGTGTACATTTGAGGTAACTTAGTCGTACACGTGGATGAGCTGGAATAAATTTCTGGAACTGGAATTGCCCTAACGAATCTCCTCACAATAATATATTTTTTTAGATAGACCTTACAAAAATGCCTCCACATGGGTCACGAGCCAACTTTACCGAGCTTGGCTATGCTCTCTGTTTTGTTATTCATTACACAAGCCAATTCATGCATTTTTTTTGGTTTCCATTTTAGTGAACTTGTTTTCTATATAGATGGCCACATTAAAAGATTAAATTCATCGTTTCTTAATTTTCCAAAGTCCTTTCGAAGCACTAAATCACTCCATTGCGTTGCAATTTTGAATATGGGAGGCTAACTATCACTTTCTTTCAAACATCAAAATTCGCCTAAGCTAATATAAGATTTAAATCATCCATAAATTAGTCTAAATTTAGCCCACAAAATTTCTAAAAGCATTATAAAATCTTCCGTCTTTCTTTCTTATTCTCAGAAAAAGAAAGAAAGAAAGAAAAAACTCGTTCAAATATAGCAATAGTTTTTGGGATTTGCAAATGGAAAAAAAAAACTTATAAAAGTAAAGATATCATATGAAAGAAAAATAAGCCTTGCGCTGGGACTCTCCTCTATTGGAATGCCTTGCTGTTGTAGTATCTCAATTGCATTAATCAAATTTCTTCTGTAAGTACCTACACACACACAAAAAAACATAAATATTAAAATTAAAAAACAAAGCATGTTGTATATAATACAAAGTGTCACTTCTTCTCCATTAGCTATCTGAATGCAGTTCAACAAATTTTGATCGAAGGCAATAACTTTTGCATACATATTTGGCATTAGAATAGTACTGAAGTAGAATCGTTGCAATTATGGTATTGTTCCATGATGTTGTTTCATTCCCCCATTATAGCCCACCAAAAGAATTGCACATGCATCTTTCTTTCTCTATATGCATATCATCTGTAAAATAAAAGCTTTTCTCTATTATGGAATCAGAACCAAGAATTGAATAATTTGTGAGATGGACTTGATTCTTTATCTTCTTCCTTTGATCCTAGAGAACAGAGACATAAACAAGAACATATAGATTAACAGAAATAAATAACAACAGAGATGAACAGAGACAAACAAGATCAGAGAGATGAACAGAAATAAAAAAGAACAGAGAGATGAACAAGAACATGATACTAAAAATAAACTAAAAACAACAATGGGCTAAGAGGGGAAGGAAGTTTTGATAAATGTTAGCATGAAAAAAAAATGTGGGGGAAGGGGCAAGAGAAACTGTGTGGATCTGTTCTACGACTTCTTGGCTATCAATCCAATGGTGAAACGCTCATAATCCAAGAACGCCGAATTCATTACAATTCCACACAGTAGTCCTTCAACCCTCAGGGTGCTTTGGTTTTATTGCCCCCGCTCGGGTGAAACGCCCACGCAGCCCCACTCACCGATACTTTCTCTCTGGTATCTCTTTAAATTCAACTAATGCTGCCTTGACTTTGCCGATATGGGATAATTTGTTTTTGAAACAAGAGTTAACCACGTTCGTCCCTAGGCTAGGCACCGGAGACATCGAAAGAGTAATGTCACAGATGAGTCTCGAGCTTGGCCGCTATGGGATACTTGCTACCTGAGAAGCCCATTTGAAGGTTCTATTTTCACAAGCACACACAAACCTGCATAACTGTTTTACAAAGAATCATACCAGAATTCAAACTAGGCTATTCTTTTAACATAAATAATAATATCTAATACAAGTTTATCCCCTTTTTAAGAATGAAAGTGTATTCTCTTTTTCTAATACAATAATAGTGTACTCTCTTAATACACTTCGTCTAAAAATCATAATAAATTGGAAAGTACCTAAAAGTAAACAAACAGGAAATAGGTTGTTGGATCTCAACTTCCTTCAAGAAATACGATAATCTAAGTGAAACATTTCCATATATTTACAAAGTGGAAATAGTCACCATTGTCATACACATCACAAGAGCCCCAAATCACAACAAACTATAGCCTTGTATTCTTAACATCTTTTGTTCTAAACATATGATAAAAGCAAGCTACTTGATACAGTCTAACCACCTACACAAGAAGTGATAGTATTCTAAACATCTTTTGTTCGATCGAAAATCTCGAGCATCTTTCAATCTCCTTGTGCATCTAGATGTTGTCATGCACCATGTTATATCTTTTCTATCTTCAAAATTATGATTGTATCATATATGTGTTAGAATATAGTAGCCCAGAGCTCCATCCTCATCTTCAGTTTAGCCATGAAGAACATCATAAAACTGAGCTTTGTGATAGAAATTAAGGCTAAGTCAATCTCTTTTGGTGAAAAAAGAAATCCCTTTTCGTTCTCTGTTTTTAAAAACGTAAACTGTGTGAACCTAAGTCAATTATAAGCTATATTTTTTAAAAAAAAATTTAAAAAAAAAGTCATTTCCACTCTCCCAGTTGCTCTTCTCCTTCTGCTTATAACACCAAGTTGAACCCTTCTGACAAGAAATCATCCCTGAAAGAAACAAATGAAATTCATGCTCCAAATCACACTTCCATAAAATTTATCAAAAGTGACAAAATGAATTGGCCACAATATGCACAATGAACATAGATGGATCCTGGGTCTCTTAGCCTAAACATTTGTATAGCAGTAAAGAAAATCAAGTGCCAGATTGAATATTTATCAGTAAAATGGGAGAATATAAATGGGAATGGACAAGGAGAAATAGAAACAAGAACAGAAATGATTTCAAACAAAGAATACATTAATAACCTCTTCTCTTCAATGTTCTTTACAGCTTTTTCTTTGTAAGCATCAATTGAAATAAGGCTTTCCACTAATGTTTCTGCTTCAAAGCTATGAGGCAGCCCGTTAATCCCAGCATCATGCATTGTTTGACTATGAAGATTATACCAGATGAGCTTTCTACAGTTCTTCAGAAAAAGAATTTCTCTGCCAGTTTTTGAATAAAACAACGGTTTCATACACTTAATGGAGCCAACGACATCAACTTGAGTAACAGTGAGAAGTTTCGTCCATGACTGCTTAACTCCATACTCCTTCATCACCCAAGCATCGAAACGAACTCGATCATAATTTGCAAGCAAACAAAGACACCCACCTAAAACATCCACATGAATTTCACAGTTGCTATCAATAAGCTCCGGCAAAGGAATCTTATTGAATTTATCAGTTCCGAAATCAAAAGCCACCACTAAATAAGGCCAGCGGCCTAGATTCTCAGTCACAACCCAATGTAAGGCACCATTGACAAAAACCCCCATATTCGAGCTATACAGATTGTAGTTCATACTTTCAATGGGCATCCAACAAAACTTTCTCAAACTAAAAACCTTAACCTTCGAATCAAAATTCACAGGGTCTAATCCTATATACTGCGAAATTTTCAAGAGTTTAAAGTCATCGCGAACAGAATCATACCCGAATCCGTAAGCCTCGACGGAGAATCGAAAGAGACCATCAGGGCGATGGTCCGGCGGGAGAGACGGCAATATACGGTACTTCCTAGTCGATGGATTCCAGAGAGCGAAGTCCTCGGCAATGTTACAGATGCACAAAATGCCATTACAAGATCCCAAAATCCGAATCCGACTGCCGTAGCACATCAGAGGGTGAATAAGCTCCACGGCAGATCCGAAGAGGTCGAGATCGACGGAGAAGAGATCGGAACTCTTACGGATGATAAGGCGGCGATGAGTTTTCGATTCGATCGATTTCTCAAGCTGGAGATGGACGAAATTGGAGCAATCGATGAGGCGCTTCCAGGTCTTGGAAACGCGGCGGAAGCATAAGATAACCTTGGCCGGTAATCGGCAGATTATATCGGTGAGAAGTTCCAGAGGTATGTCCGCCATGGCTGGCGAAACTAGCGAGGATTGAGAGGCCAATCCAGATTAGGGTTTTCTAGAGAGCACAGGCTTGAAGAAGAAGAAGAAGAACCATAAAATAACAGTTCCTAACCAATTGGTTGTGTTTGGCAGATTTTTTTTATCTCTTTTCTTTGCTAGATAAGATTCTTCGTTTGGCTCCAACAAAAAAAGGTGAAATAACACTTATACCCTTCTCTTTACTTTCTCATGTTTAAAATTAATTTTTGGCTATACATTCAAAAGTTAATTTTAATCCAATTCCCCACCCGAAGTAATACTCCACTCGTATCATATATTACATAGTAGTTAATACAGTCTCAATTAAGATTGAATTCTAAAAAAGGTAAACAGAGAAAATAATCCAATTAAAAAATACTCCAAATTTATTCGATAATATCAATGGTAGTTATTGATAGAATAACTCATTTAAAAGTCAAAATAAAGTCCGAGATGTTTAAGGCTATGATGCACAGACACTTTAATTAGTATTGAGTGTTGTTGTTGTACACGTGTCCAACACTCAATTGACCTGTCTAATTTTTTTAATTATTTTTTAAATCATATGAGAATGACATCTTAAGGGACCATTTACTTTGCAGTAATCAAAATAATCTTACATATTCGAAATCTTAGATGTCAATAATTACAGATGTCTAACATTCTTAGATCACTATATTTGTTTTATAGGAATATTGTTTTACCATACTTGAGACGACGTGAATTTAACTAATGTTCCCAAAATACTCTTAGAATATTTATATAATTCTACATTAATTTAAATTTATATAATATATTTGTTTATATTAAATTAAATGTATGATAAAAAAATAGTTTCTTATATCCTTATTTTATAATGTATGCTTGTGTGGAAAAATAAGGACACATGTATATAATGAATTATAAATGTTAAAAAGTTAATTATATAATTATTTGTTATTTTTTATAACTTATATTATATAATTTAAAAAAATTGAAAGAAATAATATTAACTTTGTATTATTTTTTAATTTTTACCATAATTGGAAAAATAAAATAAAAAACACTTCACATTTAATTAAAAATAATTTTAAATATACAATAATAATTTTAATAAAATTTATTTATATACATATTTAAAAGTAGGTAAATAAAGAAAATTGATGAATATAAATATTAAAAAAAAGGACAAAATCGTCAAAAGACGATTCCCTCTCCATGGGAATGTTGGAAACCCATTATTAAAAGAGCACATGTTGGAAACCCATTATTAAAAGAGCATCCAAATGTTGCCGGATGCCCTTCAAATGAGAATCCCGGTATTCTAATATTACTACGAAAAGAACAAGGTAATTAAAGATTTTCATTCCATAGAAATTTTGGATTGTCGCAAAGGGAATGGTCCCTAACTGACTTTTTTTTTTTATAGTTTTTTAAGCCAAATGTAAGAGCAATTTTATTTATTATATTAAGTCCACTTGTGACGTTTTTCATATTTAAATAATATAAAAAGAAGTTAAATCTAATGTAACATTGAACAAAGAAGAAAATTCTCCTACACTTTATGCTATTATTTGCCGCCACCTCGAGTTTTCATTTTTTTCAATTCTTTGTCGATCCTTCCACATAAACAACAACTGATTATCTCTCTAAGTTGTGTGTACATCTTCATGTAAGTGTCTTCCCAAATTAAACTTAATATAATATGTTTTGTCTTAGTGCAATTTTTTCATGGTAAGATTATGTTAGTTATTATTTTATTTTCACTATATATATAAATATAATGTCTCAAATGTGTCTATATCCTAGTTTATATTTATTATTAAAAAAATTAAAGAAAAAGGAATTTGTGTGACTCTACATGGGTGACAGCTGCACCAAATTCTTCTCTTAAATATATCCAAATTTTACATCGATCATTTTTTTTTTCCTTATATTTTACCCTATAATATTCAATTCTTTTAGGAAGATCATGGTAAGCTTCAAAACTTGATGCTCACACTCTCACTCGCTACAAGATCTTTTAGGAAGTCTTCACAGAACTTCGAAATAGTCCGCCTCTCAGTCACGTTTAGAGATAAAGAACAATATCCCTTTGAAAAAAATTTCTTTCTCTTTCTCTTTTGATTGATTCTTTGAAACTAATTTTGTTTAAAGTTAACTATAGAAAATATAAAATACTTCTAAAAAAAACTATATACATGTGTGGAATTAATTGTTTGTTAATATTTTTTATACTAACTTTAACAATGAAGCATATTTTTTATTTTATTAATTTAAAATATGAGGGTTAAAGTTTGTCTATAAATAAATAATACATTTTTAAAATTTATAAAACACATTATATGCAAGCATGCTCCTATATTATTTATAGGATAATTGAAAAGTTATGTATTGAAGGGGTTTGTAGTGTGTTAATTTCATTGTTTGGTGGTAATTTAATTCAATACTACGTTCACGAGTTCGATTTTGAAAATCAAGCTTTTTCTTTCATTTATTTGAGAACAATAATACTCCATGTGTAGAATTTTTTATCCCCTCGTCCAATTTGTGTTAGGAAAAAAAATGAGGTGGTTTAATTATTCTTAAATTTTAGAAAACACATTTTTTTTAGTACATGTGGGAGAAGAGAGACCAGCAAATCCTAGAAAGAGGACAATTAAAAAACATATTATAGACGGATGGTGTTAAATAACAACGAAAACCCAATAGAACAGTAGCTCAAGCGGCATCAGTGTATACCTAATGACCTAGAGGTCTTAGGCTCGAGTCTCTCCCACCCCCTAATTGTTGTAATCTCAAAAAAAAAAAAAAAATAACAACGAAAAATATTTATGTTAATAGATCGATATAATGCATTATTAATAGATATGTTCCGATTATATTATGCATGAGAATACATTTGAAAGGCATTATACATTTTTAAATAACAGAATTTTCAAATTTCCATGTTAAGAGATTCAAAAAATAAATATGTTCGTTTCAAAAATAAAAATAAAAAATAAAAATAAATATGTTATCTCTAGGATTCTTAAAATGCAGATACGAATATATATGTTTTTTTGTTGCTCTGAAATATTATAAGGATATGCATATTTTTTAATAATACCTGCAAATTATTTTGATCATACATATTATTAGAGATCCTCTTTTTATATATATATATATATATATATATATATATAAATTGGGAGAAGGGGATCCAAATCCTACATAAAAAGCAAAACTACTCTCAAATAATATGAGTTGTCATCATTTTTATTTATCAAACCTGTGACTATGGAGTGAAAATGGATTAACACAAAACAATAACTAATCGCGCGTGCAACCAACTCATTCAGTAGATCCTCATCTTATTCTACATTAATAATTTGAATTTTTTTTAATATACTCAAAGATATAATGTTACTTTATTCATCACCAATTAATTTTGAGTAGAACTTATAATATCTAATATGATTTGATTTTATATTAAATTAAATAGGTATTTTTCTCAAAATCAATAACTCACATAAATCTGTGACATTGGTGTTGAAATGATTTACCACCAAACAATGAAACTATTCTTGTCACTAATAACTCACATATTTTGTAAATGTATTGAAAACAACAATTACTTATATACATATTAATCCGTGATATACATAAGAAAAAATAAATTTATAGGTATTCTAAAAAATAATAATATTAAATTTATAGGTAATCAATCCTTTCTTGTTAGTCAATTGTTCACGATTCATCATGTTGTGTTGCAAAGTAATAGTTCAGATTCATCATTTCTTCTAATCTCCCATATTTAACTTTATAGACCTAGGAGTATTAAAATATCATTTTAGTGTTTTTTTTTAATATATTATGTTTTTTTATTTTCCAATAAGGCTTAAAATTCGTTTATAAATTTCTGATTTAATTTTTTTCAATAAATTAATATCTATCAGTTTTTTCTTTTTAAAAATATTTTACATTATATATTTTTTTTGTATTAAAGGTATTACTTTAACCAATTTTAATAAAAATTAAGTTCGAACTCATTATAGAATCGACTCTTTTTCTTTTAATATATGTGACTATCCGGGTTGGCTTGCGCACATTATAAGATTAACTTCAAATTTATTTTGAAAAAATTTACAAGGTGCTCAACTGCTTAAATAGTTGTTGTTCGGGTTCAGAGCTAAGGTACTCTACTTCTATTACAAGATTCCGAAGTTGCTTATAACCTTTAAGTCGAGCATATTTGTACCTTTTGGTCCTTCCGAGAGCGAGTGGTCGACTCTTTTTTGTAGCTTTGCTAGGTGTTTGATCAAAACAGAATTGTTGGTGAAAGGGCATCAATGACCATAGTTAAATTAGACATTAAAAAATTAAAAGGATTAAAATCAAACCAATTCCAAATAAGACCACCACAATCATATTTAAATTATAAATACTTAATTAGCTAAATCACTATGACTTTTCCTACAAGTTCAAAAGTCTTATTGAGCAAAAATATTATAACTTCAATCTAAGGAGTTATTTATTTGAGAATTAATTTTTTATACATTTTTTTATAATTAAATGTGATAAGGGTAGACGATCAAATTTTATATAGTCAAAATAAGTCACGAATATTTAAAAGAAAAAAAACTAAAAAATTGAGGGGAAGCAATACTTATGATCTCAAACCAAATATTGATCAAATTTAATAATATTACTCTTAGAAGTTGAGATCAAAACATCTTCAACCCCATTAATAACAGCCAAATCCTTCAAGGACTCCAAAATACATCATCCAACTTTCTTAATAATTCAGATATTTCCAACTCATAAAACCTCAATAAACCAATAGAAAATCAAAGAAGAAAAGAAAAACAGCACATAAATTAAACTAATTGACCCACAAAGCTGATGGTGGCTGTTTTTTTCCATCTGATCTCTATTCTTCATTCTTCTCTTCTGCAACCTCAGCTGGCTTCTCTTCTTCAACTGGTTTCTCTTCCTCTGCTGCGGCAGCCTCGGGTTCGGCAGCAGGCTCCACCGCCTCCGGTTCGGGGGCTGCAGGCTCCTCGGCCTTTGGCTCTTCTACTGCAGGCACGGCTTCTTCTTTCTTCTCTTCCTCCTCAACTTTGAGTTCCTCTACTGGCTCGGCGGCTTCAACCGGAGCTTCGACCGGTTCACTTTCCTGCAGGTGATCAATCCAGAAAATTTATTAATCACTTTCTTTTATATACAATCTTTTTCATTCTTAAAATGTTAACACAAACCTTGCTGTCTTCTTGTTCTGGCTCTGTAGCTTCAGGCTTTGGTTCTTCTACGACGGCTGGCTCAGCCGCCGGAGCTTCTTCACTGGCTGGCTGTTCTTCTGGGACACTCTCCTCCGTCTTGACCACCTCCGGCACCTCCGTGGTTTCCGACAAAGCTGTAACTGATGTCTCAACCTATAAAATCCAATATGACACGTTGAGTATCTCACATTGAAAAGATGAAAAAAAAAAATTATAAATTAATTATCTAATATAATATTAGTATGAACTTTGGAAAAAAAAACAAAAGAAAAATTGAGTTTCATTCAAAAATAATGTCAAGCTATGGAAGGAGATCAAAATGGAGAAAGTATGACTTATAATTTTCTCTAGTTTTGAGAAATAACAAAATAAAATCAAGACATAAAAAAACAAAAGAAGAAATTAAAAAAAGACTAGTCAACACTAAATGAAAAGTTAAAAAGATATTATTTTCTAATTCATCCAAAAAATTCCAAATATTAAAAAGAAAATGTTAGAACATAAAATTTGGTCATTGCTAGTACTTGATCTAACACATTTGGATCAATCTAGATCTATCGAAGATAAAGACTCCATGTTCAAATGGGTGTCTAAAATTAAGCAAATTAACATAGTTCTACGAGAATTCAAGACGAGGGATTTGAACGTATGACCTTTTTTATTAAAGGGAATATAAATTAATTGTTTATAATTGATGATCAAAGGGACTGAAGCCTTCTTAAAATATAAAATTAAAACTTTTAAAGAGAGAGATATAAATGGGGGTTACCTCAACAGTGGCCATTGAAGAAGAAAAGGGGAGTTTTAACACAAAAAAGGAAAGAGGAAAATAAGAGAGATAGAGAACAAAGAGAGATGCTTTGTTAGTGAGATGAAGAAACAATATGAATGTGAGAGCTATTTATAGGGTAGAGAATGAATTACCAAATTAAAATTAAATTAAAAATTATATATTGAGAGGAAAAAAAAAAGAGAGAATCTTATGCAAAATAGGACATTTCAATTCAGTGACACAAGTATAAGGACGCTAGTTTTGTCCAGTTGTAAATGTTTTCCCTTTATCAATTATTAATGGGTTAAAAGTACACTATTTTACATTTTGATTTTAATATAGGTTAAAATAGAGAGAAAAAATGGGTGATTTGTTAGATTTATTGATAGATGGTAATCCAGTTTAATATCATAGTCATATATATATACTTGTAAATTTAAATGTATAATTTTAATAATTAAAAAAAACTAATTTTGGTCCATATATTTTTAGTATTACTTAAAATCAATTTTTATGTTAATTTTATTGTTGATTTTTCTTTTAAATAGATTATTCTTTATTAACTTTTATTCTATAAATTTTACAAATATATCCATTTTCTTGTATTGAATATATCATCAATAAATCAATTAAAAGTATCAAATTTATCATAAACTCTAAGTGTAAATGTTATTGAAATTGTATAGACTAATATGGAACGAAGTACAAAATACAAAGCATTTTGGTCTTTAATATTTGTATACACACAAAGTTCTTCTTTTAAATGTATTTAAGAAATAAAAAATGAATAAAATGTTTCATATCAGTATCATGGTTTTTTCTTTTGAGTTGTTTTGTGTGTGTTTTGAGCATGATAACATGGGGTTGCATGATTGACAATTATCTTTTGGCATGCATCCCCCACACCACACTCTTTTGGGGTTTTCCTTTACTTTTTTTCTTCCCTATTTTACTACTATTGCTTCCACCTTTCTCATGTATCAAATTTCAGGAAAAAAAAATGTACAAAAATAAAGTTCATTTCAAAATGACTCTTTTAATTTTGCCTTTTGTAAATTGTTGATAGAATGAGAATCTCTATATATGTTTTTAAGATTTAGGATGAGTTGATTGTAATTGTCCTTTATCTATCTTCTTTTTTTAATATGAATTACAAAGGCACACCTATCTTTTGTAAATTATAGTATTAATGTTTCGAAAGCAGAATCATATTACATTTTAAAAACTATATTAAACTTATCTCAAAAAGAAAAAAACTATATTAAACACTTATCTCTTCGCATGCTCAACTTTACTAATTTAATATGTTAAAGTGATTATTTAATGCTCAATAAAAATCAATATAAGTACTCAAATATGTTGATTGGGTTAACCCCACAACTTATTTAAAGTCAACCAGTGTAGCGTTGGTCAATTATCACCGGTTCTCTACGTTGGGATCTATCGTTCTTTTATGTAAAAACGTCGGTTTGAAAGACATTTTGGATGCTTTTAGAGTTTTCTTGATATACAATTTTTCGTCTTTTATTTTGTATTAGCATGACTTGTGGGTCGAGATAGTTGTGCTCTTTCAAGTTCATTGTTTTAGCATTTTGGTCTTTCTTGTCTTGAAATTTTGTTGTAAGTTTTGTTTCCTTAATGAAGTATTTTAATTTTTTTAAAAAAACTTATATGTATTTACAGAAAAGTAAATATAGTTTTCGAAAATTAAAATAAAAACGAAATGGTTATGAATAAAACTTTATATACAAATCTTTTTCAATAATGACTAAACAACTCTTAATTACCTTCTCCACATTTGTTCTAATTTTGCAAACATGAATGCCACGAAAAGAAGAGATCCATCCGGCTCAGAAAAAGGCCGGGGGCCCACTTTGTGTTGGCAATAATCGCAGCCACGCAATTGGGCCCCACATTGTGGGTCCCAACACACGACTGCTGACGTGGCTGGCAACATATATATATATTTTTTCCCTTTTCTCTTTCATGTTAGGCGAGATTTCGGGTAGAGTGGAAAGCCGACCCTTTTCCATTTTCTTTTATTGAATGAGAATTATGAGCGTTAAAAAAAAAGAAAAAAAAGAAAGAGAAATATGAGGGCCCACATGTAGCTGTCTGCCAGATCGGAATGCTCGTGATGTGGGGCCCACTCTGCCGCCCTTCTACTGTGCCACGTCAGATCTCAGTCTCGCTTTAATCCCTGGTGTCCATGATCCCCGTTGTAAATTTAATATTAATTAAATTCATTAGGCGAGGGGGGTTGCTTTGATGAAATTTTAAATTTATAATTTATGTTAAATTTTAGTTTATCATTTCAAAGAAATATAAAATTAGTTTTTTTTTTTTTTTTGAGAAGATATAAAATTAGTTTATAGGATTTTAAAGTTAGATCAAATTTGATAATAGTCTATGTGGATGAAATAAGTAAATATAAATTAGTTAATCGTGTGTTTACGACGATAGTGTGATTTAAGTAACTAATAAGATAAAACTAGGTTGAAAATTAATCTGGCCAACAAAATGCAGAAAACATATCATTTCTATTAATATATATTTTTAAATTTTTCTTGTTTGGACTATCCAAAAAAGTATATTTCTAATGATATTTTGGATGATTTAATGAAGTTCAAATCTCAAGTATTATTATTACTCTCCCAAATAAGAGAAGAGTTATCATAGAAATTAAATTCTAATTTTTTTCAATTTAAATTATAAAATCAATTAATCCAACATTAATAATATTAAAGAAAATTAGAATGTTGGTTTTTTTAAAAAAAGAAATCTATATAGTAATTTTGATTACAAAATTTTACATAGTATTTTATTGTTTTGTTGTTGTTGGTAATTAAAAGGTTGAGACGTTTGACTAAATCTCATATAAACATTGAGACTACGTTCGATAGTGATTTGATTTGATTTTTTTTTTTTTTAGTTTAAGGCTACAACAATTATTTTATTATATATTTTTTCTTATTTGATATCTATATCTTACCTATATTTGTAAAAATCAAACCAAAATTTAAAAATAAAAAAAAAATCCAAAATCTTATTTTTGTTTTTAAAAGTTGGATAACATTCACATATTAAAGAAAGATGGATATATTGTAAGAAATGTGGAACACAGTGCATAAAATTTGAGTAAGAATAGACTTAAATTTCAAAAATCGAAAATAGAAAAACAAATAATTATTAAATAGAGTTTAAACCATTGATTAATTCTCTATTTCAACATTTATAAAGTCGAAGTCGCTACACGTGTGTTGTTGGTGTTCTTGAATCCATTCCTCTTGGTTGAATTTGAAGTTGTTGGAAAGTTGGTTTCTAATAAACTATTAAGCTTTGATACCCACAATCATATTTGAGGGTTTTAATTTAACCAAGCTATGAAGATCGAGGAAACTTCTTGATATTGTGTTTTTTTAACCACAAGATTTCAAGTTAAATTTCAATTATGTTTTTTGAAATACTACATCACATATGAGTGTGGACGATTTGAATAACAAATAAATAAAAATGTATTAATCATTTCTTGTTATAACAAATGATGGGTATAAGTATTCGAAGTATTGATGTCTTAATTGTTAAGGTCTCGTTTGATAACCATTTTGTTTTTCGTTTTTTGTTTATGAAATTTAAGTCTACAACAACTACCTTACTATACTTTTTTCCTTATTTAGATATCTACATCTTACCTATATTTTAATAAACAAAACCAAAATTTGAAAACAAAAAAAAAGCTTCCAAAAGCTTATTTTTGTTTTTGAAATTTAGTTAATATTCATCTACTTTCTTAAGGAAATATAGATACATTGTAGAAAATATGGAGCACATGGTAGGAAATTTGAGTAGAAATATGCTTAAATTTCATAAAGCAAAAACAAAAAATCAAATGGTTATCAAACAAGACCTAAATTATATATATTTGGATTTCATATTAAAATGAATGTGTGAATTCGACCAAAAAAGCTCAACTCTATTGATATCATATGTAACTAATTTTAGCACATTCACTTAAGATTATGTCTCTTTAAAATCATTAATATTGAATAAAATTCAAATTATTTTCTTTACCAAATCTTATTTGAATTTTTCGATCTTTCTTATCATATTAGATAAACTGAAAGTTAAATCTCAAATAAATTGACATGCTCATTTATTTATAAACATTTTAAGATTTCTTCATATTTTTCAACAAATAATGCATGAAATTTAGGGTTTAGAATTAAAAAAGAAACATTCGATAAATTTAAATAAGAAATTTCAATCAATAATAATAATATCTTAAGCATCAATTAAGTAAAAAATAATTGGAACTCATGATTTTATAATCATAAAAAAAAATATTGTGTCGTTGGACTAGGATTATTTGTTTGACATATTTAGGTAGGATTTAGCTTAAAGAGTTATATTGAAGAGTTATGTTGAGTAGTTAAAAATTTAGAGTTGTAACTAAAAATTCATTTTGATGTAGTTTTTGTATAGATGAATTAGAGTCAAAACCTTGTTTAGATGTAAATTTAAAATGAATGGTTATTTTTAGTAGTTTAAAAAAATGATTAAAATTGAATTGATAAAAATGAATTATTTTGATTAATTTAAAAGAAATGATTAAAAATGAGTGGTTAAAAATAATTGAGTAGTTATAAATGAATGATTAAAAATAAAACTATATTTAAAAATAAAAATAAATTAATAAATTAATAAAAACTTATTTAAATATAAATTTTCAAACTGTAATTAATAAATCTTAAAATTACATCTTACTAAAATATTTCAAACAAACACCGGTACCTTCATTCAATATCCTGATCTAAATTCAGGTTCAAAAATTAGAAGAATATTCATGGTGGGGCTCACTCAAACGCTACAAACACATAAAAGTGGATGAAACGTAGGGCGGTGAATTGGGGCCCACAAAATGGACCCCGCACAAAGAATCATCCGTCCTTCAACCAATTATGAAGTGCCACGTGACAGTACTTCTTTAATAGGAAATATGGCCTCACACCATTCATAATAAATCTATAGCAAATATGATTCGGTGCCAGACATCATATTTTTGGGTACTCGGATTAATATTTATTTTATGTTTTTATAAGTTTGAAAATGAAGATTTGATTTTTATGATTCTTTCAAATTTAAAGAAATAATCCTTATTAATTAATTAATTATGTGAAAAAAGATTAATTGCACACAAAATTTTCATTTATTTATAGATAGTTATTATACATAAAATCATAAGTTTTTTTTTTAGTACATCATTAAGTTCTATTATGCCATATATATTAAATAATAATTTTAAAATAATAAAATTAAATATTAATTCTTTTAAAACTGTAATCATTATTTTAAGTTTATTTTTCAAATGACAAGGACAAAATAATTAATATAATTTTATTTTATAACTATTTAAATAGTTAGATAATGTGATTTTTAATATATATTCTAAGTACTAACGCTAAAGTGAATCTATTGCTGTGCATTAATTAAGACTTTCGTTATCAAGATGAACTAATATGATGTATGAATTAATGATTATAAGATTTTTTTTGTAATTTTTTTAAATGATTTTTTCGAAGTAGTGAATAAGGGTGAGGTTAGGTATTTAAATTCCTCACCCTAAATATTATTAAATTCAAAAGGAAAAATAAATTAATTAAGACGGTTGTTATGTTGTTTTTTTATGGACATATTTTAAATTTGACAAGAAAATATACTTATTTTATATATATATACTTTTTAGAACCTAGGAGTAGAGATAAGAACTAAATTTTTTTCAAATAGATATATCATGTCAACATGGAATATATTAAAATTGAATAATCTCTAACTTAGAAAGAAATATTAATCAAAGTAATAGTTGCAACATTCTTTTTAAAGATCAAATTTGTAAATAGAAGACAATTTGCAAGTTTTAAGCCGAATTGTTACTACTAACTGGTTGAAAATATTCTATCCTTAAATTATTGAAATAATATGCAAACGTATTGATTGATCCACACTATTAATTGAATCATCAAATTATTGAGGGCCTTCAATAATGCATAGACATATTTCTGTGTTTGAAGTCTCATCTTGTTCTTAACAAGGCTCCAAAAACAACTCAATCAAATCTCTTTTTCCACAAATAGGGGCTCAATTCAAATTATTTAACATAGAAAAGAAAGTTTGATTTTCTTTTCTTCTTTTTTTCTTAACTAAAGGAAACATACATCCTCAAAGTTGCAGTTGTTTGAGATGGGAGAGTGGTTTATTTCGAGTTCATTTATTTATTTTGTAGAAAGCAAATATTTGTACTATTTTTTAATGATAAAAAAGTAATAAAATTTTTACAAGAACGAGGAGCATTTCTGAGTTCACTATCTCTTTGAATCTTTATTTAATCCATGACTATTTGATATAGGAATCTTATAATTTTTTTTTTTTTTTTGAGTACATATTGGGGGAGGGAACAAATACCAATTTTTGGGCTCGAACTTGTGACGCTGGTATTAAACTGATGTAAACCAAACAATAAAACCATTGTGTCACTAATCCATTTGGTGGGATCTTATAATATTTAATGTTAAAGAAATCTAAAAATAATAATAAAAAAAAATTCAATGTCTAGATAAGTCGCCAACATTTAGATGTCTCATTGAATCTCAGCCCCTAAACTTTTGTAATTGCCATTTATTAATTTCTTTAGATAGAAGATCGTTCTTGTATGTTTCTTTATTTGATCAGATTATTAATTTTACGCCCTTGTATTGTTGCTCTATCATTCTTTTATCAAAGAAAGCTTGGTGTTATATAGATAGTTCTAGAATCACATTCTAGATAAATCAAAGAAAAAGTGATAGCTAATGCAATGTGACATGAAATGAATATGTGCAAATTGTGATCCAAATATGTTCGGTATAACAGACAAATGCAAATTAAAGAACAAGAATAAGTAATGTATTATGAATCATGATGGCAACACCAGGTACTTACATAAACTATAATATATCCACATTCACAGATTGGAACAATGTAATCAAAACAAAAGCAGGTGGTAAGTTGCTTTCATGATGCCTTGTCCAAGTTGGATTGACAAATGTTCTACTGGATTTACAATAAGAATTGACATTTTTTATATTAGACAACTTACACACATCTCGATTATCCTCACAAGACAAAATATCTGACCCTATAATATTTGAATGCCAAAAAACTCAGAATATTAATATCTAGATAGGTAGCCACCATGGATTGAATCCATAATCTTTTGATTATCCAAGAGTCGCATGACCACTAGACTTACCATGATGGTTAAAACCCGATTCCTTTTAAAATATCAAATTTTGGGATCAATCATTCATGTTGCCTTTAATGACTTTTGAGAAGAAAAAGAAAATAAATTGGAAGCAGGTGATCTTGGGGGACACTAAAACATTGTTATGATGACCCCCCTCTCCATTTGAATTCTGACAGATGAAAGGAATAAATGAAGAAACATGGTTGGTCCACTGGAAAGAGCCTGCTTTCTTCAGGGAGAGCCATGGAAGAATACTTGAATCAAAGATTGATCAGCATTTTTTGCTCAAAGGTTTCTCTATACACGAGGAGTTTGAAAGAACGAATCTTCTTTTTTCTCTTTTTCTTTAGTAATGAATAAAGCTTCCAAGCATGTCTTATGGAAGTCAAAAACTGAATTAGGTATAATTATAAGATCATAAAATCCATAGTCCTACCTAAGGTATTTTTTTGTTTTCACTCTAATGGGGCAAAACAATTGTCAGACTGGGCTTTCGCTTTTTTTTTTATTATTATTATTTGTGAGTGTTTGAGCCAGCTTACACGTACCTCGACTATTTTCATGGGACAACCCATCTGACTTTATAATATTTGAAAGTCAAAGAAACCAGTAAAAACTTAATTCTCAAAAAGGTGGCTACTATGGATTAAATGTAACCTTTTAGTTCTTCAATGTCTTCTTGACCACTAGACACCCATGAGGGTTGGTTTTCACCCACAATATATGGCCTATGTCTGAGAGATAGAAAGAGACTTGTATGCCCTCCCAGAGATTTTTCACATCATTATTGCATTCCATTGATAATGGTATCCTCTTATAAGAATTGATTGTACATTACTAGGAAAGATCCCATAATCGACTAAAAATATTTTAGTGTCACAATATCCTTGGTCGATAAAAAGGGATTTCTATGTTTCACAATAACCCCAAAAAATGTACCTAAGCCGTGATAACCATAGAAAACATACTAGAGAATGAAGAAGTATATTGAAAGAGAACTCGAAGAAAGAGGACCTGTGAGCCAGAAATCGATCAGCTGATGAACTTTCTCAACACAGCTTCAGCACGATGCTCAAACTTGGGCAAAACCCATTCATGCTGCACTATGTCCAAATTGTCTTTCTCGGCACTCAAACCCTGGCAAGAAAAATGAAACACCAATAAGATCAGCAGCAGAGATTTTGAATGATGATCAATTCAAGTGTTCATAAATGTGTTATCAACTTTATTTCTTTAGCACAACAATAATATTAGCAAATATATTTGTTACAGATCAATGGAATACAATAAACATCTATTTGTGTTGGTCAAGATTTACTTTGAAAAACAGTCTAAATGACCACTAGTGGGTTACCGTGCAAATGATTGGCCAAATAAAGAAGTTGGCAAAGGGAATCAAAAAAGTCAAAAATTTAAGGACTAATTTTCATCCAAACAAAATTTAAAGAATAAAGTGTTTCCCGAAACCCACGGAATTAGCAGGTGCAGATAAAACATCTAAAGTGATTTTTTTTTTTTTTTTTTTGAGAATATCTAAAGTGAACAGATTAAAGTTAAAAATAAATTAGAACATTGTTGAGAAGTCGCAAATCCCAATGATACAATCATATTAGTTGAATTAGCAAAGCAGTGGTTGTGACAACAATTATAACGAGGTTTCAGCTGGAACTTCGCTTACACCAAGGATAAGGTGGCAAGGATGGAGGGTTTAGTTGTTTGAGGGTGAGAAACTAGCTCATAACAGGTAACATGGCGAAATATGAGCCTTAAATCTAAAATAAGAAAAATAACAGGATCTACAATATGCATTTTGAAAACCCCCCCATAAATAAGAAGTTTGCAAATCAACCATCACACCAAACAAGAAATAGGCATTTTGTAAAGTTTCAAGTCAGATGTTTTTCCTCGATAACAATTCCAAGTCAATGAGCAGTAGAAAAGTTAGAATAACTAAAAGCTTGGCCTATAATCAAACAGAAGTAGGGTCAATCACAAACAAGGGATCCAATGTAACATAACATTGGCCATGTCACTAATGAAAGTATTCAAATTCTTAACTTGAAGGAAATCAGGCTTTGTCAGATCTAATTATTTTGCCTAAAAGATTAAATCCACATCAAACTAGGAAACAATTGGTGGTCGTATGTTCTAGTATATCCAGGTGCAGTCTAGTTATTGGCCCATGAAAGCTTTCTAACTTTCAACTTACAGAAAAACAGGCTTCTTCCAAACATACTGTGCCTAAAAAATTAAACCCACATCAAACCAGAAAATAACTGATTGAACATCATATAGATGTAGATAGCTGATTGCCACACAACAAAGCAGCACCACGGTGAACAGGGAGAGATGCATTTAATTGCTAATAGAATCGGCTCTTGCCAAGTAAGAGATTCCAGCCCCGAGGAATTTAAGATTTCATCATGATATTTTGAAGGTATGCATCCTATTGACACATAACTTTTTTTTGGTCTTGAAAAGGAAACAATTTCATTGTTCAGTGAAAACTATATACCGAAGTATTGTAAAACCGTAGTAACAATTTGAAGATACCTATTCCGCAGGCTGTATAACTAATATGATGCGAGGACAAGAGAGCTTCTGAGGTTTTTGTCTACAACTAAAGGTACAACAGATTGTTAACAGTGAATAACTGTAAAAGGTCCAATTCGGATATGCAAACTGAGGTGCTTGCACATCTGGCATCCCAAGATGAGTGAGACCTGGCAACAGCACCGGAAAACTCATGTATGACAATAATCTCCTAATGGAGCAAGTGTAGGATTGACCAAATTCAGAAGTGGCTATTCAACCTTAGTTATCAGTTGGTCACAGCTTTATGGAATGTTAAACATTGTCATCGTGGTAGAGCTTGTAATAGCGCCAAAGAATGCTTGAATATTTTTATTGGTTACCTTCCTCTTCTGTGGAGGGGACTTGGTTTGGGAGGGGGACCCCTATTGTTTTTTGGATAAGAAACAATTTCATTATAAATATGAAATTACAAAGTCAAAACAGTCTATAGGAACCCCATAGAATTACAAAAGAGCTCTCCAATTGTTAATTAGGGAGTCAAAGCTATAAATGTCAAAAGCAGGGTAAATTTTGATCCATGAAACCACCGTGTTAGTAACATTGTCCATAAACCTGTCGAAAGCATTAGCTTTATCCTGGAAGATACGTTGTTCCTCTCTTTCCAAATATGCCAACAAAAAGCTTCATAAAGTTTTCCCATAAGATCAACTTTGTCTTTTTGAAAGGATGAGCCGTAAGAACATTCATCAGCAAAGTAGAGGGCTTGTATGGCAAGGGGAAAATCCAATGAAATGTTGTTCGGATTAAGTTCCAAAAGGAAGTTGCAAATGAGCAATTGATCAGCAGGTGCTCTTGAGTCTCCGCTTGTTTTTGGCAAAGGGAACACCATTGAGGGGAGATGTGAAGAAGAGGCAGTCTTCTTTGCAGCTTATCGTGTGTGTTAATAGCTCCATGATAAAGTTCCCACACGTAGAATTTTACCTTTTTCGGATACTTGTTCTTCTAAATTGCTTCAAAAATCTTTGGAGGCTCATTAATTGGGGGACATGTACTGTCTTTAATCAAGGAGTTGATAGAAAATCCATCTGTCGGGTCTGGCTTCCTCTCCAGTGACAAGTTGTATAAAGCTCAATATGTCAATTAAGGCTGAAAATTCAATTATCTCTTCCTCCTTCAGATTTCTTCTCAATGCCAAATTCCATGAGTTATGTTCAGTAGACCATGCCTCCTTAACATTCATCTCTTTCTTAGCAGAAAGGTTATATAGCAATGGGTATTGTTGACAGAAGGGACCATCGTTCACCCATGTATCTTTCCAAAAGGATGTAGAAGCTCCATCCTTAACAATATATGTTGTTCTATCATGAATCAATGGAGCCAAATTAAATATGTTTTTCCAAGGGCCTTTGGTTGTTTTCATAGATAATTGACCCAGCTTGTTGGTTGATAGAGCTCCTCCATATTTAGCGATAATGATTCTTCTCCAAAGGGCAAGTTTTCATTACCATATCTCCAAATCCATTTGGAAAGAAGAGCATTGTTACGCTCTTTTATGCTATATATGCCGAGACCACCATCTTCCAAAGGGAGGATGATATCATTCCATTTTACTAAGTGAAGCCCTTTGGTATCAAAATTTACTTTCCATAGAAAGTGTCTGATAAGCTTCTCAAATTTGTAGGCCACCTTAGAGGGCATTTTGTAGATAGACATGTAATGAGTTGGAAGGTTTGCAAGTGTAGCTTGTATCAGAGTGAGCCTACCACCCTTAGAAATATGACTATGTTTCCATGATGACATCTTCTTTTCAACTTTCTCCATCAATTCGTCCCAGAAGTGGGAAAATCTTGGCCTTCCTGAAAGTGGAAGACCCAGATAAGATGTTGGCCATGAGCCAATCTTGCATCCAATCTTGGTAGACAGGTTCATGGTAATAGAATCATCCAAGTTGATACCCAATAATTCAGTTTTATTAATATTGATTCTTAATTCGGAGAGGCTTTCGAAAGATGATACAGTGTCTAGCAAAGCTTCAATGGCATCATCGTTATGTTTGGAGAAAAGAAGGGCATCATCAGCAAATTGGAGATGTGAAATCTTGATATTTCTGATATTGAACCCTTGGATTCTATTTTCGTTCTCAGCTTGTGTCAACATTCTACTCAAACAATCAGCAATAAGAATAAACAGGAATGGGAGAGGGGGTCACCCTGTCTGAGGCCTTTGGTGGCTCTGATTTTTCTCCTAGGCTTTCCATTAATAATGATGGAAAAGTTGGGAGAAGATATGCAGCCACGGATCCATCTCCTCCATACAGGACCAAAGCCTTTAGCACAAAGAATCTCGTCGAGGAAATCCCAATCAACCGTGTCGAATGCTTTTTCAATATCCAGTTTGATAATAATGCCTTTCTTGTGCTTCCTTTTCCATTCATCAATGATTTCATTAGCGATGAGGATGGCATCAAGAATTTGTCTTTTTTCAACAAAAGCCGATTGATAATCAGTTATGGTATCACGCAGAACCTTCTTCAGTCTTTGTGATAGGACCCTTGCAAAAATTTTGTACATACATAAGATGAGACTGATTGGTCTATAGTCACCAACTCTTTTAGCATCGATCTTCTTTGGGATCAAGCAGATGTATGTCTCGTTTAGACTGGCGTTTACAATACCATTCTTGAAAAATTTGTGGAACACTCTCATGATATCATATTTGAGAATGTTCCATGACTTTTTGTAGAATCTCCCCCTATTGTTGGCTCTGCTGTTGCGGAGGCTCGTAATGTAAGTGGTTGGTAGTTTTTTTTTTTTTTTGAAACAAGGGTAACCACGCCCGTTCCTAGGTCAGACACCGAGAGACATCAAAGGAATAGAGAAACGGGAGGTGTCTACAAATTAATATTACAGGTGCGTCTCGAACCTGAGACCCTGAGGGAAGCACACCTTCAAAACCCAAGTCTTCAACCAACTGCGCCACCCCTTGGGGACGTGAGCGGTTGGTAGTTTGATTGTTGAAGTTTCATTTTAAAAAGAAATCTTAGGTATCGGTTGTCACGCTGAACCAGCACGTTCAACCAAAAAAATATCCTCACAAAAGTAATGCAGACAATCAAGGGCATAGGCTACACAACCATATTTAGTGCAAGGTATGAGATATAAGTTATAACTACACAACCATTGCTCATTTCAAATGATAAAGCAGACAATCATGAAAACTGAAATACGGACTCAAAAACATCCGTTCTTTGATAATAATACTTACTTTACGGCCAAAGTTTGAAACTAAACTACTAGATGTGTAACTTCCTTCAAGTTAAGTTTATTTCTCAGGTAAAAGAAAAATAACCAAATTGTAATATAGCTAGCCATGTAATTTTCAGAAAATTTTAAACAAAAAATGATGTGTCAAATCCAATAATAAGAGAACATGACACATTTGTTGAGAAATGAAGATTGATTTTCATTCTATGATGCGAGATAGGGTACATGAATGTGTGCACAAGTACACTTTTTTCTGCACAAGTAAGTTTTAAGAGAGAAAATGACAAAGATAAAAATAATGAATATAACCTTTCAACATCCACATATGCAGCCTGCCAATTTAAGAAACAAGTTTGAAATACCGTCAGTAAATGTTTACCTTTGATGGGTCCATGCCAAAACCAGACATTTGCATCATTCTCTGTGTGTCGTCCATTGCTGCACCAGGAATTGTGCTTTAATTAGTCGCAAGATAAACGCTGGAACTAACAAAACTGCTACCCCTCTAGGGAGGGATGACCAATAGACATATAATTATAAAATAGACAAAAAATTTATACAGAAAAACCTACCATTTTCTTCTCCCAGAATGAGACTGAATAAACCTCTTAAACCAAACAAATTTAGAAAGTACCTAACATAAGTCAGGTGGAAGTGTCAGTTATAATCATCCAACTAGATGCTTAAGGCAAAACACATGAACCAGAACTAATTAAATAATAATCTTGGAAGGTACCATGAACGGCTACTGACATAGCTGACATCCACAGTACTCAAATCAATCCCATTCTGTAACATTGACCGAAACCTCTGAGTCAGAGGAAATGGTATTTTTGCTATGATAAGAAGAGGAGGATGTTAGATGTGAACAATAACTTTTAATGTGCAAGTTAATGAAACTGAAAATAACTTTTTTTACAAGTTAAAACCAACCGGATTATCAGAAAGGAGGGGGGAAATGGCAGAGAAACAGAAAATACAATCAACCAAGGGCATAGATAATGGTATAAACTACAAAGTTGCCATGTATTTTTATTTATTTTTTATATCCATGAGTGTTCATGCCAACTTGCACGCTCCTTGACTATTCTCACGGAATAATCTCTAACTCTACTACATTTGATTGTCGAAGGAAACAAGTAGGAAAAAAAAAATTCTAAGTATATGGCTGTCATGGATTGAACTACTCTTAGTTCCTCAAGTTCCTCTTGACCACTAGTCCAACTCATGATGGTTAGTTGGCTACAAAGTTCCATGTATTCAAAATCATAATTAGTGTAGGCACATACCATAAAACACCTAAATAGTATAGAACTTATATAATCTAGGTATCTTGGAGATTCACTCAACCAAAAAAGTTACCCTCGAGCATTCAGAGAGTCAGAAGTATTACTACTATGAAGAACAGACCTGCTACAAATCCGGAGAAGAAAAAGTTGACCCAAGCAAATGTAAGAGTCTAGCAAAGAAGAAGAAGATAAATAAAAAGAAATTATTGAACATCAGATGAAGCAACCAAAATATAGTGATCAAACATGCAACTATAGTCACCTGAGGTATAATCATAGAGAGATTCTTCTTCATCATATCCATTGCCATATTTGGATCTGAAAGCATCTGTGCTTGAGCATTTTGGGCCTGGCCTTTGGGAACATAGAGCAGTCCATTCTCCTGCCAATTGCATATGTAGAATATCTAGGTTATCAATCACATTGTCCTATTGTCCTTCTTTACTACTTTAAACTCCATAGTTACATTGAAACCATTCTACAAGATAAACAATTTACTACAACCACTCTCAAGCATAAATTCCCAAAACTTGGTCGAACAATATAAGGCATCCGCATGGTACCAAAATCAAGGAAGCAATAAATCATACAAGTTACAGCAGATGAAACCTTATGGGCATTCCATTAGTGGGTGTTTGAAGGAATGAGGAAAATTGTTATGGGAAAAATGATCATCTTATCCACGTATGGGTAGAATCATTTTCCCCATAATCTCATTTACACATAACCATTTTCTATTCCCCTCATACTCACCATTTTATTATCTCTGCAATTATTTTCTTCACACCAAACATAAATAGTCGTTGTCCATAATCATTCTCTTCCCTTCAAACACACATAATCATTCTCTCCTATATTCTACTCCTATTCATAATCTTTCTCATTCTCATTGCCTCAAACACCCCTTGAAGTACCGCACATGTCTAAAACGATTCATCTAAAAAGGTATACGTAAATTTAGCATGCCAAAACAGACATAGAATCACATACTAAATTCAAAAGAGAGTGAAATCACCTCGTTGCCGTAATAAACTCTGCGTGAACGAAACGACTTGTGGGGGATGAAATTAGCAGCAGAGCGTAAATTCCGAGCCCTAAGTACGATTTGCCTAAAACCCCAGAATGAAAAGATGCGTTACGAACTAGCAAGAGGAATCGAGTACGAATTCGGAAGATTATGAATCTAAATTTACCCTTCTCGAACGACTTTGGCATCGGGGACTGGAGACGAGCGCATAAGCTTGGAGACGAAGTAGCGAAGAACGCCGATGAGAACCATGACCAGTGAGAGCGGAATCAGCACCCAATCTCTGATGGCTGTGTCGAGCACTAGATCTTCCGCCATGACTGGATCCGATGGGCGAGCTCTTCAGAGTCGAACTACGAGGCCAAAGAGGGGCTTTGCTATTCGAATGCTCGATGTGCTTGATCCATCGGTGAAAGAGTTGAAACTGTAGCCGCATGAAAAGGGTATTACTGTCATTTCGCTTTCAAGTTTTTTTTTTCCTTTTTTAAACTAACGTGATTCTTTCGGATTTTCAATTGGAATATTAAAGATGATCGTGGAGTATAAATAAATTTACGCAAAACTTAATAATTAATGGCGCCACTTATTATTCGATTTCATTTATTTTGAACTCCGTTAATAATTTAGCCAAATATATAAATATGAGGGCTAATTTTCCAGTGAGAGTTGCAAGATTAGTGAGAGTTAAGCATGTGGAAGAAACTCCATTGGAGGGATGAGAAAGTTTTATTAGAAGAAAAAGAAAAATAGTGGAGGCACATAGTGGCACGTCCTACAACCCTAACAACATATATATATATATATATATAAGGAATAAATAACATAATAAACCTAATCAGCTTAATGGGTCCTACATATGACAAGAACACAAAGTAGTAATATTAATCTACTACAAATGCAATGCTACTGGGTAATTATTCTAATGCAAGTCGTATCTTTCGTAACATTAGTTGAAGTAGATGCAAGTTGACTTGTACAATTACACATGTTAACAAAAATTAGTCATGCAATGCTCAATATGAATTAATGAGTTAACCCTACATTTTTTTTTCATAAAAACATTTAGATATCTCTATATTGATATAATATTGTGATTCAGTTTGAGTATATATAAACTTCGATAGCTTAAATCTCATTTGATAACCTTTTTTTTTAATTTAATTTAAGCCTACAACAACTATTTTAACATATGTTTTTTCTTATTTGTATAACTTTATCTTACCTATATTTTTAAAAAGCAAACCAAAATTTGAAAAAAAAAAGTAGCTTTCAATTGTTTTTGTGTTTTAAATTTTGATTAACATTCATTTAATTTCTAAGTAAAAGATAAATATATAGTAAAAAAGATGAAACACATTATAAAAAATTTGAATAAAAATAAATTAAATGTAAATAGTAGTATCATATTTATATACAAGGTATAACTTTAAAAAAAAAATTATAATAATATGCAAATATATTAATACAAATATATAGTTTTTTTTAAATATTATTGGGTATTTATTGTTGTTTACTGAGAAATTTCGGTCAATTAAAAGCTGCCACGTCGTTATCTCAAATTTAATGGCGAAATTAAATTAAATTTTGGGACAATATTTCTCAAAATTAATTTAAATAAATAAATTGGTTTATCTTGAATTTGGCCAAAATAAAACCAAACCAAGTAAACCGAACCATGAATTTCAAGCCCAAAAGGCCAAGCCGATGGGCTAGGGCCAAGCCCACGATGCATGAGAACTCTATAAATAGAGAAGTTCTCTTCATTTCAAGGGGTGGAAAATTTTTGGAACTAGAGAGGGAATTCACATTTGTTGAGGTCTCTCCACGGTTCTGAAGATCAAACGTCGTCTCGAAGGCTAAAATTACTTCGAAAGACAAATAGTTCCATAAACGAGCAGTTGTATATGAAGAACACATATTTTGTTCTTCAAATTGCTCTTCATACCAAGAACATCCATTCAGAGAGAACGAATCAGAGGATCAAGCATAGAGATCGAACCACTTTCGCACAAACTCATCTCAAGTTCAAGTTCAACTCCACGAAACCAAATTTCTCCGGAAATCTCGTGTGAACAAATTGGCACGCCCAGTGGGACCATCTCTACCTCTCATCTCAATCTCTCACACAAATCAAGCCACCATGTCTGGAAAAGCTACATCAAAGACCGCTGCTCCAGAAGGCATGATCAAAGGAAGAAACACTACCTCGAAGGTGCTTGTTCCAAGGAACTACACTGACCTATCACGCGTAGTCGTTCCAAGTCGGTCGAGAGCAATGAACCTCAAGTAACACCAGGTGCGATCGCAAAACGAATCGCAGGACTACTAGAGGGGACCTCTGATGAAATCGTCGTCAAAGATAACTCATTATTTGACCAAGTCAGTCCTAGCGTTGATCAACCAAAAGAGACATCCAATCCTGATGTGATGTCTGTTATGATGGCTGGTGATGGAGGCGATGATCGAATGGCGGAGTTTGAAAGAAAGCTCGAGCAGATGATGAAAACAATTGAGGAAAGAGACTTAGAGATCGCTTACCTCAAAAATCAATTGCAGAGCCGAGAGACGGCTGAATCAAGCCAGAGTCCACATGAGAGAGTCAATGATAAAGGAAAGAACCCTCTCCGTGAGGCACAACCACAACTGCACTCAGCCTCAGTCGCTTCCTTATCTGTCCAACAGCTACACGACCTGATCACGAACACTATTAGAGCTCAAGGTGGTGGGCTAGTTCAGAATTCTCTTTTGTATTCCAAGCCATACACAAAGAGAATAGATAACTTAAGAATGCCTGCAGGATACCAACCGCCTAAGTTCCAGCAGTTTGATGGAAAAGGCAACCCCAAACAGCATGTCGCTCATTTCGTAGAGACTTGTGAAACCCCCTGAACTCGAGGACCTTCTCGTCGTGCGGTTTGTCCGAACGTTAAAGGGGAATGTGTTCGACTGGTATACTGATCTTGAAGCTGAAACGATAGATAGCTGGGAAGAGTTGGAGAGAGAGTTCCTTAATCGGTTCTATAGCACGAGATGGACTGTCAGCATGATAAAATTAACAAATGCGAAACAGCGGAAGGGCGAGCCTGTCGTCGACTATATTAACCGTTGGCGGGCTCTAAGTCTGGACTGCAAAGACCGCCTCACTGAAACGTCCGCGATCGACATCTGTATCCAAGGCATGCATTGGGGACTTCTATACATCCTGAAAGGAATCAAGCCTCGCACCTTTGAGGAGCTGGCCACTCGAGCTCATGATATGGAGCTGAGCATTGACGCAAAGGGAAACAAAGATTCTCTGGTCTTAGAAACCCGTAAAGAAAAGAAGGATTTCAAGCCCACGGAAAAAGTTACAAAAAATGTGGCAAAGGAGTCAATGACCATCGGTGCAACTCCATTAAAGTTCTCCTCAAAAGCAAAGGAAACAAAAGCTGAGAAACGACCAGTTGTAGAGCAACGACGTCGCCTAACGCTTCAGGAAAGACAAGAAAAAGTCTATCCATTTCCGGACTCGATGTTGCTTGACATGTTAGAGCAACACCGGAAGCTAAACTCATCCAAACGCCCGAGTGCAAGCGTCCGAGGAGTTAGGCAAGGTAAACGATCCTAACTCATCAGAAATACCATCGCGTTGTCGGCCATCCCATCGAGAAATGCTTCGTTACGAAAGAGTTGATCCCGAGATTGGCTAGAGAAAGAAAATTGAGTGGACTTAGAGGAAGTAGCTCAAGCAAACCATGCTGATGTGGTTCTTCAGCCTAAAATACAACCACTCAAGGGTGCAACACTGTGTTGGTCTCAAAACTTGATTCAATTCGGCTCCCTTGAGCCAGTTTTTGTTCAATGTCAAAGGAGATCCTCGAACCACAACCTTGAAAGGAAAATCAACAAGCTTCCATCCAAGAAAGAGGTATTTTAGAGCCAACCGTAGATGAGAATGAAGGTTGGACCGTTGTAACCCGTCGCAGGAAACAAAAACAAACGTATGCTCAGAAAGAATCACGCTTATTTCAAGAGTCAAAGAGGAAGAGATTGCCTAAGAAACGAGGCAAAAGATGTGTAAGGAAATCTAAGCCCATCATAGAGGAGAACGAAGAGTTTCTACGAACACGTCATGCTATAACGTTGGCTGATTTCATCCCGAAGGAATTTTTGCGTGAAAGAAAAGATGAAGTGATAGAAATTGCTACATGTCATGCAATTTGCACAAGTGATGACTCGTGAGCTCTTCAAAAGTCATCATTGAGCCTAAAGCTACGCTCTCTTTCAACATTGAAGATTTGATATCACTTCCTCAAATAGATAAAAACTCTCTGATTGAGGCATTATTAGACTCAAGTAGCGAGAATGTCAAAATACCTGTGACACACACTCACAGTTCGGCATGCATGTCCATAAGTTTCACAGACGAGGATCTATTGTTGGGATCAAAGCCTCATAATCGTCCTTTGTATGTCTCGGGCTATATACGAGAGCAAAGAGTCGGGGCGAATTCTCATCGATAATGGTTCTACCACAACATAATGCCAAAGGTAACCTTGAAGCGACTAGGCATCTCCATGGAAGAGCTCTCCGACAACAAGTTATTAATCCAAGGCTTCAACCAAGGCGGGCAACGGCGATTGGCATGATACGGCTTGAGGTCATCATTAGCGGCCGAGTGCAGATGCTTTGTTCCATGTTATAGATTGTAAGACAACATATCGACTACTATTGGGACGACCCTGGATTCATGAAAATCGAGTTGTTACCTCCTCGTTGCATCAATGCTTTAAGTTTTACCAAGACGGGGTTAAGAAAGTAGAAGCTGACACAAATCCGTTCTTGGAGGCCGAGTCTCATTTCGCCGATGCAAAATTCTATGCAAAAACGAGATCATGGAGAAAATATTGCCACACGAGGTCCCCGAGATAAAAGAAAATGAAAAAGCTAAGCTAAAACCAGAGGCCGACATAAAAAGAAATGGGTAGTGAGAGAAGAAAAGTCATGCCTGTAAAGATAGAGGCTTCAACGAGTCTAGTAGCTCCTAAGGCTCCAAAAGATGAGAAACTTCCAAACTCACCCATCTTGCGCTATGTCCCTATATCCCGACGGAAAAAGGGTGAAACACCTTTCGCCGAATGTTCTAAAGATTTGAAACTAGGTGATATCGAAGTATTAAAGCAAAGTTTCACCACTCCTTTGACAAAGATGCAAAAGCAATGGAGTCAAAGGTACGAAGAAGATGAGAAGAATGTGGCTTTGCCTCGAGAAACGAACAAAGGATGGATTTGACCCTAATGCGCATGACATCATCACTGGCAAAGCGGGGTATGATTTCACGACACATACTGAGTTCAAACGCTTAAGTATATTTGATGACCAAGCCGATCTTTCTTCGACGCAAAAAGAAATCATGAAGAAAGGTTACGCTCTATCAACGTCAAGAAAAGGACTCGGATATAAGTCACCAGAACCAATTCGCATAACAAGAAGAGATAAAGAAAAGATGGAGGATGCCAACCACATAACGATTCAAGAGATTGAAGAGTCGAAGAAAGAGAAGAATGTCGGTCGCAAAGTACCCACCCTTAAACGCATTGGATCATCAACTTCTCGAGTTGCCGCATTTCAAAGGTTGGGTGCGGTAATAGAAAAAATAAAGAAACATCTCATTATCACCAATAAGATGAAACCCTCAATCTTTAACAGATTAAGTAGGCCCGTAGAGCAAAAACAAACTCTATCTTGGGGTGGAGTACGACCATCCGCCTTTCAAAGGTTAAGTGAGCCAAAAAGGAAAATAGAAAATACAGGTCCAACTAATGATAAGGCCCGACCGTCGGCTTTTCAAAGATTAAGCATAAGCACAAAAAATATTGAAAGGAATACCACATCTGTTTTTGACCGAATCTCTCATGAAAGCCTTAGAGAAATTGTCAAAAATGAGTCATCGAGTAAGATAAGAAGCGATGAAGACATATGCAGTGTTGTTCCATCCCGTATGAAGAGAAAAATGTTTGTCACAGTTGAAACAGAAGGTTCGCTGAGAGTAAAGCGACATGATGTTATCTTCACCAACCCAAGGGAAGAGAATATAGAGCAAGAGGAAAATGAGTTTTCGTGTCATCACATCACTACTGTAGAAGAGATAGAGGTTGAGATGGGTGAAGATGATGTTGATGAAGCTCCACTTCCATTAGAAGATTGCATTGAGTCGACAATAGACGATCTTAAAGAAATAAATCTTGGTACAAATGAGGAGCCACACCTAACTTTCATAAGCACGTTACTTACGCCCGAGGAAGAGACCGAGTATCTACGTCTACTTACTACATACAAGGACATCTTTGCATGGTCATACAAGGAAATGTCGGGACTTGATCCAAAAGTTGCAGTCCATCATCTAGCTGTTAAATCTGGATCTCGACCGATCAAGCAAACTCAACGGCGATTTAGACCAGAACTTATCCCCCAAATAGAGGTCGAAGTAAATAAGTTGATTGAAGCTGGGTTTATCCGTGAAGTAAAATACCCAACATGGATCGCCAACATTGTTCCAGTGAGAAAGAAGAATGGACAACTTCGTATCTGTGTTGATTTTCGCGATCCGAACAATGCATGCTCGAAGGATGATTTTCCATTGCCTATTACTGAAATCATGGTTGATGCCACTACTGGACATGAAGCTTTATCTTTCATGGATGGATCATCAAAGCTACAATCGATAAGGATGGCTCTTGCGCAGATGAAGAAATGATCGCCTTCAACTCCAAAGGGAATATATTGTTACAAGGTCATGCCGTTCGGATCAAGAATGCCGGTGCAACCTATCGACGAGCAATGCGAAAGATTTTTGATGATATGCCGCATAAAAATGTTGAATGCTATGTTGACGACCTCGTCGTTAAATCAGTAAAGCGACGAGATCACTTAGAAGAGCTTAAGGTAGTCTTCGATCGACTAAGAAAGTATCAGCTAAAGATGAATCCTCTCAAATGTGCATTTGGAGTTACTTCGGGAAAATTTCTAGGGTTCATCGTGAGACATGGAGGAATTGAGATAGATCAGTCCAAGATCGATGCGATACAAAAGATGCAGCCGCCAAAGAATTTACACGAGCTTAGAAGTCTTCAAGGGCGCCTAGCTTACATCAGAAGGTTTATTTCAAACCTAGCTAGTAGATGCCATCCTTTCCAAAGATTGATGAAGAAAGGAGAAATCTTTGAGTGGGATGAGGCATGTCAAAATGCCTTCGAAAGCATAAAGAAATATTTGCTTAACCCTCCTGTCTTGGGCGCCCCTATAGCTGGAAAACCATTGCTTTTGTACATCACCGCACAAGAACGATCATTGGGGGCATTATTTGCCCAGGAAGGAGAAGGTGGAAAAGAGCGAACATTATATTACCTAAGCCGAACTCTTACAGGAGCAGAACTAAACTACTCTCCCATTGAGAAGATGTGTTTGGCTCTTTTCTTCTCTATCGATAAAGCGAGGCATTACATGCAAAGCGCTCACCGTGACGTTTAGTTGCAAAAGCAGACCCAATCAAATATATTTTGTCCCGACCGATAATTTCAGGACGTCGGCTAAATGGGCCATTCTTCTTCAACAATACGACATTGTTTACGTCCCGCAAAAAAGCTATGAAAGGACAAGCATTGGCGCACTTCTTAGCGACCACCCCCATTCCTCGATCGAAGTTGTGTGAAGATTTCCACGATGAAGAAGTATTCATTTGTTGAAGTCGTAAACTCATGGACAATGTATTTTGATGGTGCGGCCGAAAAAAATGGTGCAGTGCAGTGTTGTCTTTATTTCACCCGAAAAGCATATGTTGCCTTATAGCTTCACACTCGGAGAACTATGCTCGAATAATGTAGCGAGTATCGTGCCTTGATAATCGGTCTTCAAATGGCCATCGATATCGGCGTAAAGTATATAGAGATATTCGGCGATTCAAATTAGTGGTAAACCAAGTCCTACTCCAATACGATACAAAGCATGAAGACCTGAAACCGTACTTCACATATGCTAGACAATTATTAGAGAAGTTCGATAGCTTCATCATAGAGCATGTCCCAAGGTCGGGAAATAATAGGGCCGATGCATTGGCTAACTTGGGTATGGCGCTGACAATCTTTGATGAGGAAAGTATGAGCATTACACTCTGTCAAAGATGGGTCATACCACCACCCGAAAATGGACATCATGAGACTAATGCAATATCTGTTTATGTGATTGAAGAGGAAGACTGACGCCAACCCATCATTGACTACCTTCAGCATGGGAAGCTCCCTACAGAGCCCCGACGCGCAAGGCGGATGTAACGAAGAAGATCTGCTCGATTTGTCTATTACAAAAAGACTCTTTATCGTCGCTCCTACGAAGGACTCCTTCTTCGATGCTTGGGAAAACATAAGTCAGATATAGCACTAGTGGAAGCGCACTCAAGAATTTGTGGTGCTCATCAGTCCGGTCCAAAGCTTCATTTTCAGATAAAAAGGATGGGTTACTATTGGCCTACTATGGTCCAAGATTCGATGGAGTACGCAAAGAAATGTGAAGCTTGTCAAGTCCATGCGAATTTTATACACCAACCGCCAGAGCCTCTTCATCCAACCGTTGCTTCATGGCCATTTGAGGCTTGGGGACTTGATCTTGTAGGCCCTATAACTCCAAAGTCATCAGCAGGTCACTCTTACATTTTGGCCGCGACCGACTACTTTTCAAGGTGGGCTGAAGCGATTCCTCTGCGGGAAGCAAAGAAAGAAAATATTTCAAATTTCATTCGAACGCATATAATCTACCGTTACGGCATTCCCCATCGCATTGTAACAGATAATGGAAGACAATTCTCCAATAGCTTGATAGATAAGTTATGTGAAAAATTCCATTTCAAACAACACAAGTCATCTATATACAATGCAGCAGCAAATGGGTTGGCCGAGGCGTTTAACAAGACCTTGTGCAACCTATTGAAGAAGATAGTCTCCAAGGCAAAGAGAGATTGGCAGGAAAGAATCGGTGAAGCATTGTGGGCCTATCGAACTACGTGATCGCACACACCTACCGAGTCACACCATATTCTTTGGTCTATGGAGTAGAAGCCATACTTCCATTGGAGAGAGAAATTCCATCACTTCGAATGGCCGTACAAGAAGGGTTGACAGTTGAAGAAAATGCAACGCTCCGCCTCCAAGAGTTAGAAACATTGGATGAAAGAAGACTTGAAGCTCAGCAAGCATTGCAGTGTTATCAAGCACGAATGAGCAAAGCTTTCGACAAAAATATCAAGCCTCGTTCATTTCAAGTTGGGGATCTTGCACTCGCTGTTAGAAGATCTATCGTCACGACACGACATACAGGAAATAAGTTCACACCTAAATGGGACGGACCCTATGTTGTTCAAGAAGTCTACACTAACGGAGCTTACAAGATTGTGGATAAAGACGGACTAAGAATTGGCCCGATCAACGGGAAGTTTCTTAAGAAGTTTTATGCTTAAGAGCGTAACACTCTTGGCGTATGAGTATAAACTGCAAGCTATGTAATTGAACTACGTTATGACTTGATCCCTTCATTATAAAAGGGTACGTAGGCAGCTTAACAAATTTAAGTTCAGTCACAATTAAAAAAAATTTCATCCCAAGTTATGTAATTGAACTACGTTATGACTTGATCCCTTCCTTAAAAAAAAAGGGTACGTAGGCAGCTTAACAAATTTTAAGTTCAGTCACAATTTAAAAAAAAAAAAAAATTTTATCATCCCAGGCTATGTAATTGAACTACGTTATGATTTGATCTCTTCATTATAAAAGGGTACATAGGCAGCTTAAAAGAAATTTTAAGTCCAATCTCCTTAATAAAAAAAAACTTTTCATCCTGATGGAAGCTCAACAAAAAATGATGCCAAGGAAAAAGAGTAAAAAAAATTTGCTAAAGGAGTCAGAGAATTTCAAAAAGAGATAAAGTTGCTACCTCCTTCTTTAGACGATGTTGCTTCGTATCCAAGTGCTGACAGATGGCTTGAATGACTTCGCCTTCAACTTCATATGGGATAAGAGTCTTTTATAGTGTCAATTGCGACAAAGGTCTCTCTTAGCATCATCAAGGTCTCTTATCGCATAGGGTCATTTATAACATCTTTATGAGATGGGAAGTCTTAATGACAACTTGTCAACCTCAAACCTCTTTATATGGGGCAGTGACCACCGCTATGTTGGCGGCAAGAGTCGGCATGAAGGCATAAGTCTGCATGGCGGTATGAGTCGGCATGGCAGTAGTAGTTGACATGAGTCGCATGACCTGCATGAGTCAGCATGGCAACAAGAGTCGACATGAATTGGCATGGCGGTAAAAGTCGGCATGGCAGCATGAGTCGACATGAATCGACATGGCGGCAAGAGTCTACATGGCGGCATGAGTCGGTATGGCGGCAAGAGTTGGCATGGCGGTATGAGTCGGCATGGCAGCAGAAGTCGACATGAGTCGCATGAGCTGCATGAGTCGGCATGGCGGCAAGAGTCGACATGAAGCGGCATGGTAGCATGAGTCGGCATGGCTGCATGAGTCGGCATGGCGGCAAGAGTTGGCATGAATCGGCATGGCGGCAAGAGTTGGCATTGCGGCATGAGTCTGCATGAGTCGGCATGAGTCGGTATGGCGGCATGAGTCGGCATGAGTCGGCATGGTGGCAAGAGTCGACATGAGTCGGCATGGCGGCAAGAGTCGACATGAATCGGCATGGCGGCATGATTCGGCATAAATCGGCATGGCGGCAAGAGTCGACATGAATCGGCATGGCGGCATGATTCGGCATGAATCGGCATGGCGGCAAGAGTCAGCATTGCGGCATGAGTCTGAATGAGTCGACATGAGTCGGTATGTCGGCATGAGTCTGCATGAGTCGGCATGGCGGCAAGAGTCGACATGAGTCGATATGGCGGCATGAGTTAGCATGAATCGGCATGGCGGCATGAGTCAGCATGAATCGGAATGGCGAAAAGAGACTGCATGGTGGCATGAGTCGGCATGAGTCGGTATGGCGGCATGAGTCGGCATGGCGGCAAGAGTCGACATGAGTCGACATGGCGACATGAGTTAGCATGAATCGACATGGCGGCATGAGTCAGCATGAATCGACATGGGGAAAAGAGACGGCATGGTGGCATGAATCGGCATGGTGGCATGAGTCGGCATGGCGGCAAAAGACAACATGAATCGCGCGTGGTGGCATGTCGGCAAGAAACGGCGTGTCGGTAAGATTCGGCATGACAACATGGTGGCAATGCATGGCGGCGTGTCAGCAAGATACGATGTGGCGGCATGTCGGTGAGATCTGAATGAGGCAAAGATGTTGACAAGATATGACATGATGGCATGACTTCGACTTCATGGATGATATGAATGGCATGACTTCGACATCATGGATGGCATGACTTCGACTTCATGGATGGCATTGTCATAGATGAATGGTTGCAAAAAGCATGATCCTACAAAAAAAAATCTAAATTTAGTTAGGTTTTTGAAAAAGAAAAAAAAAAAAAGATAGAAGGGGTGGGACTTTTTTTTTAAATTTTTTTTTTTATCTAGTGAATTTGAAAAGCGAAACTAAGATAATAATAAAAAAAAAGCCCTAATGCTTTTAGGTTTTAGCAACAGCCTCCACCCATTCCATGCACTTGCAGTGTGGGACGAACTAAAAAAAAGTAATGGAGAAGGTGTGAGATTCAGAGAAATATTATGGGCAAGAAAATAAAAATTGAGAAAACTATATGCGAAGGAAAAGAAAGTTACTGCCATTTGAAAAATATATATATATAAAAAATAAATAAAAATAATAAAGTGGTAACCAGTTAAGTTTAAGTTCAAAATTGATAATAATGGAGGAAAGAGATATAAAGATGAATGAAGCAAAAAGCTCGCAATCCTCCGATGTTCAACAAAAAATTGGACACGCCAAGGAGGTATTTGATTGTGATGGATGCAAACACAAACATAGAGGTTGCTGCAATAGGGTTACTGTGACAAATATCAAGAGAAAGAAAAAAGGCTACATCTTTCCCTTTGTAGATGGAAGAAGGATTGAAAGGAAAAAAATATAAGATGCAGCCAAAGAACATATGAAAAAAAAAATGTTGCAGCCATGAATATGTGGAAAAGAAGCTGAACTTTGAAATTGCAGCCATGAAATTGAATTAAACTGGTTAATCAAGTATTTATAGGGAAGTATTGATATCAAGATTCCTTAAATATTGCAGAAGATCTTCTAAGAATGGTAGATTTTGATAAATATGAAGTTGCAGGTTTGTTTGGATTCAAATCTATCGTTTAGGTATCATTAAATATTCCTTTGAATTAGAGATCTAACCAAAGAAATCCACTGTAGTTAAAAAAAGATATGGAAAATGATATAATTCTCTTTGACTTTAATAAGAGTTACGTGCAAAATAATATGTATTTAAGTTAAAATCTTAATTTGATTTTAATTTAAATTGCATTTAACTTTTATTAATTCAAAGATTTTTATTTACCCATACGAAGTCAAGTTTAAAGGTAAATTGGATTGAGGTAAAATGTTGGAATCCCTTTTGATTTGTTTTGTAAGGCAATTATCGGTGGATTATGCTTGGCATTGAAACTCAAAGCTCTGTTGAATTCAAATTCCTAGCAAATTGTTTGTCAATATCACGGGACAATCCTTTCAAATTCAAGCAAAAAAAATTGGGCATATTCTAAATTTTATTCCAAATCGAAATCTTGGCAACAAATCCAAATAAGTTCCAATAATGTGGGCATAGTCCAAGCTCTTTCACCCAATCGAAGATCTTATTCAAGATATATTCCTACATTTGTTCCACATTTTAAATTAAAGGTAGGACAAATGTCAGGTTTATGAAGCAACCCTAAATTATTTTGAGATTTGTTGACAATTTATTTGGGAAGTAAGCTCAAGATTCATCAAGTTAGAGCATAGGTTTAAAATCAAGTTCACAAGCCAATTGAGAAGTGTTGCCGCAAAACCCAAGATGAGGCATACGCTGATAGAATTTAAAGTTCAAATTCAAGCTAAATTCAATTCTGTTTAAGGCATTTCAATACATGTTCTATTATTTGTTTCATTTCTAAGTTAAAGGAAATATGGAACAAATTTGAAAGTGCATTTGAAATTTCGAATTATTTCAAAATTTTGACATCAAACTTGGAGGCCCCACCATATTCAAGAGGCATGAAGAGTCCATTTTCACTCGAGCCAATTTAAAGTTCCATGTTCATTTAATATAAACTTTAGTAATTGTTCAACTTCTAGGATGTTAAGTTGTACAATTGTCAAAAGTGAAAGTTTTATCAATTCATAATCGTGGGGGCAACCAAATTTTTCCAAATCAATAAGTTTTGGGTGTAACTCACGTTTTACCTTCAATTCCAATTTGATAAAATTAATTCTACCCATATTATAGAATTTAAATTTTATCCATAGTACAAGCATAGTCTAAAGTTCACTCACTCAAATATAAATTGGGTTGAGACTTTGACATTACCCATAAAGTCAATTCAAAATTAAGTAGAGCATAAATTCTACTAAAATTTCAAACTTTTCCATGCCGAGTAAAGAAAATCATAATTTTAACCAAATTTCATAATTTGATTGATTGGCATGGAGAAAATGCATAAAAAAAAAAATTTGAACTTCTCAAATTTGAAATTGTGCAATTCAAAATCAAAACACAAGTGAAATTTTGCTTGTTTAGCCAAATACTGGGGGAATTCACTTCTCTCCCACAAGTTAAATAATTTGGATACAACTTTAGATTCTTTAAGTTGGATTCAAGATTTATTTATATCAATTCAAACTCGATAAAATTAATTCTATCCAATTTATAGAATTTTAATTTTTATCTCAAGCATTGGCATCATTCCAGTTTTACCAATTCAAATACAAATTTGGTTAAACTTTAGTGTTGCCATAAAGTCAATTTGAAATTGAGTAGAACATAATTCTACTAAATCTCAAACATTTTATCAAATTCTCCCCTGAGTTTACAAGTCAAAGAAATTATTCACTCTATCAATCCCGTGAAACTAGATTGAAAATTGCTCTTCGAATTTTACTTCCAATTTAAGTAGAATTTGTCCAAAATAATTGGGTGTAACTCAAATCTTACCCCAATTTCATATTTGATAAAATTAATTCTATCAAAATTATAGAATTTAAATTTTATCCAAATATAGGCGTCGTTTAAATTTTGCCCATTCAAATGCAAAATTGGGTCAAGGTTTTCACATTGCCAAAAAGTCAATTTGGAATTGAGTGGAGCATAAATTCTACTAATTTCAAAATTTTCACGCCAAATATAGAAAATCATGATTTTAACCAAATTCCGAAATGTGATTGATTGGCATGGAAAGAAATACGTCGAAACAATCGAAATTATGACCTAAACTCATACACTTCGGTTAAACTGACAATTCATAGAATTGAAGTCTGAAACAAAAATAAACAAGCTCGTGCTTCGACTTGATACTATAGTTTTCGAGATTCATCCACGCATACTTGTGCATAAACCTCGAAAATGGGGCATTTGTTTACTGATAAATTTCGGTCAATTACAAGCTTCCACGTCGTTATCTCAAATTTAATGGCGAAATTAAATTAAATTTTGGGACAATATTTCTCAAAATTAATTTAAATAAATAAATTGGTTTATCTTGAATTTGGCCAAAATAAAACCAAACCAAGTAAACCGAACCATGAATTTCAAGCCCAAAAGGCCAAGCCCACGATGCATGAGAACTCTATAAATAGAGAAGTTCTCTTCATTTCAAGGGGTGGAAAATTTTTGGAACTAGAGAGGGAATTCACATTTGTTGAGGTCTCTTCACGGTTCTGAAGATCAAACGCCGTCTCGAAGGCTAAAATTACTTCGAAAGACAAATAGTTCCATAAACGAGCAGTTGTATACGAAGAACACATATTTTGTTCTTCAAATTGCTCTTCATACCAAGAACATCCATTCAGAGAGAACGAATCAGAGGATCAAGCATAGAGATCGAACCACTTTCGCACAAACTCATCTCAAGTTCAAGTTCAACTCCACGAAACCAAATTTCTCCGGAAATCTCGTGTGAACAATTGTTTTATTAAAATAAATACTGATAGTTCAGTTGGTTAGAGCATCATGAACTAAGATGAATGTGCTAACAAGTTCGAGGGACAGAGAGAAACAACATCTCACACTCATCATTGTTGAACTAAACAAATAGAGTTTGCACACAATTCATTTAAAAAGTTTGTCTAATCAAATTAATAAAATGACCTATTAGATTAGGTACCTAGAGTGTTGTGTTAAAAACACAAAGGTTGCATGAGATCTCGGCCAATAATTTTTAATTAGTGTACCGTTTAGATCTTTATTACCTACTTATATTTTTTTAAAATAAAAACTATTTCGAGTTATGTTCAGAGTTATAAAAAATTTAAAAGGCTATGTACTCCATTAATAATAGTTAAAAATCTTTTAAAAAATCCATGCAATGTGCCCAAATTTTTTTAATATAATTAGGATGTATTTAGAAAAAAGGAAATGATAATAATTAAAGAGGAGAATAAGAAGAATAATGATTATTTGTGTTTGAGATAAATATAATAATTGTAAAAAAAAAATTAATAAAGATGATGTGAGTGAAACATATTGATGTGATATATGAAAAATTGTTGGAAGAGAATAAAAAATAGTTAAAAAGAGAATGAAAAAAGTGATTTTTAGAAAATGTGATTAAGGGGAGAATGATTCTCGATGACCCAAACACGGACAATTATTCTCATTTTCATTCTCCATTATTCTTGTTAGCCCAAACACCCGTTTAACATTGTTGGCATAAAAGAATTAATAAATAAATAAATAAATAAATAAAACAAAATATAGAATTAAGGAATTATTATTTAAAGGAAGAAACGGTGAAAAGGGTAGGAGAGGTGGACCTAATCCGGAGGGGTAGGGTGTTTGATATGTCCTGTATGTTTGTTTCCCAATCCATATTCCCTTTTCCAATTCCAAACCATATTTTTCTCTCTTTCAACATTAAATCTCGGATCACCACCAGACTCCTTCCTTCCCCCATTTCAACTTTTCCCCTTTTCCCTTTCTGGGTTTTCTTTCCCTTTGATCCATTTCCCATCACTTTCCCTCAGATTATTATCATTATTATTGAGTTTTTGGGCTTTTCTGTTTGTTCTTTACCTGTTTGGCTCAACTGGGTTTTCATAATCCACCATTTCCTGTGGTGGTACCCTTTCTCGCATTTGTTGATGGGTTGTTGATGTCTCTGGTTGCTGAAATCGCTTCCACTTCCAAACGGACAATGGGGTTCGACGACAAAGACAAAGATGGGAAACAAGCCGATTCTCCCAAAGTTTCAGACACCAAAAGGGCTGAAAATGAAGGAGATGTTGATGCGCCCTCTTCTGGGATGAACAGGAAAATGAGTGAGAACTCAATCTGTGAGGAAGATGATGAAGAGGGAAGGAAAATCGAGTTGGGTCCTCAATACACTTTGAAAGAACTCAACGAGAAGGACAAGGTCTAACTTCTTTCCCCTTTTTTGTATGTCAAGAAAATGAATTAGTATGTAGGTCACAATCTAGGATAAAGGGTTGGTGGCCTTCATGGTAATCTAATTCAAAACCACGGTCATTTAGTTGAGGGTTGTAGTGTCCTCCTCTGTGTAGTGTTTGTGTGTTCCCTCTCTCCCAATTTCTACTAAAAAGGAAAAAATTCATAACCTATTAGCAGAGGTGTTTGGGGGCACCTGTTGTGTTATGGGAATTATATTAAATGTGAGTTATTATAAATTGTGTTTGTGATGTAGGTTTTTGGATGGAGTTTATTGTAAATGTGTTTGAGGAAGTTATGCTAACAGGTATGAAGAAATGGTTAGTCTCAAATGGGGAAGGAATGATTTGAAATGGTGATGGATTAGTCATGTGAAACAGCAGTTTGAGTTTGGACTAACTCGCCATTTCATAAACGGCCCGGCCCCTTAAAGACGGGCTTAGATCTTTTCGACGCTCTTTGACCACTAGGCAAATATGATGAGTTTCTTTCACTCCCATGGCCTTTACCCTTTTAATTTCTCTGTTTCAGGATGATGAAAGTCTGAGGAGGTGGAAGGAACAGCTTCTAGGTGGAGTGGATTTTGAAGCTGTTGGAGGTAACCCTTTCAATTTTTCTTCAAATCCCACTAGTTTTTGTTTTTGATCCACAGAAAAATCTGTTCATACTGTTTAGATTTTATAAGAACATTTGCATTGAGTTTTGGTTGTGCATTAGAAACTCTTGAGCCGGATGTGAAGATTGTAAGCCTTGCAATAAAGTCAGCAGGCAGGCCTGACATTGTTCTTCCAGTTCCTGAGAATGGAAATCCCAAAGGCCTCTGGTTTACTTTGAAGGAAGGCAGTCGTTACAGCCTCAAGTTTACTTTTCAGGTCTGCAATAACATTGTTTCTGGTTTGAAGTACACCAATACAGTCTGGAAAACTGGAGTCAAAGGTAAAGAAAAAATATGAAAATCTTTTTTTCTCTTTATAAATATATGTCAAACATCATGTAAGAGTTAATGACTTGAATCTATGAAGTTTAACCTATAATTGATTTCAGAGTAATACTTACCTAAAGTAAATACCTTTGAATCACACGTTTTTACTTTTAAAAAATGACTTTGATTGATGGAGATAGAAATGTAAAAAAAAAAAGAAAGTAAAAACATGGGGTTCTAAGTGATAATACTAACCGACCCTTAAGTAAGTATTGCTCTTAATTTCATATGACTTTTCTTGACATACAACTGTTAGGGTCAGCCAATATGTACTTGTGAAAATAGCGTGAAAATAGTGGGTGTGCATAAGTTAATCTTAATACTCACATATATATAAACAAAAATATGTATATTTACTCTTTCTCTCTCTGCCATTAATGGAGAATTCTTTTTTGTTTTTTTTTACTGTGCACAGTTGACAGTACAAAAGAAATGATTGGAACCTTTAGCCCTCAGCCTGAACCTTATGATCATGAGATGCACGAAGAAACAACTCCTTCTGGCATGTTTGCCAGGGGATCCTATACGGCTAGAAGCAAGGTCAGTTTTAAAGGTTTAAATATCAATGTGGGCCAAATTGTTTGTTTGTTTCCGTTGAGAATTCAATATTGGAAAGATGAGTAGAATTCAAATTCTTATAAGATATATAACGTTTTATTAAATGTATAAACATTTTGAGATGTAACTCCATCTTTTATCACAGTTCGGTTGGAACCTTGCACAAAGCAATAACTTAATCGGCATAAGTGTATTGACCAAGATGTCTAAGTTCTAATTCTCTATCTTTAATTGTTATATATATAAAAAGTTATCCGATATTCAATGTACGATGTCATAATTTAAAATTTTCTACTTGGTAACAAGATGTAGGGTCGAAAAATATTAAAGGATTATAATTTTTAGTACAATAGGAGTTAAAGGGACTACCAACCTCTTGGTCAATTAAGATTAATTTCTAAAGATTTTTACATGATATCAAGAAATATTTTCTACCCATTTACCTGATTTTACATCGTAAATAACAGACAGGATATTAAATTTTGAATTTGAATGCTGATATTAATTTCTGTCCTGTTGTTTTCCTTTATGAAAACCAATTAAAAGCTCTCTAGTTCCAACTGCACCTGTTCATTTATGGCTTGATTTTTTTAAAATTTTTTTTTATTATTATTTTTTAAATATTCATCGATCTGTATTGGGATTTAGAATTGTAAATTGAGAGAGGCTTCTAAGCCGTACATGATACCATTAGAGCTCTACTCCTCTGGGTATCACATGACTCGACTTGCTATGCCTTTTTCCCTCCTATTTCATGGCTATCTATGTATGCTTATGTAATAAGTAGCGTGAAATTTCCTTTTCTCATCAGCTTTTTTTTAAAAGGAATGTTTTGTTTTGCTTCTTTTTCACATGAATCTATGTTTATAATCTTGTCTGTTTTTTATCTTATCAGTTTGTTGATGATGATAACAAGTGCTACTTGGAGATCAATTACACATTTGATATCAGGAAAGACTGGAAGGAGGATGTGGCTACTTAATCGTATCCTCGAATCCGATTATTCGGTGCCTGATTCTGCCTGACCCGGCTACTGCTCGGGTCTAAAGACTCTTAATTTTGCTGCTGTTCTTTTTTATTCTTATTATTCTCAAGGTTGCTGTTTTGTTGTTCTCCTTCCTTTTTTGACAATGAGGATGAATGATGTTTTTGAACTAACAATAGAAAAGGAAAAACAGAGATGGTTTAGATCTGTATTGTCAATAAAAAAGCTCAGGCTGCTCAGCTATGGCTTTTTTTTTTTTGTTAAAAGTTAAAGCCAGTCCTTTTTTTCCACTCTTGTGATTGTTTCATAAAATCCTCTTTCCTCTTTTTTTTGGTAATATTCTGTTTTTTTCCTTCTTTTCCTTCTCCTCCATGGGAAGTGGATAAGCTTTTTTCCTCTTAAATATTCTTTCATAGAAATGTGGGCTATACAAATATATTTAAATACTATTTATAGTTCTTCCATAAATTAATGAGTGTTTATGTTTTTAAATTTTAATAATAATTTTAAAGTTACTTCAAAGAAAATTACTAAATCCAACTCCAAAATCCTGTCCCTGTCCTCGAGGAATTAATGAGTGTTTAAGAGGTTGTTGTAGCAGTCTAATATGTTTTATAATTTTAATATTAATTCAGTCCCTCTCCTCAAGGGAATTACAAAATAAGAGGTTGTAGCAGTCTACTATGTTTTATACTTTTATAAAAAAATATATATATTACTTCTGTTTTTTAGTGAAGATCATTAATTTCAAAAGAAAGAGACTTGACTTGGTTTTTTATTTTTTATTTTTTAAGATTTAGACATTTTATAACCTAAACATCAAATAGAAAATAATTTTACTCAAATAAACATCAAATAGAAAATAGTTTTATTTTTATTCGTTTTTAGTTCGCTAGCAACGTTGAAGTGAAGCTGTAGGTTACATAAATGACATATTGACCTATTTGAAGTATAAAAAGAGGTTGAATTAATATATATTTAATAATAACAATTAGAGGTTGTATAAAAATTGTTTTCAAAAAAAAAAAAAGGCTGCATTAAAATTTGATTTTCAAAAGTCTAAGAGGTGTTTGGTGCAGAGATTAGGATTAAGTTAGTCGGTATTAAGTTAAGCTGAGTATTAAGTTAAGCTGAAGATTAAGTTAATCTGTGTTTGGTGGACATATTATGTTAAGCTGGATTAAGTTAAGCAGAATGTTGTTTGGTGGAGGGATTAAGTTAAACTGAATTTTTATTTAACATTTTTATATATTTTTTTAAATTTCTACTCTTTAATTTATTTTCTCTTGACAATAGTTTCATGACAAAATGACATTCATTTGAAAATGTAGCAATAATATCAATTTAAATAAAATATGCTTGATGAATATATATTTTAGGGAATTTGCGGTGTATAGCAACTTTTTTACTACAGTTTACAATTATAGCACATTTTTAAAAATAATTCTTTTATAGCAAATTCTACCATTTTTATAAAAAAAATTATTTACCTTTTTTATAGAAGACTTTGATAGAATCTATCATTTTCTAGTGATGGAAGTCTATCAATTTTATCAGTGATTGATTCTATCGGCTCTTATTGATAGACTCTTGATAGAATCTGATGGAAGTCTATCAATTTACTTATTTATTAGTATTGATTCTATCACCATTTATCGATAGAATCTATCAATATGAAGTCTATCAATTTACAATTTTTTATATATGTGCAAATATTTTCATTATTGTGCTATTCATGTAATATTTTATCCATTTTGTAATATACATGCAAAAACCCCTATATTTTATTATTTATTTCAATTTTAACTTAATATCTATATTTAATTAAAAACAATATAAAAAACTTTATTTTCATTCAAAAAATTTAGAAAGATATAGGAAATTATATATAAAAAATCATTTTAATTACTTAATTACAAGATTGATATAAATTTAAAATTAAAAAAATCAATTTAATTTATTTAGTACACCTTAACTTGTGTGAATGGTATTTAAGTTTGAAATTCAATTTTACTAATATTTTTAAAGTAGTTTAAATATGTTGGACTATACTATCTTGATGAAAGTTATAATGAAAGTATAAACCTAATTTTCATGTATTTTTAAATCATTCTACCTATTTTATTGGTTAATACTCATTTGAATTAAAATTGTAGTCAATATAATAATAACAAAAGTATATTCACAAATAGGTGTATATAACAACCAATTTAGATGCTTAGAAAACAAGTCATAAAATAACACAAGTAAAATTTTGTATGTATATAATAATAAAACTAATTATATTCTAAGTAGAAAAATGAGTTATAATTTAGGAATTTCTTTTGTTCCATTCAAATAATTGTCTCTTGAAAATGAAATATATTTCTTTTATTCTCTTGAACCATTTTTTTCTTTAGATAATTTAACATTTAGTATTAAATTTAAAAATATTAAATGAACTATAAAACATAAAAAAAAATATGAATAAACTTTTAAATCTAAATTTTAAAAGTTGAATAAATAGTTTGAAAAATATAATTAAAGATAATTTCGGAAAACGAGACAGAGAGAGAAAATATGAGGATTATTGTTGGAGTTTGTGAATGATTAACTTAATCTGAGGGATTAAGTTAATCCATCCACCAAACACGAATTAGAAGGATTAAGTTAATCCGGATTAACTTAATATCTCCACCAAACACCCCCTAAGTAGCTGAGCAACATTAGTATAAATCTAATGATAATAGTCATGAGTTGGATCCCTCACTTCAAGTATGCGACTAAAAGTTAACGACTATAATTTAAGTTGGTCTATTACATTTACATTTTTTTTCTCTTCAAAATGCTTGCATCACTCGAACAAAATAAAAACTTCATGTGTAAAATTGATTTATTTAAAAATATTCTATTGAAATTAAAGATTCAAGTTGGGAAGATACAACCTCCCAACTCAGAAAGACCCTACAACTACAATTACAAAATCTTATCATACAATTACAAACCAACTTTTAAAGTGTTTGAATGATGTTAATGAACGGTCAACAGTATTAGTACGTACTTAATGACCAAAATTTATAGATTCAAATCTCTCAAGCCTAATTGTTGTTGTACAACTAAAAACAATGATATAATAAGCCCAAAAAATGTAATAAAAAAAAAGCAGTGTTCAAGTAACATGTATGATTTAATGATTATCTTTTAATGTCTATAATTGTCTGAATTAATTTGCATGTACTTCCACTATTATCATAAGACACCCTATTACATTTAAATGACAAGGAAATATACAATAAACTAATTTTAAGTAGGTAATTATCATAAATTAATTAAATTCGTCACTTTTTAGTTTTTCAATTCCTTCTTGACTACTAAATCATTTTATGCGATGATTTAATGACTACAAAATTATCAATTCAAAACTCATATTTTTAAATGGTAAATCGAAGAAAAAAAATGTTTATGAAATTGTTTTAAAAGAACAACCAGTTGTGGATTGTTTGTACAGACATCATAATTAAGGATCAAAGGAAATCGGAAAAAATATGATAGGAATTTTTTATATCATTGGCGAACATGAGAATAACAATTTTGAGTTAAAAAAAATAATAATAAAAAATTGGAATCTTAACAATAAATTAGCCTACTGTGTTTATTTTTGCTAGAAATGAGTTGAATGGAGTGGAGTGGAAGAAAATAAAGTAATTAATAGTAGTTTGGAGTGATTAATTACTCGATTGAAGATTAAAGTTAACAGTAGTAGAACAATTAACTAATTTGTTGAGAATTGATGTTAATAGTAATTAAATGCGTAAAATTTAATAAATTTAATGTGAGATTTAATAATTGACTTAGAAATTAATTATTTACTTAAAAAAATCAAGTATAAAACAATGAATTTTTTAGGAGAGTCACTCCTCATGTCCCAAAAAAAAAACATACCTTAATAGTTTACACCAAATCATGATCGTGCACATGTCCTATCGTGCGAGGTTAAAATATTGCTATTTTCAAATATTTTTAAAATACCAATTATTTTTAAGATTGTTTAATACAAAAATCCAACTAATTAGATCGATGGTATAATTTCTCCCTTCATTTATGCAATCGATTGTGGACAATGATTAAAATTTTCTTCTTTTTTTTTTTTTTTGAAGAAAGACAATGACTAAAATTAAAACCATTTTAATGTATATGTTCAAGAAAATCAAACTTTACCCAACATGTTGAATGATTATTAGTCCTTGCTCATGATGGGATTTTTATTATCTTTTCATGTTAATATATGTAATTCAATTTAACTCGCATAACATTTTCTTTCCAATTTTGTTGTTTTTTTGTTGGGTTTAAACTGCCACACATATAAGCATAAAAAATCTAAATTACTCTTTTTCATTTAGTTATTTTAAGAAAGTTATTAACTTTCGCCACAGATACTTCCCCTTTTTTAATAGAAAGAAAATGAGTTAATACTTTAACTGATTTATTTATTTTTGACGAATCTAATTTACTTATATCTTAATTTTTATCCTCATTTTTATGGGTCTTTTGAATTTTATATAGAGTACTAATTGAGTTTGATTATGATTAATCAGCCAAATCAATATGTCATCAAACAACACGATACCTTCTCAAAAAAAAAAAAAAAATCACGTGATACAAGTCTGAATGTATTGGTTATCAACTCTTTTATTTTAGGAGTTTAAGAAAAAATTTATAAAAAAATAAACGAATGTCAAAATTTTAAAAATGTTGCAAGAATGATTAAAAAAAGAGAGAAGAAATTCATGGTCAATTAAAAAACAATCTCCAAATTATAAAACTTTAATCAAGACTAAACAAGTTCAACACTAGCGTTATAAGTTCGAGTCTGAAAATCGGTATTTGTCTCCATTTCCTAATATGTACTAAAAAAAATCAAGGCTAATTGATGAAATTGTCAAAAGAAAAAACAAAATTCACATTCTTTTTAAAATGCAGATAGAATTGGGTCACGTGTCTGGGTGCTAATTTAGGGCAACTTCTAATTGTGGGCTTTCTGATGTGAATAGTTGGCCCAGATTTGATATCAATAGAGAAAGCCCATTAACAGTTAGATTGGGCTTTCTAGGAGATAGTGGGCCTACCACCTTCCTCAGAATGTCCACCACCGCCTACTTCATCTCACTCACCAAAGCCCATCAACAATTCGATGCTAGATTTGAATGGTAATCAACCTCTGGTCATGTGTCCAATTTTTCCAAATAAAAAAAATAGTGTAATGACTGAATAGTATTTCAATTGGAGCATATGAATATAGTATGTTCTCTACCATTTTTCTTTGATAAATTACAATTGTCCGTTATCGACTATTAACAAAAATAAAGCTCGGTACTAAAAATAATAAAAACAAAACAAAGCTCAATTGATGCAAGTGTGTCCACAATCAATGATGGAATTAGTTATCTTGTTTGACATTAATCCATTTCAACTCCACGATTACAAGTTCAAGCTTGGAAATCGGCATTTAACTTTTTATATTGCAGTTGTAACCTATACGTAAGGTTTAAAAAACGATGCAAGCATGTCCATGGCCAAGAAGTTGAATCGATAAACAACAACAAAAAGTGTTTCAATTTTATTGAGAGATCAACAGAGCAATATTCGTTTTTTATCCCAAGGTTTGGAACTTAGTTGAAGTTTAGTTCTTATATTTAAAAATTGAATATTTTAAATATGACAGTTTCAATATTACATTATTACTCACTTTTGGTCTCTAGATTTAAAGTTTAGTTTCAGTTTGGTCCATATATTTCAAAATTAAATACTTTTGTAACACCACATCAATAGAAATATTCCAACATCACAACCTAAAATAAGCCTATGCTAATGAGCAAATTTATCATTGGTCTTTACAACCAAATCTCATGACTATTCGAAGGTTACAAAAGTGTTTACATAAAGTACACTAGATCAGTTCCTAACCACTCATTTTTAATTATTATTATTTTAGTATATATTCGGAGAGGGGGATAAATACCGATTCTCAGGCTCGAACCCTGTGACACTAGCGTTGAATTGGTTTACAATCAAAGCCACCGACCCATTTGGTTTTTAATCATTCATTTTTAAACTATTAAAAATAACTACTCGTTTTAAATCTACATTTGAGTCTGGTATGTGTTTTTCGCATACATCTGGTTGGTCAGGCGCATTTCGCATTCCATGTTGCAGGCCGCATTCGCATTCTGTTTAATGCTTACGCATTCTGTAATAGGGTTTAATGAGAGTGTCTATATAAACTCGAATTAAACCCTAGCCGTATAATGACGTTCGTCTCTCTCAATAATATTACTCTCCTCCCCTGCCCGTGGACTAGCCAATACAACATTGGTGAACCACGTAAATTCTCTGTGTTGCTTCTTCTTCGTCTTTCACGTTTATCGTTATCTATTTTCATATCTTTGTTTATCGATTGTTGAATTTCGTTTTACATAACACAAGGACTTGTAGGTAAGGCCACAAAAAAATTCTTATAAGACCCTATCAATTTTTTTTTTTAATAAAGTCTAGGAACTATTATTGAACATTTGAAAGTTCAATGATCAAAATTAAATAATTTTGAAAGTCTAGAGACCAAAATTAGAACAAACTTAAAAGTTGAAGGATTAAAATTAGATTTTTGAAGTGCAAAGATCGAAATGGAACAAAGTTTGAAGTTTAGGGATTAAAATGATATTTATAATTGTAGTATAAATTGTTATAACATAGATTATGATAACTTGTATTAGGACGACAAGTTATAATAATAGAAGGTTATCATAATTAACAATTTTATTGTAACACGAGTTATTAGAACATGTTATTATAATTGAGATGAAGGGCTATGAGTTAACTCACCAATTATCATAATTGGTTGTCTAAACGCTGGCTAGATTGTTATAATAATCTGTTGAGATCTCAATTGTCTCACATTGTAAAATTGGAGAGTCTAACATCAATATAAAAGAAATATGAGTTACTCCCCTTATTATCAATTAGTTTTGAGGTGGAATCTCATATTCTGTTCGTCGGACATTGTATTTTTTCACTTGCCATTTGACATTGTTAAATGCTTCATAGCTTTGTATAAATGCTCTCTTACAAAGAAATGAGGAAACCAAGAAATGCATGGCTGACTTTGTCCAAAAAAAAAAAATGCATGGCTGACCACATTCAATAACCCATTAATTATTAGAGCCTCAACATCCACCCTTCTCCTTAATTCCCATCTCTATTATTACTATTAATTCATCTCAATACACCATTGTCCATACACATCCAAATCTTATCCAAACTAGTCCCAGATCGCATGGAGAGATCATCAAGCTCACACTCAAAAATCACGGCGGCAGTGATTCTTCTAATGACTGCCGTCTGGCTAACGGCAGCTCGACCGACAGACGGAAAGTTGTGTACCGACTGCATCAGGGACAAGATGGCGCTGAACTGCCCGGCCTGCGCATCTCCTCTTCGCTGCATGGCCCAGTGCCTGTGGGGCGGCAGTTCGAGGTCGAAATGCATTAACCGGTGCGATAGTGCCGGTGCGTGGCCAAGGCTCTCGACCTGCAAGCGTTGCATGTCGAGCTGCAAGTGCAGTTGCACCCCTTCTTCGAGTGTATGAGAAGTTCAAGTGCTTTTATTCTGTACTCTTTTATTTGGATCTCCTGATTAGTAGTATAAGTTTTTTGAGAAGAATTTGGGTGCACCCTGGATAGCACTCCACCATGACATCACTTATGTGGCATCTTTGGTGCCACACATTTTATCTCATTTTTTTTATTTTATATTTATTATAAAAAATAATTAAAAGAAAAAAGAAGATGTGTGGCTTCAAATGAATGGTATCATGATGGAGGTGCTATCCGGGGTGCACCTAAATTCTCCTCAAGTTTTTTCTTTAAACAAGTCGTCTTAAAACTTTCATCCCATGCGTATTTGTTATAGTTAGGATATGGTTTCCATGTTTAACTAAACTTCCCTTAACAAAAATAATAGTATTCAGATTCTGGTTTTTTTCTATTGACCATCTTTATTTTTGTTCCTAAGGTAGGTGAGATGCTAAGATTTAAATTTCTTGTTTTTGATCGATGATAGTAAGTTACAAGTTGTATGCATTTTGGTTATTCACAAAAAAAAGTGAAAAACACACTATTGTTAAATTTTTAATAAGTAATAGAGAGAAAAAGTGAAAAGGGGGTTTTGTTTGGGGAATTTTTTATGAATAATAAAAAAGGAAAGAAAATTTACTAATGTCAAAATTTTAGAAAATAAATACATATAGTAAAAACTAATTTAAATAAATAAATATGTTTGGGCCATGGTAGCATGCAAGGTGGACAAGTTTTAGCCACTTATCATCTTTTTAATTTTGAAAAATAATCACTTAAAAGAAAAAAAAAATGAGTGGTTAAAATTTAACATTAAGGTTGTAGGTTGTCCAATATCATCTAAATATTTCTCTTTTTATTATCATTTTAGACCAAAATAAACTTTGTCATCCCTGAAAAACACTCTTTTGGGTAAGGTATTAATTCTTTGAGGTTTAGTATCAAAAAAATAAAAAATCTTTGAGAATTTGTTCGACAAAAATTACTTTGAATGTAGAAAGAATAATTCAAATTACATTTTTTTTTAATCTAATAATTTAAAAGTTATGGATTTAAAATATTAATTTCTTTTTCTATTTTGCGTAAAAAAATATTGATTTCAAATTTTGTTTAATTTGAAAAAGCAAAAAGAAAACCCAATTTGGGGGGTAAATTGTCAAATGGGATCTGTTTTAGAAACTTACTATGAAAATGGGTCTAATTTCAAACTTTTTTTAAAAATGGGTAAATGCGTTTTTAGGAGAGACCCAACTCACTTTATTTTTTTGTTCCAATTTTTTAAGAAACGTGACAAAATTTGAGTTTTGACTTTTTTCTCTCTCTTATTTATTTCTTTAATTTGGTTTTTACTTTACTTTTTTTTTCCTTTTTTTCTCTCTTATGTACGTGCTTTCAAAAAAAAATCTACTTACTTTCATATATTTTTTCGTTTTCTTTGTTTTATTTTATTTTTCTTTATAATATTTTGTTTGTTACAAATATATACTAAATTTGTGAACTTTTCTTCATGAACATATATATTTAAGAATGTCTATTTTAATATAAGCAATTTATCATTATGTTAAAGTATAATGAATGATTTTTTGCATGATAGATTTAGAGTTATAATGATTTAAGAATGGTTCTAAAAAATAATTATTATTATAATTTAAGAAAGTATTTTTATTTATTATCATGTTAAAATTATAATGTAATTTATGTGGTAAAGATTAAAATAAATGACAAGTTAATATATATGGAATGCATATCTATTCGAAAAAAAAATAACTTGAATACTTTTTTATCTTAAAAACTTACAACTATTGATCACATAAATGAACAATGAACATATCTTAATCATTTATATTTATAATGATATTTGTCAAATTCAACTTCAATTTTTGGGTGTGCTACATATAAGAGTCAAGTATTTCATTGGACTTCTTGATTCGAACCTGTAATCTCATGGTTATCATGTTATACAAAAATGTCGGTAGCATTCAATGTATATTTTTTAACCTTAATAACTATTAGTAATTTTTTATAATTTTTACGACATAAGTTACATTACAATCCTAACATTCTTTTTTTGAAATCTATAATCCTAACATAATAATAAATGAACTAAGTATGCACTCTTAAAATATTATAACTAAACCAACATGCAAAAAATCATTCATTATAAGTCATTTATTTTAATCTTTATAACATAAATTACATTATAATTTTAACATGATAATGAAAAAAAAACTTTCTTAATTTTCTCAAAAAAAAAATTCTTAATCTATTATAACCCTAAATCAACATGCAAAAAATCATTCATTATAATTTTAATATAATGATAAACTACTTATATTAAAATATAAATTCTTAATATGTATGTTCATGAGAAAAAAATCTCTTTTTCGAAGGTTTAAAAAAAGGGAAAAAAAAATCACAAGTTAAATATATATTTGTAACAAACAAAATATTTTAAGAAAAATAAAACAAGGAAAAATAAAATAAAGAAAAACAAAGAAAACGAAAAAATATATGTGAAAGCAAGCAGATATTGGAAAAGAGAAAAGAAGAGAGAAAAAGTAAAATAAAAACGGAATTAAAGAAACAAATAAGAGAGAGAAAAAAGTAAAAAACTTTCTGTTAACCAAATTTTGCCACGTGTGATCAATTGAATTGAAACAAAAAAGTAAAGGGAATTGCGTCTCTCCAAAAGACGCAAAGACCCATTTTTATAATATGTTTGAAATTATATCTATTTTCCTAATAAGTTTCAAAATCAGACCCCGTTTAATAATTTACCCCAATTTGGGCTTAAGACTATTTATGTTGTCTATTTATTAAACAATAAATTGATGACGTGAAGGGTGAACTACGATGATAATTTTTATTATGTTCAAACAAAAAGATAAGTCACCTCGTATAATTATTTGATTTTTTGTTTTTAGTTTATGAAATTTAAGTTTATTTCTATTTACATTTTTTTACCATGAATCTATATTTCCTTAAGAAAGTAGGTGAATATTAACCAAATTTCAAAAATAAAAACAAGGAAGCTACTTTTTTTATTTCCAAATTTTGATTTTTTTTATTAAAATATAATTAAGATGTAGATATTCAAATAAAGAAAAGTGTATAATAAGTTAGTTGTTGTAGGCTTAAATTTTATAAACAAAAAACGAAAAACAAAATGGTTATCAAACGAGATTTAAGTGTTTCGATTAAGCTAACTAAAAAGAGAATAAAGCTTGTCGTTTAACAAATAGAATACCTTTTCAAAATAAAATAAAAAAAACTTTATTAAAGTAGAATATTCTTAAAAATCAAGGAAATTAAGAGGCTTTTTTTACACACCTAGTGACAATTGTCTCATATTCAAAATGTGAGAATTTCTCAACATCTTATCAATTATTTTGTTCATTGTCAATTGGTTTTCAAGTGCAACTTTATATCATCTAATTATTGTATCAGAGCTTAATGTAGATTATTGGTCTCCAAATTGTTAAGCTTTGCAGGTATTGAATCCCAAAATTTTCAATCCAAACAAAAGTAAGCCAAATCAAGCATTTCGATTCACAAATTTGGATTCAATTTAAGATGGTCTTCCCAATATGCGTGACATATGAGAGAATATATTATCGATACCCACTTTGTGACAATTGTCCCACATTGGAAATGTGAGATTCCTCAATATCTTTATAAGAGATATGAGTTATTTTCGTCATTGCCAATTAATTTTGAGATGGAATCTTATATCATCTCATAACTAATCCTTCTACAAAAATACACATTCAAATGAATTATTGATTATAATTTCTTTACAAAAAAAAAAAAAAAACATCTACACAAGTTATTGTCTCCAATTTCTCTAAAACAATCTACACCTAAACAAACCATTATTACTAAAGATGTCCATTTTTCCCACGGGGACGAGGAATGTATTCCTCGATCTCTGCCCTTCTAAGAAAATCTAATTATTTAATTCAAAAAAATATATAAAAAGTATAAAAAAAATTGAAAAAATCCTCGTGGGGACCCGGTGCCCTGCCGTGGAATCCCCGAGGAAAAAACAAAACATTTTACATAGACAAGGATTAAATTAAGTGGCGGGGACGGGGATGGGGAAGCCATTCCCCAACCCCGCCCCGTCTTGTGGACATTTATAATTATTACAATTTTATTTTTAGAATATTAGTCACAATTTTTCATAACTCAAGATAATTACTTATTTTAATCCTTCAAAATAACTCTCAATTTTTCATCCAAACACCCAAAAAAGATTCGTTCTTTTTCCCTTTTCTTTTGATAGGTGAAAATATGCACTACAAACAAAGGTGAACGAACAGTGGCGAAGTAATGAAAAGATGTGAAAGTTCAAATATCACGTGATACATATTTTATTGAAACACACATCACCAACGACACTAAATTTAAAGAGGAAAAACAGAAACAAAAAAAGGGTTTAATAAGTAGTAAATCCAAGGCGGACGATCAATATGGTGAGAGTGAGATAAGAAATGGGAGTGAACGGTGGAGATGAGGTTGAAGGACTTGGCGGAACCGCCTCTACATCACCGTCCGACACGTCGTTCCTTGTGTCAACTCCTGTCGTTTGGGCTTGGGCTTGGGCCTGGGGTTGAACTTCCACGTGTAATTTCAGGCCCGTTTTGCAGTTCTCTGCTTTGCTGCTCGCGAAGTACCGGATTCCTTCTCCGTTCAAGGCCACGATATCTATGCCGTCGGTGTACATCTTGATGAAGTTGCTTACATCGCACGCTTCGTATTCCTCCTTGCTTTGCAGCTCCACCACACTACCGTGGGCCACAGAGTATGCGAACCCTGCCTCAAACAACCACCAAACTTACTTTATTTTCGAACATTATAAAAATACGATATTACTTTTATATTTAAAAAAAATGCATGACTAATTAATAGAAAATCTATAGTAACATTAGTATCCGCCTTTCACTTTCAAATTAATTGAGAGTAATTTATATTTCTTATAAAAGTATTGAAGAATTCTATCTTACATTAGGATAATTGTCACAAAATGAGTATTTTTAATATTGAATCTCAATTTTCACTCTCAATTATTGTAATTTCAAGAAAACTGCAAAAGTCAATAATTTTTTGTTAAATAAATTATAAACTTAAACAAAAATTGGTTAACTAATAAACATTATTACAATTTTATGATAAAAATTAATTAATATTTAAAATGGATCGATCAACTTTTAAAAGTTTGATTTTGGTCAAAAACTTATGAAGATTAATGGGCAAGACAAAAACATATGAAAGATTAATGGGCAAGACAAAAACTAAATTTGAACTTAAAATGCTAAATTTTTAGTGACAAAACATAATAAGTATAGTTATATGGATATTTTTTAAGTGTAGTTTTTTTTTTTTTAAATCATATTTTTTTATAGTAACAAATGAGAGTGTTAAATAGCTCGTTTAACACTGTATACTTATATAAAAAAAATGATAAATTAAAATATAGTTCCATTAACCTAGTGTATTTATGATTAAAAGGTTATGATTAAAGTTTTCTATCTTAGTTAACCTTAAAAAAATATACTTCACGACAAAATTTGTGAATGAACAAAAAAATTGTGATCGAAAATTAAGAGTGAAATCTACCAATATACTATTTATTTTGGATAAAGTTATACAGATATTTTACAAGTATAAGCAGTCAGAAAGTGTCAAATAGCCAATTAAGAATATGTATTTGTGAAAAATGTTGAGAATCATGTTGGAAAGTGAGCCAAATCTGCAACATAGTGACCTATTCCTATTATTATCAATTTTTAAATTGAAATTGAACCTCATATTATACTATCATATATGAGTCTTTTTTTTTTTTGTCGAAAACATCCATTCATTCAAACAAACACATATATGAACTCTTAAAATCCATAATTCGGTTCATTGAATTCAAAAAGTAACATCTTTAAATCTACCTATATAATTTGTAGTAAAGTTCTATAGATATTCAAGTACAAGTAGTAAAAAAGTGTCGAATACTTTAATTATCATGTACTTACAAAAAAAAAAATGTAAATCAAAAGTTAGTTAGCAGAAATAACTAGTCATTGGAATCTTCCATCTAGAACTAAAAAATATAGTTAGAAAATTGTGAACGAAAAAAAATTGTAGCTGAAATCTACCAATAATATTATTTATTCTTTTAACAAATATATATTTTAAAATAAGAAAACTTAAAAAAAGAAAAATAAAGCAATTTTTTTTTTTTTTTTGAAAACCGATAAAGCAATTATTTGTTATTTGGAAAGGAAAAAAAACCAATAATGCACATAATCAAAATAAAGCTGAAACATTCTCAAAAAAAAAAAAAAAAAAAAAACTGAGGCAATAATTCCATTTGTCACTTTCCCATTGTTCCCGAGGAATTGGGAAAGAAATCGCCGGTTCCCGATTTGAAATTTCCGGGAACACGCAAAGAAAGTTTCTAACAAAAAAAAAACGCATTAACAAAACGAACGGATCTTACAGATTTTGTCTCCAACTCTGAATACTCTACCGGCCGACCAAGATCCGATGTCCGAATCGGCGTCCCATCCCCGATCGCCACCGACGACATGATGCGTCTCCGCTCCGGCAACCGTCGCCGCCGTACTCACAACAAACGCCGCCGTCAAAACCACCGCTAGCCTTGTCATCGCCGCCGCCATGGCTACCGGCCGAAGATAAATCAAATAATGAAAATTCCTCTCTCCAACGGCGGCCTCTTGATCTGCTCTGAGTTTAGGTAAGAGAGAGAAATAGATGAGTTTTAAAAAAAGCGATAGGTTTTGAAATCTTATTTTAATTTTTCTGTTCTTTGTTTTTTTTTTTGGTTTAGAGCATCATTTGCTTTGCTTTACAAAAAGGGGAAATTCCAATTTCTGTTCATATTGGACTCAAATAATTGTACTTTTTTTTTCAAGACTGTATTAATTAACTTGATTAAAGTTGGGTTTCAAACTGTTTCTGTTGCTGTTTATTTTTAGTTACTATGTATTTTTTTTTTGTTTGACACGTGTAATTATGGCCACCACTCGTATAAAAATATCCACTTTGATTATATATTAGTAGGTTCAAAATATCCACAATGTCCTATGTAGTTAAAATATGAAGAGAAAAAATTTGCAAAATCTGATTTTATTTTTAATTTCGAAGAATAATTTTTTGAAAGAAAAAAGGGGAAAAAAGTTATTACAATTTTGTCACATGAATAACTACTGTTTGGCAGCATGCAATGTTGACAACTCATTCAAATATATATATATATATATATATATATATATCCTTAACCTCCAATACTAGAATAAATTCAAATTGATAACTAATTTATTCTATTACCCAATAAATTCAAATAATTAAAAATTAGATTTAAATAGATGCAATTTTTAAAAAAAAAATTGATATATTAAATGGTTTTTGAAAAATGACTATACTCCGAATATAAACTCTCTAAATTCAAGAAAACAACTTTAAACTCTAAACACATGTTTAATCAGATAAATTAACATAATGACGAGACTAATTATTACATCGATATAAATTTGTATTTATGAGAAACAGATTATGAATTTAAATCTTTATTCAAAATATTATTGAACTAAAAAATATGTTAATTCACCCAATATAACTGCCTAAAAGAAAAATCCAAGCCTAGGTTTGTAAATTATTTGCATGATATTGAAATTATTATTGATTTTTTGTATATAAAATTATTGTATTATGATAAACATTTTAATAATAATAATAATACCTCTAGTGACGGTGTATGTTCCTAGTATCGAGAAATCCAACCCTAAGTTGGTAAAGTAACCCTGGGTTAGTTTTTTAAATTTGGTAAATATAAGTTTAGCTCTTATGTTACGAAGAAAATGGAAACTTTTGCTTAAAAAATTAGCGTTTAGTTTTTGTAGTTTCAAAAGGTTGAAATTTAGTCTCTCTGATTTTAAAAATTCGAATTTAGCTTTATAATTTTATAAAATATTTATCATATGTAATTGTTGGTATATTAAATGCATGTAAGTTCATTATTCAAGTAAAAATGAAACAATATTTTTATTATATCAATTACTTGACTTATAATTTTGTCATTGACACGTAAATAATTAACTTTCAACTACTTAATTTGGTAATAATTAGAAACAATAAGGATTATTTGTTTAACTTTATCAACTATATGAATCAAATTATAGTTTTTAAAACTATAACAACTCAATTCTATGTTTTTTAAAATTATAAGATTAAACTCTTGGTTTTAAAATCACAAGAAACTTTCTTCCAATAACAGAGATTAAACTTATATTTTCCCTTTAAAATAATAACATATTAAGAGAAAAAATAGAATTAAATCTCCATTCAAACGGTTTACTCGATTTATTTATTTATTTTGTTGTTGTGTTGTAAATTTTGGGTAATGGGAGAGGGTATATTGGTAACTGAAAGATATCACATTCACCACTCACCAGTTGTTTGTTTGTTATATTTGAGGAGAATTATTCTTCCTCCAAAATTTACATTCAAAAGAGTTTTTACAATTTCTCATTTTTTTTATTTTTAAAAATAATTTATCATTTATAATTACTTAATTATTTTTAATCATTTATTTATAATAATTGATTTTAAATCAATCAAAATAACTCATTTTTAATAATTTCTTTTTAACTACTTAAAATAACTGCTTATTTTAAATCTACATTCAAACAATATTTTGATTCTAACTCCTCTATATAATAATTACGTGCAAACAATTTTTTAACTATAACTCTCAATTTTTACCTACTCAAAATAATCTCTCAATATAATTTTTTATGCTAAATTATTAAGGATGTGTTTGGGCCTCCATTTATATAAACTGTCGAGTTGATTATAATAATCTAACTCATGTTTGCACTACCGTCGCTTATCATAACCCACCATTTATCATAACTCTTCTGTTCATCATAATCAAATTGGTACTTCAAACATATCTTAATGGTAAACAAACACCCTGTCACATTTCTACTTTTTAATTATTACTTTTTATTTTTTTTTTGAAAAAGTAGACATGACATACTAATACCCAATTACTTTTTTATTTAAAAAAAGTAACCACTTAAAATAAGTCCAATCTAACTAGTGAAAGCCCAGCTCGAACGAATAAAAACAATTCATCATTTACTAATAAAAAGTTAAATTAATATATAAAATGTAAACTATAATAATTAGTCAATAACCAAACTAATTCATTCAAACAGTTTGATTCAGTTCGATCATTTTTTTCAGTTTCCATGAATGTTTGCATAGGATGAACTATGAATCACAAATAAATTTTCATTTCAATATTTTTCTTTATAAAACAAATTTGTGCCATGGAAGAATTTTTAAAAGAATAAAATATTTCAAAACCATCTCCATATTTAAATCATGCCTAACTCTCCATAAATTTTGTTGAAGTGCATTGAGAAAAGAAGTGCCACTTTATATTTTATAGCCCCATTGTATTTTAAATGAAATGATTAGACTCTATTTGATAACTATTTTTTTTTCGTTTTTTGTTTATGAAATTAAAACAAACAACAACTACCTTATTATATTTTTTTTCTCATTTAGATATCTACATCTTACCTATATTTTAATAAATAAAACTAAAATTTGTAAAAAAAAAAGTAGTTTCCAAAAACTTGTTTATGTTTTTGAAATTTAGTTAATATTCTCCAACTTTCTTAAGAAGGATAGATACATTGTAGGAAAGATGAAGCACATGTAGAAAATTTGAATAGAAATACGTTTAAATTTTATAAACAAAAAAGATCTCAAACGAGATCTTAGGTTTTTGTATAAGTACAAACAAATAGAAGCTATGTACCAACATTCACGACCTTGGCCGGCGCATCAGCCGCGGGCGAGTAAATTGCAATAACGTCCGACACCTCCGGCAGCCTAAAGCTCACTTTCTTGTTCTTCATCATCTTCTCGCTTTCGCTTCTGCAAATTGAAAAATCGCCGACAGAATATTCATCCTCACGAAACAAAGAAGAACCATTCGTAATCCTGGCCGGATGCACTTTTGTCTTGAATCCGCCGCGACTTGAGACGTTAAACTCTCCTCCGCCGCCGCCGCCGAACCCTAGCTCCGACGGCGCTGCTACCGGAGAAGCCAGCATCAACTCCTCCAAAGACATGTACTCCCTCTTCTCAATCGATGCCTCTTTCTCTCTCTTCACTTCTGCTTTCTCTCTCCTCACCCTCCTCCACTCGCAGGTTTCATATCCTGCGAATTCACGCCCCAATTTTTCAAAAACACAAAAATGTTAAGGAAGAAAGTTAGAATTTAATTAGTATTTAAAAATTAAAACTTACTCTTTTTTTTTTTTGTTTATAAAAGCTAAAATATAGTTTATTTCTACTGTGTACTAAATAGCTAAAATATATTTAATTTATACTATGTATATGTAAGTTTATCATTCATATATGGAATGTGTTAGTGATATAATGGTTTTATTATTTGGTTATAAACCAGTTCAACACCAGCGTCACAGGTTCGAGTCCGTGAATCGGCATTTGTTTCTCCTCTCCCAATATATACTCAAAAAAAAAAAAGTTCATCATTCATAAATTTTATTAATTTTATAAAAATTAAGACTAAACTCTCGTTTTTTAAATCATAAACAAACAAAAAAAAACTACAAATTCTATTAGGGTTTTTGGCTTTACCGTGGCCGGATGGTGCTGACGCCGCTGTGGCCGGACCTCGGATGCAGGAACGCCAAATGCAGCAGAGATTGGATCCCATGGGGGGATTGAGAATTGTAATTTGAAGAGAAACAGAGAGTGAGAATGAAGATATAAGTGAGGAAATTTTGGACGGAGAGGTCTAAGACTTCAGATTCATTCATGCTAGTCTGCAACCAATCACTTTGTTTGTATCTTTGTTTTATTTATTTATTTATTGGTGTAATTTAGTGGGGATTTGTTTGGAATCAATTTTTTCTAAAAGAGGAATCGCCTCTTTTGTTCTTGTTTGTTTGTTTATTTTCTTAAATTTCTTAGGGATTCCCTTCATAACTATGCCTTTGAACCTTTTATCTAATGATAATGTCTTACCGTTGATATTCTTCTTAATCTGTAATCGGTAGCCAAAACGAGCAATAGCATAAGTGACATTAGTTCGATTATTGTTATTGGACAATATTGCACTTGTTATCTCTTAATTCATTAAGACTTTCTTAAGATCACACGACTCCACTGGTTCTTCATATGATTTTTTTTTTAAGACATCCTCATATGATTAAAATGATTGCTATTTTACTTTAGTTTTTCATGATCTATTTATCATAATAATTTGCTTGATATATTTTTCTTATGAAAGAGTAGCTATTTCACAAAGTAACGAACTTCGGAGTATGTTCTAATTTATGATTGGTTTGTGTGTTTTTTTTAATTTATGACGACAGAGGTTTTTGAGGACAATGTTTGGTGCCAATTTTTAGAACATTAGGATGAATGATAAATTTGTTTATAAAAAATGAACCTCCTAACAAAAAAAAAAAACAGATGTTCAGCCGACTTTTGAATCATGTGTTAATATAGTTTTAATGATTGGATGGTCATCTAAACTAAGTAGATGACCACTAAGGCGATTTTAACCACCTATGTGATAATTAATGAAAAAGATTTGTATTTGTATTTTGTAGTGAAATTCTTGGATTTATGAAAGACGAACCACTGCAAACAATTGCAAGAGAATTTGTCAAGAATTTTTTCATTAATAAAACGAAAGTTGAGGGCTTAAAGACGATCAAATATTATCTTAGTCTCAACAATAAACAATACCAATCAAAGATTGACAGATGTTGCTTTAAGGACTCAACGAGCACCTTATCTCCAACTTTAAGAGCCACAACAAAAAAGAAAAAAAAAAGAATCTCTTTAAAACAAAAAAAGATTAAAAAAATTTGTAGCACTTAGTGCCACACCAGCAAGACAACATAAAAGGTACTGCTGATCGCCACTCATTATTTTTATAAAATAAAAATAAATCATGATTGGACTAACTTAATATAATTGAACAAAAAAAAAAGAATTAAAAGTTAGAATTAATTATCTCGTTTGGTATTAATTTATTTCAACTCTAAAAACTCCAACACATTTCTAACTATTTCAAAATCAATCCCAATAATGCTATAAATTTAATCCGCATATATTATTACAAAAATAGCAAATATCTAAAGGGAATGTGAGATGAGGTGAGGTGTTGAAGCCCAACACTTTGTTTGGCCCAAGGTGTTCTTCACCTCATCTTCTCTCTCCTTTTTTTTTTTTTAAATTTAAATTTTTTTCATCTTTTTATTTATACTAGAAATTATTGACGTGGGTTGCACGTGTAATTTACTTTAAGGTAAATTTATTTTTTTAAATTTAAAATGGTTATGAAAAATAAAATTAAAAAAAGGTAGATCATCTTTTTATACAGGATAATTATATTTTAATTAATTGAGATTAAGTTTGAGATTCACATTAACCTAGACACTTTATTCCATCAACAATCAAGAAAATAACAATTATTTGATAATCGATAAGAAAACCATGTGTTTCTTTTTAATATTTTTAATGTGTATTTTTATAATATTGAAATACTATCAGTATCTTAAAGTGTGATTTAGAATGAATTTTTTTAAAAGATAACTTTGTCCACTTATTTTTTTTATAATTTCAAATCTACCCTTACTTTTTATAATAGAATAATTAATGTGTGTTCCATGTATAAAAACTAATTTTTAAATTTTTTTTTATGGTAAATAACATTAGTTGAAAAAGTAATTAGGTTCTTAATATTTTAAGTTATATATATATATATATATATATATAAAAGTTTACAAATTGATTAATATGTTAAGAAATAAAAAGAAAACATAATTGATATTCTATTTTTATGGTTGAATCATTCTAGTTATTGATTTTATCATTAATAACCTATACTCATACAATTAGATACAAAAATATGTTATGCATATTTGCTATGGATGTATACTATTATCATCGAAAATTAAAATAAAATAAGTTTAAACTACTATAATTATAAATGGTGGTAAAAAAAAAAACTTTAATCAATTTAGTTAGAAAAAATTATGTTGGTTGCATGCATTGCAACATCTAAAGAAAGTGCAATTTGGATGAAAAAACAAACTTTCAAGGTTTTTTATCTTTTGATCTTATATAAACAAATAAATACTTCGACCATGTTCCTTAAATTAATAAATAAAATAAAAGATGGATTAAATTTTGCAACAAATGATAAGGAAAAACAAATTTTGTACAACTTTATTTCCTATTAAAATGGTTTCCTCATTCAAGTGCACTCATAATTCATACATAATTACTTAGTGTTTCACAATATATTAATCAATTTTATAATTCATTCGTTTGAAAAAAAAATTATGATATATGAATGTTCAAATGTATATTTATATAAAAATTGAAAATATAAATATGAGAAATGTAATGTGAATCGAGAATAGAAAGAAAAATATAAATAGTAAATGTTATTTGGTGGTACAACAAAAAAAAACTTTTTGATGTATTATCGAATAAAATTTACCCTTTAATCTTCTTCTTTATTATCTACTTAGATTACACATTTTTCTATTTATATTTTTAATTTTTATATAAATATATATGTTCAGATATTCAGTGTTAAAAAAAAAAAAATTCAGATATTCATATATAGAAAAAAAAAATGTAAGTAAGTAGGATTGATTTTGCATTAACTAAAAAAAATGCATTTATAGACTAAATTTATCAAATGTTTTGTAATTTACTCTCATGGTCTACTATAAAATGGAGTTTTATTCTCACTTCCTCTCCAATATGTTTTGTTTGCCTTTTTTTTTTCTTTTGTTTTCAAATGCTTTCAAACTTCGAAGTCTATACAGATGTTGTGTGTTTTATTTGTAATACATGTTATCTAATTTTCTTCTCTTCTAATGCTTACTTCTTTATATCATGTCTTATTTAATTTTATAAATGACCTTCTATCACTTTTTCATATATTTTGGTAATAGAACAAAAAAAAAATATAAGATAAAGAAACAACCTTGTAAGAAACTTTAAATAAAAAACAAAATAAAAACAAAATAAAAGTTGGATTAAGTTGTGCAACAAAAATGATAAGGAAAAACAATTGTTATAGCAGAAGTATTGTTTCCTTAAACTACAAAAAGAACATTTTGATTCAAGTACACTCATGATTCATATATAATAATTTACTTTTCTACATTAAATTATCAAGAATTTTATAATCCATTCATTTGAAAAAACAATCATAATATATGAATATACAAATACATGTTATATAAAAGTTGGAAGTAGAAATATGAGAAATGTAAACTAAACAGAGAACATAAGGAAAAATAAATGGTAAATGTTTCTTTAAACTATAAAATAACTTTGTGATTCAAGTATATTCATGATTTGTATATTGTGATTCACTCTTCCCATCAAATAAAAAAAAATCACAATCCATCCATTAAAAAAAAAAAAAACAATAAGTAGAGAATTTTTTTAAAAAAAGGAAAAAGTTATTTGATAAAATAACAAAAATAAAAAGAGAAAAAAACAATCGCCATGCATTTTTTCTTAACTACAAAGAAACACAACCTTCAAAAAAAAAAATCAAAACAAAAAAAATCAAAACAAAACAAAAACAAAAACTAAATAAAAGTTGGATTTAGTAATGTGACCAAAAAAATGTAAGGAAGAACAATACATCAAAAACTCAAACATAATAAAAAGATACCCTCAAACATGAGAAAAAACTCAAACATTTATTTAAGTGTTACAAATTACCAGGTTTTTTTATATGTATATGATTTGCTATCCAACATCAAATTACCATAATTTTTGCAATCGATTTCCTGAAAGAAGAAAGAAAGAACCAAAATATATGAACTTAGATTTTGGAAATAAACATAAAAAAATGAATATGAGTAGAAAATATATAGAATAGAAAATAGTGAATAATATTTTACCCATAAAATGTCTATATTTATAATGAAAAAGTGAGAAAATGAAAAGTCATGGAAGATCAAAAGCTTGAAAAAATTCATATTAAAAGTGAAATTTATTAGGTATTTAAATGGAGAAGAAATAGTGGGGGTTCAGAAAAGTGAGTAAATGTTAGATTTATTTTGCATTAAATGGAGAAGTAGTGGGAGTTTAGAAAAGGTGAAGGAACAGTGGTGGAGTATTTTTTAGTGTATTTAAAGTTGGTTAATTTTAATTATTGAAGAAAATGAAAATTATGTTTATAAGAAAATTAGTTTTTTTTTGCGAGTCTTAAAATTTTTGAATTGTAAGAAAATTAAGTGGATAAAATTTTCTAAAAATGATTTTTAACCCAAGGCAACAATACGATATGATGTATATTGGTATCAAATGTATATGGGCATCAAATGACAAAGAATATAAAAGAGAGATATAAATGATTATTATAAATATTTCATTTTATTCTAAATGATTAAAATTAAAAAGATTTTTTTAAAAATGTATAATAAATGATGTTTTTTTTTTGAAAACCAAGTGATGTTTGTTGATTTGATATGTAAAATTGATTGTCCAAAATAATCTTTAATTTAATAGGTCTAATAAATTGGCCATGTTTCTTTCATTTAATTTAAAGAAGGTGTAAAACAAAACATAAGTCATATATTACGTGGGTGAGTTTTTTGTTAAAATAATAAATGAAATAATATGTAGAATGAGTTTTTTTTTGTAATTGTTTATGAGGCTTAGGTGTAAAATGATCTATAAATGATTTACCATTTAAGTTATATTTTAAGATTGTTAGATTAGATTAGATTAGATTAAATATATATATTTATTTATTTACTTATTTTATGTTTGATATATTTTTTTATAATAATATTATTATTTTAATATATCAATATATAAATATAATAATTATATTATTATTATATCAAATATTTATTTAAATATATTTGAATTTTAAAAATTAAACTAAATAAATATATATTATCTCTTAATATATGACGTTAAATTTTTAAATTTTTATTCATTTTTTAATCGTCTTTAATAACAAAAAAAAGTTATAGAATTTCAATTGTTTAGAGATAGACTATAAATATCATATTTAAAAATTAATAATTAAAAGTAATGTGTTTATTTTTAATATTAACAATAAATATATCAATTTATTATTAAAATAAAAATTAAATTAAAATAATTTATACACATTGAATTTTTATTTTTTAATTATTTAAGTCTAACAAATCTTTTAAAAAAAGTTATTAACGATGTACAAATATTTTAGATTAGTCAAACTTTATTTTGGTGATGTGAATTTTTTTTTTCTCATATTTTTTTAATTAAACAATATTTAAGTACGAAAGATTAAAAAATTTTAACCTCATGTTATTATGTCGTACATAATATCATTGAAACTATGTTTTTTTAATAAAAACATTAATATGATTAAGAATACTTAATATTAAATTTATATTACTTACATTTTATTTATGATAGTAGTTATATTTACATAATTATTATATTAATAACTAAATTTTTTAGAATAATTATTTTTTAAAAAAAGAAAACGAACAATTTTATTATTAAAAAAATATAAGAACATATTTTTTTATTTAAAAAAAAACATATCTTAATATCTCATCTACTCTCCCTCCACTCAAAACAAGATTTTCTGTTATCAACATTTCACCTCATCTCACTTACAGCCAAATACCCCCAAATAGTAATGGGATATTATTCGCAAATCTCTGCAAAATGGGAATATTTTTAACGAAAAAAGCAAAAAATAATAATCCATTATTTTGGGTGTGTATTTGTAGGTTTTGGTGCCAGGCCATCATCTTCATCATCGAAGTGACAGTTGCGAATCGCTCGAAACCGACTGAATCGAAGAACAATTCCATTGGAGTTTACGGCGCTCACCAATTCCGCGGACAAATTACGCAACCAGTGTATCCTATGCAATCCTCTCGCAGCTCTACACGTTGAGATCAGCTTTTGGTTCTTCACTCTGTCATCGATTCTCTCTTTCTCTCACTCTCATTTCGTTTGAATCCAATCATTTTGATCCGTCGCCGTTTTCCGCCCGTATTCGTCTGCGCAGCGCCTCGCGCCAGGTTTCACTCGCTCTTTTGTTCTTCGATTTTGTTTTAATCTAGCTGTTGTTGATGTTATTGCTTCGTAATTGGATTTGGCAAACCTTGTTGAATTGATTCATGTGCCGGTGTTTTGTTTGGTTGTTCTACCAGGTTTACGCACATTGATGTGAGATCTGGTTTGGAGAAATATGCAGAGAGAAAATAGTTTCAACAATCCTTCGAGCCCTAGTTCTCGGATTCGACACCGTAGGCGAACAATTGAGGTTTCTTTACCTTTTTCGTTTGCATTTTTACTGTTTTTTCGCTGTATATAGTCAGTTTTTTCTTTTTAGATACTTTTGTGTTGCCTCAGGGATTGGATATATACATAATTGTAATGAAACTCAGGTGCGACATTAATTTTGTAGACACCTCTGACCTCCCGTGTCTCCATTCCTTCCGATGTTTCTATGGCCTACAGACTACTGTGGTTACCCCGATATACTGAAGCCAAGCTTTGTTTTCTCGATTTCCAAAAAAGAAAAAAATGTGATGATTTTCTGGAACTTTATAATGATGGTATTTTTTGTTGTGGGTAATTTGGTGGTATCTGTTTAGTGTTAATCTACATTTGTAAAATATGAACTTTTTCCTTTTTTGTTTGCTTTTGGTCTTCATTTATTTTTCCTTTTAAAGAGATTGCAGGGGAAGAAATATTTTCAGTTTTAGTAACTTTATCGTTTGCTTGCTCTGTTGACACAAAAATGCTTGGTTTGTGTATTGGTTTTGCAAAATTAATGAATGCTTGAGCTTTACCCCCATTTTTTTTTCAGGGGATTGCGGAGGATTTGAAGCCAAATGGAGATAATTTACTTGTTAATGACAGAAACAAATACAAATCAATGTTGATTCGTGCCTATTCATCAGTCTGGATGATTGGAGGGTTTGCATTAGCAATATACCTTGGACATCTTTATATTATGGCCATGGTGGTTGTAATTCAAATCTTTATGGCACGCGAACTCTTCAATCTGCTGAGGAGGACCCATGAAGATAGGCAGCTTCCAGGATTTCGGTCATTAAATTGGTACTATTGCATCTACTTTTTGTTTAACGATTTTTTCTAAAGATGAGAGTTAATAGTTTTCAATTAAAATGCCACAGCTAGTATTCTTCCATCAAATCCCATTGTTGTTAATGAATTTTCAATCGTTATAGGTGTTTGATGATTCTCAAATTCTATGCAGGTACTTTTTCTTCACAGCAATGTATTTTGTTTATGGCCGTCTTCTCAGTCAACGGCTTGTCAATACTGTAACAACAGATAAAGTTCTGAATCAGCTTGTTAGCAGCCTTGTCAAGTATCAAATGGCCATCTGTTATTTCTTGTATATTGCAGGTAGGTCTTAAGCATTATGCTTAGTGACTTAATTTCAGCTACGAGAATTAATGATATCTCACTCCTTGTTATAACCTGGATTATGTTCGATTGGAATTTAATGTCTGCTCAATTCTTCTATTTTGTTTATTGATTATAAAGTCGAGTTGTTCTTTCATGAGGGCATGCTTGCTACCAATGTTATCTAGAATTCTGGATAGTATTTCTACAGTGTCTTTTGCCCCTTCCTAAGAAGTTATTTGGCTGTTGAAGTAACACTTTTTTGTTGCCTTTAACAGGTTTTATGTGGTTCATTCTTACTTTAAAAAAGAAAATGTACAAATATCAGTTTGGCCAGTATGCATGGACGCACATGATCTTGATAGTTGTGTTTACACAGTCTTCTTTTACTGTTGCTAACATCTTCGAAGGAATCTTCTGGTATTTCGTTTTTCTTTTAAAGTGTCAATTGTTCTATTTTGATTTCTGGACACACGTGATTATGATAAAACTGTCTTTGTTTTGGTTACTTTTGGACTGTTTTATTAGCTAATCATGTGCGATGACATTTTTTTTTCCAATAAGAAACCCCAAGAAGATTTTGTAGACAAAAAATAAAGAAAGAACAGCTTAAAGGCTAGGGTAAAGGAAACCTCCTTCCAAAAATTACATCAGTACTTACAGGCTTACAGCTTCCAATTATTGATGCCGAGCTAATTGTTGCTTGGTAGCATCTCATTTGTTTACAGCAGGGTATGAGTAGCATGAGGGATCTTTCACTTGGTTTCATTAATACCCAAGTTGTTCTGCAATGACGATTTCCTTATTTGGCGTTATCCCCTGTACCTTTTGTAAAATGTAAACCACACGTTGACACACAAGAGCTCCCTTGCAAGAAGTTTCCCGACTATACTTTTGCATTACTTTTGTATTTTAACTCTCTTCTTACGTGGAAAATGATAAGTACACAATACGTAGAACCCCAAGTTCAGCAGTGCTTACAAAATTAACCTCCAACTGTTTAACGCCCAGTCAATGTGCATGAAATACTGTAAGTATTTGCGAATAGGATTTCATTGGGTAGGTCCATTTATCTTAGTGGTTAATATTTGATGTTTTTTACTTGAATATTGGTTGTAAATTTTTGGATCTATATATAATGTTTTATGTTTTATTTGACAATAAATCTTAGATAGGTTTTTTCTGAAAGGTTGTCTAATGTATGTGCAGGTTTCTTCTTCCAGCAACACTCATTGTAATAAATGATATTGGTGCATACTTTTTTGGATTTTTCTTTGGAAGAACCCCGTTGATCAAGATATCTCCAAAGAAAACTTGGGAGGGATTCATAGGAGCTTCTGTGACAACTATTATCTCGGCATTTATGGTAATTTTTTTTACTGAAAAATGATTATGATGCTAACTTAGAATCTTTATTCCTGTCTTTGTCTAATTATGTGCATTTTGTTGATCTGGGAGTATATCAATGTGACCTGGTAAAATGTGTACCTTGAGAAGAATGGTTTTCAATGTGCTTGTCTGCTTGAGATATTAGTATTGATTTGAAACATTCTCATTCAAGTAAAAAAACTTTTTGAACTTGACTCTTAATGTCTACTTACTGTACTACACTTTCAAGCTCAAGCACAGACGCTGACACGACACAAAGATATGTTAATTTCTAAAAATGTTAAAAAAAAATCATCTTTAAATACTTCAATTTTCTTAAATCTTACTAACTATTAAAAATAATTAAAATAAAAAATGTAAATAAAAATTTAACTAGCCTTTGAATTTAACCCATTGAGTTACATGGACCCACTTAAATCCAAAAAAGAAAAAAAAAAGTTCGAAGGCAGGAAATGATATGACCCATATGTTAGTTACCCATTCACTTCTGAAGTAGTTAGGGTTAGTCCCTTAGTGGCCGATATTAGAGAATATGGGGTTCCACCTCAAAACCAATTGGCAATGAGAGGAGTAACTCATATCTCTTTTATATTGATGTTGGACTCTCCCACTTTCCAATGTGGGACATTTGTGAGATCCTAACATGCTCCCTCAAGATGGTGCCTCTTTTTGGGCTCACCAATCTTGAATCAGATCTCAATTTCATTTTTAATGGATTGATACCCGTTTGGGCTTTATGGGCTCTGATACCATATTAGAGAATATGGTTTTTTATCTCAAAACCAATTGGCAATGAGGGGAGTAACTCATATCTCTTTTATATTGACGTTGGACTCTCCCACTTTTCAATGTGGGACATTTGTGAGATCCTAACAGCCGATATAAGTTGTACCCATTTCTCTTATGAATACATTTTGGATATTGAATCGACTCATTGATTGAGGGGACCTTGAGATAGAACTAGACTCTATCGAGCACTGCCACACTTCTTCAAGTTGAATAGAGTTTTTGCATTCCAATATTAACTGTGAAAAATTGATATCAAAGGATTTAGTGTTGGGATTGACAAATGAATAGTGATTTCTTTGATTTTTGTGTTTGCGTTTGTTTTTGGTTTTTATTTTCGTCTCCTATATCAGCTCTTCTTGTATTTCATGTATTTGGGGGTGCATGTTATTACAACAGGGTTGGAATTATTATAGTTGACATAGGGGGTTACACACTAACCCATCAGTTATTATAACTGGTGGCCCAAATATGGGTTAAGTTATTATAACTCCAGGCCCACCCTTACATGAGAGCTCAAATGTCCCTCATAACTCTATAAATATTAAGTCTCTCTCTTGCCCCACTTTAAATGTTAGAGATTGATTTCTTGGATTATTATCTCATTTTGGGCCCTTTTGGTCCTTAAGGCTACTTAAAATTTTAAAGTGGGGCAACTTTATTTTTTTATTTTGAATTTAAGCGAGAGAGTTAAAGTGGGGCAAGTTTATTTTGGTTTATGGGTTTTCTCTTACATATTTCTCAACGATTGATTTATTTTAATCTAGTCCACTATATAGTTTTGTTTAATGAGTTTGTGCAGTTCCCTACAAAGAAAATCATTCTGTTAATATGCTCTAAGTGCCATGATGATTACAATGAAATAGTAATTATAATTATGTTGGTGATGTTATTAAAACTTGATGGTGTTGATGCAGCTTGCGAATATCATGGGTCGATTCAGTTGGCTCACATGTCCAAGAAAGGTGATACTTTTTTAATGTCCTTGTTCTAGTTTGTTATGAAGATAATCACGTTTCCTATCTCTTTACAAAATGCAGGATCTATCAACTGGTTGGCTTCACTGTGATCCAGGTCCCTTGTTCACACCCGAATATTTTACTTTACCAGCATGGATTCCTACCTGGGTGAGGATAATGGGATGAGGATAATGGGATTACTTGAATCTAATTTATTATATTCTCAGAATTTTTATTGTATGGGTCAATAATGTACTAGGAAAGTATGAATCTGCGCTTAAACAGCTAAGTTTGGAATTTTTGGAATAGTGTTGCATTCTTTGATCTGCCAACTTAGCTGTTTCGAGTTTTAATATTACAATTTATTTTGATGTGCCCATCTGTATTTGTCTTTCTAACTTGAATCATTATTTTGCAGTTCCCTTGGAAAAATGTAACCATTTTACCAGTTCAATGGCATGCTATATGTCTTGGTTTGTTTGCATCAATAATTGCTCCTTTTGGCGGCTTCTTTGCTAGTGGGTTTAAGAGAGCTTTTAAAATCAAGGTTCCTCATTTTTCTCATGTCAAGCCTATTGATTTTTTGTAACTAAAACAAATCTGACACTGTTGTTTGTACCCCTTTGAAGGATTTTGGGGATAGCATTCCTGGACATGGTGGAATCACAGATAGGATGGATTGTCAGGTATACTGAATTATATTGGATGGTAAAAAATATTTGAGTTTTCCTTCTTAACTTGGATAGGATTTTGAACTTGCGATGGGTAACCATCCTTGGCATCTTGAATAGGTTGAACTAGTACAAATGAGTTATACAGAGAGAGAAATTTACTGGGCAAGGAAGAATCTTCCTCCTTTAGAGAGGAGGTTTTCCCTTTTTTTTGTTTTTCCCCAGATTCTAACTAAGCATTTTTAGGTAGAGTTTTATGATAGGTTTGGGCCTTAGGAATATTAATGAATAATTTAGGGGTATGTTAGCAATTTCTTGGAGAGCAAGTTAGAGGCTAGTGGTTATAAATAGAAAATGATAACTAGTGAGGAGGCATCTTTGAATTGTATGAGAATTAGGGCTTGAGAGATCTCAAGAGTCTAGGGAGGGTCCAAGTGCCTCGAATCACTTGGCTTATCTTGTATGTTTGTGATGATTTGCTAATAGATAGATCCAGATTCCATCATTTTACACATAGGCATTCTAAGTAGGTCAAAGGCCAAGAAAGAACTGAAAAATGTGCTACCTCTGAGTCACTTCAAATTTGAGAAAACATTTTAGATTGAAGTCTTAAAAACTTCCGTTGATTTGGCCACACTAAGCAATAAATTACCGTTTGCAAATTGCAAGTGATTAAGGTGGATAAATATGAAAACCTTCTAGTCAACCTCTAGAACAGTCCTATTTCAATATTATGTTAAGATCTCCTGCCATGACGGAGAAAAGATGTAAGAGTACTACCAGGATGGAGCCTACTAGTAGCTTCAAACTTGCCTCTTTAAGAAAATTAGAAGCTTGCCTTCTGCAATATATAGAACCTTACCTTTCCACGTCTCCATCATTTTTTTTTTTTTTTTTTTTTTTTTTTTTTTTTGATAACGTCTCCATCATTTTTGCTCCATCTCATTTTCATTTGCTCGCCTCTCTTTGTCTACCTCCCCCTCTAATTTTCGTATCTGGTCATGTAGTAAGAGTTGATGGCTTGATTAAAATCGGGAATCGGATTGTTCGCCCCGCTAAATATTTGAGGGAACCTGAGCCCTGCCCAAAGCTCGGATTCATGAGACAACAAGAGATTTTTACAATCAAGCTCATTCATGAGTTTTTAATATGAGACTTCAAAGGGAACATACCTTGGAGACCCCCAAGTCGCTACCAACAAGGCCATCCCTTGGGACTTATTTTCCCTGCTTTGGCTTGATTAACCTTAACAAAACTAAACAAGTTCTAACTCATTTGGGTCCTATTTCTCTGCTTTGGCTCAATCCAGTCAGGAACTAAACCAACCTACTAATATATGTTCCCCGCAGTTAAAACATTTAGTGTTTTCTAATGCAGATGGTGATGGCCGTGTTTTCATACATCTATCATCAATCATTTGTCGTATCTCAGAGCATCACCGTTGAATCAATTATTGACCAGGTTAGACGAATATCTCATTCATTCACCCTTCTCTTATTAGAAAAAGCAATCTTTTGGCTTTGAGGGTATGCTCCCCTTGAGGTCCTGAGTTCGAGCCTCCCATGTGATATTACTCATTCGATGTCTCCGATGTCTGGCCTAGAGACGAGCGTAGGTACCTTATTTCAAAAAAAAAAAGAAAAAAGAAAAAGCAATCTTTTGTGCGTGCAAATGTGAGCTGGCTTCTGACTGTATTCATTTATTTTAGATACTAATGAACCTTACATTTGAAGAGCAACAACTTCTTTTCACGAAAATTGGGCAAATATTGCAAGACAGGCTGATTCCGCAATAGTAAGATCTGCGTCCTTTTGTATATGGTGATCTAGGATTCAAGATTTAATGCTGATCTGTACATGGATATTGTGTTGTAATTTTTTTTACCTCCTATTATTTATCTGCAACAAGTTTCAGAATTTAGATTATATTTTTTCTCCATTTGCACTTTGTATAGTTTGTGTGCATCTTTATTTCAACATAAACTCTTTCAAAGGGGAGAGAGCGCAAGCAAAGTTGGAGGGGGAACCATTATTATAAAGTTCACTTGATGAACCGAGTTAAGTAATTCCAGCTACCTTGCAGGCTTGTTTAGTAAGCATATTCACTTGAATTGTTTGAAGTTTTCTTATACACTTTTTTGGTATATAGAGTTGGAGATGATGTCTTTTTTTAACATACTATTTTTCCCAAATTATTTCCTAACTTAGGGATTTAGAACCTTTCAGAGTGTTAGGAGACTCTTAGTTTAAGGCCCAATGAGCCTATTTGATTAAATAGGCTAGGAAGTAAGGTTAACCTCTGTACCAACATGTCCAGGAAAACCTAATCTACCCAGTTTTAGCATATGAATGATAGTGAACTTAACCATTGTAGTGAATTGATTATTTACAAATTTTGTTTATGAAACCAAATATTGTAAGATTAGGTGGTTTGTTCAGTAAAAATAGTTGAGATGTGTGTTAGTTGACCCGAACATTCATTATTAAAAAAATGACACTGAGCTTTATTTGTAGATTTCACAATTTAATTTAAAGCCCTGTGAACTGATCGTCACAATAAAAATTCTTGATAGTGATGATATTGAGCTTATTGAAAACCATCTAAAAAATAAAATGATGATGAATCTCAATGCTTCGATGCACAATTGAATTTACAAACTATGCAAGTCGCATTTACGTTGTTATGTAGCAGATTAAAAAAAACATTGTTATGTAGCAGAGTGAGATGTTACTGAGAACAGCCAAGTTCCAAGCTTGTTCGTCCATTGCATTTGTCATCTCCCAATATTCAGATTCAAGGTTCTTTTAATTGAGATTTGAACTCGTGATCACTCGATCATAGTACAAATTTCATGTTAGTGGAGCTATATGCTATTGTTAGCCAAATTTAGTACTAAAATCTTGATACAATGCTTTTTGTTTCATTTTCGTTTCAGCTTAAGAGGATGAAGAAATTAAATGTATGCAAATAGAGTTGCGAGCGTAATGCCCATAACTCCATTCATCAATAAAGCATGTTAGTAGGAAAGATTTGTGCTGAGTGGAAGACAACCCATTGTATTTTCAAAGTCTCATTTGATTACTCTTTCATCTAAAAGTGCTTCACTTCTATGAAAGTTCTTGAATAGAACCGAAATCAATAGCTCATCGAGTATCAATGTATTCATAATTAGAAAATCATAAATTTGAATTTCTCGAAACTCAAAGAAAAAGACTAAACTCAGCAGTCATATTTTGTATGCCGCCTATACCATCAGATTTCATTTCTCCAACCATACACCGATTTTATGTTATCAGAAATATTTTAGGTGTCAAAATCAAACTTTTCAAAAATTCATGGGAGATGGCTCGTGCATGGGCTTTAATAGAGAAGGAATGGCCAGATTCATTGAACCAATGTTCAATTTGTAAATTGATTCATTGAATTTGGACATCCAAAAGTTTGGGACTGAAATTAATTATATTTGTAGTAGATCACCACCGGGACACTTATGCGTCCATTTTCCTCATTTTGTCACGTAATATTATATTGCATAATGTGGGTCATACCATCTCGATCACGTACATCTCTCAAACGAAAGTTATCCAAGGGGATTGGGAACAATATGACTAGTGATTTTATACTAGGAATGATTTAACACACACACAAAAAATGGCAAAGTATGTGTAATAGGCAACTTATGGTTGATTTATTGGGTTTAGAGCAACCATCATAAGTTGGCTTCATTATCAAAAGGGTTGGAAGAATAAAACAGTTTTGGATGAGGTTTTGGTCCGAGACTTATTTTTGAGTAGTTAGAAATTGAGAGTTGTAGTCAAATACTCATTTGAATGTGAGTTTTATGCAGACGAGTTAATGACAATAACTTGTTTGGATGTGGATTCAATATGAGTAATTATTTTGATTAGTTAAAAAAAAAATGATTAAAAAAGAGTGGTTAAAAATAAATTATTTTGAGGAGTGATAAATAAATGATTAAAAATGAAGAGTTATTTTGAGTAGTTATAAAAAAAACTCGTTTGGATATAATTTTTCAAGGAGGAGTTAATAAATCTTCAATCTAAATGAATTATATTAGAAATGATGAGTTATTTTGAGTAGTTATAAATGAATGGTAAGAATGAGTTGTTAGAAATGAGTAGTTATTTTAAATAGTAAAAATGATGAATTATTTTTTAGTAGTTAAAAATACTCGTTTTGATGTAGTTTTTTAGAGAAGAATTAGTAAATCCTCCATCTAAATTTTCTTTTAAAATTTAATTTATGGTGATGGTCTACTTGTTTTTATTGACAACCAAATATTATAAAGACGAACAATTTATTTCCTTAAAGACAATGCGGATGAAAACTGACTCAAAAGCTCGTAAATATTAAAAAACATGATGGGAGAGAGTTGTTAGGGTAAATATTAAATTTCAACAAACAAGAATTAAAAAATAATTTATTTTAAATATCAAATCGCCAACTATTATTATTATTATTATTGAAACCAATTATTATTATTGTTATATATATGAAATAGTAAATTAAAACAATAGAACATTTGAAAAATGTTAAGAGTAAATTTGAACCTAATTTAGAAATTAGAGTCCATAAAGTGAGAAGCATCAAGAGCATTTTGGACGAAAATTAGTGTTTAAGTTTAAAAACAATTATAATTAGCTAAAGAAGTAAGATTTGGAAACGAAAGACTCGTGCGCTAGTTTTGAGTACATAGTGGGGGAGGGGGACAACAAACCTTAATAAAAAATATTATAGAACAAAAGTAAATAGTATATAAAAAATCAATTCCAGAAATCATCAAGGAAGACAAGAATCACAACAAACATTTAATTAGGTTACGGTCCACCACTAGAATTTCGTTTATCACTATAATAGATTAAAGCATATTTGGCCAGAGTGTTCTTTAATTAATACAATTGTTATATAAATAAAGTTTGTATGATGCAATTTAAGTGGATCATTTTTAAATATTGTCAATTTGAAAAATATTGATTGATTATCACGAAAAGTCAAACGCTAAAACTAGAATCACTAGAAAATAAATGAATGGAGAGAATAAATAATACTCAAATCGATGATTGTATTAAATAGTTAATCTAGAGAAGAAATATGTTTTTTTTTTTGCTAAAATTTTTATTTCTAAGAGTTTTTTTTAACGAATGTTAAATTTGTAAAGCTATTGCAAAGTAGATTTAGCTTGACATATATCTTTGATAATGAGTTTGTAAGTTTGAATCAATCCAATTTTCATATTGTACTAAAAGAAAAGAATGTAAGTTATTAATACATGCATTTACTTTATCTTACATATTATTTTATTCTCTCACATATTATTTTATTCCCTCAATATTAATCTCTTTCCACTATATAATTCCCTCGGCGCACAATGATATGTTAGAAATTTCACACACTTTTTTTCAAAAAAGAAAAAAAAAAAAAAAGAGAGAAATTTCACTTTTTTGAAGATTAAATTTTTATATCTGCGACTAATAGATAAGTTTTCTAATTCTTCACAACAAAAAAAAATATATATATATATATTAAGTTTCCTAATTTAGACTTTTAAGTTGGGATAAAAAATTATCCGATAAGATTATTGAATATGATTGACAGTTTTACATCTTTAAATTTAGCAAAATCATTAAATAATGTTTCCATTTGCAACAAATACCGCAACATTTGGTCTCCTCTCTCATGATAATTACAAAACTGACACTGACTCCCAACAAATAAAAAACAGGTTTTTAGTTTTCCTTGCCTATTTTACCTTTCTTCCACTCTATAATATGAATGTAGCCATGAAATGAGCAACATTCATTTCTTTCCCACCCAAACCTGCCCAAATACATTTTTCAAAAACCTCCACCATTAAACACCACATATAAATAAACCACCTTTCCTAATCCTTCTTCACTCAAATCGCCAAATCTCAAAAGGGTCGGCCGGAAAAGTGGAAATTCAAAAAGGGTAATTTTGAGACCGGAAAAACAATGAAGATTCCGGCGAGATTTCAGCGGGTGGGGGCGGCTTTTGCGGAGAGCAGCGGCAGCGAGCACTCGCCGGCGGCGGAGAGTTCCACCGACTTGTCGGACCTGGTGAAGTTGTTTATGGAGAGAGATTGTTATAATGCTTTTGAATTTGGTGGGGATGAATGTGGTGACGTGGCGGAGGAAGAGCAAAACGGCGCCGTGTCGGACGGCGGTGGGTGGTCGTTGGCGGAGGCGGTGGGGACACTAAAGAGGCTGTTTGGCGGCGGGGATAGCGAGGGAATCCGGCGGAGAATTGAGGCTGAGGTTGAGGTTGGTTGCAGGCTGATTGGGGAGAAGCCTTCTTCTGTTGGATTCAAACGTAAATTGATGGCTCATTTAAGGGGAAATGGCATTGATTCTGGTTAGTTTTCTATATGTTCATTTTGATCTATTTTATGTTTTTTTTAGTTCAAATTGCGAGAGATCGAATATGTGATCGTGTAGTTTGAATTGAATTATAACTAAGTCAACGCATCAATCCTTTCGAATTTGATACATATCCTTAAATTTATCACGTTGTTTTTAATTTTATGAAACTCCATAATTGAATTTTGTTAATATTAGTATTAATAAGATTAATTGATGTTTTTTGAAAAAAATAACTATTAAAAAAAAAAAAATCCATTTAACTTTGAATCTAATAACATTGGTATGTGATCACAAACAGGTTTGTGCAAATCCAAATGGGAAAAATGTGGGCGATTCCCAGCAGGAGATTACGAATACGTAGACGTAAAAGTCGACGAAAATCGCTACATTGTCGAAGTATTTCTCGTAGGAGAATTTGACATCGCTCGGCCGACAGGCCAATATGGGTCGCTTCTAAAAGCTTTCCCTCAAATATATGTTGGGAAAGCAGAAGAGCTGAAGAAGATAGTGAAAGTGATGTGCACAGCCATGAGAGAGTCAATGAAAAGCAAAGAAATGCACATTCCACCATGGAGGAGAAATGGTTATATGCAAGCCAAATGGTTTGGTTCATACAAGAGAACAACAAATGAAGTGCCCAAAAAAAATCCATTTTTATTGGAAGCTCAAAAGCATTTGGCAGCAAAGAAATCAGTAGGGTTTGAAGCTTTGCCTCTGAAAACTTACCATTATTGCAGAGGGGATTTTGGTACAACAAATCAAAATAATAATAATGGTCTTAAAGTTGGTCATTTGAGTGCTGCTTTTGATGGCCAAGGCATTGGGATGTAAATATCATATGCATATAATTTCCATGTATATGTAGTTTTGTTTTGAATTATTAGGTTCTGGAACCTTGTAAGTAACGTGGAGTGGCCTAGTAGTCGAAATGGTCTTGAGAAACTAAAAGGATGATAAGTTCAATTCATGGTGATCATCATGGAGTAGCCTAGACTCAGACGATATGTCCCAAATTTCTACACCATGGTCTCGCTCAGCTTCCAAGGAATTGGTTTATTTGATTCTTAGAGGTGAAAAGGTTTTGGTCTTTTTTGTGTGATTATTATATTTAGGGTTTGTTTAAAGATGGTGGATGGATGGTATAAGGCTTTGAGAGGCAAATTGTTTAGGGGCAAGCTTATTATTCAGTTGCTGAGGTAACCACAGCAAAATTTGTTAGGACTTTCCACCGCACAATAATATATATATGTATTTATTGAACATGGGGTAAAAATATCTCAATCTTGCATCCATTTTGCATGTTTTTCAATTCAACAATAATGTGGGGGATATTTGAATTATGATCCAATGAACTCTTATATCAGTTGAATTATTACTGTTGTTAATCATTTTATATTTTATTTAATCTAGAGAAGAAAAAGAAAATAATTTTGTCCCGACACAATGATTAAATGCACTTAACCATTGTCTCGACACGTGTTTTGTCTTTGGGAGTATACTCCCCTCAAGATTCCAACTTCAAGATAGTTGCGTAGATTAATTTTATAGGTCGGTGGTATCTTAAGTTTAGAGGAGCAAAGTTCCAAATTGTCGAATTATAAAAAAATAATAATAATAAAATGCATAGGTACGAAAATCTATGGAGTAGGAATTGATTTGATTTGTTACTCCTTGACCATTTAAGATTCTTATTATGGTAAACATTGAGTTAAAAATATGTTTTTGTATTAGATTAATTCTACTTCATATATATGAGAAGAAGTGCACATTTAAAGAAAAAGTGTGGTATTAGTGAAAAATACAACATGAAATAGTCCTATAGATAGTGCCCTTTATATGTGTTAGTAGGTTGTCTCCCATTTCACCATGAAATGGAAGTAAGAAAGTAATCTTTTTTAATACAATAAATAAGGGATGTAAGAATTTGACAATATGGCCAATGATGTTAAATACAAGGAAAGGATTTTATACCCGTCCATTATTGTTAAATTAGGCTCAATTATTGTTAAATTAGGCGCCTCATATTGTTGACAAACTATTATAAGTTTTAGTTTACCTAATTAGTTGTGTTTCAAGTTTTGGTTCCTACCTACTTTCAAGAGCTTCTTCAATTCTTTTGCAAAAATGATCATTTTATCGAGGATGGCCAATGATGTGTGACATCGACTATGTTTAGAATATAATGTGTTATACATAACTATCACGTAAGATATCAAACTTTTGTATGCTTTTGACATACCCATTTAAGTATGTATCTTTTTCAAAAGAAAAAAAAACCCACAAAATTTGTCATTGTTAATACATCAATATGTTAATTAATGGAGTTATGCTTACTTTAATGTATCAACTAACCATTAATCTCTTGTAGAAAGACTTTGGGAATTTCAAACTATTAACATAGTCTAAGAAATTGCAGCACGATTTGGAAGGTTGTAAGCTTCAAGTTCTCCGATCATAAAAGATATAATCCAAGAATTATTTTACAATAATATTTCCTAAAATCTGAGGTATGTTGGATTAAGTTTCGAATAAACAGTTACTTTGATGAGTTATTTTGAGTAGTTAAAAAAGTTGAGACTTACAGCAAAAACTCGTTTGCACTTTTTTTTTTGGTAGAAGAATTAGAGTCAGTAGTTTATTTTGATATAAATTTAAAATGAATATCTATTTTGAGTAGTTAAAATTAATTAATTTGAAAAATTAGAAATTGTGAGTTATTTTAAGTTGTTATAAACTAATTATTAGAAACGAATAATTATTTTTAATAATAAAAATGATAAATTATTTTGAATAAATACAAACTTGTATTGATATAGTTTTTTGAAAAGTGATTAGTAAATATTCACTTTAAGTCTTTCCTAAAATCGACAAACAAACACCCCGTAGGTATAAGATGCAAGTTTTGAGCACATAAATTTACATACAATTATGTGAAATATTTTGCAAGTTTTTTAGTACAAGTTGGGAGAAGGGGATTACAAATACCGATATTAGAGATTGAACCCATGACCGTGAAATGGAAATGGATTAACACCAAACCAGATAGTCAATCGCGTCACCAACCCATTCAGTAATATCACCATTATGTATTAAAACTAGAAAGCACTACCGAATGGGTCAAGCAATAGTTTCACTATTTAGTTGTAAACCAGTTCAATATCAACGTCACAAGAATCGGTATTTGTCTTCCTTCCCCTAATATATACTAAAGGTTAAAATACCATTTTGGTCCCTTGACTTTGAGGTTTGTTCCATTTTGGTCCCTCGACTTTTAAATGTCCAATTTTAGTCCCTCAACTTTGTTGTTTGTTCAATTTTGGTCCCTCAACTTTCAAATGTCCAATTTTGGTCCCTCAACTTTGCTATTTGTCCAATTGTGGTCCATCAACTTTCAAATGTTTTCAAATTTGGTCCTTAGACTATAAAAAAAAGTTAAAAAATTGTCATTTAATCAAATAAATTTTTTATCACTCCTAAATTATTTTTTCTCTCTTTCATCTTTCATAATTTCTCTCCTAGAAATTTTACCTCTCTTCAATCCACCTCACTTCCCCTCTTTTCTTTTCTTTTTTTCTTCTATATTTTCTTTCTTTTTCTTTTTGGTTTCATGATAGACTATGAATTTTGGAAAACAAAAGGTGATAAATCAAAGTAGGAAAATTATTATTTTGAAAAATGATCTCATTTTAAATAATTTGATGAGATGGATTGAAGAGAGAATAAGAGAAAAAGAGAAGAAAAAAGGATTAGAAAGGTGGATTTAAGAGTGATAAAACTTTTAGAAGGAGAAATGATAAAAGATGGAAGAGAGAGAAAATAATTTAAGAGTGAGAAAAAATTTATTTGATGAAAGGATCATTTTGAACTTTTTTGATAGTCTAAAGACTAAATTTGGACATTTGAAAGTCGATGGACCAAAATTGGACAAACAGCAAAGTTAAGAGACCAAAATTGGACAAGCAACAAAGTCAAGGGACTAAAATTGAACATTTGAAAGTCTACGGACCAAAATAAAACAAACCTCAAAGTTGAAGGACCAAAATAGTATTTTAACCTATACTAAAAAAACTAGATAACACTCAATAGATATATATAGGGCTTTTTTCGAATGGTTACTACAATTTCCCTTTTATATAATAGTATTAAAGAAAAAGAAAAAGAAATATCTCAACTGTTGACCTGACCAACTTGGCCGCGTCGAATAATCCAATTTTCTGATCTATAAGCCCATTCTTGCGATTGTACAGATCCAGACATAAATTCAAGCTGTTGGCAACGCCCTTTGAGCGACTGGATAAGAGCAGAAGCGATTTCATGGCGGCTACCAAGCTCCAAGCATTCTGGAACCACCCTGCTGGCCCTAAAACCAGTTAGTTTCCTCCTTCTTTCACGATCCGTTCTGTAATTTTTTTGTTCTTTGCATGTCAAATTGAAGTATCGCATCACGATTTCCCTTTTGTTTTAGGTTTTGCTCATACCCTTTGATCTCGTAAGAAGAATTCGGATCGCGATTCATCCATTTTCAATGCGATTGATCGGTTCATTTTTAGTTTGATGAGTGCTATTTTGGAAGTGTAATGTTGTGGGGTTCATTTTCTCGTTTATTCTTTGGTCGGATAGCCGATCATCATTGATTTTCATATGGTTTGAAATGAATATGAAGCCGAGATAGTCCCCAAGGGGTGGCACACCCTCGAGGTCCTGATTCGAAACTCACATGTGACATTACTCCTTCAATGTCTCGGTGCCTGGCCTAGGGACGGGCGTGTATGAAGCCGAGATAGAAGTTCTATAGAATGATTAATGAAAAATCTGGAAGGTGTATCTAGCGAGCGACTTAGTAGTCAGTCGAAGTGAAACTATATCAATGTGTAGTCGTAATATCTTTGTATTTAGATCCCTTAGCCAACGTGTTTCTTGTGGATGTTGTAGCTCTTCTTGATTTGGTAACTTGCATTGTGCTGAGGGGCATAGTGATGTGAGATGCTGGATCCCTAACTCATCGGACAGATTTTCCTTGTCTGTCTTTTTTTGTTGTTGTCTGGTGTCTCTTTCCTCTTCATTGGGAGATTTTGTTTTTTCTTCTTTGTGGAAGGTGAGAATTCTAAAGAAGGTTAAGGTTCTTCATGACAAGGTTATACTTTACACAAGATGGTGAGGAGAGTCCACTTTCTTATGGGTTGGAATTGCATTTTATTTGTTAGGGCGGATGAGAATTTAAACCACATGCTTTGGGATTGCAAGATGGCTTCTCCTCCCTTTTTGTGAGAATGGCGAGTTCTTGTAGAAAGCAGGGTTGTGTGTCGTTCTGTGGTGTATCTATGGTGAGAGAAATAATAGATTTTTTAGAAGGGTTATAGATATTCAGAGGATGTTTGAACCCTCATTAAATTCAATGTTTCTCTTTGGGTCTTTGTTACTAAGTTTTTTGTAATTATCCAATAGGTGTGATTTCTCTTGATTGGAGACAGTTCTTGCAGGTGATCTCCTTTGCTTGTTCAGGCGATTTTTTCTGCATGAACATCTTTTTGTTGTTAGGTTATTTATTCTTTACTCAATCAAATCATGAGATATGGAAGTCTCGTTGGATAGTTTTGTGGACAACGTTTTCCCACATCTGACCTTTCTTACTTGCTAAAGATTCTTGTTAGGATGTATTTCTATAGGGAATCGCGTTTCTGCTTAATGATGACGCTACCGTTGCTAACGTATCTTTGTTGTAGCAGTGATAAATGGAAATCCTCTCAATGCCCATTTAACATCACTCTACAAGTTCTTTCCCTATCATAGGGGAGGGCTCGATTCTTAAGTTAGAAGAAAAAAATCCAGAAATTTATCCTGAATTTTTCCAATGAGAATAGGCTTTCTTATTATATGTATTAAATAATATGGGGTTCCACGTCAAAACTCTTAGTTGAAAGGGAGTAGCTCATATCTCTTATGTGGGAGAAGATGAGGATCTCCAACATGTCCTCTTAAGATAGTGTCATATAAGGAAGATCATCTTGAATTGGGTATGAATTTGTAAATCAAAATACTCGCTTGGATCGGATCTGAATTTTTTGGATCAGATACCTACTTAAGCTTCCCTGCATGAGTGGGGTCCAAAATTTGGGGGACCAATAACCACATGGAGCTTTTATACCATATTTGATAATATGGAGTTTCACCAATTGGTTGTAAGAGGAGTACCTAATATCTCTTTTAAAGATGTTGAAGACTCATGTTTCTAATGTGGGACAAAATGAGTATCTCCAACAATATGATTGTGCGTGTTCCTTGCCTACTTATTTATGTTCTTCTACTTTATCGTTGCGACTATTGTAGCTCCTCTAGAATTTTGACTGCTATTGTAGCTCATCTAGAATTATGGCATGTAATGCTTGAGATCATTGTAAGGTTTTTTTTTTTAAACTTTTGTTGATAAGCAGTTTTGCAGTTTGTATTTTCAACTTAACATGTCATCAGTACATGATTTCTTTGAGCTAAATCCTCTTTATAATGTAGTTCATTTCTGGGCACCAACCTTTAAGTGGGGTATCAGTATAGCCAATATTGCGGACTTCGCTAAGCCACCAGAAAAACTTTCTTATCCTCAGCAAATAGGTATGTGTTCTCTGAGCCACTGAAAATGTACAGGTATTCAGAAATGGTGATGCAAGACATGTAAAGTTCACATCTTTTCAGTTTTTCTTTCACATCTATCTTATTTTAGGTGCACTCATATTTCAATTTTGAGGGAAGAGTAATACTTCAATTCTATTTCCTTCTATTAAAGTTCGGTTTTTAGTAAAACAATTCCTTTATTGACATTTTTTCGTCTTATCATATGCATCCAGCCGTTACAGCCACTGGAGTTATCTGGTCACGTTACAGCACTGTGATCACTCCGGTAAGTTTAAAGAAATGACTTGACCAATGATTTTGAAGACATTAAGTGATAATAATGTAACCATATGAATGACCCATATTTTATACAAAAAACTGGTGCCCTTTCACCTGGATGTTGGTTCAATCTTTTTCCTTCACTTTCCTTTCTGTTTTTTTTTCTATTATTATTATATATGCATATGGCATGATGTATGACCTAGTAACTTAGAGATTATGGGTTCAAACCCCCCTACCCCAAATATGGTTGAATTCAAAAAGTAAAAGGTATGTATATGTATAATAAAACTCAACCTATGAGCTTTTGTTCTTTTGAGGAGTAATGCAAGATGAAAAACCACTTTAGCTTGTAAGAACTCATTTAAATAAGTATTAAAGTATTCAGCATCATTGTCGATTTTTATTTTAAATTGATTTTCAATCCTGTTGTAAAACCGAACAAAAACTTCAATGATGTCTGATGGTTGAGTTTTAAAACTAAACCTGTGAGCTTTTGTTCTTTTTCCATTGTTACTGTCATCAAGGCTGTTATTCTTTTCTAGGCACATATGTAAATAATAAATCTCTTTTCTTTAACCTTCCCTTCAAGTACCTTGTTCAACTAATTTGACTTAAATTGTATCTTAGCTATTGGCTACACTTTCCAACTCTGATGAACGTCTTTTATATTTCCGGAAAATGCAGAAAAACTGGAACCTTTTTAGCGTCAATGTTGCGATGGCAGGGACTGGCATCTACCAATTGACAAGAAAAATTCAGTAAGTCATCACTTCCTTGGGCTCATAAAGAAAAACACAGTGCTTGGACGTGGGGATTTTGTTCTGGTCCAAAATATAGGATATATACATTTCAACTCGGAGACTAGAACTATATATATTATTTTTTCACCGTTCATGTACATTTACGCAAATAGTTTAAGAATATAATTTTGAATTATAATGTCAAAATGGTTTGTTTTTTGGGCAATGATACAGAGGTTTGGAGTTTTCAAGTTATGTTCTCTTGAAGGTCTCAAGTTTGAAATACACAAGTAAATTTAGTTGTAAAATTCTTCGGGGATGGACATAGGATCTATATATTGGGACCAAGTTCCGAGTTCTATTAATAAAAAAAAATGTCAAAATTGTTTCTAAAAGAGTGAGTTTGTCCGTGTTCTGGAGTTGTTAGTATATTTTGGGAAGCAAGAAACTAGAGTACATCATATTAATATACATCTTATAAGATATATCCAAACAAAATTATTTTATAAATAACAAACAACATAGGAAGATTATTATTTCCTTCATAATAATAATCATCATGGTAAAAAGATATCCTTGGCAACTAATTCGACGTTTCATTTTGAATGAACCAGGCACGATTATTTCTCCAAGGAAGAAGTAGCTGCTGCCAAAGAATGATGACGAAATATTACATTGTTTGCCATTGCCTCTGTGACAGCTGAATTTGACTTTTCTCTTATTGCTGATCAAATTCATCTCCTTTATTTTACTTTTGTAGCTATGAAACCAAGCTTCCAACTGTTGGGAAAAATAAATTAGATACTGATTTAGGCAACACCATCCTCTATGAAACGCTTTTTAATGGATATTATTACTAATATCCATGTCGAAAATACAGGCTCAATTTCCAATGCACATGAATTTTCTAGATCAAATATTTAGATTGCATGTCATCTCATTTGATGACTTGCCAATGTGTGTCAATTTCAATGACCCACCAAAAACTATTAGGAGGTGTTTGGATGGAGAGAATTCTGTAATGATTGAATATGAATTATATTGAATAATTAGAAATGATTGGTTATAAATGAATAATTATTTTAAATAGTTAAAAATAAATAATTATTTTGAATAGTTTTTTAAGAGTAATTAATAAATGCTCAATATAAATTCTTTTTAAAATTGACAAACAAACACCCGCCGAAAGTTGATGCTTCCTCTATTTTGTTCGCATGTGATATCATGGGGCAAATCAAATATGGAGAATTAAATGATTTAGGAGAATGAGACTAAGAAGAATATAATTAACAAAGAGAGTAATTGTGTTATTGAAAATGAAGGAAATGAAGGAATGACTAGGAGAGTAGAGTAGTTACTTGTATTTGCCATTACTTATGCTTGGATGTAGTAACGAAAATGAATAATGATTATCGAGAAACTGATTATCAATTGCCGAATCGAGAATAAGGAGAGAAGGAAAAACATAAATTGATTGAAATAGCAGGGATTAGTGAGTCTATTCGACAATAATTAGACAATGAAATCAAATAAAATTAAAACCTCACCATGTGGGGTAATCGTACACAATTCCAGTTCCTAACATCAATATCGACTTTCAAGGCCAAAAAAATAGGTAGCCTATATTTTCTGTGAACAAATCAAGATTAGCTCAAATAGATAATTATACTCCAGCAGAGTATTGGAGAACCATATACTTTAAAGATTAGGAGAGATGTGGGATGTCAAGTAACGCAGTTCCAACAAGAGAACCGAATTCGCAAGGACAAAACTGCATCTGCTTCTAAAGCTCAGAAATGACAATCCATACTCTAAGGTTAACCCTTTCTCTTGCCATCTCTAATATGATCAGTTTTAGAACCAGCTTCGCCATCGTCGAGATCATTCAAGTTCAGACTTAAACCTAAAGTACTTTCGTTCAAATCTTGGCGCACGGTATGATTGTTGTCCTGAGACCAATGAAATCATAAGTCAAACCAGTTTATAGCATTAGAGAAGGATGAAACTTAATCTCAAATGTAGTGCAGTATAGGGTCTATACTATAGCTCATTAGTTTATATTGAGCATTTGGAGCATTGTATGACTAATTTGGAGAGTTACTCCCTAAAATAAATTACCTGATTTTCCTCCATTGGCACATCATTAATATCTGGTTTCTCGTCTTGACGCGGGCCCTTTGTACTTTCCACTGCACTTCCTGGTTCAACATCATATGATTTGTTAGCTTCATCTTCAACTTTGTCAGCACCTTCATTTTCTGCAGCCACGTTTTTCTGTTCCTCTAACACAGCAATCTGCACATGAAGAAGACAAATAAATAGACTTTCCAACCCCCAAACACCACTCATTTGTTTCCTCAAGAAGTTCCAACTATATTAGAAGAAAAACTTGGAATCATGGTTGGAATCATGGAAAACTCCAATGCGGAAGCCATGAGACTTGGGAAACTTAACAATGCCATCATAAGTAATTTTCATTCTAACAAAATAGAACAATTTGGATAGAAAGCATTTCTTCAGTTGGAACTTTCCATTCATTCGTTCTCATTAATTTTTTTTTTTTTATATATCCATGAATGTCTAAGACTCTAGACCTACTTGACACTGATCCGATTCCTACTATATTTTGTGTCAAGAAAACTCAGAAAATTTAGCTCCTTAAAACTCTTCTTAACTCTTAGGTCAACTCAATGAAATGCAACTTCTTGCTCGATATCTATTTTTTTAGTTTAATTCAACAATAATAATCGATGATCAAAAGATTCAAACATGCAACCTCATGGTCAAGGATTTATGTCAATTGTCACTGACTAATCTCACTTTGGCTTCTTGTTCGATATGTAATGAGTATTGACAAACATTATGTGTGATATGTAGACTGTATGTTTGTCACATCCTACTTACACGTCATGAAAATATAATAAACAATTAATTCATATAGTAAGACCTATGAACTAATACATTCTTCGTTTCAGTGGAAAATCAGAAAATTGAAATACAATATGATGTTCAACAATCCCCTACTTGCCAAACTTCTAACGTTGAATATGAATAACAAAAAAAATTGTTCTATGCGTATTTCTTGATACTTGAAAACATTTGAAAATACCTCACACTAGACATCAGTTAAACCTCAACGGTTAACAATTAATTTGAAATTAGCACCTAGCCCTGCTACTGTTAGTTCAAAAGATGAAACAGAGCCACAACATAATCCAAAACACACTTCAAGGTAATAGAAAATCTTAACAAAGCTATCTCATTCTCAGCTATACAAAATTTTCTTATAAACATCACAAAAAATGGGTTCTGATAAAAGGGGTCTCCTTATGATACATTTAAAAGCTATCATTTTCAAATAGGTCCTTATGGCAAGCTTGCACCTAAACTGTTAGTGTCATGTTGAATTCTTAGGGAGTGACGCCTAGTGGTCAAGAGGGTCTTAAGTAACTAAGAAGTGATGAGTTCAATTCATGGTAGCCACTTACTAAGGAATGAATTTCTCGCAGATTTCTTTGACATCTAAATGTTGTAGGGTGAGGTTGTTTGATCCGTGATAATAATTGAGGTGCATCTATGCTCGCTCGAATATATGTTGAATTCTTAAGAAGCTTGGGCATATTACCTATCTAATTGATCTACCCAAGATCTTCAAACTTCTAATAGCTTTAATGTGAAAACTTTCCTGGATATTATCCTCAGGGGAGCAATAGAAATTGGGAATATAGTTATCTAGAAGGGCGCAACTGATGTATAACGTTCACAGTGGCATAGTCTTTTGTAATGTTCCAATAGAATGTAACTTTTCAACCATCAATGAAAGTTTTTGTTTCCTATAAAAAAAAAACTGATATATAACGTTTATTTATGTCTTCTTATGAAAGATGCCTTTTTATTATTAAAAAATGCCTATTTTACAAAGAATGGCTCACTTCTTAGGTAAGAGAAGTGGATGACATGAAGTAATGACATTCCAAAGACTCCTAAAAGTTCCCCATCTCAAACGAGAAATATTCCATCAACTAACAATAATCTATCAAAAAATAATTTGAGTTCAATAATCTATCAAATTCTAGAGAGGAAAGAAAAGAACTAAAGCTACTTCGACATTTCTCTGAATGAAGTTTCAAAGCCTAACCCACCCTAGTCACAAAGCTTAGACACGACACAACCTCCCACCTAACTAGTTAGATATCATCTCCCCCTATTAAAAATGCCTTAATGGCTTCTAAAACACGGAGAAAACAAAGAACATAATCCCAAACAAGGAGGTTTTCTTTTTTTTGATATCCGTGGCTGTCCGAGCAAGCTTGCACGCATCTCAACTAATGTCACAGGACATACCGTCTGACCTTACAATATTTGGATGTCAAGGAAACTTGTAGGAAATTAATTCCTAGGTAAGTGGCCACCATGGATTGAACTCATCACCTCCTTATGCACCCCAAGACCCTCTTTGACCACTTGGAGCCACTCCATGATGGTTTAAAAAAAAATGAGATATTTTTTTTCTTAGTTCAATAGTACGTGGGGTTTCCATGCTAGCTACTTGCCCACGATTTAATATCCTTCAAGTTACCTTGACAACCAAATAATTAGAGAATGTTGGAGATGTGAACAGAGCTCAGCCTCACTGAATTAGAAATAGAAAATTTTCCTAGTGCAAAGGAGTAAGGACAATATTTCGATTTACATAAGGCATTTTGCGTGGAAGATCAAAATCATGTGAACTAAGTGAACTAAACCCAAAATTGACAATATCATGGGAAAAATGGAGAGAGCCTTTACCCTAAAACATGTGATCAGAGTTGTGCTCCAAACTTGGTCCTGTCAACAAAATCTTCAAGTTCCAAATAAAAAAGTGTTAGCCTCAAAGGTGCAGTTATGAGAAATTGCAGATAAATCCTCGAAGGCTGAACGAAAAAGTAGGCGGGCCCTGGTGTTATCTTGGCAATGTGATCTAACAGTTTAAGAAACATGTTTTACTAGAAAGATTGTAGGAGAGAGACTCAGTAGATTCTGTTTCCTGAGAGAATTCTTAAGGGTTCCACAATGAGCCATAGAGGCCAAATGTGGTCTTTTGTTTGAATGAATGAAGGAATATTGAGGAAAATCCATGGTATGTAAGAAATGACAAGATCTCCATTGGTACAGCCATTATAGATATATGGAAAGGCCAATTGTCTCACAACAGAAAATAACCAGGAATTCCTCTAAGGATATTAATCTAAAGAAAACAACCATTATATCTTACAACTGGATGATATCAATCTATCATACTCAACAGAAAGAAAGAAAAATGTCTTCCACAAGGAAGGACACTTTAGACATTTCACAACCACAAGGTCCAAACAGAAGCAAGCCCTACCTAGGGTTATGCCCAAGAATATAAGAATGTGGCTACAAAACTCTCACAACAAAACAGTACACAATTTCCTACAATTATACCCATAAACTCCCCTACTAAATAGTCTAAATCTATACAACCAAAAGCCCAGTAAATCAAACAACCAAATATACCGAAATCTATTCAAAACTTCAAAATCAACAACCCTAAATAACTCAAACAGAAAAACAAAAGGCGGGTACCGGAATGTATCTGAATCTCCGGCGAGGAGGCTCCTCCGTCACCGTCGGGATCTCCTCTTTGCCGGAGATTTTGTCATCGTTATTGAGACTCTGGGTCGTAGGCGTCCACTTGTAAAGCAAAAGATGCGAACCGTTGGTGGTGCCGTTGGCAGTGCCATTGGCGGTAACGTTATTGGAGTTTGTGTGGCGGTGAGAGTGGGAATGGTTGGTGGAAGCGGCGGCGGCGGCGGCGGCGGCGGTGGACGGAGCGACGTGAACCCATTTCTTCTTCCACTTCCTGACCGGACCGGTGAAGACCGTGGCCGGTCCGTAGCGAGTTGAAGAGCGCCCAAGCCGGGCACCAACTCCCTCCATCTTCGATCTGAGTGTTTTTTGGGGCAAAAATTAAATTGGAAAATTCCTATCTTCTTCCCTCTAAAATGCCTTTTTGCTTTTCTATTGAATTTAACATATTCCCCTAAAATAATATTAATAAATACTGCAGTTTTAAAAAAAACAACATGGGCTTAGGCCCAACATTTAAAATGAGATCGGAAAAGAAATAAAAAAAAGGACTTTTTAAGAGATTAGGCAATCTAAATAAAATATTTACAAATGTGTTCATTTGTTAAAAAAATAGCAAAACTCATTTTTTATTTAAAGACGCTATTACCCTCTCCTCCCAAAATCTAACAACGTATTCTAAGAAACAATATTCCTAAAATATCTTCTTCTAATTAAGGAGGTTATTCAACTCCCTTTAAAACTCATATGCCTATTTACCTTTCATTTTCTTTTTAATATTTTTCTTTCCTCTTCTCCTTTGTGCCTCTTGTCAATAGTATAAGATAAATTGACCAAAAAAACTTGAAGAAACAACTCCTAATGAGTGTTTAATAATACATTTATGCATTGGTTTATTAAGTCAGTTTTTGAATAAATGAAAACCATTTGTCCTATAAAATCATATTTAACTATTGGAAAACTTATAACATTAATCAAATTCATAAAATAATAATTATAAATATGATCATTAAACAAATTAGCAACCATAGTTATTAATAATAATATTGTTTCAATAATACATAATACTACATTAATAATAATAATATTGTATTGATGATAATAATATTGTATTAATGATACATTATAATATTGTATCATTAATAATAATATTGTATTAATGGTACATAATACTGTAATAATAATAATAATATTGTATTAATAATACATAATATTGTACTGTATTAATGATTCATGTACTAATAATAATAATACTATATTAATGATACATAATATTGTATTAATATTAATAATAATAATATTTTATTAATTATAATAGTATTGTATTAATGATACATTATACTGTATTAATGATAATAATATTGTATTAATGTTACATAATATTGTAATAATAATAATAATATTGTATTAATCATGCATAATACTGTATTAATAAAAATAATACTGTATTAATGAAGATTTGTAATACACTATTGAAATGTATTAATGACCATCAATGCAAATATTTTAAAATTATGACTACAATTTGTGAGAATAGTTTATCAATTTCAATTAAATATGTGACTATTTTCCAATGTCTTTTAATATTAAATAATTCATTTATTTTCACTAATATTTTAGAAAAATTATAAATGGATGGTTTATTCTAATTAAATAATTCAAATTTGAATTAGTCATAAATACAGTTCTATACTGTATTATTAATACATTATGTATTATTAATGCATTATTGTGTATAAATACGTATTATGTATTACTAATACCTATAACTATAATTGCTAAATTATTCAAAAAGTACCATATCCGTATTTATTTTATGAATTTGTCTAATCTTCTAAGTTTCTCATATAATATTAATAGTTGTATTATTTATTATAAATAAAGTATTTATTGATTTAAGAAGTATACAAATGTAATAAATAGAGTATTTATCAATTGAACACATACAAATATTTAAGAAGTATGTTGTTATTAATTATATCAATAACATTAAGTACATTAATACTTGTAGACTTGTAATTTCAATATTGAAAAGATAAAATAATTTATTTTCTATTTTTTCATCAATGGAAATAAAAAACTGAAATTAAAAAGTAATTAAAAGTCAAACAAATTGTACCTATTAGTTAGAATTAGACCACTAATATAGGCTTTCCTAAAATACGGAAATTTGTTTTGTCCGCCAGCCAATTACAAGGGTAAAACGGAGATAAAAAGAATGACATTTTAATTAATAATAAATAAATAAAAAAGATTGCAATTATTATAAAATTTTCCTAGATTTGTAAATATTTTCCTATAATAGACTACCTACCACAATTTCCCAAAAAAAAATTCCTCAACCATGATTCGTTCCTGGATTTTTAAACGTCAGATTGCCAACTAGCTAATGCAGATTTTGTTGATATTTTATGCAACACAAATTATATAATTCTGCAACTAGATTGGTAAATATGAAAAAGTATTCCACAGCTAGGATTTGAACCTAGATTTCGAAATATGAAATTGCCAATGTGCTACTGTGGATTTTGTGATGTCAAATGCAACACAAATTATATAACCCTTATGAAAAATTTTAAAATGAGAAAAAAATATTCCGCTGTTAGGATTCGATCTAGATTTCTAAAACTTAAATTGCCAATGTGCTACTACAAATTTTGTTAATAATAAATGCAACACAAACATATAATCCTTTAATAAAAATTTAAATGAGAAAAAAGTATTCCGTAACTAGAATTCGGAACCTAAATTTCTAAACATGAAATTTCTAATGTGTTGCTGTGGATTTTGTTGATAATAAATGGGTCTCGATTTGAACCTGGATTATAAACATGAAATGACCAATGTGCTGGTGCGAATTTTATAGTCGGCTTATGCAATTGTTGATATTATCTAGATTCAGATTAATAATTGAAATCTTAATTCAAGCACACTTATAGCAATTGTTGAATGCTACTGGTTTGGAGTGTGTTCTCTTTTGATTTCAGTTTCATTTACCAAAATGAAGGATGCTTTGTATTTGCCCTTTTTCTCTGTTTTCAATTTTGGAGGGTGGTGAATGAAAAGGATCTGGTACGAAATTTCTTCCAATGTTAAGAAAACTCGTAGAAAATTAATTGGTGGCCGTCATGGATTGAGAACTCATCACCTTATATACTACGAGGCCCTCATTTACCATTTGAGCCCCCACTCGGTTGCATTTCGTTAAATGCATCTATTGTTACCTCTGTTCTTATTGCGTCTCGTCGTCCATTTCGGTTGCATGTGTGTTGCCATAATGTTGATCTCGTTAAAAATGACGGCTACTTTGGTGTATGTTTATTTCTTACACCGGTTGCTTTTTGTATTGTTGAAGTTTGTTCATATATATAGAATTAGTGTCAATTTCATCATTTTATATTGGAAAATATGGAGTTTCAAACATGCCCATTTAAGATAGCATCTTTTTCAGACTTGTCAATCTTGAATTGGATCTAAATTTTATTTTTATTAGATCGATACCCTTCTGAGTTTTGTGGACTCTAGTACCATATTAGAGAATATGATGTTTCACCTCAAAATCAATTGATAATTAAGAGAGTAACTCATATATCTTTTATATTGTCGTCGAACTCCCACTTTTCCAATGTAAGCAATTTGTGAGATGTTAGCAGTCCAACATTCGAGTGTATGTTAACAAATTTTCAACATTCACCAGTTTTCAGATGTGGAGAAATTGTTCAATTAAAACAACTCTATCGAAGGATGGAATTTGGCTTTTCTATAATTATATTTCAATATTAAGTTCTTCTTCTAGTCTAAATCCTATAAGAATGACGAGTCTAAAGAGCCAACATGTTATGAATAATTTTAACTACTTTTCTTATTGTTAAATACAATTTTGTGTTACCATTATGTTCCTATGATCTCATCTGAGTTCTATAGATTGAACTTACTCAGTTTTTAATTTAAAAAATCTTTTGACCAGCCAATTTAATAGTCAATTATAGTAAAAGAGCCATTTTACCATCCAATCAGCTAAATAAAAGTTTGGAACTTCCACTCCAAAGGTTTGGCCGAAATAGAAAAAGAAGTTTGAAATTTATAGATTGAGGCGGCTACAAAAATTAAATTTTAGTACTAAGTTAAAAATTAAAGAAGAACAAAAAAAGTAAAAAAAGAGAATCTATCAGGGCTGACTTGGCAAACCGGAGCTGAAAATGCGTCCAAGTTCATCTACACCCAGAATCCGGCTAAACCCGGTCCGAACCGGGATAAAAAAAGTACCCCATCATTTGACTGAAAGCAGCATGCAAAACAATGAGATAAATGAATAAAATTGCTCGTTCTGGGCCCCACTGCCATCAAACCAAGAATCTCCACCGTACGATAATTCATCAATCAGTGATGTTCTGTATGTACTCAATTCCCGCGTTTCATGTGAATATTTCCCATCGCAGTTGCAGCAGCATCGATTCCAAAACCCCCACTCGCGTCATTTCCCACGCGCATTCACGCGCCGACAACCCAAATAAAAACTCTGTTTCTTTTCTCACTCCAATCCTTTCGCTCACTCTGTTTATTTTTCTCTCCGATGAAGAAGCTCTACCGGCGAAGGGGAACGGTCCACCCGTCGCCGCCGGCAATCTCCGACCACCTCTCGTTTCTCCCCGCCGCCGTCCTCACCCTCACGGCGGCACTATCGCCGGCGGACCGCCAGGTATTGGCCTACCTGATTTCCTCCGCCGTCAACAACCACTCCGGCCGCCGCGTTTCCGATCACCCTCCGGTAAACTCCTGCGGCTGTTTCCGGTGCTACACGAGCTACTGGATCCGATGGGACTCGTCTCCGAATCGGCAACTCATCCACGAAATCATCGAAGCTTATGAAGAAAAACTGGCTCAAACCCTAACCGGCAAAAACAAAAAAGAAAGGAAGAAGAGGAGTACCGGGTCGGGTCAGTGTACGGGGCCCGAACCGAGCTCGAATGAAGAAGAATCGAGGCTGGCGACGGAAATGGAGGCGGTGGGAGACGGCGGCGATGGCGGTGGCGGTGAGGAAGAGGCGGAGAAAGGATCAGTGAGGAAGTTTTTGAGTTTCATAGGGGAAAGAATTTGGGGAAGATGAATTTTGGGGTTTTTTTTTTCTATGATTTACTTCCAGTAATTATTATGGGGAAATATGGGAATTAAAGAAGAAGAAAAAAGTTATCATGAACTAATTAATTAGCTGCCTTTCTTCTTTTGGTTCTTAATTGTAAATAGGAATCTTTAAGTTTTGCATGTAAAAATTAATCTCTCTTTATATTATCAGTTTTTGAAATTGAGATGTCATGTATATTATAGCATCTTAGTTGATATGTATAATTTGTTTGTAAGATTAAATCATTTTGTTTTATTTTGTTTCTGTTTTTTCTTCTATCTTAGTCATCTCCTAAAAATAAAATTGATGTCATGACAAATTTAAGATTGATGTTAATCAAGTTTAATAATATTAATATTATTAATACTAACGAATACACGATGGGTGAACATATTCTCACATTCATATTTATCTCAAAAACAAAAACATTCTCAAATTCATATAAAAAAATATTAAATTTCGTATGAAAACTTAACATAACTCAGGATTATACAAACTTAAATTACATGTGTTTTTTTTTAAATGGTAAAAATCTCAAAGCAAATGCATCAAAGTATCAAAATGATCTTTATAAACTTAAAAAAAGATGGATCAAACTGATCTTTAACCTTATTTTGTAAGTAGTTATTTTATTTGCTGCTTTAGACACTTTTAGAATCCTAATGCAATTTACTCCAAATTTGTTGGTTTTTTTTTTTTTTTTGAATTCCAATTTTCTATTCTATTCGGGAACTTCTTGCAATTTTTGGTTCTTTTAAAATAAAAGGCACACTCATTTTTGTTGAAACAATTCTAAAGTTGAAGCAAATGTTTGGATGAAATTGTGAATAATTATTTTCAAGAGTTGAAACCAGAGATATCCACGGGACGGATCTCATCTCCGCTACTTATTTAATCAAATTTGCATGGAATGAAGTGTGGATTCATTGCCAGAATTTAGCAAGGTCCGATTTTTCATAGAAAATTATTCCTCGTTAACTCTTCTTCTTTTTTATTATTTTTTTTATTCTCAAAATTTTACAAAATTTTTCAATACCAAAAAGATATTTGTTAGTGTTTAATTATATAGTTATTTAGGTGAGAAAAATATTCATCCAAATAATTATTTCTAAAACTTAAGGTATGTAAATGTACTAATAATAATAATAATAATAATATAAAATATAGATGAGTGGAGAATGGAGAAATAGGTATAGAGAATACATTTTTCGTCCCCATTTTTCATTATGGGTTGGTCCCTGCAAGGCTCTTAACTCATGGGAAAAATTATAATTATAACCAAAACCCGTGAATGTAATTCTCTTTTTGTAGAAAAGTTAGAAACAATAATTTATTGAGATGTAAATTTTAAATAATTTTTTTTTTTAATATTAAAAAAAAATATTAGAAATTAGCATTTAAAAATGAATTATTTCAAGTGAGAAACTATTTTGAATAATTATAAATAAATAAAATTAAATATTTAAAATAATGAGAAATTATCCCCAAAGGTTACAATATTTTATAAATTCGACAAACAAACAATCCCCAAAGGTTAATATGATTTTTAAAAAAATGAATCTCATTGAGTATAATATAACTTAAAAGTGTGTACAGAAGAAATGATAAGAAAACATGGGAAAGTAAAAGGGCTATTTGTTTGACATATTTAAGTAGTTTTTGGATTAAGAAGTTGTATTGAGTAGTTAAAAAGTGAGAGTTGTGTCAAAAACTCGCTTGAATGTAGTTTTTGTGTAGAACAATTATAGTCAAAATCTTGTTTGGATGTTGATTTAAAAATGGGTAGTTATTTTTAATAGTTAAAAAAGAAATGATTAAAAATGAATTGTTAAAAATGAGTTATTTTGATTGATTTGATAGAAATGATTAAAAATAAGTGGTTAGAAATAATTAAGTAGTTATAAATGAATTATTAAAAATGAATGATTAAAAATGAAAATTATTTTTAAAAGTATAAATGATGAAGAATTAATAAAAATTCGGGTATAAATTTTGAAGAGGAGTTGAAGTGTAATTTTATAATTGAGAGAGAAAATAGGGAAAAGAAAAGGGAAAAAGGAAATAGAAATGATGGCGACATGTCGGAAGGCATATGGGCCAGAAAAGGGAATACTACGATTACCGCCAAAGGCAACGGTTTTTCTTTTTTTTAGATTATAATAATTGAGAATAGATATTAAAATTCAAAACCTCTCAATTATTGGATATATACCAATAAGGCTGTGAAAATATTTTTGCTGGTTGAAAATATCAATTTATTTACTTTATTTTGTATTTTTAATTATTCTAATTGAATAAATTTAAAGACATAACTACTAAATCATACATTATTCTGATATATTTCAAATTCTGTATATACATTTATTTTAAGTAAAAAAATGTATATTTTAACAATATTTTGGAATGGTACAATTTAGCCTATAATTTTTTAATTATTAAATTCTTTTTAGAGAAATTCATATAGTAATTTTTGTTGTTGTGATTTATAGTTATAGCAGTTTTTTTTTTCTTTTTTGCTGTATGGGTAAAATCCTCTTTTTCCTATTAAATTATAGGTTAGAAATCGTTTTTTTTTTTTTTTTTTTGAAAGGGAATCTGTTTTTATTTTTGAAAACGATTTATGAACATTTTGAAAATGCAGATAAAAATCTGACATAACCAATGCTCTTTTTCGGTGTTCCCCATGCCATCCCTATTTCCCTATTTTTACTTTTCTCTTTTTATTTTCTTTTTGGAATTTAACTTATTTGCCTGAACGTACTCGATGCTTTCAAATGTTTCTTTGCCTCTTCAATCAACGGTATAGATTTATCCAAATGAATTGAAGAAAAGAGGCCTACAGTGACGTAATCTTTTTTAAATAATTTTGAATTCTAAATGAGAGAATTATATTAATGATATTGTGTTATTATTGTTGTTGGTTATTTTCTTTATCTTACTCATGAATTAAATTAATTAAACATTTTACTTTATTGATAATAGATTTTAAACATATCGATCGCAAAATATAATACTTACTACCATTTAAATGTAAGAACTATGGAGGACTGTTGCTAGATTATTGTACATTATTAAAACAACATCAACATCTGATTTTATGATAAGTAAATTATTATTTTTATGTAAAAAAAGAGTAGTAATTCAACGGCATCTTGGTAATTAATAACACGAGGTATGTGATTCAAATTGCTTAATCCTCTAATGTACTTTAATAATTTTATTATATACTACTTTATTTTCTAATTATGAATTGAAGTCAAGTTTATAAACATGATTCATAGGTTGAAGATCTATTTTTGACACATTCTTTCAACAATATGATAGATTTTGTGTTAAACTGCGACAACGACTACATGGGAATCTAGCAACCACAACAATTGCTTTTTAAGTTTTTTTTTTCTATTTTATAATAACTTTTAGTGTAAGAATCTATATTATTTAAAATTTAGTTTGGATTGAGTCTATATGTGTATATAATAGTATTAAAAAATTTGCTTATGGAGGAGGGCAATTGGAAACATCTCCTCTTCCTCGTTGTCCTGACATGAAATTTCAATTCTCATTTTTTTAATTTTGGATATCAATGTCGGTTACGTATTCCTTACCATATTGTTTTTAAATTAAATATTGGTGAGAAGATAAAATGTAGGACAGAGATATGAGTTATTCACACCCAATTATATTTTATGTAGAATTTTATATTATTTAATATGATATTAGAATTTTTTTTTGTAAGTTATTGGTCTCCAAAATTTTGTTCCAACTCAAAATGCTTGAGATTTTAAAGCGGTTGTGCACTCCACTTAAGCAGCCATAAACTTAAGTAGGTATTTGATCCTAAGGTTCGAAACAACCCTAACAAGAAGTAGACCAAAATGGTCTTCCCTATATGTCGTCATCTTGGGAGAGCATATTAAAAATACTCACCTTATGGTAGTTGTCTCATATTGAAAAGATAAAGATATTTCAACATATTTATAAGAGATATGAGTTACTACTCTCATTATCAATTGATTTTTAGGTGTAACTTTATGTCATTAATTTTTTTTTAACAGGGTTAATATAGAAAGAAGTAATGACATTTTATCATTTTTTAGTCATTAATTTCATAACATACACACTTAAAAATAATTAAATTTTTTGAGAGAGGATGGAGCTTGGGAGAAAGAGTAGGTATTTTTCTTTGTACAAATAAATAGAGAAAAAGGAGAAAAGCTAGGTACGTTTATTTTCATGCTCAAATATATGGTATCTTGTTGTTTTTAATCCAAAAATATAAGATAAAAATAAAATGTGTTCTCAATTGGGTCACATATGATGGGGACATGAAAAATTATATAATATTTTAGCACGACTCGAGAATAAGTGTTTTGTACACAAAAATAAGAAACTATGTAACTGCGCATTATATTTGGTTGAACACCATGACAAGAGAGTTAAATTTAATATTTTAGTTGATATTAAGGACTTAACTTATTCTTTTGGAAAAAATACCACTATAATAGATCGTGTAATGTGGTTGTGAATGTACTTGGATAAGAATATTGACCTATCGATTTCTATTAAAGAAATATTGATAATTATTAATTTGGTTCTATTTTTATTAAACAAATTGAATGAAGTTGATGTGATTTATTTACTTTAATTCTTTTATGTGTTAATTTCACGTAAAAAAAAACTAGTTCTACATTCTTAGTTGTTTGTTTGTTTTTTATAATGAATAATTAATTTGTCTAGTTGAATTATAAATTTTGAGAAAATTTCTAAATAAAAAACAATAAATTATAAGTTGGAAGTAAAATAGTTAAAATGAACTCTGGTAATTAATATTTTCTATATTTTATTTAATTGATTCGTACTATTTATTCATTATTCAAATAAATCAATTTACGAGAAAGCAACATGGTATTTTTCAAAAAGATCTTTTTTTGTGTAATAAATGTGGTCTTATCATCAAGAAGTCACTTCAAGCATTTTTTATTATTTCGTAAGTAAGAATTAATGTGAAACGTAACTTTTTTATTTTGGCAATAGAAAAATAGAAAAATTGAACAATAAGCTGTTTGCGTCAAATATTTAGGTAGGTTAGTATTATAAGTCATCAACTCTTCTTCAAAATTTACATTCAAATAAATTTTTATTAACTCTTCTTAATTTACCGAGGGTCAATGGTGCAATTGGTTATCTTGTCTGGTGTTAATCCATTTCAACTACACGATCATGAGTTCGAACCCGAAAATCGATATTTGGCTCTCTATATAGAATTTGTTGGTCCCCTTCCCCCACTATGTACTAAAAAAAAAACTCTTCTTGATTTTTATTTTTAAAAATAACTCTTATTTTTAATTACTTATTTTTAATCATTTCAAATAAATCAAGATAACTCATTTTTAACCATTCATTTTTAATAATTTCTTTTTTAACTACTAAAAATAACTACTCATTTTTAAAACTACACTCAAACAAGATTTTGACTCTAACTTCTCTACACAAAAATTACATTTAAACGAGTTTTTGACACAACTCTCAATTTTTAACTTCTCAATATAACTCTTTAACCCAAAAACTACAAAAATATGTTAAACAAACAGCCCCTAAGAATTCAAAACAACTCAAATTGAATTAGTTCAAGTACCGATAATGTTGACCAATAGTCTCATCAAATGAAGATTCCTTTCTAAGAAAATTACAAAAATATAACATTTAGCATTTGAGACACCATACCCACGAGAATCCTATGCCTTTATCGCTCATGTCTATTTAATCACTAAAATTTGAGAAATAGTTCCAATTATTTAATTTAATAATAATAAAAATAAAAAGTCTCTCCAACTTATTTGACAATTAACCGAATGGATCAATGATGCAATGATTTCATTGTTTGGCTGTAAACTAGTTCAACACTTACAAGTTCGATTTTGAAAATCGGTAATTATAAGTTACTTGCCACATACCAACTATCACCTTAATAAATAAACTCAAAAGCTATCACCAAAAAGCTTTTCAAAGAAAGGTGTATAATACAATATTTATGCAAGCCTAAAAAGCACTTCACTTCTTACTATCTTCATTATGAGAGATTAAGAGGCATACCCGGGTGTTTGGTTTGCCGGTTTGAAATGAATTGGTTTGGAAATCCCAATTTCAAATCGATGTTATTTGGTATGGGAAAGACGCCCCCAATTATTATTATTATAATTATTTTGAAACATGGTAACCACGCTCATCCCTAGGCCAAACATCAAAGGAGTAATGCTACAAGTAAATTTTGAATCAGAGACTTTGTGGGGAGCACACCCTCAAAACTTAAGGAGAGCTGTTTAAGATTCTATTCCTAAAGTAGGATTCCAGCAAACCAAACATGCATTTCTGATTCTAAAACAGGATTCCAACAAACTAAATAATATACGCATCAATTTCAGAAATCCAATAGCTGTTAAGATTCGAGAGAAGTTTCCATATTTCCACACTAAGATAAAAAATTCTTAGTTATGTCAATAAATTTTCTAGTCATATTTTACTGTAGCAAAAGCCAACCCATAACAAGTAAAAAGGGAAAAGACCTTATTAATATTTATTTCTGAATTCCTAACTGAGAAGGAAAACCACCAACTCCCTTCAATACTAGTTTAGTACCTTGAGGCTAAAGTTTGAGGAGTTAGAGCCTAGAAGGCATTCCCCCAGCTACCACCAAAGTTTCACCTGTAATATATGAAGCATCGTCCGATGCAAGGAATGCAGTGGCAGCAGCCATGTCATCAGTCGTACCGAGCCGGTTCAGTAAAGTCTTCGATTCGACTTCCTTCTTCTGAATTTGGTTCAAATCCAATCACAGTAAGTAGCAAATTTTTAGCTACAGATATCTTTAGGACTGTAAAATCTATTTACCAGTGCAATAACCAAGGTAATTAATTGAGACATTTACTTACAATGGCTTCATTAGTCACAAGGAAATCAGCAAAGTGTGTTGGCACGAAACCGGGTGCAACACAGTTCACACGAGTGACAGGGGCCATCTCTGCAGCAAGAGCCTGAAGGAGATCAATCAAGAAAAGAAGAAAAATAAATAAAGATTTTATTATTCTAAGCCCGCCGTTAGTTGGCCTGTATACTCGACCAAGAAGACAAAGGTAGTAGGTTCAAATTCCCCGACTCCCTAATATTGTTGTTGTTGTACTAAAAAATAAAATAAAGATCCAATTATTCAAAAGTTACAAGAGTAAAGCAACAAGCATGCAAAGCCATTGTTTTAACCTTTGTCAGTCCAAGGAGAGCTGTTTTTGTCACCCCATACATGGCCAATAAGGCAGAAGGCTGGAATCCTTCAATGGAGGAAATTAGAACAACTGAAGAGCCTTTCTGCAAGTGAGGAGCTACATCCTGTAGCAGAAATGAATGAAAATATAGAACTATGCACAAGTAGAGTTCGTTTTTTTTAATAGGAGAAGTTAAAAAAGGAGTGGTTCAAAATACAATCAAAATCTCAAACTAAATAGAATACCATCTCAAATTGAAATATTGTTTAATTCCAAGCAGCCCAAAATCATGACAACATTCTGAAAAACTGTGCCTTGGTGTAATACCTGCAAAAGGAGGACTGAAGCTTTAACATTTATGTCCCACAGCTTGTCAAGGACAGATTCTTGAGTTCGCAAAATGGAATCAACGGATGGATTGACCGCTGCATTTGATACAACTACATCTATTTTTCCATATTTCTGTAAGAAAACCAATTAATTTTAATCAACCTCAAACTAATAACTGAAGTGCACAACAGAAAAGAGAAAACAGAAAGAAAATGAATTTAAGTATGCAAGTTGGTCATTGTCGAAAATGCAATCATCTTGTGATCATTTTCTGTTTCATATCAGCACATTAGATGAAATCAGCACTTTAGAGAAACTGTAGCAGAAGTATATCATTGACTCTAAGCTTGGTATGACCATCTTTAATTATCAACAAAAATATAAGAGAAAAATAAAATCTGGCTGGACTTATGAGCCTGAACCTTCCAATAACATAATTATTTTTAACATAATATCAAAGAATCATCTACTATAACCACTTTCAGTTTTCACCAGGTTCAGAAGAACTTAGAAAGCAAGCATTAAATTAGTCTCACCTGGATAGTCTTTTCCACCAGATTCTTCCTTTGCTCTGCATTTGATACGTGACAAACAATGCCCAACACTTCAAGTCCTTGAGCTTTGAGTTTTTCAACTGCCTCATCGACGTTTTTCTAGAAGAATGTTTGATTTAAGAAGTGATCATAAAAAAATAAACATGAAAAGTAAATTCATTCTAATTAGTAGAGGTAATAGAGTCACATGAGTAGAGTTCTCACAGGTAATAAATCTCACTTAGGCTCCTCTAGGCATTGTTTATTGTTTGAATCTCAAGATTGAGACAACGAAAAATTCATCGACTTTTTACTTTAGTTGCTTAGTAAATGAGGAAACCTTAAGAGGAAAAAAAAAATCAAGGGCATGTTTGCAATTTGCTTAATTTCTTACCCTTTCTTTCTAGAAAACATACAGCATACTACATTTAAAAATTGAAATCAATTGGCTCATAAATGTCGAAGCTCTTATGCATTTAAAATTGCGATCCATTCATAAGCCAAAAATAAATATTTCAAAAAGAAACTACTTGGAAAAACAAATTATAGGGAAACCAAAAAAGAATTAAGCAAAGATGAATATTTGTTCTTAAAGGCAGAAATTATTGTTGAAAACATCAAAACAAGCTAAAATACAGCAATTTCTGGTGCGGTTCTTTTTTGTTTCAGTTTTATTCTTGTTGAAGTTGTTACTCTAGTTTAGTTGATTTTTGTTAGTCTTTATTACGATTCTCATTACTTTTCAATGTGACCAGACCTTAGAAGGTTGACTTATAAGTGTGGTTAGAAGAAATATATAACAGTACTGAATCATCTCAAATTCGGCAGCGAAAAAGACCTGAATTATTCTAAGTTTATTCAACTTTCTGCTTTATTCTATTTACATATGCATAATTCGAGAGATGCCTGTCTTAACTTATGAAATTTCATAACATCTTTCTTTTTTTTTAATGACCGAGGAATCCGAACTTTACTCCACTACATATCCGGGACACCCACACCCATCCCAAAACTGAGATCGGGAAGATAACACGCGATTTTACAGTTAAGCTCAAGTCTATTTTTCTGACTTTGTTGGTAATCTTTTTTGTATTATTACACCAAACAGACGTCTCAGATGAATGGAAGACCTTTTACAATGATGCGGATGTTTAATTTAGAATATAATTGCAGTCTAATTTTAAAATGAAATCTTATACAACAACGAGGCCTTGGGCGCTGCCTATACCTAAAGGTGGCTTAAGAGTCAAAAATGAAATTTGCCACAAAATTCAAGAATCGGTAAAACAAAGGCGAAATCTGAGTAACTAAAATGAGATCAGAACAAAGATTATCATCACAATCAACACACAGTCATCCTCCAAATGAAAATCGATCTTGATCCGACTAGAGCAACGTAAAACGACGATTACAAACTAAGAATTTCTCAAATATGATCAGAATCACAGAGGGAAACAGCAGAATCAAGTGATGATGGTTCAAATCTGAGGTTAAAACAAAAGGATTAGGGAATATGAATATGAACCTGTCTGCGTGAAGAAATGACGACGGAGGCACCTTCCAAGGCGAGACGTTCTGCAATTCGGTAGCCAATTCCTTGAGTTGAAGCAGTGACAATGGCGACCTTTCCCTGAAACCTTTTCGCCATCTTCGTAATTATCACCTTCTCCCCTTTCAAGAAATTCGGAGCCAGTTTTTCTATATATATATATTATGTTATTTTATTTTTACCTAAGACCTAAACCATATGTTATTTTATTTTTATCTAAGACCTAAACCATACAAAAGAATATTATCGATCTCAAATATATGAGCCATCAAATCTGTGACATAAATTAAATTGAATTATCACCAAACAAAAATCAATCTCGGAAAGGAGGGATTTGTTCGATCTGATACGCTATGCAATTTTTTTTGTTTAAACTATTGGAAAAATCTTTCATGCACGTGTTTATGATTTTTTTTAATGGTTACATTACGATTTTAGTCAATGTTTTAGGAAGAATTCGACTGTGACTTAATTTATAACGTATACTAATTAAACTCACTTTGACACAATTATAATACTTATAGCTAGAAGAAAGTCTAGTTGTCATTACGGAACTAGATAATAAAAGTTACATATTTAATTTACTTGTAATTCAAATGGCATAAATCGTTTTTTAAGTCTTATTAGACTATTATTAAAACTTTATCCAACCATAAGACTTAAATTTTGACTTATAAAATTAGTGAGATTAAATTTATCTTTTAAAATTAGACCAATTTTTTTCGATGTGAATACCATTTTTGACACAAATTTGTCAACTGTATCGATTTTAAACCTAAGTTTTTTATTTGATTAATTTAAAATCTCAAATTTGACATTTGGTAGCAGTTTTAGCCTTAAATTTTCAATTTCATCCATTTAACATTTAAATATTTCAATTTACGTTCCTAATTAAGTTTTGGCTTTTAATCCCCTTCCAACGGTTTTCAACATACATCAAAAGTCATGTGTTGCTTAATAACATATATTTATTATTATTTAAAAGATAAAATTTGAAAAGAAAATTGAACCCATTAAAAGTTAAATTGGTTTTTTTAATATAAATTAAGAGAAGGAACTAAAAAACCTGACATAAAAGATATGACCGCTCTCAAATAAATGAGAGTCAATATCCACTTCTAAGATTAACATCATGATGTTGAACTAGATTACCATTAAAGAGCGATACCATTATGCCAACAATAGAATTGGACTTTTTTAAGACAAATTAAAACATCACACACATGTACAAACTAACAACAAACATTCCAGGGAAAAAAACGACTAAGATCGCATCAAAATGCCGAATTGCACACATTTAAGCATTAATTAAAAGAAAGAATTTATAATAAAAAAAAGTTGCCAAAATTTTGAATTCTAAAGATAAATTGCATCATTAAAAACATTCATTGCAAGTTGCAATGAAACTACTCTTCATCATATATTTTTCACTCATAAGGATTTTTGAAGTTCTTGAGAAGTTCTGGGATGTCATAGCCCAGCATGTCATCCACAGCTTGAATCATTTTGGGCTTCAATTTCTCAAATTTATCGATACTGTATCCGCTTAGTACCTCTCTAAAATGCTCCACATTTGGGAAGTCACCCGCTGGTAGGTGAAACTCTCTTTGCACCTGTGTGATCCGCATAAACCAATACTTAAAACCCCATTTTGGACTTTGAGTCAGTCAATCAGATTAAATTGACAAAAGAAAGAAAAAAAGAAAAAAAGACAAAAAAAAAGACAAAAGTATACAAAAAGAAAGAGCTCAAACAAATTATGGAGGAACCCTACAAAAATCGGCATCTAATATTCAAATAAAATAACTCAAAGAATAACGACCAAAAAAAAAGAAAAACTTCTATATTTTTCTCTCTAAAAAGTCCCCCCACAAAATAGCATACAACTTTGCTTTCCAAAAAAGAAAAAAGAAAAAAGAAAAAAGAAAATCTTCGTCATTCATAAAAGGGTAAGTAAACAAGATACTCTGATCATATGTAGTCCATACATTTCGAAATGTCTATATTAGTCTTTGTACATTTTTTTAAAAAATCACTTTCAATATATCCTGACATGATGTTATTGTATGTTTTTTTTAATTATTATTATTATTTCACCATTTGATAAAAATCACAACTCGAGGGAAAAAAAAAGGTCAATGAACATTTGAAAAATTGAAAGTCCTAAGGCTGAAATCCAAATGATATTTTAACGTATAAAAATTAGCAGAGAGCTACCTTTCCAAATTCATCTTCAAGATTATCAATAAGTCGTTGTTGAGTTTTAGCTTTGCCCATCATGGCAGGCATCTCCTTTTTAAGATGGCTGATAATGTAGGCATGAATCTTAGCCGCTCTTGCGCGTTTTACGAATTCATTTATCTGGAATGTGAAAAAGGACATGGTCATTGTTGATGGTAAATGTGAAAATGTATCTATGACTTTGCATACAATACACATATGCTTTCATCAAAACATGTAATTCAAATTACCCGACGGTCGCACGCTTTCTTTGGAATATCCATCAAGTCTGATAAGAGGTTATCTTGTTCCTTCATAAAAAGATCGCGACCGAGTGGGCCCCCTGCGGCTTCGTCAACAGGCTTGTCATTAAATGACCTGATAAAATCAGATAATAAAATTACAAAGTGAAAATGCAAGAAAATGATGTTTGCAATGAAGGCACCTGATGAGAAATGTCGGGTAGAGTATCATTATGGGTTGGCCTAGTGGTCAAAAAAGTTTTTTCATGATCAAAGAACCTACCCAATATAAACACGAGCAACCTCTGGAGTATTCAACACTTTGCCGAGAGACCACATCAATGCTCCATATACTCTCATTAACTAGAACGAAAGAAAGTCGAGGAGGTATACATTATAATACTCCAATCAAGGACACTACAAATTAAAAGAAAATAATTGCCTAGGTCTAAATCTTACTTGTTGAGTATCAACTTGATCTGCTTTATTGAGAACAACTCGAATCTTATCATCATGACCACGAAGAGATCCTATAACGCGCTTAAACTCATCGCTAATATCCAGTTTATGGGGATCAAACAAAAGAAGAATGAGATCACATTTTGATGCAAACCATGATATAACCCCCGTGAAATCATAGCTTCTTTGTGTGCGTTGTTTTTCCCCAGATAGAACACCAGGAGTATCCACAAATGTAATTTGATCAAGGAGCTGAAGGTATAGGTGAAAAAAGTATAAGCTTCATTATGATAATTGGGAAAAATGAAACTGCATAAACTTTAAGAGCTATAAAATGAACTGGCAGTATTAATTGTTTTAACTAAGCTATTAAACACTTCAACGTACTGGATGTGGCATTTGAGAACATTCGAACTTGGACAAAAATGCTCCACCATAAGATGTCAAACCAGAGAATGGCATGTCTGCTTGAACAGCAATGGTGTTTCCTGGGACACTTCTCTCATCTGGTCCAGACTGAGTACAAACCACAATAAGCAATGGAACCATGAATATGTTAACCAACCTTAACAAAGTATATATCAACCAAGTTGATTACATACGTACAGTTTCTCAATTGATGACTTAGAAAACTGAAAGTATTAATTGTTTTTATTAGAAGTTCTTTCTTGTTTTAGCCTATCGGAAAAAGTAGCTATAGTGAAAACACATTTCACGTGGCCAGTGGAAAATAAAAGAAAACTGAAAGTTCTTGAGCCGAATTTTACTTCGTTTGAGTAAATTATAGGAGACACATTCAGCAATGAGAAAATATTTAATAAAATTGTACAATATGCAATTAAACATACTAAATCCATATCGTTTCTTAAACAAAATACAAAGTGCAAAAAATTCTTCTGCGGTGACTAGCAAAAAATATAACATCGATAGGATAATCAAAATATGAGCACAAAAAGATTAGGTCCTGGGCAAGTTTCAAGCAAAAAAATGTCCAAAACAAAAGGTCCAAAAAACAAGCTATCAGCTATTATTTGAGTTTAAAATTATTATTTAGCAACAAAATTAAGGGTCTCCCTTACCATAACTACTACAAATCTATCAGTTGTGGGCTCGGGTCCTATGTGAGCTCCTGCAGGAAAAATAAATGTAATAATTTGAAGTTTATACATTCAGTCATTCAGATTATAAAAGGTGTTAAATAAAAAATTCAACTCACCTGGATAATTACATTTTAACAAATGTTTGATAAAAGTTGTCTTTCCAGTTGAATATTGGCCCAACAACATTACCATTGGCTTAGCATCAAAGTCACTGCTTGTCTGCAAGAAATTAGTCAAAGAAACTTTGAAACACATTGAAGAAACATTTTACACAATGTCAGTAATCATGCAACAACTCTTCTTCCATCTCTACGAATAAATTTAAATGGACAAGAAATTTCCCAATCTACTGACCAGCGCTGGGGACACAAAATCATTAAACCGATAAGTAGCTTCCAAGGGCTTTAGCTTTTCATTGTATAATTTCTTCAAGCCATCAATTATTGATGTAACTGCACTATGTGATATCTGAACAAGAAATAATGCAGAAGAAAACATTATCAAAGAAGAATAGGTCAACCATTTACATTTCATTACTAACCATTAGAAAAAAATAGATCTGAATCTTACAAAAAGAAAAAAACTGAGCAAAGTAGAGTTTAACAGAAAAGACTACATAATACCTTGCTCCCAGATTTTGAAGCAAACCACGAAGTTGATGACGGTGGAATAGATTGAGTTCCTAAAATGGCAGAGTATCAATTTAAATCACAGATAAAGTTGACAGTTTTATTATAGAAATTCAATGATCAGAAATTGTCTAACCATTTGTTTCATGTTGCCTAGATATTGCCAATTTCTTGGTCTTCTGAAAAGAGGATCAGATAAATGATTCATTAGTGTCTCATTATTTCAAGCAAGGTTTACATTGCCAAACGAGTGATATTACTTACAGCAGATAAAGAATCCAAGCCTTCTAGAACTGGAAGTTCAACTTTCTCCATGTCAGCTGTATGCACAAAAAAGGAAGGTGTTGATATGTAAGCAGGTGAAAATAATATTTGAATTTTAAAAAAAAGCACTTTCTCGTTAATAATATATCTTTTCTACTATTTTTAAAACTTTCAATAATAGCTTAAAAATAATCTAGTTCAATAATATGCAATAAACTTAATCAAGAAACCAAGCATTCGATGATGGATTAGAGGTTCAGAATAGCTTCGAATATTTACAGTGGGAGCTTAGTTGCGTTTCAAGGATCGGAGAAAGTGAATAAAAATAAATGAATATACTTGAATATGAAGACTGATGTTTCATAGAATTAAAGCATATCATATATGTACTATTTGATGACTTGGCCTTACCGCAAAATTTTCACTTTACAAACAATATGGACTTATAACCAAGAAAATTCAAAGTAAAAGACACAAGTATCGAACACATCATTCAACTTGCCTGTTTGTTTGAGGATATCTGAGTTCAAGGTATTCCCTGCTTGTGCTAAAGAAATAAGCTGGTCGTTATCAAAACAAAAATTAGAATTAGAAGGAGCTCTACGTAGTGGTTAAAGTAATAAATAATAAAATCAGAACAAAGAAGAAGAATAGAACCTTCATGGCACTAACGAACTCATTGAACCCCAAATATCCTTGTCGTTTGGAGTCTGCAATAGCCCAAACCTTTAAACAGGAAATGGAAGTATCACATTAGTTACACTTGCAGCATAGTAAGAATGGGAAAAGGAGATCAGAATCCAATACATTACACACCACAGTTGTTTGACAACCCAAAAGGATAAAATCGCCCAAGAAGGTGTGCAGTGATCAGAGTAAATATGTTTCTTCACTATTGGTCACCCGTTCAAGAGGAAACAAAAGCTTCTATAGGAGAATATTAATCAGGCATTTTGTTGGATGATTTGGAAGGAGAGAAACAAGCGCATAACCCAAAATAAAGCTATGACTTTTGCGATGATCATTGATAATATTATATTTCTAGTTATCTGTTGGTGTAAACAATCTCCTTCTTTTCATAGTTAGCTATAGCTATGACAAAATTCTTCATAGTTGGAGATCTTGTTGTATTCAGGTCCACATTGTAATTTCATATATATAAATGAAATTGTTCCTTATTCAAAAAACTATCTAGGCCATACAAGGAAAAACAGGCAGATATGCAGACACAATAGTTTGCTATACCCACCAGGCAGATACACATACATTCAGTAAGAAAATTCTCATTGCAAATAAGATGAAACGTAAGAAAAATGACAAGCACACCTGTAAATCTGCGACCACAAAACATAAGAACGTAAACAAAATATTTGACCAAATAAACAAATAAGGAAGTTTCATGAATTGTCCTTCAAATAGGGAAGTTTTTCTCATTAGGGCCCCAGTTGATAACCATTTTGTTTTTCGTTTTTTTATTTTTAGAATTTAAGTCTACAACAACTATCTTACCATAACTCTTTTCTTATTTGTATATCTATATCTTACCTACATTTTAAGAAACAAAATCAAAATTTGGAAACAAAAAAAAGTAGCTTCGAAAACTTGTTTTTGTTTTTTAAATTTGGTTAGTGTACACCTACTTTCTTAAGGAAAGATGGATATATTGTAGGAAAGATGGAGCATAATAGGAAATTTGTGTAGAAATAGACTTAAATTTCATAAATAAAAAAAGAAATGGTTATCAAACGGGCCTAAGGAATCCCTCTAAACACAATCCTACTAAGAAAAGTAAAGTCAAACTTAACATCAATGAACAGAAAGGTTCTAAATAACTCAAATCCAACTCAATCGACTAAAAACAAACAGAAAACACGAAAAGATATACCTGTTTGAGCTCCGGGCGAGAAAGATGAGACATGGAGAAGAACTGGATTGCATCATTTCCAGAAACACGGCCATCTCCATCTACACAAAACACAGAGCGATTAACACCTTGATGATCAAGAACAAAACTAGAGCCGACGATTGAGGATCGTAAAATACCTGAATCGGCCAAAGCGAACCATTCCTGAAAGATCTTGAGCTGCTCTTTCGAGGAAGACGCAATCGCGCCCGATCCAACCTCCATTTTCAGCGAATCTTCGAACCAAAAATTGAAAGAAAATGAATTCGAAAAGGCGAAAACGATCCACCAGATTGCGACGGCTCTACTCTCGACTCTCCCAGTCTCCTTATGATCAACTTTTTCTTCTTCTGAATTTTATCCCTTTTCTTTCTGCGGCAGTTTTGGCGCTCGGGATGAACAAAGTTGAAACGCACGCCGTTACGCAAAACGACGCCGTTGCGGCTCGTTTTAGGCTGGCGGAGTGGTGATTCCGTGCGACTGAGAGTAGCTTTATGTCAATGAAATCGTTTTCATCGGATGGTCTGGATGGATTTACTCATTGGATTCGGTTGAGATGGGACACGTGTCGAGAGATTGAGGAAGATTAGGGTGAGGTGTTTACGGGGGATTTTGTTATTTATTTGTCCACCCGATATTTTTGAAAATGAGAGTGAGAGCGCCCGTTTAGAGTTTGAATGAATCTGGTGAGTGGAGCCCACGTGTACCGCTGATATTGGATCATCCAATGCAGAGGGCCCCGCTGAATGACAAATTTGAATTTTCGATTTGTCACTTTATTCTTTCTTTTTTTTTTCTTTTTACGTATAACATAATTATATATGCATATATTTATTTTATTTTATTATTGGTTTTAGACTTTTTTATTTTTCATTTTTTTTAAGTCTTTATATTCAATATATCGTGTTAAAAATATATAGTCGAATCTTTTCAAAATATATATATAGAGTCGAATTCATTTATTTTTTTTAATTTAATTATCTATTTATTTGATGGAAGTCAAATTATGTCATATAGTTTTATTACGTTAATTGTCTATTTCTTTTATGTTTTATAGTCGGGATCTTCTATCATTATAAAATTAATGGGAGATGACTTTTGATTTGAATATTTTACTTATTTATATTTATATTAATTTCATTATCTTGATATGATAATGATTGGAGATTGTATTTTGTTTATGTATAATGTATGAAAATTTGATAAAAAAATATATTCGTAATATATTTATGAACCCAATAACTCAACCCAACTCAATTTGAAAAATATAGGGTTGAGTTGGAAAAGTTACCAACCCGAAAAGTTGGGGTTCGTTGAAAACCTCCCCCAATCCAACCCAATTCATGTTCACCTCTAATCTTTTTTATCTTCTTTACTTGTGAGATACCTTATTTTTTATAAATATTTTTCAAACAAAGAATAGTTAACTGATTAGAAATAGTTAAAAAAAAAAAAAAAAACTGATTAGAAATAGAATAAATCGTGTATTCTTTTGAAAGAAGACTAAATCATGTATTGTGTAAAGAATGTAAAGTGTCATGATTTTTCCAATACAATATTCATTTAAAATATTGATGCAAATATTGAAAATCTTAAAAGATGTAATAAAATGAAATAGGAATAGAGGTTTCTTGGAAGAATCTTCAATGTTAAAAGTTGAATTGGTAAAATCAAGAAGATCGTTTGATTATTGAGTATGCAAAATGAAATATTCAAATTTATAACTTTTGTTTTAATCTTAAATCAAGTTAATTTAGGGTTTGTATAATAATTATTTTATTTTTAGTCTTTTATTTTTTTAAATCTAAGTATACATTAACTATCTTACCTTAAACTTTTTCTTACTTTGAAATCTACCTCTTATCTATATTTTAAGAAATCAAACCAAATTTTGAAACACAAAAAAAACTTCCAAAAACTTATTTTCGTTTTTTAAATATGGTTAACATTCACATACTTTTTAAAAAATTGAATATATTATAGAAAAGATAAAAGCTAGGAAATTTGAATAAAAATAAATTTAAATTTGAAAAACAAAAAATATAGACAAAATGGTTGTCAAAGGAAATAGTTATGCCTAAACATTTTGATTATAAACACATATTTTATCTCAATTAAGTTAAGATTTTGTTAACTACTCACGCATGGTTGAACTCTTAATAAAGACAATCGATTAATCTCATGAATTAATTAGACTTATGTACTTTCAAAAGATGAACTTTCCTATGCAGTTGCTGTTGATCATTGTCCACAAATACAGAACACTGCAATTTCAGATAAACAAACTACAAAAAAAACTACGAAAACCCTTTAAAACCAGTACAAATAATGCAAATATATTACATAATGAGCAAAAATTAAAATGTAAAAGAGCAAAAACCTTCAAGAAATACCAATAGTCTTGTTGAGCAGCCACAGTACAAGTGCAAGTTCAATGGCAAAAACAGATTTCAGCCATGTTCTGTCCACCATAAATCCATATACAGTAATTCCTGCTTTGTTATTCCTCAAATATGTCACTGCAAAACAAAGCAAAATACTCATCATTTATAACTTGAAAGACAAAAAAAAAAGCATAAGCAAGTTATTGATAGATTTGCCAACCGCAGCTGCTCAGCGGCATTAGGCGTGTACATGAACTAAGAGGTCATGGTTTCGAATTTACTAATTGATCTAAGACAAAAGTTATTGATTGATTCTATATATGTGTTTTACTTGCCTAGTGCCTGCCTCTTTTGGAATGAGATTGTGTGGGCAAAAACTGGCATCAGCTTGGCATCGTCCAAGTCGTCCTCGTCGCTATCGTCTTCGTCGTCGGAGTTTGTTTCAGCGGTCGTAACCAAAGACCGGTTTGGCATCTTGCTGTCGAGGTCTTCATAGGTGTTTACAACCGCAGAGACGTGCCACTTTGCAGCAAGGCATGTGATGGAATGTGCTTTGTGGGTGATCTTTGCTGCACTGCGGAGGCACATGAGCAAGCCTGTCACCAGGCAGATGGAGCATAGCTGCATGCTCAAGACCCAATTACATTATAAACTTTATAATTCCAACACTTCTAAGATAAAATTCTATAACCATATTTGTATTCATAACCGAATTCAACTCAACCATTATGAGCTGACATAGTAGTCAAGAGGATTTTCAAAGATAAAAACGTTATGAGTACAACCATGGTAGCTATCAACCTAAAAATTAATTTCAGATTCCTTAACATACAGATGTTGTAGAGTTAAGTGGATAGTCTCATGAAAATAATCAAGGCAGGCGTAATTTGACTCGAACATTCATGTAAAAAAAAATCCAACTTATGATACCATCGGCAAGCCAACATCTATAAAACTAGAAAATTAAAGGAAAACCTAATAATGATTGATATAATTAATTTACCTCAACCCCATCAGCTTAAGCATTTTTTGTTAATGGGTGATTTAACATAATTCAATATGGTATCAAGGCAGAAGATTATTAGTTCAAATCTCCACCCAGTTGTTTCCTTCCCAATTAATATTAATTTTAACTTTTTGAAACAAGGGTAATCACACTCATCTCTAGGCAAGGCATCGGGAGACATCAAAGAAACAATGTCACAAGTGAGTCTCGAATTTCAAACTTGAGGGGAGCATACCTTCAAAACCTAAATCTATCACCCGTGTGCCACCCCTTGGGTACCAATTAATATTGATTTATACTTGACAAAAAATTTCAAAACCACAAACGGAGGGGGGAATGTAATTTACCACAACCCATTAACTTACACTTTTGGATTGATTAAGGATATAACATAATTCAAACACCTAGTTACCTTAGAATTAGGTCCAAAGCAGACTCAATAACATAGAAATACAAGGAGACCTGATGTAGATCACAATATCATAACATCATGAAAATATGAGGAGACCTATCATTCTAACACGAAAAGGGTATAACAATAATAATGAAACCTACGCATACTATTAGATATTATGTATTCTATCTCAAAACTAATAGACAAAGCGAGAGGTAGCTCATCAATCTTATAAAAACTGAGAGTTCTCCCTTTTATTTCAACGTGGAATCTTCAACAGATATACATCCATATCAATCAACCAAATTCGACGAGAATAAACACGCAGATAAAATGAGAAAAGAAACGCGATTACCGCAAGTTGCCCCGTCTTGGAGAGGTTAGCATGAGCCGTTGATCTCGTAGTCATGAAGAGAGAAATGAACTGACTGGCAGTGACCAAAATCAAAGACAGCAACATGAAGATTCTAAAACGATGGCTGATGGTCGTCAAGGTTCTTCTAAGGCCCAAATGCTGCATCAAGATGACGCCGACCTCGGTTTCGCGATGAAAAACAGAAGCGAAACTTTCGAGCCGGATCATTTGAAGGCGGCAGATGAGACGGAAGAGGATGCAGACGAAGAAGAAGATGGAAGTTCTGTAAAGCCATGAACAGAGCTCCAATGTGCAAGTGGTAATGTAGCTGATGTACATGTTGTTGCCATAGTATGGTATTTCATTGGCTGCTGAAATGTACCACCAGATTTTGTACCCTGCTTCTGCCATGAAACAGGGCAGCAGGAACAAAGAGATGAGCTCCATTGATCTCTGCATAGTTATATTTCATAATACAAAATTATGTCACGCTAATTTATGCATATCTACAACTTTTGAAAAATGAATATGATCATGGAAAGAGTAATTACAATTAAAATTATCAAAAGGCAGATTATCAGATTATCTCCTAACTACAAGGTTCTAATGACAACTCTCTAACTTGACTTTTAATCTCTTAAATCATATTGACTCCCTTAACGACCGAAATGGTTGGTGGCTTGACGATTTCATTGTTCCGTCAAGATCACGAGTTCAATCATTTAAATTGATATTTGGTTCTCGTTTAAACTTAATTTAGCATCTTGTAAATCGGTAAACTTAATTTAGGTAAGTGACATAGTCACCATCACGTTGTTCCAACATCCAAGTATCTACATTCCAGAAGAATTTATACTCTAATGAGGAAAAAGGGCCAAGCTCAAAGGTAATTTTTTTCGAGAAGAATTTAACCCCACACATAATGTCACTCATGTGACACTTTTGGTGCCACACATCTCATCCCTTTGAAAAAAATATATATGTGGCTCCACTTGGGTGGTTTCATAGTGTGGGTGCACCGTTGCATTCAAATTCTTCTCATTTTTTTCTAAGGCAGTATATATGTGCATTCATGTCTTCTAAGTTTTTTTTTAGTGCAACCGACCATGAGTACAAATTTATGGCGATTGAATTATTATTTTGGTTCATAACTTAAAAGATCTTAGGTAAATTGCATTACCTTAATTGTTTTTCTTAATTTAGTCTCTACTTGTTTATAAGTTTCCATCATCCTCCAAATATCTATTATGTATCAATAAAGTTCAGTATGACAAAATATTTGTGGTTCTACTACAAAACAAGTCAGAAAGTTCCAATTTGTTGTACTTTAACCAAGAATATAAAACTAGTCATATCCTGATGTTTTTCCAATCAAATTGAAACTTCGACTCAATTTAGTATTTTTCTAATTAATATGAATTTTCATATTTCTTGTTCGATTTTTTTATTATTCAAAAGCCAAAAAGACTATAAAAATAAAAAGAGGGGAAGGTGGAAATCAAACTTTTAATAAAAAGAGACAGAAGAAAAATGAATTTGAGGCTAAAAAGTGGCCACAGACCATTACAAGCTCTGTTCCTTGTACGAATGTTTGGTGAAACTTAATGAATGTCACATAACAAAACTATACTTCTTTAAGAAAAAGCTTAACCTATACAGGAAACATACCTTTATCATTTATGATGTATTTTTTTAGAACTTATGAACTTAGGAAATCGTTTTAGTCCAAGTTAATTAACATGTATCTTTTACTAAAAACTTACATGTTTAAAATTGTGCTACAACCATACAAATTTAAATTAGAAACATAATGATGTAGTCAAGAAAAATTATGGGTCCTTCGTTGTCTAAACTTCATATTATCTAACATGATATTAAAGTTTTATGTGTGTTAATGATCCACGAATTAAGATTAAAAAAACTTAAATGTTTTGAATTCTAACATGATATAAAAAAAATGTATATTTAATCTACTAGAGAATATAGAGTTCCACCTCAAAATCAATTGGTAACGAGAGAAGTAACTCATATCTCTTTTATATTGATGTTGAACTCTTCAACTTTTCAATGTAAAACATTTGTGAGATCCTAACATGATCCCAAAATTCAAATCCAACCATAAAGAATTTTTCAATATATTTATAAGATATGAGTTACATACTTTATAACCAATTGATTTAAAAGTGAAACTCATATTATTTCTTTTTTTTTTGTTAGTAAATATGAAACTCATATTATCTAATAAAATATACTAGTTACATTTTTATTCTTCCCTCTAACTGTTTCGTTAGCCTAAGTGACATATTTTTGGTTGATAACAAATAATTTATATTTTTAGAAATAAAATATATTTACTGAAATTTTAAATAAAATTATTTGTATTTTTTATGGTTTCACTCCATTTTTCTTCTTTCTCTTCTATCCGTTGATATCTTCCACTTCCTTTATGGTCGTCGGCCGCTGAATAAGACGAAAAAGAAAGAGGCGACGGATGTCATAGATAAAAATGGGTTGAGAAAGGAAGAAGAAAGGAGAAACATGAAAAAAAAAATCAAAATTATATTTTGTTTTATTAAGAAAAATAATATATAATTTCAATTACAAAAAATAAATAATGTACTTCCCTTATAATTAATGGAAAATTGGATGGAAGAAGGAAAATGCAACTCTTCCATCTAATTGACGGAGAACCCATTATTAGAATATGAGGTTCCACTCAAAACCAATTGGCAATGAGGGGAGTAACTCATATCTCTTTTATATTGATGTTGGACTCCCCACTTTTTCAATGTAGGACAATTGAGATCTCAACATGCCCAAAAGAGATCAAGGTAGGAAATCATATTAAAGCTCATTAAATCTTATCAACATTTGTCATGATAGAAATTAATTATTATATATTTTTATAGTATATGCCTTTTCTTTCTTTTTTTGAGAAGGCCTATGTTGTTACATCTTAATAAAGTCAAAACTGTATTTGTTACAAAATTGAAAGTATACTGATTAAATAATTACAGACTATCACTAAAAAAACACTAACTACAAGTTGGGAATGAAGTATTAATGATTAGTCCTCAAAATATGGTGGTGGTATTTAGTATGTTTCAAAATAGACATTTAATCTGGTTTGTTTTTGTTTTGAAATAACATCTAGTCTAGTTTGTGAAAGAGTTTTAAATTGCAACTCGTACGATTGATGTGAAAGTTAACTAACCACGATTAATTAAGAAAATATGTCAATTTATTGTTATATTTTATTGATTGGAACGTACAAACAAATGAATTGGAGATTATTTTAAAACATTTTCCAATTTGAATTAATAATTTCACTTCATAATCAAGTAGATATCAAGCTCCAACCTCAAGAACTAATAAGTATATTTTGATAGTTAACTAGATATATAAAAAGCTCGGTAACTGAAAAAAAAAGTGTAGAAAAAATTATAATTTTTTACCAATAAAATAGTGGTTCATAATGCGTTTGTGTTAATTTAAATCGTCTCAACCAATTGCCAATTGTAGTTGAATTTAAAAATTAAAAAAACAAAAACAAAAGCAAAACTATTAAAGAATATGAGGTTCCACCTCGAAATTAATTGACAAAGAGGGGAGTAACTCATATCTCTTTTATATTGATGTTGGATTTCCCGCATTTTCGATATCGAACAATTAAAATCTCAATATGTCCCCTCAAAATGGTGTATGTTGAGATATCTTTTATGAGTTATTTCCCTCATTGCCAATTAATTTTGGGGTGGAACTCCATATTTTTTAATACACAAAAAACAATTATTTAAAAGGTGAAGAAAACAAAAAAAAGAATTCTGAGTTTAATGTGTAGTTTTTTTGTTGGTTAACTTTACAGCTAAAATCTTTATACAATATTAAAAAAATGTATTTTTTAAAATTCTAGATAGAATATATTAATGTAAGTCAAATATAAATTTTGAGAATCAAATAAGTAATTTTAATGCTAAATTAGATTTCTTACATGAAAGTCAAAATCAACTTTGAGAATCAAATAAGTGATTTTAATGTTAATTTAATTTTCACCAATAATAAAATCACCAATATCACCAATGAAATAGAATTGAAAATACAGTCCAAATCCGTCTTTTCTTAGTGGAAATTTGTCTAGTTGTATAAACTAGAGATATCAACAAGTGGGGTAGGGAAGGAAATGACTTTACCATCTCCATTCCGGCTACTCATTTCAATTCTCATCCCCATAAAATTTTATAGGGAACGGGGGATTCACCATGAAGAAATCACGGGAATTGGATTTCTCACGAAATTTTTTTCTTCATTTAACTCTTCATATTTTCTTTTGTTATTCTTAACTTTTTTTTAAATTTTCGACTTTTAACCCGATCACTAAATCTTAGATAATTTTTTCAATATTAAAATAAATGTTTATTGAGTTTAATTAAATAATTAATTCAGGAAAACATTAATCTAAATACGTATTTTTATTACTTTATATATATATATATATATGAAAGGGGCGGAGAACGGGGAAACAATGATGGGGAATACATTCCCCGTCCCATCTTCATTTAGCTCGAGGAAAATTTTTCATCCACACTTACCCCGCTATTCACCGCCTATTTAAAGATTCTCCACCCCTAAACTTCGTGAAAAAAACAGACATCTCTACTATAAACTCAACCAGCCAAATTAATAATAACAATAATAAGTCGGCGTGTGATATTTGTAATAATTTAATCAAAGCTTTTCTTTAATTTAATACAATAATAAGTCGGCGTGTGACATTTGTAATTTAATCAAAATTTCTTTTTTTTTTAAATCTATTTTATATTCGAGTTATAATTATTCGACAAAGCTTTACGACGAGAGATATTATTCTATTTAACATCAACATCACATAATATTAATTATTTCATCAACTTGCAGGTGACAAAATACAATGCAAACAAGTTTTACGAAGTTTTTTTAAAACAAATTTTACTTTTCTAAGAAAAGAAAAAAAACAAAAAAAGACACCCACCACAAAATACCTGACTCAATAGATTATAAACCAATTCAATATTAAGGTAATTTGGATGCATTCGTGACTGCACCCCACCTATGATATCAATATATGTGGCATCTTTGGAGCCATACATCTTAGCTCACTTTTTTTTTTATATAAAAATATTTTTTTTATAAAAAAATATTAAAATGTGTGTGTAGCATCATGAGTGAGGTGTAGCACCCAAATTGCCTTCATTCAATATTGTCATCTCAATTGATTTCAATTCCATTGTTAGTAGTGTAATTTAAAAATTAATATTTTACTCTAAGAGGAATAGTATCTTTTGCTTAGAATTTGGAGTTCCCCTCTCATAATTAAAATAAATAAACTTATTCAAAATATTTTAAAATGTTAGATTTATTGAACCCACAATTAAAAATATATCAAATATATGAAACATTATAATTCACTAGTTCTTAAAATCAGTTATTAATTTGAAGTTAGTTCTTTATCGTTAGATAACACAGTTTTATTTAGTTCAATTAAAAACAAAGTTATAACCAAGCCGACTTATACTAACGTATGTCCATGGCCTAAAGTTGGTCATAAATTCTAATATTTCAAAGTCTCCAATTCTACTTTTAAATAAATAAATAAAATTATAACTAAATTATAAAATAAACAACCGTTAAAACTCAACATTCAATATTCCTCTACAAAAATAAAATGGAAAACAAGAATGCAGTATTTTAAGCAAAATTATTAATTTTAATCCTCTCATTCATCTCCACGCTTATTTAATTAGAATTTATCTTAAAAAAAATAAAATAAAACTTCATTTTATAACTATTTGATTTTTGAATTTTAAAATTAAAATAATTTTTTTTCTTTTGAATACATAAGGGGGCTGTTTGTTTGACATATTTAGGTAGAAGTTAGTAGGAAGAGTTATTAACTCCTCCTAAAAAACTTACATTCAAACGAGTTTTTATTAATTCCTTCTCATTTTTACTTTTAAAAATAACTCTCATTTCTAACCATTCATTTTTAATCATTTATTTATAACTACTCAATCATTTCTAACCACTTATTTTTAATCATTCCTTTCAAATCAATCAAAATAACTCATTTTTAACCACTCATTTTTATCATTTCTTTTTTAACTACTAAAAATAACTACTCATTTTCAAATCTTCATCTAAACAAGATTTTGACTTTAAACTCATCTATATAAAAACTACATCAAAACGGGTTTTTGACACAATTTTCAATTTTTAACTATGTTGCATTTATGCCTTGAACGCACTAATGCCCCACGATTAGTAGTCGGGGGTCTCGCTGCCCGGTCAGCGAGTGGGAGTTCCCGGTCAGCCCTTCTCTGAATAAAACTCATTCTCCCTCTCTGCCCGTGGACTAGCCAACCCAACGTTGGTGAACTACGTAAATCCTTGTGTGATTTCTGCTTCTCTTCCTCTTTTACGATTTCTTTGTCTTCGTTATTGATTGTTGATTTCCATTTTATAACAAACTATTCAACATAACTTCTTAAACCTAAAAACTACCTAAATATGTCAAACAAAAAGCCCCAAGGAACAAGTACGATTGTCAGAATCGATCATTGCGTCATTATCATTTTTTTCTTACTTATATTTAGCTTGTATTTATATTTTAAAAATAAAATTAAAATTAAAAAATATGCTATTGAAATTTAGTTAACAATCACATATAAAAATTGATAAGTTGAAAAGAAATTTAACCAAAATTGAAGAAATTTAATTATCATAGAAATGGTTGATGGGAGGAAGAGAAAGGAAAAACGTACCTTGAATTGCCTGGAATACTCATGGCGAACCTTAGGGCTGGCTTCGCAAAGCTTATCAAGGAACAGAAAGCGGCTCAACCCGTAGAGGCGGAGCCAAACAGAGAGGCAACCGAACGAAACCGCCGCCACGGCGGAGAGGGACGCCTGAACGACGACGTGGAACGGCCGTTGGTGGTCCTCGTCGCAATCGGAGCAAGAGAGAGCGAAGTGCGATGCGGTCGGGACCGCGATCGCGAACACGAAGAACACGAAGCACGACAGCAGAGCGCCGTATGGATTCGAGCGATCGTTTATGCAAATCCATCTCAGGAACGACTCCAGCCTCCTTATCTCCGCCGATTCTGATTTCTGCGGATCGGTTTGTGATGGCGATTTCTTCTCCGGATTTTCCATAGCTTTGGAACGGGGGAGCGGGAGATTTTCATACACGGTGGATTGGAGAAGACGGGGAAAAGAGGGAGACAACAATTAATAATTTGTGGAATGTTTTGTATTTTCTTCCATTACTATATTTATCTTTTTGTTTTTGGAAATGGATTAAAATAAGTAGATTTGTGGTTGTTTATCAAGGTTATGTTCCATTTTAAAAATCTGTATCTGTAATTTCCCTCTCCTAATTTGTATTACAAAAAAAAAAAAAAATGTAAATTTGCAAATTCTAGCCAACTCATATTAATTATACGAACTTTTTAAAAAGTATTTTATACATGATATAGTATTCCAAACTTTTAATATTTTCGATTCATTATTTTTCATCAATTTAATTTTATTAGAATTATTGATTTTATTTGAATGAGGTTGTCAATTTTTTATCATCAATTTAATTTTATTGGATTAGTTTAATTTTTTCTAAAATTTTGACCTTCATTTTTGTTGTTGTTGTTGTTTATTTTCGTGTTAGGAATGAAAACTTAAACTTCCATTGAAGTTGAAATCATTTATGAATTACGTGGATTGTTTGAGAGAGCTGCAGCGAGACAAATGAAAGTCAGAGAGTGGGGCCCACTTGTCTGAAATTGCCACGGATTATTTTTAATTAAAAATATCATTTTGATTCTTTGCAATCTTTTTTTTTTTTTTTGAGAAATTTTGCAATTATAATTTGTTTCACTTTATTCACCATATTTTTAAATATCTAATTTTAAATAAATAAATGACTAAAAAAGATTCTCATAACCTTTTTTTTTCTCCATACCAAATATAGTCGTTTTTTTTTAATTTATTGATTTTATTCTTTTAAATATATCATCTAATTTAATTTTGTTCATTCAATGAGTTTCGAGTTAATTTACCTACCCTTCAACTGATTTTAATGTTTAATTATTTATTTTTGTTAAATTTAATTGACACAAAACTACAGGCAGGATATACAATTCTAAATATGTGGCTAATATAAATAAAATTAATTTCTCATATTTTTCTAAGACCCTATTGACCTAAGATCTAACTACTTGCGAACTCAAACAAAAAGGTATAATAGTGCAACTTTAGGAACATTTGACGTTCACGTTTGACCTTTTGGAGGCGTTTTTTTTTATTGGAGTTAAAATAAAATAACACGTTGATGTTATTTTAAACACTCATTTTAGTGAAAAGTTGAAAATAACCTTTATATAAAATAAAGGTTTAAAATAAAAAAAATAAAAAAATAATCTTTTTTAAAATTCATTTTTTCAACACTTTTATGATTAAATATGTTTTGTAATTTTAAATTAACAGTATTTTTTTTTTTTGAGCTCTCTGATATGTTATTTAATTAAAAATTGTTTATTTTTATAATATAATATTGTAAAAACATATTTTTGGATTAAAAATAATTTTATAACTAATTTCATCTTTAAAAAATATATTTTATTATTTAAAATTAATTATAATTTTATAATCAATTTTATTTTTGGTTATTTTTTATTAATATTTATAGATCTTAATTACTATCATTAAGTTTGAACTAATTAATTTGATTTTTTTCTTATTTACATAATATCACATTTTTAAAATATATTTTACAATTTGAAACTAATAATAATTTCATATATTTTTTTTTTCTAACTTTTTTTTTTTTGAGTACATATTGGGGAAGGAAGACAAATATTGATTTGTATTCTTGTGACGCTGGTGTTGAACTGCTTTATAACCAAACAATAAAACATTTGCATCACTAGAAATGATTGGTATATTTGTAAAGTAAGTTGTTTAGGCCCAAAGTGGGAAAGGCATAAAAGAGAGTAAAACCAAGGCCTCCATTTTGTCCCACATCGACCAGTCTAAGAGAAATGAACAGAAAACATACTATAAAAGGGAAGGAGCTACAACAATCAAAAGCATACCTTTCTCGGCCTTTTGGCTAAGATCAAGTGTAGTATCTGTTCTTATCAGTTTAATATCTGATACGTGGGCCATCGGCCCACTTGATATTAAATTTATTTTTTTAGGGGGAGGGCCCACCACAGTAGCTTGCTGCTGGGGCCCCTCGAGCGTCGCCTGGGCGTTGCACTACAGCCCATGCCTGGCGCACCCCTCCAATATTTAATTCTAAAACTTCTAGATGGGCCTTGTTTCGGCCTATTGAAGTGGCCTTCTTCTTTATAGATTGGCCTAATAATGGAGCCCAAACGGTTTCGGCCTTATTATTATATTATCTTGTTGCTTTATTTCAATCTATTATAGTTCTCTGTGTAAAATACTATTAGATTATGCTAACTTTGTTTATTTCGGCTCCTATTTTAATCCTTAACTAGAAAGAAATGGAATAGGGTGTTTGATTGCCATATTTAAGGAGGATTTAATTACTCCTCGAAAACCTAGTTCGAGTTTTTACAAACTCTTGTTCCTTTTTATTTTTAAAAATTTCTCATTTTTAACCTTTAATTTCTAATTACTCATTTATACTCAATCATTTCTAACTATTCATTTCTACTTATTCATTTCAAATTAATCAAAATAACTCATTTTTAACGGCACAATTTTTATCATTCATTTTTTTAACTACTCAAAATAACTAACATAATAGGAATGATTATTATAATAAATGATAATTAATTAATTAATAACTTTTTTTTGTATTCATCTAACATAATAGGAATGATTATTATATCCTAAATAAAGTATTATAATGAAGAATATATATATATATATATTTTAACTTCACCATTTTTATTTTTAGATATGTTTTGTAATTATTTTCATAAAATAACTACAAATATAAATAAAATTTAAAATATTTATATTTATAGTTGATAATATATTCTAATACTATATTATAAATAATTATTTTTTAAAAAAATATAAACAATCATTAATATTAATATTATGTACTATTAAATATAATATCATGGAAAAGATAGGTGACAATACTATTAGGGGGTGTTTGGCTATAAGTGAGATGAGATGAGATGAGATGTTGATAGCAAAAAACTTTGTTTGGGGTGAGATGAGATGACAAAAAACCTTGTTTGGGGTGGAAGGAAATGAGATAAGATGACAGAAAAACCTTGTTTGGGTGAAGAGAGGGTAGATGAGATGTTAAGATATGTTTAAAAAAAAATCTGTTATTATATTATTTTTTTAACAATAAAATTGTTTTTTTTTTCTAAAAAATAATTATTCTCAAATATTTAGCTATTAAAATAATAAGTATGTAAATATAACTACTATCATAAATAAAATGTAAGTAGTATAAATTTAATATTAAGCACTCTTAATCATATTAATATTTTTATTAAAAAAACATAGTTCCAATGATATTATGTACGACATAATAATCATGAGGTTAAAAGTTTCTAATATTTCATACTTAAATATTGTTTAAAAAAAAATTATGAGAAATTTTTTTTTCACACCACCAAAATAAAATTTGACTAATCTAAAATATTTGTACATCGTTAATAATTTTTTTTAAAAGATTTGTTAGACTTAAATAATAAAAAAAAATTAAAAAATACCAAGATTCTATTTATTAAAAAATACAATTAAAACCATTTGGTTAAACTAGTCATTATAAAATATTGATAACAATTTTTATTTTATTTAAAAAAAATTATTTTCTTATACCTTTTATAGATTCATATTCATAGTTACCGAAGGTCAAAGAATTGTTAATAAAATACACTAATTAATAGGTAATAATAAATTAAATATATTTATCTTATTAGTCATTGATAGTTCCAGGGAACCATAGACACCCCTAAAATTTTTTATTTATTATTTTTGTGTAGTTAAAAGAGAACTCGGTCACATTTTGATAATAATTATTACATGAAGTAATAAAATATCCCTCAAATTTTGGAATTTATTGTTTTTTTTATTAGGTAGAATAGATCTCAATCCCTATGACTCATACAAGTCTTGAAATTTATAGTTTTTTTTTGTATATATAATCAAGACTCTCAAAATTATTTAAATTAATTTATCATTTCAAAAAATATATATTCACTCTTACTATTATTTCAAAGTGGAACGCTGAATATAATAATATAAGATTTGAATCTCATTTTTTTAACAAACAAAATAAATTTAATATTTTTAAATTTATTGAAAATAAATTCATACTTTTAAATATATTGTAAATTACGAATAAAAATTCAATGTGTATAAATTATTTAAATTTAATTTTTATTTTAATAATAAATTGATATATTTATTGTTAATATTAAAGATAAACACATAAATTTTAATTATTAATTTTTAAATATGATATTTGTAGTCCATCTCTAAACAATTGAAATTCTATAACTTTTTTTTGTTATTAAATACAATTAAAAAATGAATAAAAATATGAAAATTTAACGTCATATATTTAGAGATAATATATATCTATTTATTTTAATTTTTAAAATTCAAATATATTTAAATAAACATTTGATATAATAACAGTATAATTATTATAATTATATATTGATATATTAAAATAATAATATTATTATAAAAAATCTATCAAACATAAAATAAGTAAATAAGTAAATATATATATACAAATAAATAAAAAGATGAAAAAATTTTAAATTAAAAAAAAAAAAGGAGAGAGAAGATGAGACGAGATGAAGAACACCTTAGGCCAAACAAGGTGTTGAGCTTTAACACCTCACCTCCTCTTAAAACAAACACCCATTAATATTAACTAATTTATTTAAAAACTTAATTGTTTTTTAAATTTGACTAATTTTAAAAATATTGTTTTTGAAAACATTTTATAAATATTTTGTAATGGATGAAAAATTCAAGTTGAAATATGAACTATAAGAATTGTTTGATATGTCTGCAGCGTGACAAATGAAAGTCAGTGAGTTCCTTTGGAAGTACTGTCCAAATTGAAAATGCCACGTATTGTTTTTTTGTTAATATATGATTTTGGTTATTGCCATTTTAATTTGTTTTACTTTATTCGCAAACCTTCCAATTTTATTAATATTCTTTAAAATAAATAAAACGAAAAATTGATTCTCGTTTTTTAATAAAAATAAAAATTGAACTTGATTTTTTTTTTTGGAATAGAGGCTCATAGACCAATCTTCCTTCCTTAAAAAAAAAAACCAATCTTCCTATGTTCAACTTAGATTTATGTTGAAGCATATGTATGGGCTAACTTAATAGCTTATTCCTCGTACAAGAATACTTATCTACGCACCAATATATATCAATTTTGTTGGATTTACAAAGAAGAGTAATACTTACCTACGTATTGATGTGTAGAGTGAAATATTTACCGTATAGTGAAACATAAAATTAATAAATATGTAGTAATTATTTAACTACTCATGTGACACAATTATTTACCACACATTAAAAAATAAAATTAATAAAAAAATTAAATAAATATGTAGTAAATAGTTGTGTCACATAAACGTACTCACGTTACACATTCATGTATAGGTAAGTATTACTTCTTTGCAAGTCGAGTAAAATTGGTATGTTTTGGTTGGGGTTGCTCACTCCTTATTTCATTTTAGTTTTTCATTTTTGTTGGGAGAGGTCTCTATGCATAAGTATCATGATATATGAATATATTCCGTAGATATTTTCTCCTGCATCCTATTGTTTTCAAGCTTTTCTCTATTCAAAATATAGTCATATTTTGTTAATCATCTCTGATTGATTCTTTGCTCAAAGGTCAACAATAATGTACATTTGGTGGCTATGTCAATTGATTTTTTTTTTTTCCTTTTATTGTAATTGATTTCTTCCTTTTAAATATTGATTTTTGTATTCGAGAGTTTCGAGTTAATTTACATTTCATTTCTTAGTGGTCAATTATCTAACGATTTGAAATTTTTAATGACACAATACATGTATTCTCATACTTTTTATGAGACCCAATTAATATAGGGTATAATTTAATGGTAAGTAGTACAACTTTAAAAGGATTTGACTTACATGTTTGACATCTAGAGTTTATAAGTTGATAGTTTTGAGATAAATTTTGTTTAGTTGATTAATTAGAATGGATGATTTGAATTTAAGATCTTTTAATATTTGACACATATATGTCGGTTGAATTATTTCTTCTGTTGACATCTCGAGATAAATTGAAAGAATGATACTATATTTGAGTAATATTTGCTTGTTTTGTTTTTCTAATATAAGAGATGTTTGAGGTGCAAGTATAATTGAAGTTTTTGTGATGCATGTAGTATATATTTGGCATCTCACCTTTAGACTAGAGATGTCCATTTTCCCCGCGGGGACCCGCCCCTAACGGGCCGGGGATGGGGGAGAAAAAATCCTCGTTGGCTAAACGGTGCCGGGGACATGGATTGTACTCCCCGTCCCCGATTCCCCGATTCCCCGATCCCCGCCCCGATTATTTTATTTATTTTATTTAATATATATTTTTTAATTCTACTCCTTTAATTTTCAAATAAATATATCTTTATTGATAATATTTTCTATACATATGAATATTTTCTTTGATAATTAACATTACAATTGAAACTTATAGATATATATATATATTTTTTTTTAAATCTAATTTTTTGAATTTTTTATTCAAAAAAAATTTTAAAAAATGAAAAAAGAAAAAAAAAATTGTAAAAAATCCCTGCGGGGAACCCGATCCCCGCCGGTGCCCCGCGGGGAATCCCCGCCCCGATCCCCAAAAAAAAAAACGGGGATTTTTTCGGGGACGGGGATGGAGAAGCCATTCCCCAGCCCCGGCCCCGCTCCGCCCCGTGGAGATCTCTACTTTAGACATTCTAGTTTTATTTTTTTAAAACTATTTCTTGAGGCGTGGTTGAGCTTGGCAGGAGTGGAAGAGGTTGGGTCGACCCGATTCCTTATTCGTGCTCACAGGAATTTTTTTTCACAATTTGTTTTAAATGATTATTTATCATATTGCTTTGATTTTTTTCACTATCCATCTTTAGCAATCTCATTCACTTTTCATAATCATATTTGATTTGTTACCAGGTTTTTAAAAAGCGCAAGGTGCAATGACCTTCTGGAACCTTGAAGCACAAAACACACCAAAATGCGAGAAATCTTTTACTTAAGACGTACTATATAATTTATTTTATTATATATATGTGTGTACAATATAAGATATAAATAAAGTTTTAACCAAAAATAGTATATAAAACATATACGGTATTCAACTATCAAACTTCACACACTTCGTATGATTTAGTACGAGGATATAAAACACGAAACGCAACAACAATAAATCCAATGAGGCGCGTGCCTTATTCCACGCGCCTCACGTGGGACAAGCGAGGCACTAAAGGTAGGACTTGAACCCAAGCGCGACCTGGCATGCTTCTAGACGCGCCTTTTAAAACACTGCTCGTTACTATTTTTTTGGCACTACGATAAATATATATTCATCCATAATCAATATCCTGTTTATTTAATAATAAATTATTGCATCAAAATATATGTAATTGTTCCACATAATTATTTATTCCATCCCAAATATAACGATTATTAACCATTCTTCTATATGTCATTCCTTTGAGCTCCAAATGTTTATGAATAGAACCGTCATGAAGTAGCATTGTGGTCAAAATGAACTTTAAAAACTAAATTGTAATAAGCTAATTTATAATGACCACCTATTTAGAGATGTCTATTTTTTCTATGGGCCTGGAGTCCCTTGGGCACCTGCCCTGAATAGGGTTGGTGAATCCCCATTTAGGTTGGGAATCGGGGAGTGAGAGAGGGAAAAAAATCCTCGACTTCCGCCTTGTTTACATTTTAATTATTTATTTTATTTTTAAAAATATATATTTTTCCTACCTTTTTATCAATTTAAGCTTTAGAAACATTCTAACAAAAATCTAAAAAATATATTTTTATTAAATAATTAACTATCTAAACAAAAATCAATACATATATTTCCATGAAAAAAATCATCTACTTGAAAAATTAAGATTATAAAAAATAGAAGAAAAAAAACATGGAAAAATTTTCCACACGAAACCTATCCCACTTTATAACCTACTATGAATCTTCACCCGGATCTTCTAAAAAAAGATGAATTTTGCGAGAATATGGAAAATGAATAAAAGATTTATGGTTTTGTAGGATGTGTTTGTTTTTTGGACATGAGAAGTGGTTAATAACCACTCCTCAAAAACCCTCGTTTATTATTTTTTTTGTAGTAAACAATCACTATTAATCACTCTTCAACCCCTTTTCAATTCCTTTATTAAATCTCACATTAAATTTTACTAAACTTTACATCAAATTTATCATTCAACCACTATTAACCTCATTCTCCAAACAAGTAGTTGATTACTCCACTATTATTAACTTGAATGTCCAAATGAGTAGGCAACCCCTTCTAACTACTATTAACCACTTCATTATTTTTCTACAAAAAAAAAAAAAAACACCTGTAAACATTTCTACACCTATTTAAGAACTATATTTGTTTTTATAAATTTTCTTTACATTTAAATATAAGAAGGAGGACAATATATCGAGCAACAATATATATATATATTTGACAACAAAGTTATGGACAAAATTGATATTTTAACCCAATCGAAAATGAAAAAAAGATATTTTATTTCTTGGACGATGGGGTTGGAAGAAAGTGGGAAGTGCTGATTGACAATTCTTGTGCGGTTCATGATTCCCTTCCACCATTCCAACCTCTGATTTCCCAATTCCCTTCCACCATGTCCACGGCCTGGTCTTCGTCTTCTTCGGCCGTTTTCGCCATCGCCGCCATTGATTTGAAGCAGAACAACTCCAACAACGCATCTCCCTTCAGAATTCGCACTTCCTTCTCCGCACGCCCTTCCATTTCCAGGTTAGGGTTCCTGTAATTGGTTCTTAAACAGCTTCAGATTCGGATCTTAATCTGCTTCATAGATTTTCGCGTATTCTGTTTGTGTAAATGTCTCCAAGTGAGCTAAGAATGATTTCTGGACTGGTTTCTTATTAGGCTTTCAGTAATTTCTTAGCGCGATTTCATTTTCGTTCTTTCATAACTCGTTGAGTTACTGTTTGATTCAGTTGTTGTTTGTCGTCAATTTTGATTGGTGATGTAGAAAATCGTGTCGAGTGATGGCAACAGTTCTGAAGGAAGATGAGGAAAAAGTGGTTGTGGAGGAATCGTCTCCTCCCAAGGCTTCTCCTGTTGAAGAACGGGAAGGGGGAAGTAAGGAAGAACCTGGAACTTCATCCGCCAATGGCTTGGATAAATGGTTCGTTAAGCTCGAACAATCGGTTAATGTTTTTCTCACGGTAAACTTGGTGTTTTGATTATTTCCAAGAAAACTGATCTTCTTTTGATAATCTGTTCTTAATCTTCATGTTCTGCTATGTTGAATCATCTAATCTTTCCAGGATTCAGTAATACGAATTCTTGATGCTTTTTACCACGACAGAGACTATGCTAGGTTCTTTGTCCTGGAAACTATTGCAAGGGTTCCCTACTTTGGTGAGTTTTTAAGATACCTTGAGGTTTATTTTACTTCATTCCTTGCTTCTTAGAAACAGAGCTAATCTGTAATTATCTTAACATGGGTGGGGCTTATGTTCTCATTGCCGGTGAAGTCTGTAATCTAGAAGTTATTTGGTAGGCTATAGAAACTGTTTTATGGCATGTAATGAAGATCATTTCCATTCGAAACTGAGTTTTCTTTAAACGATGTAGATAGGTGTTTAATTTAAAGAATGGGTTAATGATCATGAGTAGGCTTAGTGATCAAATAAGAGCCTTGTAAATCATAAAGTGCTTAGAGGTTATTGGTTCATTCTGTTACCATATAGTAGGGTTAGGCGGTTATCTTGAAAAATTAGTTGAGTTGCACGAAATCTGATTTGGACACACATTCTAAAATAAATATTGGTTCTGAAACTAATTTGATTTTGAAGCCAGATTGTTATGTTCCTGTGGACTTTATTTTAGGACGAGGACGAGGACAGTAGTATAGTTTGTAATTGCTCCTAATTTCTCCATTTTAAATTGCAGCCTTTCTGTCTGTTCTGCACATGTATGAAAGTTTTGGCTGGTGGAGAAGAGCTGATTATCTGAAAGTCCATTTTGCTGAGAGCTGGAATGAGATGCATCACTTGTTGATCATGGAGGTACTTTTTATATTGAGCTTCCTTTAAATGGCTCAGTATCATTTTCTTTATGTTGACCCCTAGAAATTCTATGATTTTGATCCTGGTTATAGTTGGAAGCCCTTTTTCATTTGTTCTAGTATGTTGTAGGACTGTATTTATAACAGTGACGGCTGCATAAAAATTGACTATTTCCTACAAGATTTTCCTTCTCATCTCTGTGAACTGTCTAAGTATGTGCAGACATTGAACTGTTGAAGAAATTAACTCCTTGTCTGACTTGAGTGCAGGAATTGGGGGGTAATGATTGGTGGTTCGATCGTTTTCTTGCTCAACACATTGCCGTTGCTTATTATTTTATGACAGTGGCTATGTACATGATTAGTCCACGAATGGCATGTAAGTATTGTTGGAGCTGATAAATTTACACCTGCCTATACTCTCTTTCTTGCATCCTTTAAGGCCTTGTTCAGTTCACTTTTGTAACTAGAACATAGAAAATTTTCATGGCTTTCCTTAATAATTACGAAGAAATTAAAACATATATTGCAGTTTGGCATCAGTGTTGGTGTAAAACAAGAAGTGGCTAGTTACTTTAGGATACTTAACTACTCTGCTGCACCCTTTTAACATCTTCAGGTTTGTTGCATTTAACTTTTAATGACAATTTTCTCTATTGATATTTGATTGGTGCAGATCACTTCTCTGAATGTGTTGAAAGCCATGCATTTTCAACTTATGATAAATTTATAAAGGCCCAGGGAGGTATGTAGCTTGCGCTAGATATTAGTGATCTTGATTTTCTTTCTAAAATGTGAATATCATTCTCATGTTTTTATCCATAGAGGAGTTGAAAAAATTGCCTGCTCCCGAGGTTGCTGTGAAATATTACACTGAAGGAGATTTATACTTATTTGGTGAGTTCTAGCTTTCTTAACAAGTTACCACTTGCACAGTAATTTTTGCTCACCACTTCAAACTGACACGAACAAACTGATTTCATTCAGATGAATTTCAAACTTCCAGAGCTCCCAAATCTCGAAGACCAGAAATAGGTAAATTTTGAAATCTGAATTAGTTGCTGTAGTTCATAGTCACGTGTATTATAATATAATACAACCATGAAGTATGTCTGAAATATCCATCATCGACTGAATGGTCAAGTAGGTCTTAAAATACTAAAAAGTTTATGAATTCAAATCATGATAAACACTTAGCCTAGAAATTAATTTCTTTTGGGATCATGGATTGGCCTAATAGACAAAGAGGGTTTTGGGGATCTAAGAGATTATGTGTTCAAATTGTGAGATTTTCATGACAACCAAATGTTGTAAAATTGTCCCATAAAACTAGTCTAGGTCTTCGTAAGTTGGTACGAACACTCACAAATATTAAAATATGTACTTAAGTCAGGAGTTTGTTCCATGTGAATAGTCGGTGTGTGTATTAGTTTGCCCGAACACTCAAAAAACATGTCTGGAACAAGAAAATGTTCTTTTTACCACATATTTAACTGGTACTGCATAACTAACCAACTAACTTGCTATCCTATTCTTATTCCCTCCTATTATACACAAAGGGTGTGTTTGTGCCACGAGGAATAAGGGGGAGAATGAGGATGATTCCTCGTGTTTGGACCACCGGAAATTATTCCTCCCATAATCACGTTTTTTAAAAATCACTTTTTTCATTCTCCTCCTAACTACTTTTCGTTCTCCCTCCAATAACTTTTTATATATCACATCACTATTTTTCACTCTCATCCGATTCATTATTTTAATTTTCTCATAATCTTTCCTTTCATCCCAAACACAAATAATCATTCTCCTCATTCCAAACACAAATAATCATTCTCCACATAATCATTCTCTTTTCTATTCTCCTAATTCCCATTCTCCATAATCATTCTCATTCCCCTTCCCTCAAACATACTTAAAATGTATAGGGTTCTATCATTAACGCACCGTGTCGGTTGCCTTTGTGGTCTACCTTTTCAAGTTAACCACCCTAAGCAAATTGAATTCAACAGAAATGTTATGTATAAAATAACCATATGAACATTTTTACCCTTTGTTATCTAGAGAACTTGTACGATGTGTTTGTGAACATACGAGAGGACGAAGCCGAGCATTGCAAGACCATGAGAGCCTGTCAATCGCACGGAAATCTCCGGTCCCCACACTCTTGTTCGGAGAACTGTCCCGAAGATGATGAGCCACTCTGCAACCTTACCGAAGCAGCAGATTGTGAAGGTATTGTAGACTGTTTAAAGAAAGCCGTTACTTCTTCCCCTCCAGTAAAGCAAAAAGTATAATATGTAAGTAAATAGAAAGAAGCTGTAACTTCACACATTTATACAAGAGAAAGAATCTAAGGTTCATAGTCCATATATATATATATATATATAGATTATTTGGTAGTCTTGTAAAAGGTGACATTGCGCCTATCTTTGTAATACAGTGGTTATACCAATTATATAGAGTTTGAAATTTACTGTGGTTCCTTGTTGTATTTATTTTCTGTCCATTGGCCTTTTTATATCTTCGGTTTTTGGTTCTTTATGGGTTGCTTTTTTGTCCTCTTGGCTTTACTCTTCAAGTTTGTATCCTAAATTTTTGTCTTTTTTCATTAAATTTGTTTCTTGTTAAAAAACAATGTACAATCCTTTGAAATTTTGAAAAAAATGATTGAAGCGTATTTTATCTTTGTCCCATTTTTCTATTATATATAGAAATATTTTCAAAAAAATGTTACTGATGACATTTTTTTAGTTTCTTTTTTGGGAAATTGTGGTAGATAGTCTACCTTTATAAAATATTTATAAATCTAGACAAATTTTCTAACAATTGCAATCTTATTTTTCTATTTATAATTAATTAAAATACTAATTATCTTATCCTCATTCTACCCCTGCCAAAGGACGAAACAAAAGGGAAAACAAAAGCCGTGCTTTTTGCTATATCTCAAAGTTTATTATTGAATCCTTTCAAAAAAAAAAAACTTATTATTGAATTTTTATTTTTCATTTTCTAAATCGGTAGAATTTGATTTCTTTTTTATTGCAACTAATAACGATATTTTTTTGCTTTTGCAATACTTTTACTTCTAATTAATCATTTCGTTTCAGTTTCTTTTTTATTGATGAAAAAATAAAAAATAATTATTTTATCATTTTTATGTTGAAATTAAAAGGTAGAATTATTTTTTACAATTTTCACAATTATATAGTTAGCTGAGCTTATTTGTATTTTATATAAACATATTTTTTGGTATGAATAATATTTTTTTATAAAACAGTATTAATAATATAAAATATTGTATTAATGGGTACTTATTGCAAATACAATATTAACATAATTATTGAATACTTGTATATGTTCAACTTTAAATCAATAAATACTGAATTTAGATATGAGAGTATTATTCAATGTTTTTTAATATTAAATTATTAAACTATTTTCTCTAATATATTTTAGCTTCTTGCTAAAAAAGAAAAGAAAATAAAAACTTACTAAATTAGTCCAATTCAAAAAATAATTACAAAAATTGGCACTTTTAAAAAGACTTAACAATCATAATTATATGTATTAATAATACATAATACTGTTATAACACACAATAGTATATTAGTAACATATGATATTGTATTAATAACTTATAATATTATATTAATAATACATAATACTATATTCAATCGTACTAATAATACAGTATTAATAAAACATAATACTATAAATATTAATAATATAGTATTAATAGTATTAACAATACAATATTGAATCGTATTTAAATTATGTATGCAAATATTCTACATTTGTAATTATTTTATTAAAATAAGTTCTCCATTACAATTTCTAATGAAAAATAGTCATATGGAGGCATGTTACCTTAATGCACTATTAAATAATGGAATCTTGAATATTTAGTTAATTCCATCATCCCCAAATTGCCTTTTCTTTTATAGAGTTACTATTCGAGTTGTTTAATTTCTTTAAGGGCTTCTTACAACATTACACCAAATGAAAAAAAAATTTAGGCGCGTGTTCAAAAAAACAAAAAATTGCAAAAGTATTCTACTGCCTGTTTTAAAAAAATAGTTTTATAGTGAAATTACATAAATATCCCCTATTGTAAACCAACCTTTCCTAACATAGAAAAGCACTATATTTTGGAGAAAAAAAATCTCCCAAATTGTGGACATTTTTCAACTTCTATTTTCAACCCAAAATTATCTACTTACAAATGTCCAATAGTAAAATTTTATGTGAGATACACTATTTCTTTATTAATGATAATTGTTTTTTATTTTTTTTTAAAAAATCTAAAATCTTTCAATCATGTATTAATAAATAAATATGCGAACAATTGGAATAAGTTATGTAATATATTAGCAATTCTGAAATATATTAATATTATTATTATTTTTACTTAGGTAAATATAAGTACCTTATTAATATCATTTTTTTGAAGAATTATTAATACCGTAATTATAATTAAGTTATCTTAAATATTTATGTGTATTTATTTCACATATAAGTATTAATTCATCATATTACAAATTTATTTGTATTGTGTGTTGATTATTTGACTTAGAAATTAAAAAAACTAAACAACTCTAGAAAAGAAAAAGCAAAGTAGAGATGATATGGTATTAAAGAAATGCTCAAAATTCCATTATTTAATAGTGCATTAATAATATATCGATAGTGTATCTCAATATGTAATGGACTTTATTCAAATGACTTTTTTTTATTAAAAAAATTAAAATAGATTAGTGAAAATAGATTAATAAATTAATATTAAAAGACATTGAAAAATACTCTCAATGCCTTAAAAAAATATTAATAGTTGTATTATTAATAATAAATACAGTAGTCATTAATACTTTTTTTAGATACTCATTAATACAATATTATGTATTGATACGACAATTAGTGTTGTATTAATAATACAGTATTGTGTATTAATATGATAATACAGTATGAAACATATTAATACGTTTTACTACTCCATTATAAATATTTTTTAATACAGTATTGTGTGGTATTATGTGTATCACTGATATAGTATTGTGTGTCATTAATACAATATTACAATTAATAACATGGTAAAGGTTGATATTTTTTTTTTTAAAGTGACTATGTTTATAATTTTTTTTATAAATTTTACTAATCTTGTAAGTTTTTTAAATCATAAATCGTTGTTATTAATATTAAATTTATTTCATTATTAATACGTATTATTAGTAAATATTTCTAGTCATTAATAAAATATTAATATAGTTTCTCAAAAAAAAAAAAAAACAATATTAATATTTGTTCAATATTTAAGTTTTATTATTGATAAACAGTTGTTGGGTGACCATTGATTAGCCGACTAGTTTGAAGTGTGTCTAGATAAATATGATTGAAAAATAGAAAATATTGTATATAATTTATAACTATAGATGCAAATATTTTCAAATTTGACTACATTTGTAAATATTTTGTTATAATAGCTTATATTATATTAATGATACATGATACTCTATTAATAATTTAATATTGTATTAGTAGGTATTAATACTATAATATTGAACGTATTTATAACTATATATGAAAATATTTTCAAATTTAACTTAATTACTTTATTAGAATAGTTCATATTGTATTAATAATATACAATATTGTATTAATGAATATTAATAATACAATATTAACCGTATTTATAAATATAAATGCAAATATTTTCAAATTTGATTATATTTGTAATTATTCCATTAGAATGGTTCATATTGTATTAATAATACATAATATTGTATTAGTGAGTATTAATAATACAATATTACTGTATTTATAACTATAATGCAAATATTTTTGAATTTAACTACATTTAAAATTATTTTGTTAGAATTGTTCATCAATTATAATTTTTCAATCTTAGATAATTTGATATATGGAGCATCAAATCTAGAAAAGTGAATTCACTCAATGACAAATGAAGTAAAAAAACAAGTATTTGAAAGGAAAACAAAATAAAATCATGAAAATCATGAAATTTTGGAAAAAAGATGAATGGAACATAATTAATTAATTGATTTTTTAAAGAAATTACTTTAAAATATAATAAAAACAAGTTTAAAAATAGTTATTTGCCATGTGTCCATGACAAGAGGTTCAAAGAAAAGCAATTTGAAAAAAAGAAAAAAAAAACTGTAACCTCAAAAGTGGTTGCAACCTCAAAATTGGCTGCATGACAGCGTGCGTAGTAGAAGAAAGACAAGAAAAAAGAACATGACAACAAGGGTATATTAGACATTATTAAAAAATATTATTAATTAAATTTAAAACAAAAAATAGATTTACAAATATTTTCAAGTATGACTAGATTTGTAATTATTTTCTTAAAAGTGACTATCTACTACAATTTCTCTTTTTTTTAATTTACCTCCAATAGAAATTAGATCTACTTGTATTTATAGTAAAATTAAAAGAATCATAAAATACGATATTAATAAGGTACTCATGTAATAAAATATTGTATTAGTATATTTTAAAATTACTTGTACATTACACAACTTACTCCATTTAATCGACACTAAAAAAATAATAATTATCGAAAATTCATATTTATTTATTAATACACGATAGAAATATTTTAGAATTTTCTTAGCAAAATCAAAACAACTATCAATAATAAAGAAATCGTGTATCTCACATAAAATCTTTACATATATATCTCATAATTTCTTTTTACTATATATATATATATAAACGTTATTTATTATTGATGTGGGGATTTTTAAGAAGATAAATTTTAGTTGAAAAGTGCACGGGATTTGGAAAATTTGTTTTGTTGGTTGAAATTTTGGTACTTTTTTATTTCAATAAAGGTTGGTTTAATGACGAGGACATTTGTGTAATTTCCATGTAAAACGAATTTTCTTTAATAGAGGGCTGAGTTACTTTTGCTAAATGTTTTAAATGTTTTCACGCGTGTAATTTTATTCTTTATTTAGTCTACTATTGTAAAAAGCCTTTTTTTTTTTCGTGCTATAGAATTAAAATTTCCTTTATCAAATATAACATTGTATTTCATGATGGGTAATAAGATTTTTTAATGTGTTTTCAAAATTTTCAAATATATGCTTGTTTTGGTTCTTGAATTTTACTAACTTATGATCTTGTTAGACATCAAATTTAACTTTTTTTTTTTTTTTTTTAATATTTCAAGTTATTCAACTTTTTTTTTTAATAAAGTTAAATTTTTTAAAATTGAACAATCGATAACTAAAATAAAATAAAATAAAAAGAAAATCAAACACTTTTTTCTTTTTAGATTACAAGTCGTGTACACTAAGAGTAATTGTTCCACTTGGCAAAATCAAGCACTTTTTATCAATAACAAAAGAGTAAACTTTTAAATTCCATACAAAATCGTTGAAATATTTAATAAAAAGCAACCAAATTTTAATATTGTAAGCATGCTATTTATTTATTTATTTTTAGTTCACATGCTATTAATAATGGATAATTTATCTTCCATAGCATATTTTTGGCTATTCATTATAATTATAACACATTTTTAAAAATAATTTCATCCATAGCACATGTTTTAAAATAATTTCATCAATAACATATTGTGCCCAAAATTGTTATTATAACATCATCAAATTTCTATCAGTTTAATTGATAGACTTCTATCGCTTCAGCTAACATATTTCTATCAGTTCAACTGATAGACTTTAATCGATTTTAAGTGATTGAAAAATGCAAATTGATAGACTTCAATCATTTTTGTGCCGCAAATAAATAAGTTTGGGAATTGTGTTATACATGGAATTATTTTGTTTTTTTTAATATACATGCAAAATCCCCTTATAATAATACTTTGAGAATTTATCCTCCATACAATATTTTTGGCTATTCATTATAATTGTAGCTCATTTTTTAAAATAATTTCATTCATAGTACATTTTGTCCAAAATTTTTATTTAGACTTCTATATCAATTCAACTGATATATTTTAGACATCTATCAGTTCAACTGATAGATTTTAAACTTCTATCAATTCAATTGATAGACTTCTATCAGTTCAAATGATAGACTTCAATCACTTTTGTACCACAAATGAATAAGTTTCGAAATTGTGCTATACATGAATTTTTTTTTTTAATATACATGCAAAACCACCTTAATAATAACTAATGCAGTATTAAACGTTAAATTATTATTTAAATCCTTGTATTGGTGTGTTGGTCCTTTTTTTTTTTTGACAATTGGTGTGTTGGTCCTTGAACAAACGTAAAAAATATAAAAACAGATATTTTTTCGATTTTGGTCAATAAAAAAATTATTAATTTTGTAGACATTTTAGAGATACATTATTTTTCGTAATTATATTAAATAAATTTTGATTAAAATTAATTTCAAATGTCAAATCTTACTTCAGAACCAATTTGAAGTGCTACCCATAGCAATAAGTACTCAATGTGTTTTTTTAAAAAAAAACAATAACTTAATGATATAAAATTTATGAGCGGATTGATGTTGAGACTGGCCCTCATTTTTTTTTTTCGAATGAATTTGTGCATTATATATATATATATGCCTTTTAAATGTCTTTTAAAAAAAATTACGTTGGCCCCAATATTTTTCTAATATGTTTTTTAAAATATACTTTGACCCCCTAATTTCTATGGTTTCGATCTACCTCTGATAAAAATGTGTGCCTATAATCAACAGTTTAAAGAGTGGTATTGCTCTCAAATACCGATTTTGATGATCAAATTCTTAACTATGGCATTAAATTCGATTAACATAAAAAAATGACTTCAATACGCCACCATCATTTTCGACAGTTTAGAGTTGGAATCTTCCCATCCCATATGAATTATATTAATTTTAAAAAAAAAAATTTGAGCTTTATTTGGAAGGATTAAAAGTTAAGGGGTTATTTGTTTGACATATTGAGGTAGGATTGAGCTTAAGAAGTTATGTTGAGTAGTTAAAAATCGAGAATTCTAGCCAAAAACTGGTTCAGATGTAGTTTTTGTATGGAGGAGTTAGAGTCAAACCTTGTTTGGATGTAAATTTAAATTGAGTAATCATTTTTAGTAGTTAAAAAAAAAATGATTAAAAATAAGTTATTTAGATTGACTTGAAATGAATGATTAAAAATGAGTGGTAAATGATTAAAAACGAGAGTTATTTTTAAAAGTAAAAATGAGAAGAAATTAATAAAAACCTGTTTAAATATAAATTTTAGGAGAAGAAATTATTAAATCATAAAACTAAATTTTACGTAAATATGCGAAAAGAAGCAGCCCCTACAAGACCAAATTAAAGCAGCTGAAAAGTAAAGGAAGAAGTATGTACTGGAACGAATATGTTAATGGACCTCGATGTTTTAATCCACGTAAATAAAAGAAAGATGAAACCGCGACCATGCATGCACCTGCATATGAATTAAAAAGAAAAGAAAAGAAAAGATATTTAAATTTGAAAGACAATTAAATAATACCAAATAGAAATAAATAAATGGCGCGCCTAACGTGGACAGTTTTGGCCCTCACAAAAAACACGCCTCCATTGAGCGCCAAACCTTTCTTCTCCCATTTCCTTCTGTAACTCCAAACCTTTCTCGATCCATCAATGGCAGCCACATAAATTCCTCAGGTCCTCCATTGCCGCCTCCCAAAATATCTCCCGTTATGGGCGGGTCTTCCATCGGAGCCTTGGTTCCCACGGTGAAGCCCGAGCCCTCCGCCGCCGACTCCGCCGCTCCTCCGCCGTACGTTATGCCGACTGATTCCGAACGCGGTCGCGATAATGCGAGTGGTTCCGACGTCAATGCTGAGGGTTTGGATAAGGACATGCTTTGCCCTATTTGTATGCAGATCATTAAGGATGCGTTTCTTACTTCCTGTGGACATAGCTTTTGCTATATGTGTATTGTTACGCATCTGAGGAATAAGAGTGATTGTCCTTGTTGCAGTCATTTTCTGAAGAACAACAGTATTTTCCCTAATATTTTGCTTGATAAGGTTTGTTTGCCGTTGGGGTGTTTTTATTTATTTGATGGTTTAGTTATTTATTGTTTATTGAATTGGATCGTAGTTCCTGTTTTTTTTTTCTTCAATTTTACTCGCAGTCCCAGCTTGATTATACTACTATCAGTTGTTTTTATAGTATGTTATGGGATGGAATTGTATTTCTGTAATAAAGTTCTATACATTCCCAACAAACTATTTTCTACAAGGAGTAGAGATTTCCAAATCTGCAATATAGAAGGGAAGTTTCCTAATGATTTGATTTGACTAGTTGTTGAACTATGTTCAAGTTGGTGTCATCTTAATTGTAAGTTAAGATGTACTAGATTACATGAAATCCAAACAAGTATTCGGTCCATATATGAGATCTTATCCAAGAATGGTGATCCGGAAGAGGCACCATCTTATAGGGGTATTTTGAAACAAAGGTAACCACGCTTGTCCCTAGACCAGACATCAGAGACATCGAAGGAATAATGTCACAGGTGGGTCTCGAATCCACCTCCTCAAAGTCCAAGTCTTCAACCACTGCACTACCCTTTGGAGACCTTATAGGGGCATTTTGAAGATCACATATTTGAAAGATGGAGGCACCTTGCAACATTTATAAGATGCACGAGTTACTCCTTTCATTGTCTAGTAGTTTTGAGATGAAACCTCATTTTATCTAATAAACTTGTATTAAAGGAAATTAATGGACAGACAATCTTTTACATGTTTAGGAAATTGGATACTTCAGCTCTAAGTTTCGAGTGAGTTTTTGGAAGCTTCATGTTGTGTTGAAAACAATCTTTATGCCCTTGTCTCCAACTTGTCATTATATTTTTGGAATTTTAAATTGCATTCTTGAATTATGACATTGCAATGCATCTTCTTGGTTGCTTGTGTACCAATTTTTGTAGTTGTTAAAGAAAACTGCTGCTCGTCAAATAAAGAAGACTACATCCCCATTTGGATATGTTCATCAGGAATTACAAAAGGTCAGCACCATTTCTTTTACAATTTTCATTTTTTTTCTTTTCAAAATACAGTAATATTACTTAAATTTCTTAGTCAACTACCTTTGACATAGGATTCTGATTTGAACCAACCATTTTTATTTATGCATAAACTCTAAGGACATTATAGAGGCCTTAGTCTCTCCCTAATTCTCAAAGAGAAAACCACTAATTAAGAAAATTCAGATGATAACCCTAATGCCCAGAAAAGAAGGTTTATATACCCCTCCCAATTACAAGGAAAACAGAAGGTAAATAGGCAATAAACAATAAAGAAAATAAAAGATATGTGGGGCCCTCCAGGAAGACCCTTTTCTCCAGCTCACTCTTTGCTCTTCTCTTCTTTCTTCTTCCTTTGACTATACACCTTAAGGCCTGGGTGTGTATCAATACTCGGCCCCCAAAGTTTCACCTTGTCCTCAAGGTGGAAGGTGGGAAATAACTCCTTGATGTTGTCAGCATGTTCTCAAGTAGCGTGCTCTTCGGTGGTATTCGCCCACTGGATCAGGACTTCCAACAGGCCATCGCCGCTTTGGTCCTTTCGCACCCCCAAAACCGCTATCGGCTCATACGACAAACTGAAGTCCACCCCTAGCATTGGTGGAATCAATGTTTTCAAAGTGCAAGGCGCAACGCAAGGCAATACTCTTCTTGATCGACTTAAAGCGAGAGGCGATAAAAAGGCGAGGCCCGAGTGAAGAGAGTCGCATTTATAAGTTGATAATAAAACATATGTGTATTCCCATAAAATTTCAAATTCATATAGAAAAATACTAAAAAGAATAATAAATCACAAAAATTATGTTATTATAAGATATACCATAATATTAAATTATTATTTGTATAAAAAAGATTGAAGTTAACTGAAAGTATAAAAAAACAAAGATTCTACGTCAAATAACTCGAATAAACATATACATATGTTTGAAATAGCAATTAAACAAATTCATATATCCTTAGAAAGAACTTCGCATAGTTGTTGGACTTCTTCGTAAACTAATTCTAGGTTCTTTTTGTGGACATTAAGTTAGGGTATTGATAAATAAATAAAACTTTAACAAGGCGCACGCCTTGGCCTGAGGTAAAGACGATGCAGGGCGCAAAATGGCGAGGAAAGGCGAGGGCCTGATTGAAAGAGCTCACCTTAGCTACGTTAGATGCGCAATACCTACCTATGTGCAAGGCGATGGCCATAGGCGAGGAAAGGCGATGGCCTTGAAAACACTGGGTGGAATTGGAAACACAGTCAGGTTATAACCTATTGCTTTACGAAGAATAGACACATGGAAAACTGGGTATATGCGAGACTCGGGTGGTAGTTTCAACCGATAGGCTACATGAGCCACCGTGGCCTTAATCAGAAACGGACCAATGAAGCACGGTGCGAGTTCGGGATGCTGAAAAGTTGCCAAGGATGATTGTCGATAGGGGCAGAGCTTGACATAAACCCAATCTCCCACTTGTAACACGACATCTCGTCATTTCTCATTGGCGGTCTTGGTCATTTGGGCTTGTGCCTTACACAAGTTCTTCTTCAGTTCTTCAAGCACGTTGTCGCGATCACGCAACTGTTTATCAACCTCAGATACCATACTGTGGCCCTTTTCATATGTAAGCAATGGTAGCGGCAATTGCCCATAGACTATTTCAAAGGGGGTAGCCTGAGTGGCTGTGTGGAACGCAATATTGTAACTGTATTCTGCTCGCGGTACCCAGGAGATCCACTTCTTCAGAGTGTGCATGATAAAACAACGTAAATAAGCTTCAATTCTGCGATTAACAACCTCCGTTTGACCGTCCGTTTGCGGATGATAAGTCGTGCTACGGCGCAACTGAGTGCTCGACATCCGAAAAATCTCCTCCCAAAACCTGCTGGTGAAAATTTTGTCACGATCGGATACGGTACTCTTAGGATACCCATGAAGGGGCACAACTTCCTTTACAAAAACGTCCGCTACCGAGAAGGTTGTGAACGGATGCCTGAGGGGAATAAAATGTCCATACTTCGACAACCGATCCACCACCACAAAAATAATACTATACCCATCAGCCCTCGGCAATCCTTCGATGAAATCCATGGAGATATCCTCCCAAATGTGTTCGGGAATGGATAGGGCTTGTAGCAACCCAGCTGGAGTTAATGTTAAATGTTTCGCCTGTTGGCACACTTCACATTTAGCAACAAATGTGCGCACGCTATCTCTCATTCTCGGCCAATACACCTCTCGCGCCAGACGTTGATAAGTTTTTAGCGTACCATGATGGCCACCAATGGGGCTGTTGTGAAACTCACGCAGGAGTAAAGGTATTGTTGGGAAGGTATTAGGAAACACAATTCTTCCTTTATATAAGAGCAATTCGCCCTTCAAGGAATAACCAACCACTTTTGTTTATGCATAAACTCTAAGGACATTATAAAGGCATTAGTCTCTCCCTAATTCTCAAAGAGAAAACCACTAATTAAGAAAATTCAGATGATAACCCTAAGGCCCAGAAAAGAAGGTTTATATACCCCTCCCAATTACAAGGAAAACAGAAGGTAAATAGGCAATAAACAATAAAGAAAATAAAAGATATGTGGGGCCCTCCAGGAAGACCCTTTTCTCCAGCTCACTCTTTGCTCTTCTCTTCTTTCTTCTTCCTTTGACTATACACCTTAAGGCCTGGGTGTGTATCAGATTCAAGAATAGGATAATATTACTTAAATTTCTTAGTTGACTACCAAGTACCTTGCTAGTGATTCCACGTTACTGTTTAATGTGTCGATTTTAGTACAAATGTTCTATTATTAATCCACGGACCATGCTTTCATTAACTAGATTCAACAAGCTGAATTTTCTTTGTTTCCTTTATCAGGGCTGTGACATGTCAATAAAGGATCTTGATGAACTTTTAACCCTCCTTGCTGAGAAGAAAAGAAAAATGGAGCAAGAAGAAGCGGAGACAAATATGCAAATTTTACTTGGCTTCTTGCATTGCCTAAGAAAGCAAAAGCTCGAGGCGCTTAATGAGGTTTCTTTTACTTCAATTGTCATTTTTTGTTTCATGCTTATTAAAAGTTGTGTGGCCTAGGGACGAGCGTGGTTACCCTTGTTTCAAAAACAAGTTGCGTACACGAACAACTTTATGTGCTCTTATTAATAAATTAAAATAGAAGTTTTTTCTCGAGCTTGGTTGGTTATCCTACCTGTAATTTGATGGGCTGCGTTGCAGCGTGTTAAAGATGATACCGACTATATTGAACAAAGTGGTCACCATGTTTAGAAACTGACTAAAATTTAATTTAACTTTATCAAGTTGGAAAGGACGCATAGTTTTATTGGAAGTACATTATTTTTTTATTAATGCCTGAAATAATTGAGTTAGTTTTTTTTTTTTTATAGGAAACAAAAACTTTCATTGATGAAATGAAGAGTTAAAAAAAAAAAGGGTTACATAAATTTTTTCCAATGATAATTAATAGTAGATAAGCTATAATCCTTAAATTGTGGAAATAAGTGGACCCATGACGTAGCAAGATAGGTAATTGAATCAATGATGCTCTCTGTGTATTGATGATTCCCAGTGAATCATACTTCATCTCGAATGTTCCATATCTTCCACCAAAATGCAAAGATGAATTGTAGCCATAAAATTTTCTTCTCATCTTTAAAAGGATGGCCATGAATGCTGTATATAAGCAGGTCTTTGATATTTCCTGGTCTAGCAGTCTTCCAGCCAAATGATTCGAACAAGAAAAGCCAGATTTCGTTTGCCACTTTACAATTGCTAAAAAGATGAATTTGAGACTCGAAGTCACAGTGGCAAAGAGAGCATCTGTTTGGAGATAGAGCCATGTTTGGCCATTTAGCTTGGAGAGTTTCTTGTGTGTTGATAGCACCATGACTAAGCTCCCAAATAAAAAATTTCACCTTTTTGGGTTGATGGCCGCTCCAAATTTCTTTTAAAAAACTAGAGTTTTCCTTTTTAGTGGAGGATGATAGATGTAGCAACAAGGATTTGGTGGTAAAACAACCATCTTTATTCAAGGACCATTTCCATGTATCAATTCCAGGGCGAGGGACAAGAGAATCTAGAATATGGGAAAGATTTTCCCATTCAGAAATCTCATCATCCTTCAAATTTCTTCGGAGCCTTAAGTTCCAATAACTAGCAGTTTCATCCCAAACCTCCCTCACAATAGCTTGTTGATTTTTAGATAGATTATACAAGTTGAGGGAATGATTGTTTGAAAGCCATAGGACCATTCCAAATGTCATACCAAAATAGTGTGTCACTTCCCGATCTAACAGAGTAAGAGATGTTTGTATGAATCAAGTGTTTCCATTTGTCGATGTTCCTCCATGGGCCTTTAGATATTCTAATTCCTCTGTGGCCAGCGATAAGAGATTGGTTGGTTGGTCCATATTTAATCTTGATACAATTTCTCCAAAGAGCATCTCTCTCGTGTGCGAATCTCCAGTGCCATTTAGCAAGAAGAGATATGTTTTTCTTATGGATGTCAATCATGCCAAGACCTCCTTCTTCAATGGGAAGTTTCACTTTGTCCCAAGCAATAAGGTGGCTCGATTTTCCCCCTTCCTTTCCTCTCCATAAATAGTTTCGATAAAGCTTTTCTATCTTCTTTGTAACCTTGGTAGGAGCAAGATATAGGGAAAGGTAATAAATAGGAATATTTGCAAGGGTGCCTTGAATGAGGGTCAACCTTCCACCTTTAGAAATATGAGAGGTGCCCCACGTTTGAAGACGTTTCTCAATCTTTTCAATAACAGGGTTCCAAAAGGATAATGATTTAGAATTACCATTCAAAGGGAGCCCCAAATAGGTGGTCGGCCAGTTTTCAGTCTTGTAACCGAAGGGGGCAGCTATGCTCTTGGTAACATTCGAATCAAGATTAATGGACAATAGGACAGACTTGTTGCAATTCACGTTCAACCCCGATGCTCTTTCGAAGCAACCCACGGTATCAATCATGTTTTTAAGGGAGTCCTTCATGGATGATAAAAGGATAGTGTCATCTGCAGACTGAAGGTGGGAGCAAGAGATTCTGTTGTTATTTTGGCTAACAGTGAAACCTTCTATAAGTTCCTTTTCCTCTGCCGTCTTAAGCTGTCTGCGAAGGCAATCTGTAATCAAAATAAATAAGAAGGGAGATAGTGGATCTCCTTGCCTAAGGCCTCTCGTCGCACGAATCTTTCCACGAGGCTTCCCGTTAATAATAATCGAATAGTTTGCAGATGACAAACAACCCCTGATCCACTGCCTCCAAAGAAGGCCAAACCCTTTCTTGGCAAGAATATCATCAAGAAAATCCCAATCAACCATGTCGAAGGCCTTTTCGATATCAAGCTTTATCACAAAACCCTCTTTCCCCTTCCTCTGTCTAACTTCAATAAGCTCATTTGCCATTAAGATGGAGTCTAAGATTTGTCGATCAGCCACAAAAGCAGATTGGTTTTGCGTAATTGTACACGGGAGAACTACTTTGAGCCTTTCGGATAAAACCCGTGCAATAATTTTATACAAACACGTAATGATTGTTGTTTTTTTTTTCATATAAGAGTATGTTAAGGGTATTATGGATGTAATGTACAACTTTCTTGGTCGAAGTTCCGGTTGAGTGTTGGTGCATGAATTACTTTCCCATTACAGATACATAGAATCTTTCTTTGATTAAGAATACCTTTTGTTAATTTACTTCTTTATTTTTTTTTTTTTTATAATCTTTCTCATTATAGTTACAAGCTGATCTTCACTACATTAAGGAAGATATTAGCTCTGTGGAGAAGCAGAGATTGGAACTATACAGGTCCAAGGAAAGGTATTCGGGGAAAATGAAAATGATTGTTGATGACACTGTCCCCACAAAATCACAGTCTTCATTAATCGATAAGCATGGGCATGGAATTAATTGTGGCACCCAACAGACACAGGGCTGGATGAGTTCTGGGAATTCACCCACCGCTAGAGCTGATGCAAAGATTCAAATAGGTTCCCAAGGACCACTTAGAAAGGATGCTCATTGTAGTTCAGATTTGCATTCTGTTGCTCAATCTGGACCAGCAGTAGCAAATAAAAGGCGGGTTCATACACAGGTAAATCATTTTTTTTAATATTTTAAATTCCAGTTCTACGGTAAAGTATATCAAATTGGCATCTTTGTGTAAGCAAAATCTTAGTAATTTTGAAATAGATTTGTTTGTTGATATAATTAAATTTACTCCAATTTATCAATTAATCTTTTGGGTTGATTGGTGATTTAACATAATTCAATATGGTACCAAGACATGAAGTCTTGAGTTTAAACCTCTACCATAAGAGCAGGAAGTCTTGAATTTAAATCCCCATTGAGTCGTTTCATCTTCAATTAATAGTGATTTCTACTTGATAGACATTCTCAAAATTTCCTAGTCCAAAAGTGAGGGAGAGTATTAATTGATATAATTAAATTTACCCCAACCCATCGGTTTGAACTTTTGAGTTGATTAGTGATTTAACATGATTCAACAAGATTATTTGTTCTCCTTAATTTTTTTTGGATGATAACTCAAACTTTCATCTGGACTCTTGAGTTCATATTACTAATTCTCTTTCTATTCCAATCAATGGTCTAGTGGTTCTAGTGGTGTATCCTTTCGCTGTATTTTATGTAAATGTACTGGTGATAATGTGGATCGTAATTTATTAATTATGATGTTTCTAGGTGCTTGTGGAGTGGAATAAACTTCTTTTTGAACTTAAAGTTCATTTCTCATTTTCAAGAGTATATCTTCTGCTTCTGGTTAGGGAAAAGCGAGAGATAGATTTCAGCACTTTTTTTTATAGGAAACAAAACATTTCATTTATGTATGAAATAGATACAATGTGATCCTATCAAAACTAGTTACAGATTGCACCTTCAATGTATAAGCATATCTTTTCTTAATAAGGTAGGACTAGGAAAAAATTTGTCACCTTGAGCAAAGAGGAAATGAACGAGGAAATTATGTACACAATGAGTGAATAAGGAAAGAATTCTTCATAATTTGCTGATGCACCATCTTTTTAAAACTCAGCTGCATTTAGTTTGAGGCAGTTATAGATTACTTTATTTCCAATTCCTTGCGTTTTTTTATCGAGCCATATTGATATTAATAGCTTTTTTATGCTGATTAAGTTCATTTCGTGATGCTATTATTTTATGTTAAATGTTAAATCAATCTTTAGTTAAAAGACAGTTTTGTTAACGAGAAATGGAGTGCCTGCATTACTGTTTGATTATTATTTTTAGATAGAACCCTGTATTACCGTTTGATTCAACTATTGACATCCAGGAACTATCTTTTCATACAGTTTAACGAACTGCAAGACTACTATCTGCAAAAACGACGAAATTGGAAGAAACAAGACAGAGATATACAGTTCGGCAGCGGAGAAAGTTATAATCCAGCTCTCGAAGATTTTCAGTCCATGCTAACTTCTTTTATGCGATATAGGTACAATTTTAATTTACTTATTTTAACCATTTGGCATTGGTTACTCATGTGAGTGTTGACTGATTAGTTACTTTTGTTTTACTATATGGCCTATGGATTAGCCGACTGAGAGTTATTGCAGAACTTCGACATGGTGATCTGTTTCATTCTGCAAATATTGTATCGAGGTGAGTGACTGTTATTCACATTTCCTTTGGAGATCCTCCTTAGGGGGTGCTTGGGCCACCAAGAATAAGGGGTAGATCGGGAACGAAGATGATTTTCCGTGTTTGCGGCTTGCTCCAGGAAATCATTCCCCCCATAATCATGTTTTCCAAAAATCATTTTTTTCATTCTCATCCTAACTATTTTTTATTCTCTCTCCAACAACTTTTCATATATCACATCATTATTTTTCACTCACATCATATTCATTATTTTATTTTTCTCACAATCATTACCTTTATCTCAAACATGAATAATCATTTTCCTCATAATCATTACCTTCATCCTAAACACAAATAATCATTATCCTCTCTTTTTCCTCCTCATTACCATTTCCCTTGCCCAAACACATCCTTAGTGATTCAGATTGTTTTACACGTTTTTTTTAATATTGTTCTAAAACTTGTTATGCACTTCAATTTAGGATTTGTTGGAGTTTTAAAAAGTTGGAAAACATAATTATGTCATTCTTGTTTCAGTATAGAGTTTGATCGCGATGATGAGTTCTTTGCAACTGCTGGTGTTTCACGTTGCATCAAGGTTTTTGAGTTTAGCTCGGTAAGCACTCAATGGTTATTCAGTGGAAAACTGAATGATATAATTTCTTGAACTACGGTAGTTCAATGAAAGATAACCTGTCAATCGGATACAGAAGATGGTTATTGTGAAATTGTTTCCTTTCTAAAAATAACTTTGCTAGATCGGGAATCCTCCCCAAAGACCCAGCAATGGTGAAAGAAAATAGGGCATTCCAACTAGGGCTGTTGACGGTTTGGTTTGAACCGGTTTTGGCCAAAACCAGAGACCGAACCGAGCTCCTCGGTTTTTGCAGTGGTCAAACCGAGCAACCAAATAGTCTTCGGTTTTAGTTTAAAAACCGAACCAGTTAACTTCGGTTTACTCGGTTCGGTTTTGGTTTTAACCGATTTCTTTAAAAAAAATCACCAACACTACTTCAGTTTGCTCTGAACTCTGAAAAAGAAAGCAAATGAGAAGAAGATGAAGAAATGCCAAAGAAGAAAGAGAAAAATAAGTTTGAAAGAAATCATTTCTTACCAAGGATAAGTAAAAGAGAGAAATAAGGAAGAAAGTTATTTGAGAATGAAGGTTGTAGAAGAAAAGGAAAGAAATAAATAAAAAAAATGATGTAAAGAAAAGTTGGTTCGTAAAGTAAAAATTTGAAGTGTTTAAGAAGTAAGAAATAAAGAAATGTTAAAATTGATTTGACATTTGAGAGAAAAAAGAAATGCAAAGATGGAAGGAAAGGGAAAAGTACATTGTTGGGACGAGAAATATAGGGTGGGTTTCGTTTCAATGGTTTTGAAAAAAGTACCTAAACCGAACCAAAAAAAGTCCATGTTCAGTATTTTTTAACCGAAAATTATGCTATCTCAAATATTCCGAGCCAAACCAGTTGAGTTGGATCGGTTCGGTTCGGTTCGATTCTTCGGTTTTTTTGGTTTTGTGAACATCCCTAATTTCAACATCGACGAGAGAAAAGGCAATGAAATAATAAATGTTTATGGTATCCAATGACCATTAACATAACCAATAATCATTATCTAGGTAATGGTTGCTAGCACACTCCGTTTGGGGCTCCAATAATGGTTACTCAAGTAATAAATAATAATTACATGGGTAATTGCTCCAATAATGGTTACTCAAGTAATAAATAATAATTACATGGGTAATTACTGTTGATCTTAATCCCTCTTTTAAAACCGGCCTAATAACCTTTATCGTACGGCCCAATAACCATTATCGTATGACTCTCTAATCTATCTTCATCCAAACTTTTTTTACTAGTCATTATCTACACCCAAACACATACATTGATAACCCATGTAAGTATTATTTGGACTCCAAACACTAACAATGATAACCCGCCAACAATCATAACCCACTAACAATGGTTAGCAACTTGCCGTCCCAAATGCCTGCAAAGATCATGCTGAAGAAGATATCACGGTCAAGGAGATTTTCTTTGGAGATTCATTGAAGAATTAATACTACCATAAAGCAAAATGAAAAACAGAAAATATTGATAAAATTTGATGTATGCAAATAAAGTTAGTATTAACAAAATTTCTTTAAAGATTAATAAAATAGAGGTTTTATAAGAGATTATTGATTATGTATAAAAAAAACAAAAAAAGTATAGGCTTAAGCTTTCCTTCGGTAAGGACGTACAATTTTTTTAAATACTTTTGATATGTCGGTTTTCAAATTTAACTTGAATACTAGTATTTAAATTAATCTAATATTAGCGGACCAAATCATAGTATTTATTGATGATGTTTGTTTATATTTTCTTGATATAAATTCTGAAGCTTAGTTGTTTCATTAGGTAGTATATTGTTTAAAAAAAGAGCAAGTTAATTAAATGATACTTTTCAGTTGAGCACCACATTCAAATATAATTTTTGATGCTTACATGTTATTGTGGCTTTGCATTGACCATCCACGAAGGGAAAAGCCTGAGACTGAATGCAGTGCAACTCTGAATAATGTTTATGCTATGGTTCATGGCCGCATGATATACCCGTATCTTTGTCATTTTTATTATGTTGATATAAATATATATAATTTATAATTATCGATAGTACTTGCTCTTTCTAGGTAGTAAATGAACCAGCAGATGTTCACTTTCCGGTTGTTGAGATGTCTACGCGATCGAAACTTAGCTGCTTGAGCTGGAATAAATACACAAAAAGTCATATTGCTAGTAGTGATTATGAGGGAATAGTAACTGTCTGGGACGTAAATACTCGTCAGGTGGTGGTCCTAATCTATCTAAGTTTTCTTAGCCTGTTGGTTATCTCTATTATTTGGTCATATTTATCTTTTTTAACAGGCTCTTTTCCTTTTAGAGTGTTATGGAGTATGAAGAACATGAAAAACGAGCTTGGAGTGTAGATTTCTCACGTTCTGAACCTTCTATGCTTGTATCCGGCAGTGATGACTGTAAGGTAACTGAACAAAAAACACTCTTTTTGTTCTGGTGGAAATCATTGATATTAGGAATTGGATTTCTCATCGATGGGGCCATAAGCTAGTCAACCAGAAATTCCCCTAATTTCCGTGATGCATAATTTCAACTTTTTCAATGCCCAACTTCATATCAAAGGATATTTGCATCATCAACTGTGGCACTTGGAAAATGCTATCCTTTGTTGGGTCGTGTTGTCTCTTTCAATGCACCATTGTATTCTTTTTCAGTATGTTTTCTTTGAGATTGTTCTCAGATGCATTTTTCTTTTATTTTAACAGGTCAAAATTTGGTGCACAAGGCAAGAAGCTAGTGTATTTAACATTGACATGAAAGCAAATGTTTGCTCTGTCAAGTACAACCCAGGATCTAGCTTATACGTTGCCGTATGTCTATTTTTCTTTCTATACACTAATATCATAAACACTGAACTGAAATTTTCTGTGCGTATGTGTGTAGTAAATCCTTGTCTCTCTAACAGTAAGTGTTGAAATGTCTTGAACTATGTTGCTCTACAAATCCTTGTCTCTCTTAAAATCTGTCTCTTATACCTAACATTTGTATTATGATCGCTTAAAATAAAACGGTTTCTTCCTCTACCTGTGGATATTCATATAGCTACCACAACATCAATGAACCATGTAAATGTGTATGTTCTTTATCTCACGTTTTGTAATTGTTGATTGTTGTTTACAATTCTTGCACAACATGAAACATTTTCAGGTGGGTTCCGCTGATCATAATGTCCACTACTATGACTTGAGAAATATCAGCCAACCTCTGCATGTTTTTAATGGCCATAAGAAAGCAGTTTCTTATGTGAAATTCTTGTCAAATAGTGAACTCGCATCTACATCAACTGACAGCACTCTCCGGTTATGGGATGTCAAGGAAAATCTGCCTGTGAGTTATCTTTTGATATCTTGTCTATATTCACATCCAAAATGTAATTAATCTGATAAGATTTTTAATAAGGGTATTTTAGTGATTAGTTAAGAGTTTGTTAGAGATTTTGGTATTGGGTTTTGAATGAGCGCAAGAATAAGAGGGTTCAAGTAACCTTAAGAGTGGGATGGTTGGTTTGTACTTCCATCATCATTTATTGTTCATAATATTACTTACCTCCCTCACTCCCTCACTCTCGATTTATAACTGAAATGCCTAACGAACTCCCTAATTATTTACTAATTTGCCCGGATTCTAGATCCTATCATAATCTTCATGGAAATTGTGCTCCTTTTTCATCACTCGTTAGTCTTTCTTGAGCTAATACATTTTCTCCCAATTCGTCTCTTTATCGTTTCAGCTGTGTGTGTATAGAGGGCACACAAATGAGAAGAATTTCGTGGGTCTAACAGTAAACAGCGAATACATAGCATGCGGCAGTGAAACTAATGAAGTCTTCATCTATCACAAGGTTATCATTTGTTTTCCATCACCTTCCTATTTGCTGCTATATTTTCATAAATAGGATGAATCGATAAAAACGGGATTTACTCGCAGGCAATATCGAAACCAATGGCTTGGCATAGGTTTAATTCAGATTTGGAAGATAATGATGAAGATGCAGGTTCATATTTCATAAGTGCTGTTTGTTGGAAGAGTGATAGCCCCACAATTTTAACAGCAAACAGCCAAGGAACAATCAAAGTGCTGGTACTTGCAACCTGAATCACAACATTAGAAATGACTTGAGACAAAAAAGAATAGGCAGGTACTAAAATTCCATGCCCTCAATCTGTGTATGTCATCATCATATCAGCTTGTAAATTTGGTTTTCATTCAACATCTGTGAAAGGGTGGAATATGCAATGCTTCCATCTCTTCCTCACTTAGATGTTTTCTTTTTTCCTCTTTTTTTGTTTTTTTTTAGGGAGTGGTTTGGAGTGGGGATGTTTGTAGAATTTTGTAATAATTTGTTTAGAGGGAATGGTTATTTGTTGGAGGGTTAAATGTTCATACATAGTTGTACAAAATATAATGAGAGGAATATTTTTCTATATTATTCTTTGATAATAGGTGTTTCTTAAATAGAGAAACCCTTACTTCACAAATAAGGAAACAAATAATACATTAGGATAATATCCTCTACAAATCAATAATATTATAAATACAAGATACTAATCCAATAAATATGGAAACAAATAATTTGAGAATAATCATCAAATAACCAACACTCCCCCTCAAGCTGGACTAAAAATGTCTTCCATTGCCAGCTTGTCAATCATCTTATTGAAATGTCGCTTAGGAAGACCTTTCGTAAAGACGTCAGCCACTTGTTCTGAGGTAGGCATATAGGGGATACATATGGTTCCAGCTTCAATCTTCTCCTTTATAAAATGTTTGTCAACTTCAATATGTTTGGTCCTATCGTGAAGGACTGGATTGTGGGCAATGGAAATGGCTGCCTTGTTATCACAATACACACGTATTGGTGTTGATTGAGTGAACTTTAGCTCCTCCAATAGTCTCTTAATCCATATACCCTCACAAATACCATGAGCTAGTGCCCTAAATTCGGCTTCAACACTACTTCTTGCCACCACATTTTGTTTTTTACTACGCCACGTGACTAAGTTTCCTCCAACAAAGGAGCAATAACCTGAAGTTGACCTTCTATCTGTGTTACTACACCTTGATCAAGATCTCTGTAGATTTCAACATGAAGATGACCTTGTTTTTAAATAGTATACCTTTTCCGGAGTGCCTTTCAAGTATCTTAAAATTCTATTTATCGCTTTCAAAGTGAGCAGGACCAGGAGCATGCATAAATTGACTAACCATACTAACGGCAAAGGCTATGTCAGGACGTGTGTGAGATAGGTAAATAAGTCTCCCAACAAGTCTCTGATATTTTTCTTTATCCTTTACTTCTTCACATGTTGATGTTTGCAATTTCACATTTTGTTCAATAGGAGTTTCTGCTGGTCTACAACCGACTAATCCAGTTTCTTCTAGTAGATCTATTACATATTTCCTTTGATTTACTAGAATTCCACTTTTCGATCTTGCAAACTCCATTCCTAAAAAATATTTTAGGACTCCCAGATCTTTGATTTGAAACTCATTTGCTAAATTTTTCTTCAAAATGGTTATTTCCAGATCATCATTGCCAGTTATTATTATGTCATCAACATACACTATCAAAATGACCATCTTGCCGTTTCTAGTATGTCTATAAAATATAGTGTGATCTGCTTGACTTTGAAGAAATCCATAGCTTGTAACTACTGCCTTCTCAAACCGTTCAAACCATGCTCGGGTGATCGCTTGAGGCCATATAATGACTTATGTAACCTGCATACGTTTTTACTTCCATAATTTATTTCAAAGCCAGGTGGTAAGTCCATAAATACCTCTTCTTCGAGATCACCATTAAGGAATGCATTTTTTACATCAAGTTGATACAAAGGCCATTCTTCATTGACAACAATAGCTAGCAATACCCTAATAGAGTTAATTTTGGCAACTGGGGCAAATGTCTCTTGATAATCGATTCCATAGGTTTGGGTGAATCCCTTAGCAACCAATCTTGCTTTGTACCTTTCAACACTCCCATCTGCATGACCTTTTATAGTGAACACCCATTTGCACCCTACTGTCTTCTTGTCTTTTGGCAGCTCAACTATGTCCCACGTGTGATTCTGTTTGAGAGCATTCATTTCCTCCATGACTGCTAAATTCCAATTCGGATCATCTAGGGCCTCCTGTATATTCCTTGGGACAAACAGGTTAGTTATCCTAGAGGTAAAAGCCCTATGAGTGTCAGACAGTTTTTTGTAGGATAAGTAATTCTCAATGGGATATTTGGTACAATTTCGGGTTCCTTTCCTATAAGCTATGGGAACATTAAGGTCAGAGTCATTGGTTATAATATTTTTAGGAGGAGAAGAAGTGGAAGGAAGAGTTACAGATAAAGTACCTGCATTATCAGGATCAGTTGTCAGAGTGTCAGATTGATCATGCGTCGGATTAGCCATCTTGCCTACGTTCTTTTGACTTAGCTTTCTCCTAGTATAAACTTGAAGTTCAGGTTGATTATTCTGTAGTGTTTCTCCCCCTGAGGAGGAACCTTCCATATTCGGCATTGTAACAACCTCAGAGTGTATGATATTTGGAAGAGGTGAGGTATCCCAAAAATTTCCTTCAAATGTAGATGTCTCCCCAAGGGAAATGAGGTTTAAAAAGGATTGGTGTTCTACAAATGACACATCCATACTTTCAAAAAATCTCTTTGTTACAGGATCATAACATCTATAGGCCTTTTTATGGGAGGTATAGCCTAAGAATATGCATTTGGTAGCCCGAGGATCTAGTTTGGACTGTGAAGGGTTGGATACATGAACAAAGGCAATACATCCAAAAACCTTGATTGGTAGATCTGAGAAAATTCGAATTGTAGGAAAGGTGGTTCTTAGGTATTCTATAGGAGTTTGAAAACCTAAAACCTTAGTAGGCATTCGATTTATGAGGTAAGTAGCGGTAAGAATCGCGTCACCCCATAAATACTGAGGGACATTCATAGAGAACATAATGGCCCTAGAAACGTCCAATAAATGTCTATTCTTTCGTTCTGCAATGCCATTTTGTTGAGGAGTATTTCTACAGGTTGATTGGTGATAGACTCCTTTGGTGTGTAAGAACTCGATTAGATAGGTATTGAAATATTCAAAGGCCATTGTCGGAATGTAAGATACGATTTTGGTTTTAAATTGGGTTTCAATCATGTTATAGAAACGGATAAATACCTCCTTAACATCAGACTTGTGAGTTAAAAGATACACCCAAGTTACACAGGTGTGATCATCGATAAAGGTAACGAACCACCGTTTCCCACTTTGAGTTACTACCTTAGATGGACCCCAGACATCGCTATGAATTAAATAAAAAGGTGCAGAAGCCTTATAACTTTGAGGTAAATAAGAAGTGCGATGAGTTTCTGCAAAGGCACAATGTTCGCAATGAAAGGTAGAACAATCAATTCCTTTAAAGAGTTCTGAAACAAATACTTTAAATAGAAAAAAGCGGATATCCTAATCTATAATGCCAAAGCATCAAAGTTTCCCTAACAGACGGAGAACTAACACTACTTAAACCCTGAACCTTTTTATGACTAGTTGAAGCTTCCTCAAAATAGTAAAGGCCATCAAGCATCCTAGCATGTCCAATCGTCTTCCCCGACTCCTGTTCCTGAAAGACACAATGTGAGTCATAGAAAATAACACGACAATTAGAATCTCTAGAAATCTTGCTAACTGAAAGCAAATTGCAAGCTAATTTGGGAACATGAAGGACGGATTGTAAGGTAAGGTGTGGAGATAACTTAATAGTTCCTTTTCCAGAAATAGAATTGAAACTACCATCTGCTATTCTAATTTGTTCATTACAATATAATGGAGAGTATGACTCGAAGAGTTTTGAGGAACTAGTCATATGGTCAGAAGCTCCGGAATCTATAATCCACGAAGCTGAAGCAAGACAGGAGAAGGCATGAGGACAATTACCTGTTTGTGCCAAGGAAACACTAGGATTACCATAAGTCGTAGTGGTCTTGAGCAGCTTCAGGATTTGATCAATTTGCTCTTTATTGAATGGAGTTGATTCAGCACTATTGGCACTAGAAGCTGGTGGACGAATACTCTTTTCACCTTGTCTATTACTTTTATGATTGGCAGGTTTTCCATGGATCTTCCAACATGTCTCCCGAGTATGTCTCGGTTTGTTGCAGTGATCACACCACACACGAGGCTTATTTGTCTGATCAGATGCCTTGTTTGCAGTGGCTTCAACAACTAACGCAGAGCTTTCTTCTGTATCAACTGGTTTTTTACCCATCATCACATGTTGCGGACTTTCTTCCCTGCGTACTTCAGAAAACACTTCGTTGATATTAGGAAGATTAGCTTTACCTATTATTCTGCCTCGAACTTCATCAAACTCAACATTAAGTCCAGCCAAGAATTTGTAAATTCGACCATTCTCAACAATTTTCTTATAGTGCTTTTGATCTTCAGTGGACTTCCATTCATATTTATCAAACAAATCAAGGTCCTGCCAAATTTGCTTCAGTAAGTGAAAGTACTGAGTAACGGAATTACTCCCTTGTTTTATGTCACTTAGTTTGAGATTTAGTTCAAACACTTGTGACTGATTTTCTAAGTCGCAATACATCTCTGTGACACTATCCCATAATTCCTTAGTTGTAGAGTAACACATATAGTTGCTACTAATGTCTTCCACCATGGAATTTACTAGCCAGGTCATCACCATGGAGTTTTCGGCATCCCATGTAGCAAAAGATGAATCATCTTTGGAAGGTGCTACCTTGTCTCGATGAAGGTACCCAATCTTTCCTTGTCCACGAATATACATTCGAACACTTTGTGACCACCGAAGAAAATTGTCACCATTAAGTCGAATGGTTGTGATTTGGATAGTAGGGCTATGGGTTGGAATTCTAGCAACTGATATCTTGTCTTCGAGACATTATTCTTCAAAAAAAAACAAGATTTTAAGGCTAGATAACTAAAAAAACAGCAGCTTTAAATATAGTAAATCGTAGTAGAAAAAAAAAAAAAAAAAGTTGAAAAACCCAATGAGTTGGCCAAAAACTTGAAAAAATAACCCAAACTTGAGAAACAAGCGAAGAACAAGGTTTCTGGAGTCTGCGACGGAGTTGAATGGACAAAGAGGCGCGCGCGTTAGTTAAAAACGCTTAGGAATGGGTTTTTTTCAACGAACAAAGCAATGAAACAAGCTGGTTCGGCGGCGCCGATTCATCACCGGATAAGAGCGGACCGATGTTCGTCGGCGGCAGTGGAGGTAGACAGTCTTTGCGCGGTGAATTGACAACAAAGTCATTATAGGGTTTTGAAAAATATTTTTATTTCTCTTTTTCTTTGTTTGGCTCTGATACCATGTACAAAATATAATGAGAGGAATATTTTTCTATATTATTCTTTGATAATAGGTGTTTCTTAAATAGAGAAACCCTTACTTTACAAATAAGGAAACAAATAATACATTAGGATAATATCCTCTACAAATCAATAATATTATAAATACAAGATACTAATCCAATAAATATGGAAACAAATAATTTGAGAATAATCATCAAATAACCAACAATAGTTTAGAAACTGCAAATGTTTGTATTACCATTGAGCTTTGATCAGGAGAGACAAATTGGAGGCATTGTTAAGAACTTCAAAGTTATGTAAAGGAAATGAAGAAATTTTATTACTACCAATGCAAAATTTTGCTAAAGCATATATCATTCTCATCTACTTATTTCAGAGTTCTAAACAACTTGGTTCCTTGAACTTCTATCACTTTTTTTTTAATCTCAATTCAAGTAAAATTGGTTGAGATAGCCAAACAAAGTAGGTTGAATCTGCATGGAGTATAGATTGATGATCATGTGTTTGAATCTTCCCTCTTAATTCTTTTTGGTAAAATACACAATCTATATATTGACTATTGCCCTCTTAGGTAATACTTTTGTTGCAAATACTATTCACTACATGTTGAAAATCTGATTTTTTTTTTTGAATGCAGATAAACAAAAACTTTGGGTCCAACAAATGTGGAGTTAACATAAACAAATGTGGAGTATAAATTGGTTTTGGTCGGGGTTTCCCTTCTAATTTAATATTTTATTGAAATAGTTTTTTATCCAAAAAAAAAAGAAGATACAATTGTGCAAAACTATTTTTTTCATCATAAATTACTTTTAGGGGGTGTTTGGGATTTGGTGTTGAAGGGAGGACAAGAAGGAGAAATTCCAACTCCATGTTTATTTTTAGGACATCAATCTCTTCCCAACTTTTCCTCAATCTCTACACTAATATTATATCAAAACTTTTATTTAATCTTTTAAATGTTACATCAAACATTTTTTAAATTTTCAATCATATAATATAATATAAAATATCTTTTATTTAATCTTATCAAATATCACATCAAATTTTCTTTAATTTTTAATCACACAATATATAATAAAATGTATTATATTTATCAATCAATTCAAAATCTACAATAATTACAATATAAAAAATCAATATAAAGTAAATACTTTTATAACATGCTCTCTCCAAAACATCAATTTCCAAACAACTATTTTGTATCTCTAAATCATTCTACTTTCTTTTTCTCTTCAACTTTCTCTCCTCTCTTCTTTTCAACACCAATATCCAATCACCCCCTAGTCACAACTATCTTCATCACAACTTTATCTTAGAGATAACTGTTAGTTTTTTGTTCAGTCGATCGTTTGAAAAAAGAAAGAAAGAGTAATATTCAAATATGATTTTAATAATAGGTCAATTTATTTGTCAACAAAATTAACATTCTCTCTTAATGGAAAGGACGACCATAATTGAGAGCTTGAAAATTTTGAAGATAGGTTTAGTGAGAACGAATCAAGACAGATATATCAAAAGCCTTTTGCTAAAATGATTGACATATATTTCATCCAAACTATTGTAGGGGATGTTTGTTTTAAGAGGAGATGAGATGAGGTGAGGTATTGGAAGCCCAACATCTTGTTTGGCCCAAGGTATTCCTCAACTCATCTCATCTTCTCTCTCCTCTTTTTTTTTTTTTTTTTTTTTTTTTTAAATTTAAAAAAATTTCATCTTTTTATTTATATATATATTTACTTATTTACTTATTTTATGTTTGATATATTTTTTTATAATAATATTATTATTTTAATATATCAATATATAATTATAATAATTATACTATTATTATATCAAATGTTTATTTAAATATATTAGAATTTTAAAAATTAAAATAAATAGATATATATTATCTCTTAATATATGACGTTAAATTTTCATATTTTTATTCATTTTTTAATCGTATTTAATAACAAAAAAAGTTATAGAATTTCAATTATTTAGAGATAGACTATAAATATCATATTTAAAAATTAATAGTTAAAAGTTATGTGTTTATTTTTAATATTAACAATAAATATATTAATTTATTATTAAAATAAAAATTTAATTTAAATAATTTATACACATTGAATTTTTATCCGTAGTTTACAATATATTTAAAAGTATGAACTTATTTTCAATAAACTTAAAAATATTAAACTTATTTTGTTTGTTAAAAAAATGAGATTCAAATTTTATAATCTTGTATTCAGCGTTGCACTTTGAAATAATAGTAAGAGTGAATATATTTTTTTTGAAAGGATAAATTAATTTAATAATTTTGAGAGTCTTGATTGTATATACAAAAAAACAACTATAAATTTCAAGACTTGTATGAGTCATAGGGATTGAGATCTATTCTACCTAAGAAAAAAAATTAATAAATTCCAAAATTTGAGGGATATTTTATTACTGTAATAATTATTATCAAAATGTGATCGAGTTCTCTTTTAACTACAAAAAAACAATAAATAAAAAATTTATGCTTTCCTATAAGTATCGATGACTAATAAGATAAATATATTTAATTTATTATTACTTATTAATTAGTGTATTTTATTAACAATTCTTTGACCTTCGGTAACTATGAATATGAATATGAATGTATAAAAGGTACAAGAAATTAAAAATTTTAAAATAAAATAAAAATTGCTATCAAGATTTTATAATGACTAATTTAATCAAATGGTTTTATTTATATTTTTTAATAAATAGAATCTTGGTATTTTTTTTTAATTTTTATTATTATTTAAGTCTAACAATTCTTTTTTAAAAAAAGTTATTAACGATGTACAAATATTTTAGATTAGTCAAACTTTATTTTTGTGGTGTGAAAATTTTTTTCTCATAATTTTTTTTAATTAAACAATATTTAAGTATGAAATATTAGAAACTTTTAACCTCATGGTTATTATGTCGTACATAATATCATTGAAACTATGTTTTTTTAATAAAAACATTAATATGATTAAGGGTGCTTAATATTAAATTTATATTACTTGCATTTTATTTATGATAGTAGTTATATTTACATACTTATTATATTAATAGCTAAATATTTGAGAATAATTATTTTTTAAAAAAAGAAAAAGAACAATTTTATTGTTAAAAAAAATATAAGAACATATTTTTTTTTTTTTAAAAAACATATCTTAGCATCTCATCTCTTCTCCCTCCACCCAAACAAGGTTTTTCTATCATCTCATCTCACCTGCAGCCAAACACCCACATAAGATTTGGAATTTTTAAAATAAAAAATAAGAAAAATTTATTAGATTAGTCAAATTCACAAAAAAAAAAAGTCGTTTGGCATGCGAAAAACAAAAGGGCTTACCATGCTCTTGAGTTGGGATTTGGATGAATTCATTTGCATGCAAAGTTCTCCATTTCAAATTGCACTTGAATTCTTTTGCGAACGACAAAAATAATCAACGACATCAATGTATATTCAATAATTATGAGATTATGAGTTCGAATCTTCATCCTTAAATGTTGTAGAATTAAAAATAAAAAATTGCATAATTTTTGGAAAATTATAGGACTAATCATTTTGTTTGTTCTTCCATTGGAATATCATTTCTTCCTTACAATTATGTGATTGTTATTATATACTTTATTTTATAATTGAGAATGAAAGTTTTGTCTCACTACATATCTAAATATTTATGCATGTATCAAAGTCTAACATAATTTAGATCATAAATTAGAATTTCTCCATTCCATTATTATAGAACTCAAAAGAAAAAGATTGAGAATCTTCTAAATTCCAAATTTGACTAGACTTCCAAATCTATACGTTTATACTTTTTATGAGAATCTTGGGAAAAGTGAATGCATTCATATTTTTTTAGTTTTCAAAAAAAAAAAAAAAAAAAAACTCATCCATATTTTTATATACTTTTTATGGTGTGGCTGATCACTCAAATCTAGTAGTTTGTTATTATCATTATTTTTGTATACAAAAGTATCTCACACATGTATCATGATAGTTTTTGTGTATTCAAGTTTGACCTCTCAAAATAATATAAAAATATAGACTTTAAAATAAGTTTTTGAATCCACTTCTATACACATGTGAGAATTTATGTCCAAGCCATTTCCAATAATTGAGGATGTAATGCTGTATAATTATTAGTTTTAGATTTGGAATCTGAAAGATTCAATTGATAGTTGATACGACATAATCTTTATGAATATAAATTTCAAAATAAAATTTGAATATATAAAAGCACACAAGCAAAAAAAAAAAATATAGAACCTTGACATGCAAGTTAGTATATATTAGAAAATAAAATCAAAACAAGAATATATAATTAAAAATAATTTATAAAAAAACCAAAAAAGTAGAACTAACCTAACGACCAGCGTTGAAAGGACGCTAATAATCCCTCACCAACCTACCTTCTTGACTTCATCGACACTCAAATTTCCACTGTTTCATTCATAAATCCGATCTTCCAAATCTCATTTCCATTGCCATTTTCAATCCTTTCTCAGTAACCAATGTCGCCGCCTTACCTCGCCAATGCCGATGTTTCCGCCGTCACCGCCGCTTCTCCGCCGCTCATCGGCCGCGTTTCTTCCGTTCATAGCGAGGTTCAATCCCACCGTATCCATCAAACTCTTCCTTTCCCCTCTGTTTTAAGAAACCCCTTCGAAGTCGTCGATGGCCCTGCCAGCTCTGCCGCCGGCAATCCAGGTAACTGTGGATGGATTTTTTTTTTTTTTTGCTTATTTTCCTGTTTTTGTTCATGGCGATGTATTTTTAGGGCTTGGATTAGAGTTGATTGATGATTCGAAGGAAGTATAGCGACATGCATTGTGCTTTTCTTGTTGTTGTAAATCTCTGCTTTCGTTTGGAACTTTGGGGTTTTAATTTGCTGAATGTGTTTTTGGAGTTTATTGATGTCAATATTGTGTTGTTTTTGTTTTTGGAGTGCTTGAGTTGTAAATCCAGGCATTTCTGGATGGATCCTTTGCTTATTTCCCCGTTTTGATTCATGGTGGAGTAGTTTTAGGGCTTGGATTGTGATGTATTTGTTTGTTTTTGTGTTGATTGATGGTTCGAAAGAAGTATAGCGACGTGCATTTGATTTTTTTCTCATACTATGTGTGTTTTTCTTTCTTGTTATTTGTGAATCTTGCTTTTGTTTGGAACTTGGATTTTAGTTTATCGTTCTGTTTAGATTCATGGTGTAGTTATTATTCCTATGTTTGTATGTATTTCATGCATTACATCTATGGAGTTAGGTAAAATTTCATGTGATTTGGTAAATATTATATAAATTCCATCATTGATTTTAGGCCTTGGACTGTGATACATTGGTTTGATGTTCAGTTGATTGATGATTTGAAGGAAGTATAGCGACATGCATTGAGTTTGTGTCTGTTTTTCTTGTTATTTGTGAATATTGCTTTTGTTTGGAATTTGGGTTTTACTTTACTGAATGCGTTTTTGGAGTCATTGATGTGAATGTTCTGTTGTTATGCTTTAAGAGAATTTGAGTTGTGTGTATGTAGATGAGATTGCAAAGCTGTTTCCTTGTGTCTTCGGCCAACCGTCGGCTATGTTGGTGCCACGTGATTCCAGTTTGGTGCAGGTTGATAAGAAATTGAAGATTGGAGTTGTGCTTTCTGGAGGCCAAGCGCCTGGAGGACATAATGTGATTTCTGGACTATTTGGTAAGTTGTTGTTTTCTCCACGTTTATAAATGAAGAATAATTGTTCTGTTTTTTTCCTGTTCAAGCTGTTGTTAATTAGCATCTACGATTTTGGTGAAGATTACCTACAGGATCATGCACAAGGAAGCACTTTGTATGGCTTCAAGGGTGGTCCTGCAGGGATCATGAAATGCAAATATGTTGAACTGTCTGCAGAATTTATTCACCCATATCGCAATCAGGTTAATTTTCTTTAATCGGATTTCTAGTTTCATTCCTTTTAAATTGTTAGTATGAACGTGTTTGTGGTTTTGAGTTCGAGTGGTTTGAACGCAATTATCGATCTAAAAGCTTCTTCTTTTTCTTTTTCTTTTTCTTTTTCTTTTTCTTTTTTTCATCAGGGTGGGTTTCATATGATATGTAGTGGGAGGGACAAGATTGAAACTCCAGAGCAGGTGGAATTCTTTCTTTCCAGAATTTTCCTTATGACATTTCTAATGTATAGTCAAGGCAGAGATTGACAGTTTGGTTCAATTTTCAGTTTAAGCAAGCTGAAGAAACTGCTCAGAAGCTTGATTTGGATGGGCTTGTTGTAATTGGTGGAGATGACTCCAACACGAATGCCTGTCTCCTCGCCGAAAACTTTAGGTACTAGGGAGAACTATGGTTTTTCTTCTTTCTTCCTTTTTGTACCACAACTTTGTATTTGATTTTCCTCTTCTTTTCTGTTGTTTTAAATTAGGAGTAAGAATTTGAAAACCAGAGTAATTGGTTGCCCAAAAACCATTGATGGTGATCTAAAGTGCAAAGAGGTCCCCGTAAGTTTTGGGTTCGATACTGCTTGCAAGGTATTCATTTCTCTTCAGAACTGCTTTAGAATTCATATTTTCTTGTTGACTCACGTCACTCACCTTTGATCAATGTTGCATTGCAAAATTGAAGTGGGTTCTCATGAATTCAACTAAAAGGCCATGTTCGTACATGAGTTTAAGGTTCTTAATCGGCATTGCTAATGTCTATGCAGATATATGCCGAGATGATTGGTAATGTGATGGTTGATGCTCGATCAACAGGAAAATATTATCACTGTAAGCATTTTGCTTGATGCAATTGGCCTATGGTGTAACTAGAAATGGATCTGATCTGCTGACATTTTCATAATAATTGAATTCGTGAGGATTTCAATTATCGGTATTTTCAGTTCATTACCCGTGTACTAGTTCCCTACTATAACAAAAGCTAGATCATTTTCTAACCGTCCCGTGGATCTTAAAATTCCTAATTTCTATTGTCCGATGATGAATAAAAAATAACTTGGACAAAAATCAAAATTGATTTTTTCTTTAAAAATATCTATCTTGTTGCTTGACTTGCACAGAACAGAGCACTTCTCTCTGTTCAACTTTATGTTTCTATTTGCTATTTGATCTCCCTACTATGAAGTTGTACTGATTCATTGTTCCGATATTGTTAATGTCTTCTGATACCTTTTTATATCTCTCTTAATTTTCAAGCGTATTAACATATTATCATATGACACTAAGCAGTGTACATACATCTGCAGTTGTCAGGCTTATGGGTCGTGCTGCTTCTCACATCACTTTGGAGTGTGCTTTGCAAACTCATCCAAACATTACTATTATTGGAGAAGAGGTAACTGCTTTGCTTAAACTACCGGATTTTGTGCATCAATAGCTACAGCCACTCTGACGTTGCTATGAAATTGTTGAGTCAGTTAAGATATCCTGTTTCAAAAGTTCATCTTCTTGCATATTTGCTTCGTAAGGTAAAATCAAACAAAGCTTGAGGGTATAAATGAAATCTGTGATACATTAAAGTTTCATGACATTAGTTGACTTGAAACTTGTAATTAGGTGGAATGGAACTAAATACTGACATTCCTTGTCATATTCAATCGTCCAAGTGATACGGGAAGCCTTTCTTGTCGGCTTTGAAAATCCGTTCTCTACAACCTAGGTTACTTATGGAGATTTAATTTAATCAATTGATTGGTTTTGAATGTATGCAGGCCATTCCCATTTGGAAGTAATCTATTCTCGTGTTTTTATAAAGTTTTAGTTTATAGGGTAGACCTAATTTTGACTTGTTTTGCAGGTTGCGGCTAAGAAGCTTACGTTGAAAAACGTTACAGACTACATTGTGGATGTAATTAGCAAACGATCCGAACTTGGTTATAATTATGGTGTCATACTTATTCCTGAGGGCCTGATTGACTTTATTCCAGAGGTATTGCTCTTATTATTATAATTATTTTTGTTTCTTTCTTTAGCTGGTATGCTCATAATCCACTAACCCTTGGACTCTTATTTATAACCTGCTTTCTACAGGTGCAGCAGCTTATTGCGGAACTCAATGAAATTCTTGCCCACGACATTATAGATGAGGATGGGCTATGGAAAAAGAAACTTACAACTCAATCTTATCACCTTTTTGAATTTTTCCCACAAGCAATCCAAGAACAATTGTTGCTTGAAAGAGACCCACATGGCAATGTCCAAGTAAATAATTCTGTTGCTGTTGTTGTAGTTGTCCTTTTGTAGATTCCCTAGTTTGATTAATTATATTCTACATTTCAGGTTGCCAAAATAGAAACTGAGAAAATGCTTATTCAAATGGTTGAAACTGAGTTGGAAAAGAGGAAGCAAGAAGGTGCATATAACGGCGGCCAATTCAAGGGGCAGTCACATTTCTTTGGGTACTCACGACTCTATTTGTCCTTGAAATTTTTTTGTTATTAATTAGATGCTCCTGTTTAATAATTTAGTGGTAACAACATAATGAGTTCGACTCTACCGGCATAAGTGAGTGACTGCCTGTGACTCCCAATTGTTGTTGAACTGAAAATAAAAAGTTTGGCTTTACAGAGGTCTATCTTGGGTAGTACGTAGTCTATATTAGACTGAGGCAGTTTGGATCTCAAAAACATGCTTGTTGGTAAATGTATTAAGATTGTAATATTATATAACTCGATAATTATGAACTTCTACAGCAAAAGGCCTTAAGCTTACTGCTAATTGACTCGTAAATGTGGATATACGATGGATGATGCAAGGCGCTGTTATATTATATGGCCCCTTGATTCGTTGTCGGTTCAAGATGATGTGAAAAGGCCATATTTGTCAAATTAGTGCCTTGATATGTTTCTGTTTAATTCTTCTTTTGATTATAGGTATGAAGGGAGGTGTGGTTTACCGACAAACTTCGATTCAACATATTGCTATGCTTTGGGTTACACTGCTGGAGCTCTCCTTCAGAGTGGAAAAACTGGACTAATATCATCGGTCTGTCTTTCCTGCTTCTTTACTTCTGATCGTTTTAGCCTCTCTCTATTTTTTTTTTGGTTGTCAGTTTCCTTTAGAGGCTTGTTTCTCATTTCTATAGTTATATGTTTGTTACTTATGTCTACCAGGTAGGAAATTTGGCTGCTCCAGTCGAAGATTGGACGGCTGGCGGAACTGCTTTGACTTCATTAATGGACGTGGAGAGGAGACATGGTAAGCTGATCTTCATGAAAACCTGAATTCCTTTTCTCTTGCATTTTCTTGAGTAGCACACTAAACATTTTTCTCTCTAGAATACTTTTTTGGGGGAATAAGAAACGAAATGACAGGGTATAGAGAATCCACCCAAAATTTGATCATTGTTGTTCACTAAGAAAAAGAACTTCCAATCAATATTACATCAAATTCTTTGTATAAGTAAGACATGTTTGAGTTAATATGCGCATATCTCAACTATCAATGTAAGGCAACAACTTGACCAATGATAACATTGTAAGGATAAGTCAAGGTATAGGTAAGTTGATCGAGTCTTCCTTACAAAATTAGAAAAATAAGGATTGAAGTAAATCATCACAACCATCATGAGTTGGCCTAGTGGTCAAAGTGGGTCTTAGCTTAAGAGATTATGAGTTCAATCTATAATGATCACCTTCCTACAGTTTCCTTGACAACCATATATTGTAGGAAGCACATGTATTTGTCTCGTGAGAATAGTCGAGGTGGGTGTTAATCGTGAACTTTGAAAGGCTTTGACCTGATTGTTCGATTTTTCATGAGGTCTGGTTTAATATTTACAATTTGATCTCTTTCTAAAGGTAGAATTCATTTCACAGGTAAGTTCAAGCCTGTGATCAAGAAGGCAATGGTGGAACTTGATGGTAATATTTCCTCAAAGAACATTTTTACTATTACTACCTTCTTCACTCACAAGTTCATTATTTCGATACATCATTTTTCTTCAAGCCAGAAATTAAACCATCTTACTAAACGTTCTATGATCAGGTGCACCTTTCAAGAAATTTGCATCGTTAAGAGATCAGTGGGCAGTCGAAAACTGCTACGTCAGTCCAGGTCGGTATTCACCCTCGAACATTAACCTTTCACGTATCATATCATTATCCATCTACTTCATATCCTGTTTGGTGCTAATTTTCAGAAAAAAAAGTACCATCTTTTTGTTGCATACCTGCATTTTATGAATGAGCTCTCAATGCTGAAAATGAACCTTCAAATCTTTACTAATTCTATCTGGTTATGGTGTCCTTGTAGGTCCAATTCAATTTGTTGGTCCTTCATCCAATGTGTTAAATCACACTTTGTTATTGGAACTTGAGGCTCAAGCTTGATCATATTTCTGCCTGCCCCACAAGAAACCCAAGAAAATGTTTTCTTGAATGTATCAATTTGGTATTGCTCATATTCTTCTTATTGGAACATTTTTTTTTCGAAGGAGAGATTTCTATATACAGTGTTTTGCTGAAAAAACCTGAATAATAAATTAGTGGATAAGGTTGAGTTTTTGCTCGTATGCCAGTTAGTTTAAACACTTATATAAAAATTGGAAAAATTGCACAAATCACCTCTAAAGTATGTTTTTGTAACAATCAAGTCCTTAAACTTTCAATTTGATCAATCACTTCCCTTAAAGTTTGATAATTGTGGTATAGTTTTGCACATGTGTGAAGAGGGTAAATTTGTCTTAAAATTTTTAGTCTCTTTTTGGTTAATTAATATACAGAGGAGAGAGAAAAAAACACAAAAATGAGTGAAAAAGAGCTTGTTCTTGCCCTAGATAAGGACTTATGCTCACTATGATTCTTTATTTTCTTTTCTCTGTATTTCCCCCTCCTTTTCAACTTGATTTTTCACTGGCCTGTAATTTTTTGGGTTTGATTTTGCTTTGTGGTTTGGTTTTGATTATTCAGACTCTTGTTTGCATGTTGTTTGATTGAGAAATCGAAGTTAATGGATTTTGAATCAATGGCATTTTGATTGATAATTGGAAATTGAAAAGTTTTTTTTCTTCCCCTTCGGTTTTATGCTTCCATTTTTGTGGGATTTGGGTGTTTTTTGTTTCTGGGAGTTGAACATGTAGATTATGAGCAGCTAAGAATTTGTGAATTGTTTCTTCCCTCTTTCTCATTGATTCTTAAACTTTGAATAGTTTGAAGATCTATGGATATTATTTCTAGTAAAAGAATATCTCTAGAATTGCAGGCTTTTAGAGAGAAAAAAGAAAGAGTCAAATTTTTAAGACAAATTTACTCTCCTCACCCATGTGCGAAACTATCAATTTTAACTTAAAGGTTAATTGTAACACTGATTGTTACAAACACATAGTTTAGGAGTAGTTTGTGCAATTTTAAATCGTGGTCTTTATAATAAAACAAAAAATAGTCTATATCGTTCATAATCATTGATAAATTAATATGTGGAATTAATTAATTATCTACATTTGTGATTTTTTTGTCCAAATAGTCACTTAATTCATATTATTTTAGTTTGAACTAAATTTTAATTTTTAAATTTATATGACTAAATTTTAATTTTCTCTAAGCATTTAACTTTAGATTTTAAAATCATTAAAACTAAACTCTAACCCTTTTTTTTAAGACATGGTCTAAATTTTTAATTTGCCCTACTTTTTTTAGTTACCATACAATAAACCTCTCTCATTGGTTAAACACCCCTGCAAAGTGAATAAATAATAAAAGAGGAAAAAGTGAATTCAGTTTACACCCAAAAAAAAAAAAAAAGTTTGATTGGAATCAGAAAGTTCTATAGTTTATTTCAATCCAAACCGACCATAAAAAGTGAATTTAGTTTACATCAAGAAAAAGTTTCATTGGACCAGAAAGTCTATGGTTTATTTCAATCCAAATCGACCAAAAAAACCCGAACCAATATATGAAGAGTTGTGGGGTACCTTAAGAAGTTAAGAGAATTTACGCCACATAACAACTTTTGGACTTTGTATTTTAATTATAGCACTTTTGTTAAAATATTTGATGTATAGCACATTTTGGTTGTATTTTTTTAAAAATCCAATTCTATCCTTCAACCTTCCTTTCGTTTCGTTGCTTCTCTCCTTAATGTGAATTTTTCATAATTCTCCTTCTTCTTTTTATATTTCCAAAGTCTCGTTTACAATTTTTTTTTTCTTTTTCTTACTTACTTCGCTTTGTGTATTTTTGTTGTCTTCTTTCATGTTTTTTTCTTTAAATTTTTAATTTTTTTTTATATAGTTTCTCAATTTTCATGAACTTCTAAATATTAGTAGTTATTATTTTTTTTTTAAAAAAATACACATTCTATCCCATTTTTGAAATCTCGCCCAAACTTGGACTTCGATTAATTCCGGCTACCAAATCCTCACTATCGTTGAACATCTGAAAAAATTGAATTTCACAAATTCATTTTTCAAAGACAACAAATCTTGCCTAGCCTTCAGATCAATTTTTGTCAATTACTTCTCGAACGATGGTTGCACGCTCCGATCAAGTTCGGCTTCACCCGTCGCCACCTCTCTAGTACTTCTTGTTCATTTTCGGGTGGAGGCTCGTTAACTGGATGGTTATCTTCGTTGACTATGATTTTTTAAGTTGAGGTTAAAGGTTGCTCGACGATCGAGTTGTAGGAGCAGATGATCAGAATAAGGAGAGGTTGGCCGGAGAAGAGGAGAAAACTAGCATTGGAGTCGACTGATTGAAGTATCCATGAATTGATTGAATATATTAGCAAACTAATTGAAGGCTATTAACTAAAAACTAATTTAAGGTTATCGACCGGAAACCAAATGCTATTAACTGAAACTAATTGAAGGTAAACAATTGAAAATTGATTGAAGGCATCAATTAAAGTTGATTGAAGACTATCAGTTAAAAATTGATTGAAAACTATCAGCTGAAAATTTAGATTGAATTCTATGAGTTCAACTGATATAAGTCAATCAATTTTTAGAAGTGAAATAGTTTTTAAAGTAATATAAATCAATATATATTTTAAGTTACATAATGATTGAAGGTACCTGTAAATTATGGTTAAAAATAGAAGATTATGTCTCAAAGGAATTAATTTGAAAACATCATTTGCTAAATCAATTTAGATTGAATTTTCTGGTTTCAACTAATAGAAGTCAATAGAAGTTAATCGGTTGAACTTATAGAAGTCAATCAACTTTTTAAGTGATAGAAATCAATCGCTTTTTAAAGTTATATAATGATTTACGACATAATGATTAAACATAAATATGAAAATAATAAAATCCGTAAAGACATAGTATACTTAAAGACATTGTTTCATAGTGATTGAACTTGAAATATGAACATAAATGAATCGATTAAAGACATAGTGATTGAAAGCTATTAATTGAAAATTGATTGAAGGCTATTAGCTAAAACTTGATTGAAGGCTATTAGTTGAAAATTGATTGAAGGCTATTGGCTGAAACTGATTAAAAGGTATCAACTGAAAATTGATTGAAGGCTATAGGTTGAAACTAATTAAATGCTATCAACTGAAAATTGATAGAAGGACATTTTGAACATTTTACAAGAGCTGTTCCACTTTTCTGCTATATATGAAATATTTTCAAAAAACTGCTATTCATGGCATTTTTTGGGATTTTTTTGCTATTCATGTAAAATCCCCAAAAGTTAAGTTAAGGGTTGGCCTTATCTCTCCATCATATATTCAAAGTAGTTTGACAGCTAGGGCTAATAAAGACAACTCTAGAGTAAAAAGTTAAGGTCAATTTTTTATTCTTGTTTTGGAGCCTTGTTCGCTATATATTTAGGATATTCGCGTCCGTCCCAAAACTTAGAATAAGGCGACAACAAGAAATTTTTTCGATTAAATTAAAAATTCGTTTTTTGAACCTTGTGGTTGTGTTAGATAGGTCTAAAGTTTAAGAAATATTGGATGGTTTTTTATGTTTAAAAAAGTGTCGAATACATTTTAGGTAAAGAACTTAGTTCATTGATACTAGCATGTGTTGATGCCAAAATTTGGTCTCTGGGATCAATGGTGAATTTGTATTTCGTTGGGACGAATACCTGCAAAACAAACAAAAGCTAGACACCGGTGTGGTGTGAGCCACGCCGCCTCCGATGCCCAAGTCAGTCGAGATTGAAGGAGGTGAGTAGGTTAGTCGAGTTTATGGTTTTCGAAATTGCTTACCTCAAGACTAATTGACCTAGATATATATAGGAGGCGAGTAGGTGGTCACTTTTGGTAAAAATATTATGACAATAGAAATATCTCCTTTTTAGGTGGATATTTCCATTTTAGGAAAATATTTCTTATTGGCCGAGCCCTAAATAGGGTCTAACCGTAGATAAAGAAAATATCACGAATGTTGGTGAAAACGGCAAGTAAATCGGATCTAGAACGAGGGAGATACAACAGAAAAAGGCAAGCGGGCCACGCGGAGCCGGGCTGGCCAAGTCTCGCGCGGCTCACCCCTAGTGCCCGCGCTCGTCGAGTCTGCGCGACACAGGGGCCCCAAGCGACGACTGGCGCGCCGCGCGCCACGACTGAGCGCCTCGCGGCGCGTCGCGTCGCTGCGACTGCAGGCGCCCCGCGCCAGCGCGTCGTCGTCGCCACGACACAGGCGCCATGCGCGCGTCGTCGTCGCGCCGCGACCGGGCGCCCGCGCGCGTCGCCGTCTTGCGCGCGCACTCGAGCCCCGCGCGCCTGTGGGCCCCGTGTGCGCCCTGCGCGCCTGTGGACCCCGCATTCGCCCTGCACGCCTGTGGGCCCCGCGTGCGCCCTGTGCGCCTGTGGACCCCGCGTGCGCCCTGTGCGCCTGTGGACCCCGCGTGCGCCCTGCGGGCCTGTGGGCCCCGCATGCGCCCCTCGCGCTTGTGGGCGTTGATTGCGTCCCGCGCGCGACCTGTGGGCTTTGCATGCGCCCCGCGCGTCTGGGGCGGATCTGGGTTTACAACCGCATTGAATTGGGCCTGGGCCTCCGCACGCGCCCCTACGGGCCTGGGATAAGGAGTTCTTCTCGTGGGCTGACTCTCCGACGTGCGGTCCAATACCCGTGTCCAATTCTACCCATAACAACATGTATTTTCGATTAGACTTGTAAGTTCGAATTCTTTAATTCCAATGTTAATTTTTTTAAAAAGTTTGATGGGATAGACATAAATATTATTGAATAAATATTTTAAATTTCTTAAGTGTGGTCTTTCACTAATATTTGATATATATATATATATATATATGATAAGCAAATAAAAGTTTAAATTGAACTTATATCTTCTTTTCTTAGTTGAACAATAATTTGAAGAGGGAAATTCGAACTCGTAACCACACATTTACATTGATTTAGTTATTACGCTTGCTAACGCATAAATTTGAACTTGTGATAAAAGAATGTAGCTTTCAATTTGATCAATTTTTAGATCGAGTCAATTCAACCCAACTCAAACTAAGAACAATATTACACAAATGTATAAAATTAATTAATAAGGTAATTCTTTAGGAGGTGTTTGGCTGCAGGTGAGATGAGATGAGATGAGATGTTGCTAGCAGAAAAACCTTGTTAGTCATCGATGGAACCATAAACTCCCCTAAAAAAATTTATTTATTATTTTTTTGTAGTTAAAAGAGAAATCTGTCACATTTTGATAATAATTATTACATGGAAGTAATAAAATATCCCTCAAATTTTGAAATTTATTATTTTTTTATTAGGTAGAATAAAACTCAATCCCTATGACTCATACAAGTCTTGAAACCTATAGTTGTTTTTTTGTATATACCATCAAGACTCTCAAAATTATTTAAATTAATTTATCCCTTCAAAAAAAAAAATCACTCTTACCGTTATTTCAAAGTGTAACTGAATACAAGAGTATAAAATTTGAATCTCATTTTTTTTAACAAACAAAATAAGTTCAATATTTTTAAGTTTATTGAAATTAAGTTCATACTTTAAAATCTATCGTAAACTACGAATAAAAATTCAATGTGTATAAATTATTTAAATTTAATTTTTGTTTTAATAATAAATTGATATTTATTGTTAATATTAAAAGGAACACATTATTTTATTACAATAATTTTTAATTATAAATTTTTAAATACGATATTTATAGTCTATCTCTAAACAATTGAAATTTTATAACTTTTTTTTGTTATTAAGGACGATTAAAAAATAAATAAAAATATAAAAATTTAATGTAATATATTAAAAGATAATATATATCTATTTATTTTAATTTTTAAAATTCAAATTTATTTAAATAAACATTTGATATAATAATTAATTATTATAATTATATATTGATTTATTAAAATAATATATATATATATATATATAAATAAAGATGAAAAAATGTTAAAAAAAAAAAAAAAAAGGATGAGAGAGAAGATGAGATGAAGTAAAGAACACCTTGGGCAAAACAAGGTGTTGGGCTTCTAACACCTCACCTCATCTTAAAACAAACACCCCCTAGTACATTGGTAAGTAGGAAGTATGCACTAATAAGATGATAACTTGGGTTTGAGTATATATATTATGCAATTTTTCTTTACATATTTATCGCCTATGAACTTGACTTTAGAGAGAAACTATGAGAGGTTTACAATTCACTAACTCGATCCAATTCAAATATAAATGAGTTGTGTTGCTTTAAAACATAAGATAAAATAAGTTGATGGTTTGAATCACTAAAATAAATTGAGTTAAAAAAAAACTTCAATAACCTAATTTGTATTACTCGTCCTAAAAATATGAATGTCAAAATAGATGAAACAAAAAACATAAGACCTAGAAAAAAAATCAAAATGAATATAGCTTAACTGATACTAGAAATCAAATAGCATAAGACCTAGAAAATAATGGTTTAATAAAAAAAAAAGAGTACCTAGAAAATAAAGCAAAAATGAAAATTCCTAATTTAGCCCTTCCTTGTGAAGAAAGAGAGAGAAAAAAATAAATAAAATAAATAAAACATACAAACTTGGAACGTACGTGTGAATGAAAAAGGCCGCGATTGCGCTCCAAAGAAGTCGTCAAGTCTGGATATATCGATTGTTCATCTTCAACGACGATGACATTAACGACCAGAAACCATTTCTAGGGTTTCTCATCTTCCCCCAATTTCTAGGGTTTTCTCAACCGCCCATTTCCCCTTCTTCCTCCACTTCCACAATCGCATCTCTCAGTTCCGTGCCATTTTCTCCGATGGCCAAAACCAGACCCGGCAGGAAGGACTTGGACTCCTACACCATTAGAGGCACCAACAAGGTCGTTCGAGGTACGATAACTTGCTTCTTTTTGCTTCTAATGTCTTTACACTGTGTTTCCCAACTCCTGATTTCATGGATTTTGTAGTTGGAGATTGTGTTCTGATTCGCCCCTCGGAATCCACTAAGCTCCCGTATGTAGCGCGCGTGGAGAAGATTGAAGCCGATAATCGGAACAACGTTAAGGTTCGAGTGCGGTGGTACTATCGGCCGGAGGAGTCGATTGGGGGCCGGAGGCAGTTCCATGGAGCTAAGGAGCTGTTCTTTTCGGACCACTACGACGTGCAGAGTGCGCACACCATTGAAGGGAAGTGCTCTGTTCACTCGTTTAAGAACTACACTAAGCTTGAGAATGTTGGTGCTGAGGATTATTTTTGTAGATTTGAGTACAAGGCTGCTTCTGGAGCTTTCACGCCTGACCGAGTTGTTGTGTGAGTTTTCACAGTTCTGTTGTTTACCAATGTGTGATTCCGTCTCCCCTTCAGTGGGTTGGAGACTTAACTGTGATATAGTGAAGCAAAGCTTGAGAACATTAAGTCGTAGGGATGGGAACGGTTACCCGAGTATAGTGAAGCAATGCTTTGATTTCCCGGTTTCAAAAAACGAAAAAACTAATGTGTGATTCTGGTGCAAATTGCTTGAAGGGGGTTACAGATGTTTTTGTTTTTCCTTGCAGTTATTGCAAATGTGAGATGCCTTACAATCCAGACGACCTCATGGTGCAATGTGAGGGCTGTAAGGATTGGTAAATGTCCATATTACTTTTGGGAATTAATGTTCACTTTTGTGTACTAAATGGCTGATTTCTCTTGTGTATTTTCATTTTCCAGAGTGAAGTGACTACTTAAGCAATTGAAGGGTCTTGTTCCCAAGGAATGGCACAACGGTTGAAGACTTGGACTTTGAAGGTATGCTCCCCTCAAGGTCCCGAGTTTGAGTCTTCTCTATGACAATACTCCTTCGATGTCTGGCCTAGGGACGGGCGTGGTTAACCCTTGTTTCAAAAAAAAAAAAAAAGCAATTGAAGGGTCTTGTTTGTTTGTAAAAAGAGTAGCATACCTTAATGAACTAAGAGTTGATCTTACAACATTTGGATGTCCAGAAAATTCGTAGGAAATTAATTCCTAGGTAGATGGCCACCATGGAGTGAACCCATTACCTTAAGCATCCCAAAGCCCTCTTTGACTACTTGAGCCACTCCATGTTGGTTTAGTAATTTTTTTTCTTTTCCTGTTAAGTTTTGGTTATGTAACCAGACATTATGGAAATTTTAAAAGTATTTATAATTGTTTAGAAGTCATGAAGCTCACCTTTAAGTTTGTATGAATTAACATTTTAAAAATGTCGTATCGAAGATAGAGTTCTAAATGCCCTGAACTTAGCTTTTGACACTGATAACTGCAATCTGTTAAAAAATGTCAACCTTAGACGGCATTAGGCCGTACAAAGTTCACCTCCGAATTTATAGATGGAGTCATGGAGAAACTAACTCTCAAAGTGCAATGTGATGTACGTTCTTCTATGGATTTTAATTTGTTTCTAGAAGTAGATTTTTAGCTTGACCTCTTGAAGTGGTTTACATTGTATCATTTTGTTTGATAGTAGAACTTGTTGAGTCTCAAACTCAAGAATTCAGTATCGACAATATGTTACTTTTTGGAAGCACAAAGCTCTTATGTTTCCTTTGGTATTTAGGTATCATCCTGCTTGCGTAAGCATGACTATCGAGGAAGCAAAAATAGTGGATCATTTTGTGTGTTCTGAATGTGCATCTAATGGTGATGTCAAGAAAAATGAGAATACATTTTCAGCGTCACCTATGGCCGATGGCAAGGTAAGTAACTGTTATCTGTTGCTCCACGCATACAAATTAATTTGTACAATGGTTGTTGGATATAAATCATCTTTATCAGCATATAGCCTCTCTGCACTTAATTTTGTTGAAAAATAGCCTTTATGCACTTCTATTCACGTCAGATGTTTCTTTATTTTCTGGTGAAATTAAATCAAAAGCACAAGTACATACAAAAAGACAAATGAAATACACAATTGTTTGGAATTAGCTTATGCTAAATGTACAGACAATAAGTTTGGTTCCTTTCCAATCTATGCAGTTTCAATTAATTAACTTTTAAGGTTTTAATTTTCTTTTGATTCACTTGCTATTTGTTTTCCAAAATCCAAAAGGCAGTCTTATAATCCTTAAATGCCAGCCATTGGGCTTCCCTTTTGCTGATAATTGATGTCTGATTGCCGTCTACTTTCACATGTCCTATGAATAATCAGGTGCCATTTGTTTTGTTATTGATGATTGGTAAGCTTATCTTTAATGTTCATTGAATGCCTTTAATGTCTTTTACTTTTATTGTAGCATTTGGTTAAACACTTAATTTGGTTCACTGGAAAAAAATTATGCCAGAATAAATTGTTCCGTTTTCTGTATCCTCCCGGCCCCAAATATTCCTCTTGCTCAAGACAATTGCCTAAAACTTGTATGCGTGCATGATGAAACGAGCCGAGAGCTCTTTCATCATAACAATTATGAAGGAGTTCCTTATTTTTCAACTCTCGTCTTTCTGGGGCTTGCCCATGTCATATTAGTCAATTGTTAAGTTGTTTCTGTATAGTTTCCAACTTTCTGCGGCTAGGTTTGGTTATAATTGTGACAAGAAACCTTGGATTCAAATAAGGACATCCTTTGTCGGGAGGCCACCCTCCCAAAAGTTAAGAATCAACACATCGTGCTAGAATCTCTCCCCCACTTTGACAAAATTAATGCTTTCTTATCTGTTGATGCAAGTACACTATTACTATGATACCCTATTTGGGGTTGGGAGATTTGAACCGACTACCTCTAGACAGTGGATACATGTCATTACAGCTGAGCTTAGCTTGCTTTTGTCATTTTTAACATTGCTTGCTTTTGTCATTTTTAACATTCTTGATTTAAGCTGTGTTGTGTACAAGCTTTTTCAATGCTTTATAGTTCTTCTAAGCTCAAGGTGCATGTTTATTTTGAAAATTTGACACTCCTTTCGGTTTTCCAATTTTTGGACTTGAGTGCAAAAAAACACTGTTATTGTACAGTGACAAGTGTAATTTGGTTTCCATGTCTCGAAAACCTGTATTTTGGATTTAAATTCAATTCTCCGCATTTTCCTTATCTTTCATTTATTTTCTATTCAACCATTCTACAAGAAAGTCGTTCCCGAGAGGTGGTATAGTGGTTGAAGACTTGGACTTTGAAGGTATGCTCGCTTCAAGGTCTCAGGTTCGAGATTCACCTGTGACATTACTCCTTTGATTTCTTTCGGTGCCTGACCTAGGGACGTGCGTGGTTACTCTTGTTTCAAAAAAAATTCTACAAGAGTGTCATTTGTCAGCCTGAACGGTATAGATTTTCAAGTCATGTGAGATTGCTCTTTTATTTTTCAATTTTATCTGAAGTTGATTATTTTTTGGATTCCGAACGTATCAATGCCATTGCTATTTCTGTAAATTGATTGGAATTTCATATTTATGTTGCTCATAAATTTTACATTTGAAATAAATGGATATAATTAATTATCACGAGTTTACCTAGTGGTCAAAGAGGGTTTCGGGAATCAACAAGATTATGGATTCAATCCCTAGTGATTACATATTTGGAAAATAATTTTCTACAAATTTCTTTAATTTTCAAATATTATAGGGTCAAATGATATGTTAGAATAGTCGAAATAAATGGATAGAATTTGTATGGGTTCATACTTAATTCTTCCACCTTTCCTTATGACGTGTATTATTTGCATTTTCATTTTTTTTTTTTTTTTTTTTTTTGCATCGTTAAGTACTTTTCCCAGCCTCCTGGCTCCTGACTTGAGGCCTGCAATTATCATTCAGCAAAGTAGGTTGGGTTTCTGCTATGGTTAATTTTGTCCGTTTCATAAACAATCTCATCAGTTGCTTTAAGATTCCAATGTTCATATATGATATGTTGTGTAAAACAGTTAACCTAAAGTTTGTTATGGTTTGCAGGTCGAGTCGAAGCGACGGAAGAGATGACCACAGCAGGTGGCATCCTTTGTTGGATTCAACTAGGAGGTGTGTGTATAGCATTAGCTTGGACTTCTATGTGTAGCTACATATGTGTGTGTGTGTGTGCTGTGTAAGATGTAGGGGGTAGGGGCTTCTCAAGAACAATTCTGGCTGTGGTTTTGTTGTATCCTTTTGGTAAACTCTCTCCTTCTGTTGCTTTGTTTACAACATTTGATGTGATTAGACATTGAAAGTCGAAACATAAATTTGAGAGGTTGCTGAAAATGCTTAGATGAAACACGAGGTCACATGTTTGAATCCCCGGCCTTTAATTGTTGTAGAACTTTAAAAAAGAAAGCTTGGATGTAAGTAGCAAAAGTGATGGACAAATGGTGCCAATGGTGCAAATGGTTTGTGAGTAGGTTCTAACTTCATGTTTGGTTATAATACTTCCAAAAAGCCCTCATGTTTCATAAACTCTGTATACTTTTCATAAACCCCTAATTCATTATTGTCTATGGTCACAATCACTTACAAATCTAATTTTTTGTTACTACCATTCATATTCCCTCTTATCATATAGAAGTTTCTCCTTTGAATTATTCACAATGATTCACAATTTTCATAACCATCATTTTCAAAATCCTCAATCTGAACACATTTTTGGAGAGATTCTTTACACGATAAATCTATTTTAATATATGTGGTTAATTTTGTTCATAAACTATTCCATCAGTAAAATCTTGAGTCACGCAGATGAGCTAAATGATAGGTTATTAAATAAATTTATACTTTCCAAATATAATTTTGGTAACTTCAATTCATTTTCTGATAGTCTTTGGTTAATTTATGGTTTCCTATATTTGTTTTATTACTCAAATATATATTTTGAATATAATTTAATTTGTTAAAGTATTATTGCATTGACAAAAATATTATAAATTTGAATTTTCACTCTTATACAGATATCATCTATACATTGGTGAATTAAATGCTATATGCAAAGTTCAATAAAATTGTCATATTGCTAGATTTAAGATTTGAAATATTGAGATTGTGTGGCGGTCTATTCAAATGGGTGTTGATTATTATAACTTAATCAACGTTCGGCCAATCGATTAAACCTAAGCATTGTTTCATATAATTTTTAGCATCGTTTTACATAATTTATGTTTCGCTTGAGATTAACCATTTCGTTTTCCCTATTATAATAATTTGCATCTCAAATACTATTTATATATCATAATTCCTATTATTAATAATCTAGGTGTCAAACACTATCTATCATAATCTATATTATTATAACATGCATTCTAAGCATTAGTTATAGTAACACATCATTGAAAATAACCAATTGTTTATCGTAACTCATCTTTTCTAATAATTCAATCAGTATCTAAAACACGATCTAAAGAACTACAGTTATAAATGATAACTTCTTTTTTTATTTATTTATTTATATATATAAACTGAACAGTTAGTCTTCCTACCTTGATTCTCCAAAATTTTTGAAAAAAAAAATTACATGCACTTCATGCATGCTGACATTTGTTTTTTTTTTTTTTTATATAGAACATAGTGCGTTCTTATACATTAAACTGCATACCATATCAAGATATCATTGTTAATTTTTACGTTACATAAGCTATATATATATATATTAAATATTTAATAAACTAAAAAGAAACAAATTCAATAAGTGAAGTTAAGGTGTCATTAAGAAAAGAGAAGAAAAAGTTAGGGTTATTGGGTGTTTGGCGTGGGAGTTTGAGCTCAAAAATGGCAACCAGTTTCACAATTATGAACAACTTTTATACGTTCAAACATCAACTTTGCTGCCTTTTTTGCTTTAATTTCTTTTTTCACTCTCAACCCTTCTTTCTTCACATTTACCTTGCTTCTCTCAATAGTTAAATTACTATTTTTCGTCCCTAAATTTTAGAATTCTTTATATTTTTATCTTATAATTTTAAATATTCCATTTTAATTTATGTATTTTCAATAAATCTTAAAATTATTGTGAATGAAAACAATAAAAATTTTCTACAGACTAATTAAGCATTTGAAAGGTATAATATATAAATATCAAAATAATATTTTTAACCCCATATATAAATACACACACATACACAGACACACACTCAGATATATATATATATATATAGTGAAGGGGTGATAATATGGGAGGACGTAACAATACAATCATGGAGCTTTCTTCAATACTTTATAGTTTTCTTCGCCTTATTTCTTGTTTTGCAGAAGACAGAGAAATTTACTTGGTTTTAATGGAAGACCATCACCCACTTTCCTTCCATGAAAGTGGTCATCCAAGCTTCAAGTTAGTATTTAATTATCCCACATTAGAAAAAAAACCACACTTAAAAATGTTATTTTCTTATTTCTTTCCTGAAATTTTTGCCATCCAATGGTTATTTATACATATATAGGATCAAAATATTTTTATGTTCTAACTTTTTTTATATTAAAGTTCATTCCATTCATAAATTTTATTCCATAACAAATTAGAAAGCTAGTATTGTTAAAGATTAGTTTATCACAATCTCTTAATATTATTTCTTTTTTAACCTTAGTACGAACTAGAGACACTTGCCAACAAAAACAATTATTCAATCGACATAAATGTATGTGCATGATTTAGAGATTGAGATTTTGAATCTTCCATTCCAAATATTATGTTGAACTAAAAAAAATACTCAATTGCTCCCTTTCTTTTTTCGTTCGATCGGCCGAACGAAAACACATCTCTCAAGCTCTTATCTCTTTTAAAACCGACTCTTTTTTTGTTTTTGGGTTAAGAAACATGTCAGGTTCAATATCAAAGGCAGCTCAATTAGCAAGAGAAATGGAAGCTTCACATGACCATCTTCTTGAAAACACATTAAAAATTTACACAAAGCTCCACAGCTTCAAGCACATAATGAATGGCTTTGCTGTGCACACAACCCCATCAGAGGCCAAAAGGCTAAGACAAGTTCAAGGAGTGAAACTAGTGGAGAAAGATAGGGGAGTGAAAAAAATGACAACTTATAGCCCTAAGTTTCTAGGGGTGCCCTCCAAATCAAGGGTATGCAAGAAAAATATGAAGGAAGATCAGAAATTAAATGTTGATGGGGAAGGGATTGTGATTGGGTTTGTGGACTCTGGGATTGACCCAACACATCCAAGTTTTGGTTTTTATGGTAATTTTGATGATAAAGTTTCAAAAGGTGAGTTTTTGAATTGTGGGGTTTGTGAAAAAGGCCCACTTTTTGGTTCAAGTTCTTGCAATGGGAAGATTGTGAGTGCAAGGTTTTTCTCAGCTGGGGCTCAGGCTGTTGCTAAGCTTAATTCTTCTCTTGACTTTCTCTCCCCATTTGATGCTGAAGGCCATGGAAGGTACAACACATCATCATAATATATAATGCTATTCTTTCACTTTTTGTAAGAGAAAAAAAAAAAAAGAGAGGCAACCACAATTTTTTTAAAAAAATTGTTGAAACAAAAATTTTGTGCAACATTAGTGCCATATAAATATTAAGGATGCCTTACCTTCTTAAAGACAAGTATTACTCTTTTTTTAATATACAATTAACATCTTTAGTTTAACATGTACTTCAATTATTCCGCATAACAAACGGTTTTAATCTTACAATATTTTATAACTATCATGATTTAGTAGTACGGAAGAATAGTTATAAATTCAATCTAAGATGACCACCTAATTAGGAACTAATTTCCTACATATATATTTTTATATCTGAATGTTGTTGGTTTAGGTTGTATATGTCAAGTGACAATAATTGAGGTGGAAGCTTATGCTGACAGTCATGAATATCAAAAATAATTTTACAATATTTGGTTGTCAAAGAAGTTTATAAAAAAATAATTCTTTTAAATATAATAGCGATCATAAATTAAATTTATAATATTGTGGTTCATCAATGCCCTTTTGACCGGTTTGAATCTTGTTATAGTGTAGTGCTTTTAAACAAACCCTAATCTTGTTTTTGGTTTTGTAAGTTTTTGGTTTATTTTTTGAAAATAAGTTTTTGGGTTTATTTTGTTTTGTTTATAAACGTAATATTCTTATTTTTCATTGAATGGATCGAAATCGTCATAATTTTTTCTATGGCCAAGTTCTAAGAATATAGTTTTCCTTAAACTTTGTTTCTTTTGTTTCAAAATAATATCTATGTTCTTCCGAAACTTATGATATATCAAAGTTCTTATATTTGGATATGGATTTTATGATCTGATTCAGCCACGTGGCATCCATAGCTGCTGGGAATGCAGGAGTTCCTGTGATTGTGAATGGTTTCTTCTATGGATTGGCCAGTGGCATGGCGCCACGTGCACGGTACATATTTATGCGCATTATGTGATTGTATACATTTCAATTTCTTTTCAATAAATAATTTTAATGTACTAATATCAATAATGAATAATGTTCATGTAACCTCAACAATTTTTTGAGTACTCATTAACAGAATATTGTTGGGACTCGTGGATTAAATTACGGAAAAGAACAATTTTAGTTAGCTAAGCATTAAGTAAAGGTCTTAAAAAAAGTTTTTTTTTTTCCATTTTGTCAGCAAATTTTGATTTCATCAAATTATTACACATTTTAAACTAAGTGTATTTTTAAATATCCGTGAATAACTTAGCTCATATTCATATTTTTTTTGGTTTTTAATGTTTTCTTACCACTAAACCCTATGTATATGATGGTTTGATCAATAGGCGTTGTAATTTAATTAGATAACTTTAAAATGTGTTGTATTTTTTTACCTAAGATTTCGTTCATTGGATTGTTGTGTTGGGAATACACTCCAAAATACCGTAGGAATAAGCAAGAGAATTAACTAAGAAATTAAAGGTAACAAGGAATTTTATCCCCGACCCAATTACAAAAAACTCCTCCTTCAAAGTTTATACTAATCACAACTTTTACTCAACTTTCGTATACAAAAGAGTTAATACACATGCTTAAAGTGATTCTAATTGAGATGTCCTGAATCCAAACTCATTTGCTCATTTTATAGTGAGTGGAGCACACTACATTCTTGCATCTTTCCAATATGAGACGATTTTTTCTATAATTTTCCAAAACTTTCCATGTGGGACAAACTTTGTTAATATTTTGCTAAATTCTCAACATGTTGAATATATATATTTTTGAAAAGGTAAGGAGATTTTGCATGTATAATAAAAGAGATCAAAACATTTCCACAAAATTAAAACTAATTCATTTATTGTGCCAGAAAATTCAAATTGATTTCTATCACCCATAAGCTATCGCCGATTGAGTTCTATCATACTCATTCTATAACTAGCTGAGTTCTATGAGTGATAGAAAATAATGTGTTATAGATGAATTATTTTGGATAAATTCCCAAAAGTAAAGTATAGTTTTGAGTTGAATATTATTAATTTATTTAATATTATGTGTTCAGTTGAAATTAACTAATATATGATTAGTGGTAATATTGTTTTAATTTTGCGACAGAATTGCTGTTTATAAAGCAGTTTATCCAACGGTGGCTACTCTAACCGATGTGGTTTCAGCGATAGATCAAGTAAGTTCTTTTAGTTTTCATAGACACACAATTTTACCATGAATTTCCGTAGTTTGTTGTCTACTTTTAATCTATGTTTTAAAAAAATAAACCAAATTTGAAGAAAAAAATGTTTTGAAAACTTGTTTTTTGTTTTTTAGAATCTTGTTCAGAATTGTATTAAGGAGATGAGATTGAGAAAACAGGTTTAAATTTAAACATTTGACAAACCAAAAATCAAAATGGTTTTCCAAACAAGGTCTTAAGATTTATATTAATTCAAAGAAATGCAGAAATTCGATGGGAATGTCTAAAAAGACAAGGATCAAAATAAAACATTTTGAATTATAATTATTTTGGTGTGGAAGTTCATTTTATTTAGACTAAGTGCAGGCAGTTGCGCCAATTGAGCTGTAGCTCAAACGGCACCAGTGTACATCTAACGACCAAAAGGTCTTAGGTTCGAGTCTCTCCTACCCTTAATTGTTGTAATCTCAAAAAAGTGCAGGCAGTTGCTGATGGAGTTGATATATTGGCATTATCAGTTGGACCAAATGAACCACCAGAAGAAGGATTTACGTTCCTAAGTATGTATGACATTGCCATATTATCTGTTACACGAGCTGGTATCCTTGTGGTTCAGGCAGCCGGAAACAACGGCCCGGCCCCTGCAACCGTCGTCTCCTACAGCCCTTGGGCGGTCGGCGTTGCAGCGACAGGCACCGACAGAGCTTATCCGACCTCACTTCTCCTTGGCAATGGCCAAAAAGTTGGAGGAGTAGGACTCTCTGGTATATCTATATTTTTAATTCAATTAAATTTGTAAGTGTCTGCTATGTCCAAAGATATTTAAGATCCGTTTGAGCTTTCGTTTAAGGTGGGTTAGGTTGGATTATAATAACTCAACTCATGTTTGAGTTACTGATTATAATAATCTGTGGATCAGTCTATAACTCATCATCCCAACAATAATATTTTTTTAGGGCCGTTATAATAATTGCAAAAGCTCCCCTACTAAAATATAATAATCTATCGTTTATAATAATTTAATTGTTGCTTCAAACATATCTTTCGTTTTTAGAAACCAAGGCTATAACCATTTGTTTTTCTTGTTATGTTCCATTTGTGTGGCTATGTGTTTTTGGGAGCTCTATTGGTGTAGATTTCAAAGCAATTTTCTGAAATAAAATATCATGTTTCCTAGGACCCACTTTGGGGTATCAGTTTTTCCTACACAAGCTGGTATTAGCCAAGGATGCAAAGAAGCAAAATTATGAGACAGATCTCAGTGAAGAATGCCAATATCCTGAAGCTTTTGACCCAAATATTGTCCAAAACAGCATAGTCATCTGCTCTTTCTCTCAAGGATTCCTCAATGGAACCTCCTCCCTCACAGCCATCATTCACACTGCAACAACCCTCGGTTTCGTGGGCTTTGCTCTCATTGCAAATCCAAACTATGGTGATTTCATTGCTGAGCCCATCCCTTTTAGACTCCCCGGCATTCTCGTCCCGAGCGCATCGGATTCTCAGGTATATCTTTTGACAATATAAACAAAGCTAAATGGCCAAATTTACTATTATCCATCAACTTACTTTTTGGCTTCAATGGTAATTAAATATGGTATCAGATCATGTATTAGAACCCTTCTAATGTTATTTTCTTTTCAATGTCTTTACAAACAAATTTCAAACTTAGAGGTCAAGGGAAGTATTAAAGTACTAATGTGAGAATAATTTTATTGTCCTCCCTCAAGTTCATTGTCCATCGACTTATACTTTTGGGTTCAGTAGTAATTTGATAGGAATTATGGTTAGGGTGTATTAGTAAATAGAGCAGGAGTTTATGAGGGGAACTAGGTATAAACACATGGGTGAGGTCCCCAAGGAGCGGCCTTGTTGGTTGAGGCTTAAGGCTTCCAAGATATGCTCTCTTGTAGGTCTTAAGTTCGAGACTCACGAATTGAGCTTAATTATAATTATAAAATCTTTTATTGTCTTCCGAATCCCGTCCTTGGGGTTAAAAAGCAAGGTCTAAATACCTTAAACTTGGTTATCTTGTATTTTCAATATCATTCATATTTGAGTACAGTTTGGATTCTATCATAACTAAACATTAAGTTTTGATAAGATTTCTCAAACATGTATTTTGAAAAGTGGACAAGGAAAACAAAGTTGTTATCGAACGGGGCCTAAGATTTTGAACTGCACACCAAAAAACAGGTGATATTGAAGTACTATGAAGCAAATACATGCAAGGATGAAAGGGGAATGGTTACAAAATTTAAAGGGAAAGCAGGCATAGGAGAAGGAAGAGTTGCTTCATTTGGAGGCCAAGCTCCAACAGTTAGCAGATTTTCATCAAGAGGACCAGATTATATGAACATAAATAGAACTGTGGCTGATGTGCTAAAGCCTGATATTCTTGCACCAGGCCACCAAATTTGGGCTGCTTGGAGCCCCCTCAGCGCCTCAGAGCCACTTTTAAAGGGTGAGATTATATAAACTTATTGTTCCATCTCTCTCTTTTTTTTAATCCTACTTTCCCTTTTAGTCTTTGAACTTCTTCTAGAGTTTTGTGATAGGATCTAGAATAAGGGCATAATAGTAAATAATTAAAGAATTTGTTAGAGATTTGCGTTATAGAGTGCGAGTGAGTGAGGAGGTATCAAATGTGTAGGTCATTTTGGTATCGGGTCTTAAGTGAGCTTAAGAATGGAAGAATCTAAATAACCTCTAAACTTGGTTTATCTTGTTCTTCCATTTATATCGTAATATAATCCGTGTTCTTTCAAGATCTATCAATTGGTATCAAAACATCCTTCTTCTAGTGCCAGATCCAATTGATACTAATTGAGAGAACTTGAAAAAACATGAATTGTGTATTATGACATAACAGAAATGGAAATACAAGATAAATAAACCAAGTTTAGAGGTTACTTAGACCGTTCTATTTTTTACATCACTCAAGACTCAATACCCAAATGCCCTAGAGCATATTTGATACCCTCCTCACTCATTCGCCCTCTATTTATAATCGAAATCCCTAACAAACTCCCTAATTATTTTCAGTCCTTGAATTTTAATAACTCTTAATAACTTAATCTTTCAACTTTCATTGAATTTCACCTTTCAAGTCCCAAGAAACAAAAGAAGTTACTCAAGGGACCAAGTGTGGAGTTCAATGAAAGTTATAAGATTGAAATTTTGGAAGTGAAAGGAACAAAAACAGAAAGAAGATAAAAACTCAAGAACCAAAAGTAAAGAAGAGTCAAATTTATGTCATATGAAAAAGGGCACAAAAAGTTGATTGAAACATAGCTGCTGAATTTAACAGGATACCAATTTGCACTGCTGTCTGGAACAAGTATGGCAGCACCCCATATTGTGGGAATAGCTGCACTTATCAAGCAAAAGAATCCTTCTTGGACTCCTTCCATGATAGCTTCTGCAATGTCCACAACTGCTACTAAGTATGATTTGAATGGAGAACTTATTCATGCTGAGGGATTCAACCTTCATAGTGTATATCCTTCTACTCCCTTTGATTTTGGCGCTGGCCTCGTCTCGCCGACCAACGCTTTGGACCCCGGACTCGTCTTCCCAGCAGGTAAATTCCAATCATACACACTATACCTTTTCACTCTGTTGTAAAATAAAACTTTTAAGGAAGCATTGGGGAAAAGATAGATTCAATCCATATACCTACTTAGGGATTAAAACATTCAAAGTAACAAACAATAGAAACAGAAATTATAACTTAACTACCCTAACCATTCTAAGTTGGCCTAGTGCTTTTGGAGGAACTAAAGGATGATGGGTTCAATCTATAGTTGTCACCTATCTATTAATTAATTTTCTGCGCATTTTCTTGACAATCAAATATAGTAGAGTCAAACTATTATCCTAGGGGATAGCTGAGGTGCATGTTAAATGACCTAGTGCTCTAAACCATCCTAGGTTTGCCAAGTGCTTTAGAGGGTCTTGGGGAACTAAAAGGTAGCGGGTTCAATCCACACTTGTCACCTACCTAGGAATTAATTTCCTACATATTTCCTTGACAACTAACTGTAGTAGAGCCAGACTATTGTCCCATGAGAATAATTGAGATGCATGTAAGTTGGTATACTGCTCTATCCATCCTAGGTTGTCCTAGTGCTCTAGAGAGTCTCGAAGAACTAAAAAATGATGGATTCAATTCACAGTTGTCACCTGCCTAAGAATTAATTTCACATGGGTGGCCTTTAACACCAAATGTGGGAGAACCAAATGATTGTCTTGTGAGAATAGTCGAGGTGCGCGTAAACTGACCCGAACAATCACGGAAACCGAGATTGGCATATTTCTTTGTAAACTGATTCAGTCTAACTCCAAAAAACTAATAATATGACTGAAACAGAACATGAAGACTATATAAACTTCTTATGCTCATTACCTGGGGTTGATCCTGCTGTAATCAAAAGCAGCACTGGAGGAGAGTGCAACAATGGCTCTGTCCCAAAGCCACACCCTGCAAATCTGAACCTTCCTTCAGTCACAATATCATCACTGGTTGGGCACCAATTGCTGCAAAGAAAAGTGAAGAATGTAGGACCCAAAGTGGAGACTTATGTGTGGTCAGTGATCCCACCAAATGGGACAACAGTCAACATCAAACCACCATGGTTCACCATTGCACCACAAGGGGTTCAAATCTTGGAGATACAAATCAATGTCACACACAAAATGGATCACTTTACCTTTGGGGAGATCATTTTGACTGGAAGTTTACACCATATTGCAAGGATCCCTTTGTCTGTTTTGGCTTTTTCTGTATTATAAGAACTTGTTTGGTAACGTTCTCATTTCTTGTTCCTCATCATTGTTTCTGTTTTATTTTAGAAACAAACTTGTTTGGTAATGGTTCATGTTTTTTGTTTCCAAAATTTAACAAAACGTTGTATGAAAATGGGTTAAAAAAGAAGAAACTATAATGTGTAGGATTCGTTTGGTAACGTTTCCATTTGTTGTTTGTATTTTGGATTTTAAGGAACGTCTATCATGCTTTTAAGGGTCTGGATTGTTTTGTTTTCTTTGGAAATGTGTCTTTTTTACGCTTTTAACTCATCTATGTTTCTCTCTTTTTTTTCTTGAATCTCGGAAACAACTTTGAGAAAACAAAACAAAAATTAAATTAGATGCAAGTAACATTTTAAACAAATGTAAATGCTATAGTAGAGTGGTAAAGGGTCTTTGTTTGACATAGGGGTAAAGGGTATTTAACTAAATCTTTCCACTCGAAAAACTAAATGGTGATTAGTTCAATTAATGGTAGTCTTTTTTTTTTAAGAATTAATGGTAGTCACATATTTTATAATTAATTTTCTACAGATTTTCTTGACATTTAAATATTGTAAAGTTAGACAATATATCTCGTAACAACAGTCAAAATTGCGTAAAGAAACTCGAACTGTAAAGGAAACAAAAGAAAAAACTCTTCCTCCTCACTAAAGTTAAACTTATGGTTTCAATCAAACTCTTAGAATTAATGGTTTCAAATTTTAATTAAGTTAAATTGATTGAAAACAATGAAAGTTGAATAATTTTTATGCCTAGCATATTTTTAAAAATTTACAATAATTAAAAGAGGTTTTTTTAGAAATATGCCAAATTAGAAAAGTATTGGGAAAAGAAAATTTTGACAATTATAGTCAAATATATGGTATAATTAATACTTATTATATAGTATTATTAATACATAATATTGTACTAATAACATATAATATTATATTCATAAAATATAATATTATATTAACATTACAAAATATTGTATTAATACTCTAAATTATATTGTATAATGAGTACTAGTCATACGGTATATTTGACTACATATGCAAATATTGTAAAAAATGTCTATATCTATAATTATTTTTGTGAAATTTGACTATTCAATTCAATTTTCCTAATTAAAATAAGGAAGCGAAAATTTGTTATATACCACAAATTTTCTAAATAATCAACAGTTTAAAGTTTTTAAAATGTTATTTTAACCAAACATATTTCATAATTCATAAAAGCTAGCATAATATTTTTCGTACTTCATAAAATTAAAAGCTGGCATAATATTTCATAATTGATAAAAGCTGGCAAGTGCATCAGATTTGTCATTTTGTGATTTAGCGTTTCCTTGTTATCTCTATCTGCAAGCAGCCTTCACATGTAGGCTTCATCCTTTTCTTTTCAGCTCTCTGACTGCAAATACTAAAAAGATCGAGGACGTATGTCAAATAAAACAAAAGTTCAAAGTGTGAATTACTTTTTCCCAGTTTGGAAAACTAATTGTACTTTTTTTACTTTATAAATTATAGCTATCTCAAACATATTTCATTTTATGATAATAAAAATGCTGATTTTTAATGCATGGCCTTCTGATTGTATTTATTTACTCTATGACCATGAGATTTGAAAGAATTTTAATTATGTTGCAACAACTCAAATATTGATTTGATAGTTACTTGGATATAATAAGTCTTAGGCTAATTTAATCAAAATTTTAGATTTAATAACTCAAAAACACAGAATTATATTATGCCCTCAAAAAGGTCTCCACTTTCCCATTAACTTAATGAAGTAAAGAGCATAGAAACCATTTCCCTGCTATGCTATACACTCAAAATATGACAATAAGATGTAAAAACTTGCAACAATAATAAATGTTATAATTACAACAGCTTGCATTATCTGATTTTGATACAAGTTGGCTTGGTTTTTTTCACCTGATTGAGAGCTTTGTCTCATCCCAGAGGCCTCTGTCTGGCTTCTGAGTGTTTATAGTCAAAATTGCAAGCTCTCTCTACAGTTCAATTTCCATGGCAGCCTCAAAATGGCAACTCAACTGCATCGTGGTCGGGTGTTTTGTAAGAGAAACCCGACTCGTCGCTTGAATGCCTCTTGACCACACTGGCTCTTTGCACTAAACGCACCAATGCTTGTACTACTTCGGACATTGGAGGTCGAAATTCGGGCTCAGGCTGCAAAAGTTTCAAGAGTTCAATGAACTACCACTTTTGAGTAATAACAAGAGAGAGTATTCTCTTCCTAATTTGTTTTCATTTTTTAAAAATGTTGAACCCACCGTCCTCTCTTGAAGTTAGATTACACAGTTACTAAAGAAGTTTACCTGAACACAGAGGGCGATTATATCGGCAAAGCGCGATAGAGATTTTGCAGGGTACATTCCGTTCAAAGTAGGATCTACCATTTTCGCTAAGGCATCGATATCATGGAGTTGTGGAGTAGCCCATCTCACAAGTGACTGCTCTGATCTCACCCTGGAACTGAACAAAATGAAGGGGATGAAAGAAATTACACAGATATATCAAAATGGATATGTTTGAACACATGTATCTGAGTGCAAAGGAGAATAATTCACCTGTCAAGCGGCTTTCGGCCAGTCAAGAGCTCCAACATCACCACCCCGAAGCTGTACACGTCACTTTTGACCGTGTATATTCCTGACAAGGCAAATTCCGGGGCACTATAACCAAAGGAACCAACCATTTGAGTAGAAACCTGCAAGAATCATTCATGTATATACATCTGGTTAGAAATTTGGTAGCAAAGATGGAAAAGGTGTTTAGAAGGATATGGAAACACATTTACGAGCTCGATAGAATAAGAATCTTCAAGTGTTAACCTGCCGCTCTGTGTTGGGTGTTAAAGCGGCTAAACCGCAATCTGACAAATGGGGGTTGAGCTCTTCATCAAGTAATATGTTTGCAGTCTTCAAGTTTCTATGTACAACTGATGGCAAGCATACCTCATGCAAGTATCTACAATACAAAAGCTCCAAATCAGAAGAAAAATGGGATAACTGTTTGCCCTCAACACACTTCAGGAGAAACTGGTGAAGTTACAATAAACTCAAACATACTCTAAAGCTCTAGCAGTTCCGAGTGCTACCCGGACACGCGCATTCCAAGTCAGTGTCTTACTACTTTCTTCAGCGAAATGGAGCATGTCGTGTAAACTACCATTGCTAATAAACTCGTAAACTAGAAGACGCTGACCGTGTTCTGCGCAATAACCATTTAATGTGACAATGTTTGTGTGCCTCAATCTCGACATGTTTGACACGGCTTCAAGAAAATTGTCTTCTTCCTTTAGCGACAATGCTGCATTGTCGATTTTCTTAATCGCCATTATCTACATTGCAAACAAGAATAAGGAATTAACTCCTTATGAAGAAAATTCACCAATTGAAGGAAAGGCTGCTCAATGTATGCACAAAAACAAGATAAACCAGACCACCAGAGAACCTTAGGCTGTACTTTATTACCGATTCACTTTATACATCTGATAATGAAAATCGATACTAAACGGCCGTACTTGATAACCAACTATATCCTAAAGCATGCCTATATTACGAGGTTAATCAAGTACTTTGTAGCTATACTGATCATTTAATTACCCAACCCAACTGTTGTTTTTTGCAAATGTTGCTAATTAGCTATGGGAAGGAACCACTTTGTAAGAAACACTAATTCTGCAAAATTGTTCATAATTACTAATGCAAAAGAAGCTTGTGGATAGATCAACTTGCATGGTGTTTCCAAAGAGAAACGTGCATACGTTCAAGGTTTTCTATAGGAGGATAGGGTTGAAAGCAGAAACTAATTTTAGGTTGAACTTATAATTTGTGTTTATGATTGTTGATAAGATCAATTTACCTTCCCATTCGGAAAATCTGCTTTGTAAACACGGCCAAGAGAACCTTCGCCAACTATGCATTCTTGACTAAAGCTATTTGTTGCACTTTGAAGAGAAGCAACAGTGTAAGAAGTGGCAGTAATAGGAGCCTTAATCCTTTTCATTGATCCATTTTTTGCTTGTAATCTCTCAGGATTCATCTTCTCTGCAGGAAGCGGTTTAATGTCTGCAACAGCAGCAACGCTTTTTACGCGATGCTCTTGAACCATGGCGCTCACTGAAATTAATGATAAAGAGTACAGTGATGAAAAATGAAAAACAAGAACATCATAATCCAGTTGGATCTTAACTAATGTCATTTCCCCTACAAAATCAAATGTCATAGAACCTACCACTAGTGCCAATAGACAGCCTTCCACTGGAAGCTCTTAAACCAATGTTCTTCCGCTTTCTCTTCTGGATGAATACGGCAAAAGCAACTAACAAGATGAGGACACAAATTATAGCACCAGAAACTATCCCCACTATAGCCAAAATGGACAAGCCTTTGTTCGAGTGGGATGAGCTGCTATCAGAACTTGAAGCAGGGTGGGTGCCGCCGCCACCACTGCCAGACCCAGGATGTTTGGGGCTGTTACGAGATCTACCAGGAGGTGGAGGAGTAAAAGGCGGTGGAGGAGGTGCAGGACTATCATTAAATGAATTTCCAGTGTATCTGTTTTTATGTAGAAAATAATTTCAATGCATTATGCAACAGTGTAATACATCAAGATAAATCTCCAAACAGAATGGTGTCCAATCACTGACATGAAATTTCCGACCGACTTCAGTTCTTGAGGTATCCATCCACTGAAATTATTATTTGCTACATTCCTGTAATGCAGAGTAAATGAAATAAGAACAGGAAAAGAGATAACATCCAACAGGATCAGGAGTCACATTACATAAGAACTTACAGGGTGGTAAGAGGCAAAGTGATAAGATTATTGAGAGAACCAGTCAATTGGTTGTTCTGCAAAAAGCTACATGGTCCAAACCAATAGAATAAAAATGACAAATTCAGTTTTTCAATATCTTTTGAAATGTATGCAGCAGTTTCAAAAACTTACAGGGAAGACATGTTGGATAATGTGCTCAAGGAATTAGGAAGGCTCCCAGTAAAGTTGTTGAAAGAAAGGTCCCTGAAAGAACAAACAGAGAGTTCGGTACATTAATCAATTGAGAATATGATTCAGTTCTTGTTTCTCTCATGAGAATGGACTCTAGCTCTGAGGATATATGAATGGCTATTAGTGAAGGTCTGTTCACTCACTATCACTAATAAATATGCGTCTTCGTATACTTGAATCAAATCGACTACTTATGGCATGGTATTAGTGACGATCAAAATGGTGCTGAGAATTATAAAATACTTTTAAAAGAGAGAGACATTCAACTTTTATCCACTCTACCAAAACCCAGAGAGGTATATAATCAAGCCAATTAGGTTCAAGCATGAATCTTGATAGAAGCACCTTTCTACTTCCCCACTCAGTCAGAACCATAAAGGTCTATTAGGGTTTCAGATTCAAAAACTTCAAGGGATATTCTTGTTATTTGATTATCTAGCGATCAAAAGGAAATGCATATTGAAGACATAGATCCAAACATGAGATATGATTAATATGACTTTATGATTGACATCATGAAAATTCATCAAAATGGAAGCATAGCAAACAAACATAAACATAGAAATGAAAAGGAGGATTCAAAAGAAGAATATTACAAGGTCCCCAGGGTAGTAATATTGGTGAAAACGTCTCCAATCGCCTGAGCTAGCAAATTATGGCTCATATTCCTAGACCGTTGTTTTGAGAGGAAACATAGTTAGAGCCAGAGGCATCAAATTCTAATTTAATATCATGAAAAAATGTTAGACAGATATATAGAACTGTAAGATCACTCACAGATAATTAAGAGAAGCCATGGTGGAGATTGAATAAGGAAGATTACCAGTTAAGTTGTTTTTTGCCATATTTCTGCACATATAATTGATTAGAACTAAAGCAACTAAACAAGATTAAACAAGACAAAATACAATTAAGCATACAGGCTGGTGAGGTTCGGCGGTAACTGGTAGGGAATCGTTTCATGAATGTTGTTGTCACTCATATCACTGAAAAACATAGATCAAATCAACAAGTGGAATACACATAAGAATAGTAAAATTGGGAACCCCGCATGAGCATGATCAATTTAAAGAATAGTCCAGATGCAAGTAAGCTAAGCTCAAACACTATCAAAAAACAAAAAACAACAGCATGATAAGAAAATGGAAATATGGCATAGTAGTTTACTCACAGATTCTTCAATGACAAAAAACTTGAGAGGGCATAACCCATGGTACCATTCAGCCCCAACCCAGAAACCTCACTATTAAAACAAACAGTAAATCAAAGTTTAGTGAAAACAATCAAACAATAGAATGCCAAACCAAACAAAGAATCATTATTATAACTCACATGGAAACAACTGCAGACCCTTCACAAGTAACCCCTTTCCATGACTCTGCACATGGATCCCCGCCACTACCAATCCAACCAGTCAGCTGAGGAGGACTATTCAATGAGGTATATATAACTTGCAAAGCTTGAACTACAAGAGTACAAAAACAAATTTACTCAGAGAAATAACAACCACTTGCCACAAAATGGCCATCACTTTCACATTTAAAATGTCATAACTCAAACAAAAAAACAGCTAAAATCTCGGCAACTAATCTAAATCTTCTCCATTACCCAAATATAAAAAGCTCAATCGACACACAAATCAAAACCCCAACAGAAGATACACTAATCACAATCCAAACAAACAACCCAAATCCCCAATTCCCCCAAAACCCCACCCACAATCAGAACCCCAAATCCACCAACCCCAGATAAAAAAAAAAACAGAGCAGAAACATGAAAAACGCTGAAAAAAACAACGAATTAGCCATTACCCACCATCAGAGGCATCCGTAAGAGCACGAACAAGCGGAGAATAACCAAAAACAAAAAAGAAACCCAAAAGGAGAAAACCCCACAAAGCCATTAGAGCAGCAAACACATTCAGCTCTGCTCCGCTACCCTGTTGTTCTTCAAGGGTTTAGAACATGCAGAGCCAAAAAAGAAGCGGATAAAAGGGAAAAGGGTGAAAGGGAAAGAAGTTGAAGGAGGGATCGGTGGGTCGTGAGAAGAAGCATCGCCATTAAAAGAAAGAGACAGACAGCTATGGAGAAATGGAGAGAGAGATTCGAAGCTTAATGAAGAGTAATGAAGAGAGAGGAAAATGGAGTAAGAAATGTGTCGGCGAAAAAGGGAAGAATGAGATTAAGAATTGTGGAAATGAGTGTAAGAAAACAGGAAAAAGGTTAGTTTTTGTAATGTAGGGCAAGGCAAGCAAAGTATGAGTATATTTTTTTAGCTCTTTTTTCTTTCTTCTTCTTCTTCTTCTTCGCTCGTCTCTGTCACTCTGCTTTGGTTCAAGATCCTTTACTTTTATTCTCGAGTTTTTTTATGCATTTTTTGAGCTAATTTTTTTGGTCACCTCAAAGCTTTCACCTTTTTTATTTTATTTGTGAGCTTTCCTGTTAACTTATGAGCCTGTTTGTTTGACATATTTGAATAGGATTTAGTTCATGGGCTATTTGTTTGGCATATTTAGTTTGATTTAGTTTTAGCATTTATTAATTCTTTAAAAAAATTTACATAAAACGAGTTTTTATTAATTATTTTTTATTTTTACTTTTAAAAATAATTCTAATTTCTAATTATTCATTTTTAATCAATTAAAATAATTTATTTTTAACTATTTTTTTTAAGTATTAAAAATAACAACACATTTTAAATCGACATCTAAATAAGATTTTGACTCTAACTTCTTCATACAAAAGTTACATTCAAACGAATTTTTGGCTTTCAACTCTTAATTTTTAACTACTCAACATAACTTTTCAATATAATTCATTGAGCTAAATCCTACCTAAATATGTCAAACATACGGCCCAAAGAATTATATCAAATAGTTATGTTGAAAAGTTAAAAATTGAGAGTTGTAGTCAATCAAAACTTGTTTTTAAGGTATATTTAAAATAAGTAGTTATTTTTAGTAGTTAAAAAAGAAATTATTAAAAATGAATTATTTTGATTAATTTGAAATGAATGATTAAAAATGAGTGGTTATAAATAATTCATTAGTTATAAATGAATAGCTATAAATGAGACTTGTTTTTAAAAGTAAAAATCAGGAGGTGATGTAGATTTTTTATAATAAATTAATAGATCTTAAAACTAAATCCTACCTAAATATGTTAAACAGCCCTTATATGCATCAGAACATATAATTTATTTATTAGATGGTTTGAGTTGAATTATAATTTTATAATTTCTTCTCGATTGTTTTTTGAATAGACTAAAAAGATTTTAGTTATTTAAGCTATCTTAACTTGAAAATAATATTATATAATTAATTAATTAATTAACGATATATACTTTTTGGCATGTTGATAAGCAACATAAATTAACAACATATAGAGGTTTTAGTTGATGAGTCATTTTAAATAGTTAGAAATTGAGAATTGTAGACAAATATTTATTTGGATGTGGTTTTTATCTAGATGAATTAGAGATAATAATTTGGGTGTTGATTTAAAATGAATAATTAAAAAAAGAATGATTAGAAATGAGTTGTAAAAATGAATTATTTTGAGTGAGAAATGAATGGTTAATTTGAGTAGTTATAAACAAATGATTAAAAATAAGTGGTTATAAATTATGTGTTATTTTGAATAGTAAAAATTATAAGTTATTTTGAGTAGTTACAAAAATTTCGTTTAAATGTAGTTTTTCAAGAAGAAATTAATAAATTTTCAATCTAAATCATCATTAAATATGACAAACAAACACTCCCATGTGTATCTATCTAAAATAAAACATAAATATATTGTACATTTTTTCTCTAGAAAGACAAATACCGATTCTCAGGTTCAAACCTGTGACGTTGATGTTGAATTAGTTTACAACCAAACAATAAAATCATTACGCCACTTACCCATTCGTTACATTTTTTTTATATAGATTGAGTTTTCAATAGGTAATATAAGGGATTACACAACCTCACACGTGAACTGAAAATATATAAATTGAATTGCTCTAATATTTAGGATTTAACGGGTTGGCAAATTGATCAACTTAAAATTTTGGATAGGTGCAAAAAATCATTTTAACCGTACTTAACTTGATAATCCTTTAATGTGCACTTCGATTATTTGTATGAGACTAACCATTTAACCTTATAATAATTAGATGTCAATAAAATCAACAAATAAAATTAATTTCTAAATAGACAATCATTTATTGTACTTGTTGTGTTTAAGCTTTTGGATGACAAAATCTTCTTTACTTATTTCACCTATTTATTTTCGTTTGTTCTAACTTTAGGACTAGTTTGTTATTATATTTTCTTAGCTAAAAATTGAAATTAAAAGAATGAGAAGAAAGATGATCATTTGAGTTTGGATCATATTTTCATAGCTATTCTCTTCGTTCCAAAAAAAAAATAATTATTCTTTATATAATCATGAAAGATAAATACTTATTCTCCTTAATAATTATTTTATTTTATATTCTCTTATTAATTCTCATCCTCCCCGTATCTTTCTTTTTTTCTTTTTTTTTTTGACTCAAATATGTGATGTTGGTATTGAATTGATTTATAATCAAACACTTAAACCATTGCGTCATTAACCCGTACAGTATCTTTCTCATTTTCTAAACCCCACACATCCCTTACCCTTGTAGCATTTTCTTTATTGTTAAAATATGATTTTAATTTATGTACTTTTTTGTTCTATTTTCAATTCTAAACTTCTCGCTTTCATGTTTAATAGAAATTAATTAATTTATTGAAATTTTAATATGAATATTTTTTAAATTAAAAAAAAATGTTTTAAATGAAAAATTAATAAGAAATATATTATAAGAACCAAATTTTGTTCTTTAAGTAAAAAAACCTAACATAGACATTATTTAAACTACACGTATGAAAACGATATTTTAATCCATTTTAATGGATTTTGAGTTTTTTTTTTTTTTTTAGTAGGGATTTTGATATTCTTTTTCAAGTCATAAGAATTTATTTTTGTTATCGTGTAAAAATAATGAAATGAAATCTGATGTTATTCAAAATTCATGTTTTATCCTAACAAAACAAAATACCTAATTTTGCAGTTTTCAAAAAATTGCTTATTAGTCTTCACATTTTGTTTGTTAGCAAATTGGATTATATGCGTATATTAGTATGGATTTTATCTTCTTTCTACCATTTAAACCTAAATATTTTATTGCATTTATTACCCACCTTTGTTTTTCCAAATATAGTTATCCTTTTTCTAGTTCAAATTCTTTACCCAACAACCATTTGAATACTTGTTATAGACAAATTTATGATGTTTGAATTATTACATTTGTTAATAAATCTCAGACTTTCCAGATAATTTATTCTTTCATATCTTAACACATTTAGTTGTATATTTACTCATTTAATTTAAAAAATTACTTTAGATAAAGCTCCCATTATGTTGACAACTTGAACATAATTCAATTAGTTAATCATTATTTTATTTATTAAAATTTTCGGAATTCAAATTTCCTTCATTTTCTTTTTTTAATATGAACAATAGATATTTATACTTCCAAAGCATACGTACATATTACTTATGCTTATTTTCACTCATTCATATAGTCTTTAACTAAAAAAGTGAGAGTTAAGATTATTTTTATTTTTTAGGCTATTTAAATTGATAAATCGAAATTTATTTCAACTTCCTCGAAATTTGAATAAGGAATTATAAACTCAATTATCCAGCATTAAATCCATTTTCTTATTTCATACCCATTTACTAAAAACTATAATATATTCTTATTGTTAGTCAAATTTCGAGGAACAGATCTGATCAATATTGATTCGGTTCGATTTTTATTGGTTTTTACAAATAGCAACTGATTCGATGCAATAACTTTCAATTTTTTTTAAATAAAAACCAATATGTCTAATATTATGTAAAAAATCCAAACCGATCCAATAAATCGATTTGGTTTAATTCGGTTTTATCGGTTTTCGGTTTTCATTATCACCCCTAGTCCAAATCTTACTATCCATTATCATCAAACTTTATATTATGAATAGTAATCGTCTTAATGGTGTTAAGTTATTTATCTTTCCATAATTGTCATCTAATGTTCGCTCCACACTTGAAACGTTTGTGTTACCTAAATATATTGTATGACGTGGATTTTTTTGACCTCATGTGGCTTTTCTTATATAAAAGGAGATTTTGCATGTATAACAAAAAAAATAAAATATTTTCATCTATAGCATAAAATCAAAATTAATTCATTTGTAGCAAAAAATTCAAATTGAATTCAATTACTAACTAAGTTCTATTAGTGATAGAATTCAATCAATGAAAAACTTCTTCTATCACCGCTTGAATTTTCTATTAGTAATAGAATTTCAAATTGAGTTATATCACTAGTTGAATTTTATCACTGATAGAAATTAATATGCTATAGATGAAATTATTTTAGAAATTGTGCTGCAAATGTAATACAAAAATAAAATGTGCTGCTGATGGTAAATTCTCTATTCTCTATTAAAATGATGTGTAACGTTAATTGTTATATTTTTGTGATATATCATGCGTATGGTTTATTCTCTCTCTTTTTTTTTTTTTTTTTTTCTGAAATGCATACGTATGGTTCATTCAATACTATATTTATATTTAAGGGAAAAATAAACATATGATCAGCATTTATAGCATATAGTACAGTGTTGATGAATTTAATGTTTCTACTCCACGTGTCATTTTCTTTTCCAATTGGACAGGCGGTAGGAGACATAATTTCGGCCGTAACCATTTTATTTTTAATTTTTAAGTTTATATTAATTACAATATCATATATTTTTTTCTACATGGATATCTATATTTTTAAAAATTAAATTAAAATTTAGAAACAAAAATAATAACTTCCAAAAAAAAATTTTGTTTTTAAAATTTTATTAGGATTAAAAATATTCACAAATATTTTTAACGAAAATTAAGTACATTCTAAAAAAATGAAGTACATTAAAATTAATTTAAATTTAAAAAAAAACAAAAAAAAAATTAAGGCCTGGTTTGATATCAATTTTATTTTTTGTTTTTGGTTTATGAAATTTAAGTCTATTTCTACTCAAATTTTTTTATCATGTGTTCCATCTTTTCAACAATGTATCCCCATTTCTTTAAGAAAGTAGGTGAATACTAACTAAATTTCAATAACAAACTTTTGGAATGTACTTTTTTTTGTTTCTAAATGTTAATTTTGTTTATTAAAATAGAGATAAGAAGTAGATATCCAAATAAGGAAAAATGTATACTAAGTTGTTGTAGGTTTGAATTTCATAAACACAAAAAGAAAAATAAAATAGTTATGAAATGGGATCTAAATAATTATGTCTTAGTTACAAAATTTTGTTTTTAACAATCAAATCAGCCATGGTTTATTGAGAGGGTGGTTGCAACCGAATTAACTCTGTGAATTTTGTGATCCCATCTCCAATTTAACCAAAAGTAAAAAAACAATCGTGGTTTTCTCTTTCATTGTTATTCTATTGGCTGCTTGATTAATATTTTAAATTTTTGATTAGTTGCATGCGTTTATTCTCAATTAAATATTATGCAAATACATCCATCCATTAAACTACAAACAAAATTATATATTTAATTACAAAAAATTATAAATAGTAATATTTTAGAAAAAAATTAGTGTATAATTGTGAATTTAGGCGGATATAGTAAAAAGACAGAAAAAAAAAAGTTTCTCACCTCTTTGAAAATTCAATCAATAAAAAAAATAATCTTCAATCACACATATATACTTTTTAATCAATATAGTTTTTTTTGTTGAAAAGTAACCAATATAGATTTTAATTATTACAATAGATAGTATTTAATAAGTGTTGCAGATAATTTTCAATTAAGAGATAAAGTACATAATTAAAATAAAAAAATTACAAAAAATAAATTAGTATAAATATCACTAAAAATAATATAATTAAAATAGACGACACAAAAGTTGTCTCCTAAAGTAAATTCCCTTATTTTAAAGATGGAAGTAATTCTACCAATTTGCCTTTCTACACTGTCTAATACAAATTTTCTAATTAAAATAAAATTATTAAAATTTGAAGAATGAAATTAGAAACAGTTTGTTTTGCTCAATAATATTTGGAATGCACACATTAAACGGTAACCTCTTAGGTATTGGAATATACGTGCAGTCACAAGTTACTCTTGTTAGTAATTAAATAGATACGAACCGAATTCAAATAATTAATTAAAAAGAACAAGGATGATTTTTTACCATAAATAAAACTATATTTACCAACTTAAATGGAATGTTTTTACAATATATCTCTATTTTTATCTCATAAAACGAACAAACAAAACATTAAGGCCCCGTTTGATAAACTTGTTTTTCGTTTTTTGTTTATGAAATTTAAGCCTACAACAACTATATTACTGTACATTTTTCCTTATTTGGATATCTACATCTTACCTATATTTTAATAAACAAAACCAAAATTTGTAAACAAAAAAAGTAGCTTCCAAAATCTTGTTTATGTTTTTAAAATTTGGTTAATATTCTATTACTTTCTTAAAGAATGATGGATGCATTCTAGGAAAGATGGAGCACATGGTAGGAAATTTGAATAAAAATAGACGTAAATTCATAAACAAAAAACAAAAAAACAAAATAGTTATCGAATGGATTAAACTAATTTTATACTCACAACCATATATGGGTGATACCCTTTTAAAATTCACTCATTATACATTCACAACCATATATGGGTGATACCCTTTTAAAATTCACTCATTATACATTCACAACCATATATGGGTGATACCCTTTTAAAATTCACTTATTATACATGCATGCATGTACAAACATCTAACATATATTTTAAACAGAAAAAGGGTATGTTTAATAATTTCCTTTTTCATTTTCTCTCTCTAATTATTGTCTGTCTTTTGCATCTCTTGGTTCATGTTTCAATATTCCAATGTTCCCTTAAATAGCCAACCGTTCCTTATACTTTTTATTTAAAGAATACAAAAGTTCTTAATTATTTTAAACTAAAAAAAATACATCGAAAAAGTATGAAATATTTCATAAAATAAAGAATACGCACTAAGAAAAACAATCGACGGTTAGAGCTCAATTACAAAGAATCAATGGCAGGTAAGAAAAGGCACTTGCAATCTCAATAATTTAAAAGGGTAATATAACATCATTGTACGAATTAATTTAGTGACAATATCATTAGTAATTATTTACTCAGGAAAATATCATTAGTAATTATGGTTTTCTTTAATCAACCTTTTCTCATTTCATCATTTAAACATTAAATTTCAACGCGGGGTTTCAATAATGACACTTACATAAGGAAGCCATGCATAATCAGTTCCTTTCAAGATTACATTTTATTTTAGAAAAATTATATTGAATTGATTTTTCTCACAAAATAATTATAAATATAATCTAACTTTAATTATTTGTGTCCTAGTTATTAATATAATTATGCACTATAAATACTCATTAATATCATATTGTGTATAATCAAATACAATACGATAAGAAAAAGTATGTAACAAATACTCATTAATATTAATAACTATATAAAATAATTATATTTATAACTAAATTTTAGATTCGACTAATTTGACAAGTTGCCCTTTTATTTTAAAATGAGAAAGTAGACTATTATTTTGAATGAATTCTAAGAGAATTTGGCATAAAGTTGGTAGAGCTTGTCATAGATGTTAGTTAATCATCATAATATTTAAAAAGTCAACATTTTTTAATATGTTGATAATTAATAATAGAATCGTTTGTATTGTTGCCATCTCATGTGAAAATAAACCCTTTATCAATATATATTTGTTTCTTATGGTACTTTTGTACTATTTTACCCTTCTTCTTCTTTTTTATATCAGTCAATCTTCAATATGGATTATATTGAGACAAAGGTTTTGATTAGTAGAAATATTATAACCTCTTCTTAGGTGCCTTTCTAAAAGAAATGTATGGTATTCATTCGACTATTAATAATTTTTTGTCTTTCAAAGAATGTTACTAAACATACACTTCAATAAATGGCACTTAAATGTGATTTCAATGTAAAATAACAATTTATATAGTAGAAATTTATTTATTATTAACGTACTTGATAAATAAAATTTTAAAAATCAACCAAATTATAAACTATTAACACAACAACAATTTTACCTATTATGACAGCTATAAAATGTCATGAAATTACTGTAGTATAAATTTGAAATATTGAAATACAAAATAATAGTGGAACTTTAATGAGTTTGGGAAGTACATTATATGCTTCAATAAAAATAAAATTATATTAATTATTTTGTACATTGCATACTTCAATTGATGTCATTAATTGATGTTTATTGAGTGGAATCAATATGTTATACTAATTGAAATCTATAATATACATGACAAACTAATTAACACTAGTTATGTTCTCGTTATACTTCAATAATTGATTTCTATCATCACCAAATGATTGAGTTCAATAAATAAACTTCAATAAATGTTGAGAATAAACTTCAATTATTGTAACAAATGAGCTTCAACCAATATCGTTGATTAGACATTAATTATAAGTGTTATTTGGTGAATTACACATCATGTATTAGCCCATATGGTGAATTATATTAACTTTGTTTAATTTGGGGTTAATTAACTAACCATGTGAGTGTATGCAATCACGTGCTAGTTTATATAGCACCATTTGGATTTCTTCTCCTATGAGAGAGAGTTAAAATCCTAGTCACCATCTGAGAGCTCTTGAATTCGTCAATGACGGTATGACTATGGATGATCAAGATAGATCAATACACATTATGATAGTGGAGTAGGCAAGTCCAAACCACTCTAAATCGGTATGCATCTCTTCTCCTTACTCATTCTTTCGGTCGTGTTCTTGTATTCATCTCTATTGCTTTTGATTAGATATATGATTAGTTGAATTATAGAGTTCTCAAGGACAAAAGCTCAATTCTCCTTGTCTTTTACATATTACCATAAATTTTCCTAAACCTAAAATAAATAAAGAAAGAAAATACAGCCGTAGGTTTTATAACCATGATCATTATTTTATTTAGACAACGAATTATCAAAATTATTGAGAGAAAAAAAAAAAAAAAAAAAAAAAAGTGGAAAGACGGTTGGGCCCAAAGTGCTTCCCAACGGCTAACTCAAAAGTTGTGGCTGAGTCAGCAACGAGCCCGCGGAAACTTGGGAGAGGGACGGTCACCGACCGAGGCCGGACGAAATGACCAAAATGTCCAGTTTTGAACTGTCCTCTTTTCCACTTCCCAAGGGTGTCTTGGTCTTTTCAAGTCTGCCCAACTTTCAATTGCCAGAAAAGCCCCCTCATAAATGCGTTCCGTGTGATCTCGTGGGCCCACACCCAAAGTCCATTTTCTCCAATATTATACTATTTTGGACCCAAAAAAGATAGTTACACATTTGAAAGTGATTTTTGTATATACCGACATTAAGTTATGATTGTGAAAGTCAGCTTTAATTCCATAAAACTCGTGATATTTTTTTTTACAAAAAAAATCAATACAATTTTCAATTATTTTTTAACTTAATATTCTAAATATCTACAAGACTAATACTTTATTGGACATATATCGATTAAGAAAATTAGAATAGATAAATTATTTTAACAAAATAATTGTCTTTTCAACTTTTTTTTTTTATAAATCTAATCAAATTTTAAAATATTTGTATCTATAATAAAAAAAATGATATTATTAATATTTAGTGTATTATATTATTTTGATATTAATGGTAAGGATAGGTCCATGAGTCTCCTAATGATCGACATAATGGTTGAATGTCTGAGTTTTGGAAGTATAGTAGATTAAAGGTTTCAAATTTAAGATGGAGGAGATTAATTTCTTCACCTAAATTCACTTCAATACTACAGTTATTTGGGTCATAAAAAAAGAAGAAAGAAAAGACAAGGGTAGGTTCACGAGACTGACCCTATAATATAAATGAACATTTATAAGAAGAATCATTGGAAAAATGGTGTGGATTTTTTTCTTTTTCTTTTTTCCAAATGATCCATTTTGTTTAATTTTTTTTGTACAAGTGTCGCGTCAATTTAGATGGAATTCAATATTTTTACATTAAAACTATGAAATAATTATACATGATCCTAGGGAAATTTGGGGAAATTGGAAAACTAGGGTTACCTTTTAAAATATTTACAAAAATAAGGTAGATTTGAAAATATTTACAAAATAATGGCATATTTTTTGTTTTATATGAAATGGGTGAGGTGACCTCTTTCTACTCTCTTTCCTTTCTTCAAAAGCTGGTGGTGGCAGTCTAATGCCACAGTTTTTGTTTTTTTTATTTAAATAAATATAATGAAGAGAATTTACCATCAGCAGCACATTCTACCTGTATTATATTTACAGCATAATTTTTAAAATAATTCATCTATAACATAGTGATAGAACTCAATTTAGATTTTTATCACGTATAGAAAACTTAAGCAGTGATAGAATGAGTATATCATTAATTGAATTCTATCACTAATAGAACTCAATAAGTGATAGAAGTCAATTTGGATTTTCTGCTACAAATGAAATTATTTTAGAATTTGTGCTATAGATGGAAATATTTTGCCATTTTTTGTTATACATGCAAAATCCCCTATAATGAATTTTTTTTTGTTTAAATATACTTAAAGGTTTTTTATGAATTCAAACAATTTTTTTTAATGTTTTTAGTTTTTTTATTTTTCTTACATATATTAAAATTTTTAATTGATATACACTTTTCCCTTTTCTTTTTGTTTTATAATTATATGTATTTTAAATTAAAATTTTAATACCATAATAATTTTTAAAAATCAATTTAGAAAAGAAAAACCATTTTAAAAATATAAAAAAGTAAATTTAATTTTTTTAAATAAATAAAAAAAATTCTATTTAAATATTTTGTTTAAGTTATTTTTTCAAATTCATTTTTAAAAAATCAAATTTGAAAAGAAAAATATATTTGAAAATTTTATAAAAACTTACAAAAGCTCATAATTTAAGTGAGCAAAAATTTTCAACGAAATAAATTTTTTTATTATTAATACTAAAAAAATAATGATAGTTTAATATAATTAAAGTTTAGTAATAATTTAACAATATTTAAGTTTTATGAATATTAATTATACCGTATGTTTGACTATTTTAACCACATAAAAACTTACAAAAATTCATAACCCACTTGAAGAAGAATTATAAAAGTTACTTAAAATAAGGAAACTTACAAGATTAATCATTCAAAATTTTCTATTTAAAATCTCTTTAAAAAGAATTAAATTTGAAAAAAATAATGATACATTTAAAATAACGAACAACATAAAAACTTACAAAAATACATATTCGACAAGAAAAATTTTCCAATGAAATAAACGCTTTTATTAGTGTATTAAAAGTATTAATGGTTCAATACAAAATTTTTAAAATAATACAGATAAAAAAAGTTTTAAATTAATATATTTTATTTTTCATTTAAGACATGAAGTAAACACGTCAAAATATTGTTAAATTTAAAAAAATTGAATCACATTTAAATTAAAATATATTAAATAAAAACTTTTTTTTCATTGATATTAATTAAAACTTTAAGGGGGTTTTTTAGGAATAGGTTGAATTGGAAAAGTATTTACTATATTAGGCAAAAAAAAAGAAAGAAAAAAAAAAGAAAGCAATCATAGTCAAACATAAAGTATAATTAGTACTCATAATATTATATTAATACATAATTCTATACTAATAACATATAATATTGTATTAATAATACATAATATTGTAATAATAATAAAAAATACTATATTAATACCATAAATTAGAGTAGTAATAATGTGCAAATATTTTCAAATTATCAAAACTTAAATTATATTGAACTATCATTAATTTTTTTCTATTAAAAAAAAAATTGTTATTTTTTTGCACACTAATAATAAAAGTGTTTATTTTGTTGAAATTATTCGTCCACTTATATTATAAACTTTCGTAAATTTTGATAGGATTCCTTGTTTTAAATATATTTTCCTTTTCAAAATTAATTTTTTTAAAATGAATTTTTAAAAATAACTTAAATAAAATATTTAATAGAATTTTTTTTATTTGATTTAAATTTTTTTAACTTACTTTTATTTTAATGTTTTTTACATGGTTTTTTTTTCTACATCAATTAATTTTTTTTTATGGTATTAAAATTTTAATTCAAATTATATAATCATAAAATGAAAAGAAAAGAAAAAAGTGTGTATCAATGAAAATTTGTAACATATAAAATGAAAAAAAATATTAAAAAACATTGTTTGAATTCATAAAAACCTTCAAGTATATTTAAACAAAAAAATAAATATGTATTTAAATAAATAAATAAAAATCATTATATTTATTAAAAAAAATAAACAAAAAAACTGTGGCGTCAGACACCACCAACAGTTTTTGAAGCAAGGAAAGAGATTCTAAAGAGGCCACCTCATTCACTTTCATATAAAACAAAAAATATACCTCTATTTTGTAAATATTTTCAAATCTACCTTACTTTTGTAAATGTTTTAAAAAGTAACTCTATTTTTCCAATTTTCCCGAGAAACTCCCGTGAAAGCATAAGAAACAAGACAAAAGGAAAAAAAAAAAGACCATCATAACTTAAACCACTTTTTAATTCCACTAGAATTTTGGAACGTGCCTTGCACGAGAAATTTTTTCTGGCATGGGAGATTTTATTTTTATTTATTAAAATACTTATAAATAATAATAATAATAATATATAAATTTTAAATGAGTAAGTAAAATATTTATTATCTATTTTATTTTAAAATCTCATACAACGTAGTTCAAGATAAAAGTGAAATAAAAAAATATACATATCATAATTTTTAAAGAAAATTATAAAATAAATTAAACCTTTTTAAGAAATAAGTTTTCGTCATGCTAAAATTTTACTTGGTACACAATATTTTTTTTCATTCATTTATTATTTTAGTTTAATCTACGAACATTGAAGCCATCTTTTCAAAAAAAAAAATCTTGAGACCATCACCTCTCTAAAATCTTAAAAATCATATTTGTGCTTTCTTATTTCATCTTATATTTTATAAATAATAAAAAATAAAGAAAATATTGAAAAATAAGATTAAAAAAACTTATAAAATATATTATCTATCTCTTCTACGAATTTTGATGAAACCTAAGTTTTTTAAATATTAATTTAAAACATAATATTATATTAAATCTATTGTTCTTTACAATAATAATAATGGTGTATAGATTTATATTTAAATTTAAAAAATATATAATTAATAAAATTGATAAAATTTAAGTAGCTTCGTATGTCAAAATATGAGTAGTACTTCAATGACATCACGTATCACAGAATAAGCAACAAATTACATGTTAAGTCATATTTATTATAATAACAAATAATAATAATAATAATAATATGAAAAAATAATAATTATAAAAAATTACCTTTCATTAATGGAAGAATGTGATAAACACAACTCAAAATTTTAAATACTCCATAAATTTAAAAGAAAATTATAAATTAAATTGGAGCATAAAATAAATAAAATTACACAAAGAAAACATAATAAAAATAAAAATAAATGAAGAAAAAGAAAATGTTCTGTACAACGAATTAAATACATATTGAAAAAATTGTTCTTTACCTTCGACGACAACCACTCCCACGAACACAACTCAGTACACCAACAAAATCTGTACATCTGTCCAACATCAAAAGAATTATTAGTAATTTGAATTTTGAAGAACAATAAATTTGTGGTATTTATAGAAAAACTTGGAACCCAAGATCTTCTTTAAATTTGAAAAAAAAAACTCAATATCTTCATTTGATTTTATACTTATTTAGTTTGAAGATACTAAATTTTAATAATTAATAATAATAATAAGTCACATTTTAAGTAGGAAAGATAAAGATAAAGAATATTACACAGATTCTCTTATCTTCTAATTTAATTTATGAGATTTGCTAAAAATATATTATCTTCTAAATGATGAAAATCTAAATATCTAAATAATATTATAAATATATTTGCATTTTTTTATATTTGAATAGAAGATTATGACATGTTTGTAATTTAGGGTGTGACTTAAGGGTAAAATCGTCCAAAAATGATTTTCCTCTTAAGTCAAGGTAGTATGATATGACAAATCATTTTTATCCCCCAAATCAATTCATGATAATAATTTTTCAACAAATTTTAATCGAACATACAATCTAATTTTAAAATAATTTAATAGATAAGAAAATAATAGACTACCTACTACAATTTTTCAAAAAAAAAAAAAACAGGTTTGTAGATTTGTATAGTAAGTTGTTTAGGCCCAAAGTTTGAGAGAGTAAAACCAAGGCCTCCCTCCATTTTGTCCCACATCGACCAGTCTCAGAGAAATGAACAGAAAACGGTCTATAAAAAGGGAGGTGCTATAGGTTTCAAAAGCATACCTTTCTCGACCTTTTGGCTAAGATCAAGTGTAGTATCTGTTCTTATCAGTTTAATATCTGATACGTGGGCTATCGGCTCACATGATATTAAATTTATTTTTTATGGGGGAGGGTCGACCACAGTAGCTTGCTGCTGGGCCCCTTGAGCGTCTCCTGGGCGTTGCACTACAGCCCACGTCTGGCGCACCCCTCCAATATTTTATTCCAAAACTTTGTAGATGGGCCTTATTTCGGCCTATTGAAGTGGGCTTCTTCTTTATAGATGGGCTTAATACTTGTGTCTAAACGGCTTTGGGCTTATTACTATTACTTTGATTATGGTGACTTTGCTTTATTTCGGCTCCTCTTTTAATCTTCAACTTAAAATTTTTATAATAGAAAGAAATGGTTTGGGGTGGTTGATCGCGAGGATTTAGTTCGAGGATTTAATTACTCGAGTTTTTACTAACTCCTTTTCTTTTGTATTTTTGAAAACATCTCATTTTTAACATTTCTTTTCTAATTCTTCATTTATATCTACTCAATCATTTTTAATCACTTCTTTCTAATTATTTATTTTAAATTAATCAAAATAACTCATTTTTAACCACTTATTTTTTATTCTTTTTATAACTAGTCATTTTTATTCACGGGTTCCCTCATTTGTATCGCCTTTCAATTAATGATTAGGTCTTAATTATACAATGGAGCCCTTAATCAAATTTGTTCTTGAGTCACTCGGTCGTTATTGTCTATGAACAAATGAATCTAATTATGAATCCATCAGTTTTAAAGGGAATGTTTTTAGTGAGATTAGCCCAGTGCCATTCATTCTCTTATTTCTATTGGGTGTGCTTTTCTTTGCCTTTGCCCTTGTTCTCGTTTTTGAATTAGTTGCCAAACCGCCACCTATTTGCAAGGTCCATCATCCATTCATCACTAATAGATTCAGCAATTCATCCCTAACTTAGTTGATCCCCTAGAGTTGTTATCGGAAACTCGTTTTTCGAGCAATTATTGGGATGGAACTCTTCTTCGTAAGCTCATCTGCATCCACTAATTCTTCCTTATTGACTCTATCGAACGAGTTTTTGGTTTCAACTCTTAATTTTTAACTACTTAAAATAATTTCTCAAGCTAAATGTTCCTAGAATATGGTAAACAAATGCCTTTTTGTAATTAATATTTATCATTATTTAAAAAAATTAAATTTGAATATTTAAAAGTTAAGGGGGTGATTGGATTTTGGAGTTTGAGAGAGGAGAGAAAAAGGAAGTGGAGAGAAACTGGAGTGATTAGATTTTTTTTTGGGAAATTGGTGTTTTTTTTTTGGAAGGGGAAGTTGGTGCTTAAGAGAGAAGATTTTTTAATTTTATATTAATTTTTATTGTAAAAAAAATTGATTTGAAATTTGATAAGATTAAATATGTTTGATGAGATGTCAGGAGGAGAAGTTGAGGAGGAATGAAGAAAGGTTGTTACATACAAAAAAACAAACATGAGGTTGAGATAATTTTCTTTCCTCTTCTCTTCCAATTCCTAAATCCAATCATCCCTAGAGCTCAAATCTAAAAATCAAATATTCTAACTAAAATAGTTTATAATAGGAGAGTTAAATACGATTTTTGGGCTTGAACTCGTGACTGTGGAGGTTAAATGGATTAACATTAGACAAGATAATCAACTACGACACTAACTCTCGGTTTCTTTTGGTACTATTGTACTTTAGCAAGGAACACAATTTGAAAGAAATTAGGAAAGTATAGTTCTTTTGTAATTTAGAAAGGGACACCTTTGATTTCAAAAAAAAAAAGAAAAGAAAAGGGGGACACCTTTTTTTTAATGAAATCACGAAAATATATATATTGTCGTCCAATAATTTGCATATCATACAAATATATTATTTTGGTAGAAATGGCGTGATATATTCTTTTAATTCAAATATATTCTTAAAAAATGATTGAAATTAGAATAAAAAAATTAAAACCTAAAAATTATTTGAACTTTAATTTGAAAAGGAAAAGAAAATGGCATCACATTGATAATTGATTATGGGTTTCGTTTTCAGAAATAAAGCAATTATTCGACACCTACCCCACACCCACCCACATATAGTAGTGGTTATTTGCATTATTCCACCAACCGTTCCATATTTGTCAACAAATCTCATAAATAATACACTTTCAATTCCAATATATATATATTGGAATATATTGTGAAATTGTGTGGGTAAAAATGGGCAGAAAGTGCTCACATTGTGGAAACATAGGTCACAATTCAAGAACTTGCACAAATTTTAGGGCTAATTCAACAACAAATTTTGTTGGTAGTAGTTTTTTTAGGCTCTTTGGAGTTCATCTTGATGCTTCTTCTTCCTCCTCCTCTTCTTCTTTTGCCATTAGGAATTATATGGTATATCTAATGTATAATATTTTATTAATATACAATATTGTACTAATAATATATAATATTGTATTAAAAATGTATAATAATGTATTAATAATAGAAATACTGCATTAATACCCTAAATTATACCATATGATGAATATTAGTTATATTGTATATTTTTTTAATTATGGATGCAAAAATATTCAAATTTACTTATATCTACGATTATATTGTGAAATTGGAATATCCAACACAATTTTCCAATATATAATTATAATATATCCCAATGAAAATTAAAAAAAGAAAAAAGAGAGACCTTCGACTATTTAACGATCTTCAAATGCTCTCTTTTCTATGGCTTAATATCCTTCATATGAGAAATCGTGGGAAGAGATATGTCAAAATATATTCTCAACTTGTACGAAACAATCATTAAAATTGGCAAAGTTAGTATATTTTATTTGATATGATGTATGATTTAATACCCAAAGTTTCACTACTTTGCTACAATATTGAATTATAAATATAATAACAAAAAAGTCTGAAAAATAATAACAGCAAATAACTGTGTTTAATAGTTTTTCATTTAAAATTATTGGTTATTTAAGAATAGGAATACGAAAGAAAACTAAATTATTGGAAGTACTGACCGGATAAAAAACATCCATCAATTAGTAACCTCACACTTGTTCCACAGTGAAAAAGTGAAAAGTCCAACGACCATTTAAAAAAGATATAGAGCATGAGATGAAATTTTTTAAGGATCAAATCTATAATTTTGGTGTTAAATTAAATTACCAACCATTTTGGTATAAGTTTAAGGACTTAGGATCAAATAGAAACATGAATTTCTAAGGCCCTGTTTTATAATTTTTTGTTTTTAGTTTTTGAAATTTAAGTTTATTTCAACTAAAATTTCTTACCATGTGTTCCATATTTTCTATAATGTATCCATATTTCCTTAAGAAAATAGGTGAATATTAACTAAATTCAAAAAACAAAAAAAGTTTTTTGAAGGTTTTTTTTTTGTTTCCAAATTTTTGTTTTGTTTATTAAAATATAGGTAAGATGTAGATATACAAATAAGGAAAAATGTATAGTAAGGTAGTTGTTGTAGACTTAAATATGTCATAAAGAAAAAACAAAAAACAAAATGGTTATCAAACTTGACCTAAATTTAAAGATTATATTTATAATTTAACCCATTTTATTTGAAAAAGACTTAATTTAAAGTAAAATTAAGATATTAGGTCTGCACATTTGTAAGATGTAAGTATATTTTTATCAAAATGAATATAACTAGTATAAAATTTGCATTGTGAACATCAAAATTAAACATTCAATTTCAAAAACTCACATACCGTAAGAAAGGACTCTTTTACACAATTTTGTACATTCTATTCAACTTGACAATTGCATAATTGTCGAATACAAACAAGTGTGCAAGCCATCAAAAGTATTTGAATTAATCACAGGAAATAAAAATGAAATATTTGGTAGGATAATTCTAACCTAATGTATAATTTAATAATTGAAGTTGAATTGGATTATAATGAATCAACCAATATCAATCCTTTTGGTATTAGTTTATACATCTCAAAAAAAAAAAAAAAAAGTTTATACATAGTTACATCAAAAATAAATTTATATATCACATGCTTATATTCTTTTAACTCTTCAGATATTCTATTATTAATCCTTCAATTTTTTATAATTTTTATTTTATTTTAGATTAGTTGTGAAATTAATGCATTGTATATAATTTTATGAAAGATGTAGGTCTCCTGTTTCAAAACTTTGATATTAGATTCAATGTACATATGGCCTAAAACAAATGTCCATGCGATGCCATTTAAAGCTTTTCTATTGCAATATTTAATTCAAAAGTTCGATGATTAAATAATAAAAATAATATATTTTCATGAGTTTCTTTTAAAGCGTTAAAACTAACTCAATCAAGTTAAGTTTTAAATTAATAATGAAGTAATGAGTTTAAAACTCGTTATTAATTATTTAACGAAAAAATTAATAATTAAGTCACATACTTGTATATATTAAGATAGCCTGCATGTCAACAATAGAATAACTATGACATAGTGCTTTTTTTTTTTTTTGAGGCAATGCATAATGCATATTTAATCATTAAAAGATTATCGTAAAAAATTACGAATTAAAAATTTTCAATTTAATTACAATATAATTGAGGGTGGGAGAATTCGAACTTAAGACTTCATGATCTGCTCATGTTGGCATTATTATGTCTTTTCTTAAATCATAAAAATTTAACCTATAATAATAACCTTTTCAAAATAAAAAAGACTCTATTAATACTAAATGGGCCGGTGACACGATTGGTTATCAGTGTAGTATTAATCTATTTTCACTACACGATCCACACTCCCCAACTTATACTAAAAAAAAAGGAGAAAAAGACAATAAATATAATTTTTCCTTTTATATGATAAAAGATGGTGATTTGAGATTATAGGTTCAGTTAACCAACAAAGTTGCACGTTTCATGGATCTAAAGTAATTAAAGATTTTGATGGATAATAATTACCTTTGAATATTAGCATAAATTGTGGATCTTTCCTCCAATTGGTTTGGTTCAATGCTCCGTTGATTTTTTTAAAAAACTATTTTTAAATGAACTAATTAGTCTTATTGTCCTTTCAACTTTCAAGATCTAGTCTAGATCATCAACTCAATCAAACAATTCTTGTGATTGTAGGTATCGAAATAATAACAAATAAATATATCATATCCAATCAAATACTTCAAATTTTGAGTTTAGTGATAATTTACGAGCCTAAGCAAGTGTTAAACTTTGTAAGACACTTAGTGCATATTTTTCATATTTTTATTCTTCTATCGAAAACTTATAAGATTAGTCAAATTAGAAAATAATTATAAACATAATCATTTAAGAAAATTAACTCTAACTTCTCGCAAAAAAAAAACTATAGTCATTGTACTATTGATATTGTTAACTACTTTTTTATAATACTATATTAATCATATATAATGTTGTATTAATGATTATGAAGTAAATTCATGGTCAAGAAAAGTTTTGAAATGTTTAAGAGGATGAGTTTAATTCATGATAAACACCTACTTAAGAATTAATTTATAGTAAGTTTCATTGCCATCTAAATATTATAGAATCAAGCGGTTTGTCCTAAACATTAATTGAGGCGCGCACAAGCTGCCTCGAATAATTACGGAGTATAGAATAACCTCGCTTGAAGTTTAATGACGATAAACTTTTAAAAAATGCTAGTCTATGGAAGTTATTTTGATTATAGTATCCAGGCCATCAATACTATAAAGGAATTCTTATCTATGAATTTTTAATTGTTTTTAAACATTTTGTAATGTATGAATTCAATTAGTGAAAGATAACCTCAATTTTGATTTAGTATGTTTTGTGATTGGAAAAAAATTGTACTATTGAAAATTGAGTTTAATAGAAGAAAAAGTATATAAAAGTTGAATTTATCTAATTGTACTTGGTCTAATTTAAACAAATTGTTCGTATATCAAATAAATTTGACTTCACAATTTTTTATTGTTACAACTTCTTTATTTTATTTTTGTTAAATTAAGTTTTATAACAACTATCTTACCATATTTTATTTTTATTTGCATATTTATCTTATCGATTTTTAGAAGTCAAACCAAAATTTTGAAAAAAAAAGTTTTCAAAATTTATTTTTATGTTTAAAATTTGATGGGCATTCATCTACCTACTTTCTTAAGTATGCTTATTCTTATTTGAATATTTATATCTTATCTATTTTTAGAAGTCAAAACAAAATTTTGATTTTTTTACAAACAAAATTTTGATTTTTTTTTTAAAAATTTGTTTTTATTTTAAAAATTTGGTTAACATTAGCATATTTTCTCAATGAAAGATAATATATGGTAGGAAAACAATAACCTATCCTAGAAAATTTAGGTAAAAATAAGTATAAATTTTAATAAACAAAAACAAAATAAACCTAATGGAGCCTAAAAAATTGGGTTTTTTGTACTATTTTTTAATGCTAAATATTTCATCATATTTTTAAATATTTATGAATATTTGAACTAATTTATAGGAACCTCAATTATTATCCGGAGAAAAGTAGTTTAACTTATAGGCACATGAATTAAACTTATAATTTTTTTTTATTCCTTCTAATTCTCTTCAGTGAGGCAATCTATAATAATTAATTATTTCATCATCCTTTTAATATGAGCCTATTAAATTGGCTATAGATCCAAAGATATATAGGCCATTTTTGGTTGACTTTTGAGCTATATTTTGATTTAAATATGTCAACTTTGAGCCATATTTGGCATGGTATACAATCAAAAGTCAAAAGTACACGTACACAAATGTAGAAAAATCTAATCTTTAATAAATAATTAGCCTTCACTCTCTATTACAATCGAAATAAATATTTAAATTCATGATCTTTTAATTATAAGAATACACGATCAATTATAAGAATACACTGATGCAACTCGGCTATTACTTTGGTTAATCTCATGAGAATTAAAAAGAAAAAAAAATTATAGTAGGTGGTTACTAAAGATTGATCTCATCATCTCTTAATTCCTCAAGTATTTTTTAATGCTAAGTCACTCTATAATGATTTCAACGACATATATTTTTTGAAAACATGTTAATTAATTAAAGTCCTAAATCACTCTAATAATTGTTTCAACAACATAATATTTTTGAAAACAGGTTAATTAGTTAAAGTTCTTTAAGCGAGTAAAAAAAAATATTATGAATTTTATTATTAATATTTTTTTAAACTCAATAATAATTATGGGAGGAAGATTCGTTTTCCAACTTATTAATTAGTGGGTCATTGATAGTAGTCATGAGGAAACAAAATTATTGATATATACTCGAAAATATAGAAGAAACATAAAAGACTGCTCTTCTCAAACTTTGCAAATCTCCAAGATGAAATATAAAAAAAAGTTTTTGTTTTAAATAATAATAATAATAAAATCAATGTATATATATATACACATATAAATACTTCCAAGGATCCCTTGGAATTCAAGCAATGCAAATTTCATATACTTTAGAATAGTTATTTATTTATTTTTTCAAAAGGAAAAGTGAAAAGAATTTCATACACATTCTTTATGATTTTTGTTGGCAATGGAGGCTTTGCCATAAAGATTTGCTTTTTAAAAAAGAAACCCTGAGACTTAAGAAAGAAGCCACATGTTTTTATCAAATATGTAATGAGTTTGATTCCCTTTTTGGGGTCATAAGTTGGTTTACACATAATCACTCTAATTTTTTTAGCTTTAAAAAAATGAATCTTGGGAATACAATTCTCTAATAATATAAAATTTGGCCCAACCTATTCAATTGGCTTTCATATAGTCTCTAAAATGGCAAAAGGTAGATTTTAGTCCTAAACTTTTATATGTTACTTCTCACCAAGATTTTACCTTATTTCTCAAGAATAATACTACATGGAGTTAAATGATTCTTGATCTATTATAAAAAGTTGAGTTGTCTTAACTGTTGAGATTTTTTTTGACAGAAAAATTGGGGTGGGAAATTAAACACAAGATTTTTTTTTATTTTTTATTATTATGGACTTGTTTTTCATTTAGTTATCTAGCTAATTGATGAGTTAAGTTATGGTACATAATTTATACCATAATATCGACAAACATGAAAAATATTTCCAATATATGCTAACAAAAATCGATGAACATGAAAAATGTAGCAACAAAATACCATTAATGTCAACATAATATAAATTAATAAACATTGCAACTTTTTAAAATATTTAAAATATTTATTTATTAACATTATAATTTTTGTTAAGCAATATTCATAAACAGCACAGTTCATTAATGTTTCATCTTTTAATAATAATAATAATAATAAAAGTGAGACTTCTACAATTTAAATTATTTTAATGAAATACGTGTATGAATTTGTTATGAAATTGAGCAGCTTACTTTTTTGGAAAAAGAAAAAGATATTTTTCAAAGCAAGAAAAAGAAAAAGGTATGGCCACAAATTCTCTCAAAGTTAGGAGATGTTAATTTTCACTTTAGAAATAAGCCAAGAATAGTTGTCACTATTGGAAATGTCATTATCTAATTTCCACATTACTTCCAGTTGTCCAACTTATTATGGAGAACTTTAAATAATAATAACCATTGTTTCATTTCAATTTTGTTTTATGCAAAACTTTAAATTTAAATTATAGTTCTGGAAAAGAGAAACCCATAAAATTTAAACCATCATTAATGATTAAAACCAATGCAACCACTAAACCAGAACATAATCCAAGACACATAATATAATATATAGATGAATGACTAAAAAATCATATGTTTAATTCTCCTATTTGCATACTTGGTTACAAAAAAAAAAAAAAAAAAAAAAACTCTCATCTCTATAATTGAAACTAGAAAATAGCAACAAAATATCCCTCAAATAATTTGCTTTATTGAACATACAAATAATATGATTCTTTTTCAATCTTACTTCCCTATTCCTAAACCTTGAAGTATTTTATTTGATGGTTTTTAAATTTTACATTAGAAAACATTTTAATTTTTGTCATTAAATTATTTATAGACACCAAATACACTTCTATCTGCTTTATTTTAGTTCAACACAAGATGAAAGAATCAAATTTATTGCTTTCGCGCATCTTGATTAATGTCACATAATATACTATCGAAAATTTTCTTGACTACCATGGATTAAACTCATCATCTTAAGCATTATAAGATTCTCTTGACTATTTGAGCCACTTCATGATGGTTCAACAACATATATAAAATAGGCAAGAGATTCAAATTTTTAAGTATCTCTTAATAAGTGTGCATACTTAAATACAAGTTGAATTATGCTTGGATTATCTTATATATAAATGGTAGCCAAATTTTAAAAATGATATTAAATTATACATCAAAGATAACATAACTAAACAACAAAATGAGTTATATACTGAATTTAGTGACAAAGATAAAACAAGATAAAAAGAGAGATGAGTAGAATAATAATAAACAAAACAAAATCAATATTTCTCTATTATCATAAAATTGTAGTACTTTTTTGAAAATTCGCAAATATAAAAGGGTGAAATCGAAAACTTGAACAAAAGTCCAAAGTATTTAATAAATGAATATAACCCGGCCGTATAACTAACCCGTGGCCATTTGATTCAACCATGACAAGGATGACAACATGGAAATTGTTTTATATGCCACGTGGCATATTTTTAATTAATTGGGAAGTTATTTGTCGACGGATGCAATGCTGGCAGTATCTGTAGATTTTATTAGTTTTTTTTTTGTCGTTGGTAAGGTTCCGGGTCGGGTCGGTCCGGTCCGGTCCAAGTGTCCAAATCTTGGCACCCACTAACTTCTCCAACACGTTGGTCACGCGGAACGCACGAGGAGCGCGTGTTCTACACCGCCCATCTACCACTATTCTCTCCCAAAAATCCGTGTGTTCATGAGGGTTCTTATTGCGTGACTTCAAGGCCTTTTTATTTATGTTAAAAAATGTTTATTTGTTTAATATGGAAAGTTATGAAAAGAGAATGTACTCAAAAAAAAAAAAAAAAAAGTTATGAAAAGAGAAATTAGAAAATAAATAATCACAAAATTATAAATGCAATCTCTAAATTATGGGTGTAGTTGATTTTTAGTTTAATGTTTCAAAATCAAACCTAAACTTTTGGGAATTTGCTCTGATAAGCTGTAGTCGGTAACTTTTTGGTTGCTATTTTTAATTATAGTATTTTCTTATAAATAATTCATTTATAGTATAATTTTGGACATTTTTTTGCCAATTCTATTTATGTCTTTTATTTTCTATGATTGAAGATTATTGATTGAAGATTAATGTTGATTCATTTAAAAAAAATATATTAATATTAATTAAAAAAATATATGTATATTGATTCAAAACTATCTACTGATTAAAGTCATTTTATACAAGATTTTTTTTCTTCGTATTTTTATTAGAAATTACCCAATTTTCTACCTTACACAATTTTTTTTCTCTAAAATGTATCTATTTCTAAGTTTACTTCATTTTTTAATTATACATAAAAAATCTTCTTAATATTCGCTATTTGAAAAAAAAAAAGTTGAAATCTCCTTATAAAACTTTTTTTTGAAAGTAATCTGTAAATATTAATCCTTATAAAACCAAATGCTTTAAATATATATATATATATAACTAAAAATGACATTTGAAACATTTCAAAAAAAAAAATGACATTTGAAATGATATGAATGATAATGACCAAAAGTTAATAAAAAGAATTAAAAAAAACAAAAATCAAAATGACCACAACTTAAGTAATAGAGAACAAAATGTGGAGTAATTGGGATTAGATTTTTATTTATTTTACGAATGAGACAATAACATGGTAATTTCATTATTTTATAGAAATTTCGTTGAATATTATAATTTAAAAATTTTCATTTATTTTAACAATAGTAATATTTTCTTCCTAAAGTAGTCTCATTTCTTTAAAAAAGATTTTTATTTATTTTATTTTTAACATTTACTACCGCTAGCATCTGCAATACTTTAAATAAAACAACAAAACAGAAAATTTTAGATTGTAGAAAACAAAAGAAAGTGATTTTTTTTAAAAGGAAGAAAATAAAATAAAGACAGTGAAATAGCCGTTATACTTTAGAAATTAATAACATGGTGGTGATTTTGCCGACATCGAAAAGTCCGTTTCCGAAAATCTTCCACTTGTTAATTAAAATGAAGAAAATAATTAAAACACTAATTGAACTTGAACAGTTCATCATCATAATCACTTTCCCAAAAACCCCGACGTTAAAATCCACCCTCCCATGGATCTCACCGCCGATTGTTCGTCGCCATTGTTCTCCCCACAAGGTTTCTCTCTCTCAATTTCTCTCTCTCAGTATTTCCTTTCCCTCTACTTGAATCTAACCATGGCTTCGCTTTTGGTTTCTGTTTCTGTTTCTTTTCACAGCCTGAGATATTCTTATTTTCTGCTGTTTTTGGCGGGGCTTTCACGCTCGAACTTGTTCGTTCAAGACGAAATTCCTTGATCGTTGAATGGTTTTCTCTTTTCTGTTTTGGTTGGATGTGAATTAGGTTAATCTGACAGAAGAAAAGGAGTTTGGTTACGTATCGTGTTAGGTTTCCTGCTAAAGGAGTTGGAGAATCTTCTTTCGTTATTGTTTCGTTTTGAAGCGATTTGAAGGCTGTCTTCTTCGATAATTTCTGATCCTTCTGGATTTTGGCGTTCTGGAGACGGGAGGTTGTGATTGCAGAATAGTAGCGAGTAGGGAGTTCTTAATTTCTCGTGTCTTCTTCTTTTGAGATTGAATTGGTCTGCAGCAGTCAATTTTTGTTGCTATTTTTGGGTAATTTTGGGCTGAAATTGTTTGATACTTTGATTTCCTTTCATTCCACCTTGTAATTTAATTTACTAATTATAGTAATTGGTCCCGTGAGAAGCGTTTAATTACTAAATCTATGGATAATGTGATCTCGTTTAGTCCAATTTCGTGTCATCGATTGAAATCACCGATGGAATTCTAATTTGATAGTCCCCCAAGGGATGATGCACTGGTCGAAGACTTATTAGGCTTTGAAGATGCTCCTCTCAAGGTCTTAAGTTTGAGACTCAGTTGACATTAATTTGTAGACACCTCTCCTCTACCCATTGTTTCTATGTCTCCCGGTGCCTGGTTTAGGGACGGGTGCAGTTGACATTAATGAGTATGTAGATATGCTTTTAGTGGAGAAATTTTTTGCAGATGATTTACTTCTATTAACTCGGTGATGGAATCTGTTTTAATTTTATTGCAGGAAGATAAGTTCGCTTTGGGAGGAGCTATAAGAAAATGGCTACTTTGACAGATATTGGGGTTTCTGCAGCTATCAATATTCTCACTGCATTCATTTTCCTTCTGGTTTTTGCCATTTTAAGGCTCCAGCCTCTCAATGATAGGGTGTACTTTTCGAAGTGGTATCTGAATGGTTTAAGGAGTAGTCCAACACACGCAGGTGCCTTTGTACGTCGGTTCGTCAACTTGGACTTCAGGTCGTATCTAAAGTTCTTGAATTGGATGCCTGAAGCCATCAGAATGCCAGAGCCTGAGCTTATTGACCATGCAGGATTGGATTCGGCTGTGTACTTGCGGATATACTTGATAGGGTATGCCATGAACCATTTGTTATTTCTTCTTTTTTATTTATCACACACAATTCTTCTTTTGTTAATGCAAAAAATAAATAAGAAGACAACTTCATATAGGGATAAGGCATAATAAGAGATATTTTGTTCTCGAAGTTGGCGAGTTGTTAATTGTACTTAAATTTGCCTTGCTTAAAGTCATTCAGTTTAAAATTTTGGAAAAAAAGAAAAGAAAAGAAATGACAGTCTCTATTTATTTATCATTATTATTATTATGTTTTTTATTTGGTAAAAGACCCAAATTTTCATCGTTTTTTTAGCTTATATTGTTCAGAATTTTGGTCTCATTTCTCATAAAGGACACTACTATTGATGGCGGATGAATGTTGATTTTCTATCGTAGCAACTATTATGAATATATGAGAATTAGATCCTGATTTATAGGAACAATCTCAATGGCAACTCATTGGCTGCCAATCTCAATTGTTATTTTGATTTAAATCTACCCTTACTTTAAATAAAATATTTATTAGTAAGTTTCTTAGGAATGTTTTTTTAATAATATTTTGCTAATTTTTCATTTCCTTGCAGGCTTAAGATTTTTGTACCTATAGCGTTTCTTGCATGGGCTGTACTGGTGCCAATTAACTATACTGATAATAATCTGTCTATTGCTGAAGTGTCGATAAATGTGACGGCTAGTGATATTGACAAGCTTTCAGTATCGAACATCCCTGCTAGATCACAGAGGTTTCGAAGACTTCTTTCTTGAGCTATATTATGGAACTTTTTCTTAGGAACATAGATGTTTGTTTATGGTTTTTCACGCCCATATGGATTCTGTTGACACTTCATATTATGCTCATCATGTTGGTTATATTGTTGATGTCCTCTTAAACTCCAGTGTTCTTTTTTCATTACTTATTATTTGTAGGTCTTTCTGTAACAAATTTTAAGCAGTATTTTCATGAAGTTTGTCCACAGTCCTTGTTGATGATAATGACATTTTTCTTTTCTTCTCATTTTTAACTATTACTGTATGAGTTTGTTCAGATTAGCCCCCAAACCCACCCACACACTAACTTTCATTTCTTATACAACTCTAAGAACTTGCAGTTGCATCTTTCATAATCTTTATATTCTGTTTATGAAATCGAATGAAATATGCTTAATTGTTTTCTCTTGCATGAATTTTAACGTGAACTGGTTCATTGGTAGCATGACATACTTTTTTATGTCTTTGTATGTTCTTTCATTTTGCTCGATGAAAAATTGCTTTTTTTGGTTATTTCATTGTTTTTTACTTTCTAATAATGGTTGTTAATCATGATGCCTATTCTTTTTCTAATATCGAGAATTATTTCATTTTTGTATTTGTTGTTTTAAAATGTAGGTTTTGGAGTCATTTAGTGATGGCTTATGCATTTACCTTCTGGACATGCTATGTTCTGAGAAAGGAGTATGAGAAGGTTGCTACATTGAGACTACAATTTCTTGCATCAGAAAAACGCCGTCCTGATCAGTTTACGGTGAGAATAAAACTTGGCTTTTCTACTTATGATAAAATTTATTTCTTTGCCCTACTTGTTGTGCAATAAGAGATCGGCTTTATTGGGTTAGGCCTTTACACGTATCAATAAGTTGCTTTTAGTTTTCTTGAGTTTGTATTATCAACTATTTCTTCCACTAATTTTAAGTTAGGCTTCTCACAAATTTAAGGGCAGAAAGGTTGGAGGGTTGGAACAAAGTTGGTCTGAGAAATCCTTTTTGGGGCACTCAACTTTGATGTCTTCAAGTTCTTCGTTTTATTTATTCGTGGTTGTAAATTTTATACATTAGTTTAATTGTTTATTGAATGGGAAAGAGGAATATGTTGATGACTGGTTCAGAGACCAAGAAATCTCTTACGTTTTTTGACAAATTAGGGGCTTGTTTGGCTAGGACGGGAAGGGAAGGGAAGGGAAGGGAAGGGAAGGGAAGGGAAGGGAAGGGAAGGGAAGGGAAAGGAAGGGAAAGGAAGGGAAGTGAGAGTAAATTGGTGTTTGGTGGGAAGGGAAGATAAAAGAAGTGATAGTAAATTGGTGTTTGGTGGGATGAGAAAAGTAGTGAAGTGATGTTTTTTTGTTAAAAAAATAGATATTTAATATTTTTAATATAATGTTTATAATATATCATTTTATATTTATTTTATTTATTATTTAAATAAAATTTAAAAATTTAATAACTTTCATTATCAAAATATATAAATTTCATAATTGTTAAAAAAAAATAGATAAATATAATTTTTTATAATGAAATTAAGTTTAGAAATTCAAATCAAGATAGATGTAATAAAAAGATAACTATTTTAATTATTTTGAGTAATTATTTTAGGATTATTTAAATATATATTTCTATTTATTTTATAAAATGTATAAATTTTAAAAAAATTGATAAATAATAAAATTAATATATATTTGTATATAAAATTTTTTAAATGCATACATTGTCCATAAAAAGTCAAATATATAAACAATTACAAATATTGTTTAAAGAACTTGATATATCTATAAAAATAATAATAATAATAATTGTTGCATTTTAAAATAAAAATATATATAAATAGCATATAGTATAAATTTAATCAATTAAGTGGTTCTAAAAAAATCCATTAACTTAAATGAATGAATTAGTAAAAGTTAACAAGCTTATTATTTTATTTAAAATAAAGTTTATGATCAAATCAAATGCATCAAATTATAATTATAAAAACATCAAACTACAAATATGTTTTAAAAAATAGGATGTATTTAGAAGAAAAAAATAGATAAATATTGTATTTTGAAAAAATTGATACTAATAAATAAATAAAGAAATAAAGGAAAGTTTGTATTTAGAAGAAAAAAATTAAGAAAGAAGGAAAGTGAATTTAAAAGAAATAAAGCAAAAAAAAAAAAAAAAAAAAAATGAACAGCACGCGCCGGGTTGGGCCGGGTTACGCGCTGGGTTAACCCGGCCGGGTAAACCCGGCGGCCCAAACGCTGGGCAGGGCCCGCCCCTTCCCTTCCCGGGCTGATATGGACGGGCCAAACAAGCCCTAGAAGTGTTCTAATAGCATGGTTCACTTTTCTAGGCTGCATCATTAATATTGTGTTTTAAGGTGAAATTGACTTGTTTGTTTTATTTTTGGTGTAGGTCCTTGCAAGAAATGTCCCACCAGATCCGGATGAGTCAGTCAGCGAGCTTGTTGAGCACTTTTTTTTAGTGAACCATCCAGATCACTATCTTACTCATCAGGTTTGGTCTCACTAAGAGTAGTGGTGTCTTTCCTTTTCTTTTTCTTTTATCCTCTTTTTTAGGCCGCTCAATCTGAAAGAAGAAGAAACTGGAAGTATTTTGGATTACTGGGCTGACAATCCAAAATGTACTCCCGTGTATCATGGAGTCCATAATCCGAAGTTCCAATAATTTTTCTTTGAGTTTAAAATTATAATAGAGATGTCCACGGGGCGGGGCGGGGCCGGGGAATGGCTTCCCCGGCCCCGTCCCCGCCATAAAATTCAATCTCCGTCCCCGGAAAAATCCCCGGTTTTTTTTTCGGGGATCGGGTTTCCCGTGGGGATTTTTTACAAATTTTTTTTTTTCATTTTTTAAAATATTTTTTGGATAAAAAATTCAAAAAATTAGATTTAAAAATATATATATATATATCTATAAGTTTCAATTATAATGTTAATTATCAAAGAAAATATTCATATGTATAGAAAATATCATCAACAAAGATATATTTATTTGAAAATTAAAGGAGTAGAATTAAAAAATATATATTAAATAAAATAAATAAAATAATCGGGGCGGGGATCGGGGAATCGGGAACGGGGAGTACAATCCCCGTCCCCGACACCGTTTAGCCAACGGGGATTTTTTCTCCCCCATCCCCGGCCCCGTTCCCTGCTTAATCGGGGATTCCCCGCCCCGTTAGGGGCGGGTCCCCGCGGGGAAAATGGACATCTCTAAATTATAATGATTTAACTATGATGCAATGGCTAGTGGTCAAGAGGGTTTTGGGGAACTGAGAGAGGATGAGTTTAATCTATGATAGTTATCTACTTAGGAATTAATTTCCTACGGGTTTTCTTGACATCCAAATGTTGTAGGGTCAGGTGGTATGTCTCGTGACAATAGTCGAGGTGCGAGTAAGTTATTGTCACGATGCCCATAAGTTGGTCCAGACAATCTAAATCTAAAAGAAAAAATTTCTTAAAAAGAGCATCTTTCAATCTTCTTTTAATTTGAAATATATGCAGGTGGTATATGATGCAAACACGCTAGCCAAACTTGTGAAGAAGAAAAAGAAAGCACAAAACTGGCTCGACTTCTACCTACTCAAGTATACAAGAAATTCTACCGTTAGGCCTCTCATGAAGGTAATCAATTAGGGAGAGAGGGGGAATTGGGGTGCATGTTTCTTTACCCGGGACTTATTTAACCTGGAGTTAATTAGTTTGGAAAGCTATTTAATCTGTCTTGAGTGTGTAGTTTTTTAGTACAAGATTTATTTTTTTCATTTTTTTTGATAAGTCATTGGAAATCTGAAAAAGAATAAGAACACTACAAATGAGCATACAAAGAACTGTCCAAACAAGCCAGGGGGACAACCGACAAAAAGGGTCTCCAATTTAGTAAAATCACATCTAAAGGACCATTACAAAAAGGTTACCAACTGTGGCTTAAAGAAAAATATAGAATTTAACGAGCTCCCAACATTACTTGAAGATCTTTCCGCTCTCTAGAAATTTGTTGTGTAGTAGTACTAAAATTTAAATTAGAATTTCAATTTAAATAATAGTATCATATCTAAAAATTTACATTAATAAAAGTAAAAGTATAGGATAAAAAATACTTTTGTTAAAAATATTTATATTTTATTAGTAAATAGTAAGTTTTTTTTTAAAAAAAAAAACAAAAGTTTGTAAATTAATGAATTAAAACATTCTTTCATCAATACTTGAGTTGGTTTTAGTTAATAAGTTGTGGGACCCCTAATGGGTTTAAGAACCCATAGGGCCAAAATATAGAGGTTAGAGTATTCCGTCCCACCCAACCCCTCACCCTAAACACCCATTGCAGTAGTATTTGTTCAAGAATCTTTTTTCTCCTATATTGATTTTCTTTTTTAAAAAAACAAAATTACTGAAATTTGTATTGCCTACTAGACTGGTTTTCTTGGACTCTGGGGAAAAAAGGTGGACGCAATTGATTTTCAGACAGCAGAGATTGAGAAGCTGTCCATGGACGTACGTAATTCTTATCTATATTCTATCTTGATTTTGATTTCCATATTTTATATACCATTGTGAAATCTGATACTTTATGCACGTGTTAGAGCAATGTAGGTGTTTGTAAACATAAAAATTTTAAAGTTCCATTTGATAACCATTTTGTTTGTGAAAATTAAGTGTATAAATATTTTTATTTGTCTTTAGTTAGTTATGCTATCTACTTTTACTTTTGTTTTAAAAACAAATCCTATGTTTCAAAAACTTAAAAAAGTAGTTTTGTTTTTATGGTTGGGATAAAAATTTAAATATTTTTTTGTTAAGAAAGATGAAATCCATCGTAGAGGGTTGATGAGAAAACAAACACTTTCAAAAAAAACTTATGGTTATCCAGTGTGGCCTTAATAATTAAGCTGCACAACATATGATTGAACTTGAGTAGTGCATTAATCTACATCATGGGTTGTCCTAGTGGTAGCCTTGAAGAACCAAAAGGTTACGGGTTCAATTCAGGGTGACCACCTATGTAGGATAAGATGGATTGTCCCGTGAGAATAGTCGAGGTATACATAAGTTGATCTGTACACTCACGATATAAAAAAGTTGAAGTGCATTAATTCAAATACTGGGGTTGACTTTTTGTTTCTTCTCCCAATTAAGTTCCTCTCTTGATTATGGGAGGTCATTTTATTGATGACTTGCCGGTAAGTTAGGATCTAAAATGTAAAAAATTGGATGTGATTTCTTCAATAGTTCATCCTAATTTTGGTTCGTTAATATTTTTTTTTGAAGATATTTAGGTTTTTCCATTATATTTATTGAAGTCTTTGTAATGTTCAGATAACCGCAGAGAGAAAAAGGATTGCAAATGATTCGAAATCTATAATGCCAGCAGCATTTGTTTCATTTAAGTCCCGTTGGGGAGCAGCTGTTTGTGCACAAACTCAACAATCTAGAAATCCAACCATTTGGTTGACAGAATGGGCTCCAGAACCTCGTGATGTATATTGGGAAAATCTTGCAATTCCATATGTTTCACTTACCGTTCGAAGGCTAATTATGGGTGTCGCGTTCTTCTTTCTTACTTTCTTCTTCATGATTCCCATATCAATAGTACAATCTCTTGCGAGCATTGAGGGGATTGAGAAGATGGCGCCATTCCTAAAGCCCATTATTGAAAGGTATATTTCAACCCTTGGATTCTTTCAATAAGACATGCGGGCGTTTGAATTAATGACAATAAAAAATATTCGTTTTTGAATATGACAATTAAATATTATTATTCAATTCGTTTATTTTTATTTTTATTATATTTTTTTATAGGGACTTCGTCAAGGCATTTGTCCAAGGTTTTCTTCCGGGGATTGTGTTGAAGCTTTTTCTCATTTTTCTGCCTACAATATTGATGATAATGGCTAAATTTGAAGGATTTACATCTCTGTCATCTCTAGAAAGAAGAGCAGCAGCCCGTTACTACATTTTCAACTTTGTGAATGTATTCCTTGGCAGTGTAATTGCTGGAGCTGCTTTTGAACAGCTCAGCTCTTTTATTAAGCAATCTGCAGATCAGTAAGTTACTATAGTAAATTAATGATACTATAATCTCTTATAATTAGTTCGTTATGATCCGTTATAGTTGATCTTCTTTTCTGTGCTGTATGCATTTTCATTCAGAATTGGAGTAATCAGTTTGCAATCTGTTGTGGTCGTTATTTGTCTAGTTATGTTGTTTGAGTGCTTATGTATCCGATTATGTTAAGTATTTATCCTCAAACTTCCTTTACTAAGCGTGTGTGCTTCCCTGACCTCATCATGTTTTCAGCTTAAAGTTAGTATAGATTAAATGTTGCATGGTTAGACGGGTATGTCCCATGAGAATAGTCGAGATGTTCATAATATGACTTTGACACTCACGGATATAAAAAAAAAAGTAATTATCTGCTCCCCTTTCCTGCAGATGTTGCCTCGCATCTTCTCTAATTTTTCAGCTAAAACTATTTCCATCAGTCAAAATTAATGTTGCACCTTTAAAACCTCTTATATTATTTTATGTAGAATTCCCAAGACAATTGGTGTGGCGATTCCCATGAAAGCGACTTTCTTCATAACTTATATCATGGTTGATGGATGGGCTGGCATTGCTGGAGAGATATTGATGTTGAAGCCTCTAGTAATGTTCCACTTGAAGAACTTTTTCTTAGTGAAAACTGAAAAGGACAGGGAAGAGGCGATGGATCCAGGAAGTCTTGGTTTCAACACAGGCGAACCTCGAATACAGTTATATTTTCTATTAGGTCTCGTATATGCAACCGTGACGCCTCTTCTGCTCCCTTTTATCATAGTCTTCTTTGCCTTCGGCTTTGTTGTATTCCGCCATCAGGTTAGTTATGGATTCTTATGAGCATGAGAAGCTCAATTCGAGTTATTATGTTTTTTTCCTTTATATCTTTTTTCATGGATTATTCTTTCGGGTGTGCTAATAAATGCTACACACATGTTTCCAAATTTATATGTATTGAATGTTTCGTATTTACATATATCCTTACAAAATATGTTACGCACGTGTTTCCAAATTTATATTTTCATTGTACCCTTGCACATATGCAGATCATAAATGTATACAACCAGGAATATGAGAGTGCTGCAGCATTCTGGCCCGATGTCCATGGGCGCATCATCTATGCTCTGATTTTTTCACAGGTGATTTTGATGGGACTACTAAGTACAAAGAAAGCTGCCCAATCAACCCCATTTCTAATTGCACTTCCAGTAATCACTATATCGTTTCATCTTTACTGCAAAGGCCGCTATGAGCCGGCATTTGTCCGATATCCCATACAGGTTTGTCAAACTCATTGATATAAAAATAGTTTCTGCTTGAGAATTAGCCATTTTTTCCCACTTCCTGGACCAGGAATTGTGTTTTTCTTTCTCCAGATTGATGAAAGCCAAGTTACCTAATTTGCAAAAGTAGGAGGCAATCATATGGCACATGTGTATTCTCGATAGCATGATTTTACTAATTGAAATCTAATTATATTTTCTGATATATAATCTAACTCAGTCAAAGATTCTTAATTGAGCTTTATTTATTTATTTTTTATACTGAAAGTTGGAGTCCAACTACATACTTTAGAGCATCTACGCCCATTCGAGGGCCGAGATCTGAAAGACAACAAGGGATTTTACAATTAAACTTACTTGTGAGTTTTGAATGAAGTCTCTAAGAGAGCATACCTTGGAGACACCCAAGCCTTTACCCCAATAGACGACACCCAAGCCTTTACCCCAATAGACTGCCCATAGGGATGGCCTTGTTAAGTTTGTGAATTTAAATTTTTTATGATCTATGTTATATTGTGCAAAGGAATGAAGTATAATAAACTAGGTAGTGAAATGTTTAGTTCTTTGTGGGTTTTTGATGTGTAAAAATATGTGTATTCATAGGAGAGTTTGAGTTACTTGCATTTAGATTAAGGGAATCCTCAGTGTAAGATAAGAAGAAAACTCGTCGACAAATATAAGTTCGGCTTCTTAGTCATTCTCGAGTCAAACAGTTCCTACTGACTTCACTCTTCAAATTTAGGAGATAAATATCCATCATTTTTCTGTTGTAATTTGCTTAATGGAATGTTTGTTTTCCTCATCAGGAAAAAAGCTAAAAGTGTTTTGAATTGTAATGTTCTGAATATAGGAAGCAATGATGAAGGACACTTTGGAACGTGTGAGGGAACCAAACCTGAATTTGAAAGGGTACTTGCAAAATGCATATGCTCATCCAGTTTTCAAGGAAAGTGAAGAAGACGAAGAAGCGGAGTCGAATGAAGCATTTGAAACAGAGAGCGTGTTGGTAGCAACGAAACGCCAGTCGAGAAGGAACACTCCGTTGCCGAGCAAAGCTAGTGTTCCTTCCTCTCCATCTTTGCCCGATGTTCGGAGAGACAATCACCAACCTTGAAAACTAAATCCGTAAATAGGATTTACATCTCTCTGTACATTTTACTGTTAAATAAGCTGTTTTGTTGGGGAGAAATTATATGTTGTAAAGTGAAAGAGAAAAGTTGTAGAATTTAGAGTGAATTAATGAGTGGTTGGAATTGTCAGTTTGTAGAGCTTGTATAATTTATTTATTTTGTTTGTTTCTTAATGGTAAAGATGGTGAAGAATTATATCATATTTTCTCAACAATTGGAGCCTTTTTTTATAATTTTTTTTGGAAGTATAGGCTCCTATTGTACAAGACCTCTGTTGTACATTCTAAATGGAAATTTGGAGCCCATTATAGAAAGAAAAGGTTGAATCAACATTTTGAAGTAAGATGCTCTTTTAATAAATACTTCATCTTTTATCAATATATATTATATTTTAGGTTAAAGGAGGGTGGATACATCTATTGAACCATGGCATGCCCAACTAAATGGTAAATATATCTACCTTCTTGGAACCAATTAAGAAAAGAAAAAAAAAAGAACAAGAAATATATGTAACGAAGTAAATTAAATGATTATTCTTATTAAAAACATATTTAATGAAGGAAATGAAATTATTATTGTATGTAATGAAGTAAATGAAATGATTATTCTTATTAAAAACAAATTTAATGAAGGAAATGAAATTATTATTGTATTATTTTAATTTGATTATCATGTAGTACTTTCACAAAATATATTCAAACAAAAATTATAAGTATCTTTGTTTTAAACCAATTTAACTTGAGAATAAAAAATTCAATCCTAAAAATTTTAGCGCTTAGTATGTGATAGGTAGAGTTTGTATCTCTCTCTAAATTGTATCCAATAATCTCTTTTTTTTTTTTTTTTTGAAAATACAACATTTAAGATGTGAGATTCGAACTTATGACCTTAAGATCACTAAGTGTACATTGATGTTATTTGAATTATTATTCTTGGCAATTGTATCCAATAATCTAGAGCTTAGTATCTAGAATTTCCGGCTTTTAAGATTCTTAAAATTTTGGGAAACAATTATAGATATAGATTCATTTTTGAAATATACACATCCATAATTATTAATATATTTTAATATTTATAAATATTCACTAATAGTTTTTTTAGTCTCACCTCATTAATAGTATTATTACCCATGACTGTGTGGTTACTAATCTTTTTTTTAAAAAATCACAATATTTTTAATTATTTTGTAAATTTGACTAATATCATGAATTTCTGAATTTTTTAAAACAATTTTATTGCTAAATTGGAATTTGCAAGAAGTGTTCTAAAGAAAAAGTAGGAAAAATATATATAAATAGAAGAACAACATAGGAAGACAGACACGCCTTCCCTTCCGCCTACTCTTTTCGCTCTCACCATGATAATGCCTTCATCTTCCTGACCGGCGGCGGCGGAGACAGCGGCGGCGATCTCGGTGGCTTCTGCAACTTCCAGGTTAGTACTTCCACATTATGTCTGAAGAAGAATGGAAGTCCCTTTTCCCAATCGGCGCTGTTTCCAAATCTCCCCTCTTACTCTCCGGCTCTTCCGCGAAAGATTCAATCGGTCCACTCATCTTCAACCCTGTTCCGACCGCCGTTAGCCGCCTCTTTTCGTCGCCGTCTCTGTTGCCTTCTCTATCTCCGCCTCCGATTCTCAATCTCAATAGATTTCTCCTCACTTCTTCGCCCATCGTTCCCTCCACTTCTTCCTCTGTCGCTTCCATCTTAGGCGATCAGCAATGCCACGGCGATGCGCCTTCGACTCTTCGCTACAATCGCCTGCGATTCCTTCCTTGCTCTAATTCCAGCTGCGTCGTTGTGTTTTTTCCCACTGGGCGAAATTCCGATCGTGTTGGGTTCTTGGTGGTTTCTGCTGATGGTTCGGGTTTGGGCGTTCAATCAGATTGTAATAATGAGGTATTTAGTGTTGAATCTGAACTTAGTTATCAGATTTTTGGGATTGCTGTTAACCCTGTTTTGGACTTGGGTTTTGATGGGGATTTTACTGTGGTTATTGGGTTTTTGTTGGTTTATAGTACGTATTCTGTTGAATGGTTTGTTGTGAAAAATAATGCGATTGATTCGACTTTTTCGCCTAGGATTAGTTTAGTTCGTGTTGGTAGCAAGGTTTTGAAGACTTGTCCTGTTGTTCATGCTTGTTGGAGTCCACATTTGCGTGAAGAAAGTGTGATTTTATTGGAAGATGGTAGCTTGTTCTTGTTTGACATGGAGCCTTTTTTGAAGGCTGACAATTGTAATAAGAGTGGAAATTTGAAGGGCATTAGGTTTAGAGTGTCGTGGGATAGTTTGGATTGCTCGAAAAAGGTGAAGTGGTTGAGTTGTGAGTTTAGTTGGCATCCAAGGATTTTGATTGTTGCACGCTCTGATGCTGTTTTCTTGGTTGATTTAAGGGAGGATGAGTGTAGGATTTCTTGTTTAGTGAAGATAGAGGCATTCCATTCATATTCTTTATCTGAAAAAGAACAATTCCTTGCATTTTCTAAAGCAGGTTCTGATGGATTCTATTTTTCTGTGGCTTCAAATAGTCTATTACTTCTTTGCGACATACGAAAACCACTGTCACCAGTATTGCAATGGACTCATGGTATTGATGAACCAAGCTATGTGAATATTTTTAGCTTGTCTGAGTTGAGGTCTAGTGCACGCAATAATGAATACAAATTAGCTTCTGAGTCGGGCTATTGCATTATACTAGGATCATTTTGGAGTTGTGAGTTTAACATGTTTTGCTATGGGCCTTCCCTACCGATTCTTGACCAATCCATTTCTTCAAGAAGTTCAAAATATTTTCAGTCACTTTATGCATGGGAGCGTCCTTCAAATTTCATAATATCAGGTCGAGAGTGCCCATGTGGTAGCTGCCTTGTGAGACAAGAAACTTTGAAGGATGCAATTCCTGAATGGGTAGAGTGGCAACAGAAGAAGGACCTAGTGTTGGGCTTCGGCATCCTGGATAATAATATTTTTCTACCACTTACAGAACAAAGTGAATATGGTAGTTTTACACTTGTAAGGCTTATGTCATCTGGGGTACTTGAAGCACAGATTTATCAAGCCTCCTGGAACTCGTTGAAGCGTATAGACAAATTTCATACAGAATCATTGAATCTTAATGATTATTTGCTGTATGGGTGGTTGGCTGATGATAAATATAGATTCAGTAGAAGATTCCAGTATCTTAATTTTGACTATCTCATGGGATACTTAAATGATAACTTAGATGTAGTCGTGGATTCTTTCATGAGAAAGTCTAGTAAGGATTCTGTATGTGAGCGATCTTTGACCTCAGAAATTCATGAAGTTTTGTGTGAGAAGTTAAAAGCTTGTGGATTTGATCGCTTAAGGTCATCTCCCGCGCTTGCTGTTGTGTTCAATGACATTAGCCTGCCTGCAAATATACAAGAGATTGCTTTCAGGAAGTTGTGGGCAAGCTTACCCATGGGACTTTTACATTTTGCCTTTGCTAGTTACTCTGAATTCCTCGAGAACAAAAATGCAGTATCTCTTGAATTTTCACATGTACCTTGCCTGCATCAGTTGCCCCCTTTTATGCTAAGGGACCCATCTAACCGTAGTAATAAATGGTCAAGTAAAGTTCAGCGAACAGAAAGTATTGTGGGTCCAGTACTTCCTCTTCCCATTCTGCTTGTACTTCATGAGTTTCGAAATGGATGTTCAAAATTCGAAGAAGAGGCAAACAAATTTTCATTAGAAGCAGAACTTGGTGAACAATATGATCAAATCAGGTTTGCAGCTGGTGAAATGGCTATGTCACCTTTTGAGCCAAAGGTTGATGATGTTGTCTCTCTCGCGAATGATCGAGAATACGTTTCTATGGATTCTCAAAAGCCAAAGAATTTTGTTTCATATCATCCATCTGCCTTCAATTCTCATACTTTGGATGACACACAAGAAAACTTGACGAGTCATGCTGATGTATTTGATTCTTTAATATTCAAATTAGAAGAAAAGGCTACACCTGGTGAGAAGTCTGAAAATAACCCTGGTAGGGAACTATACGATGGTCTTTGCCCTGTCGAGTTGAAATTTGATGCTCGCCCCATGGACTTTGGGCCAAAAGAGTTGAAGGCATATGGTTTACTGAAAAGGCAACTGTTGAAATGGGAAGCTGGGTTTGATGCGTACAAGGAATTTTCCTCCAAGATTTGATGTGATCATTTCAATATCTTGATAAACTATTATGAGAACAAATAACAGGTATTTGAATGATATATAAGGAACAGAATCTTAATTACAAACAATTTTTCTTGTAGATTTTCTGATCTAAAAGATTTGTAAATGCACAGGTACATGGTGCAAACATACTTTCTAACGGTGGTCAAGAAGAGCAATTAAGTGTGGAACTGGCACGATGATGTTCAACTCGAGAGTTGTAGAAAGATTTACTGTTTGACCTCTATAAAAGGTACTATTTCCACTATGCAATAATTTAGAAGCCATCCAGTCATTTTATAATCAGTTTTAGTTTACAACTGTCAATAGACCTGCTAATCATTCTGTATTTAGAAAACTTTAAATGCGGATCAGACTCTGCCAGAAAGTTAAGTCTGGTGGGTAATCTACCCTCAGGCCAAAATGTTAACGGATGAGAAATGTGATTGAGCTTTTTCACTCCTACTTGAATTCTGCAGCTCATTTTCTTTTGGGGTGATTTGTTTTGTGTCTTTGTATATTCTTTCATTTTGTTCAACGAAACTTGGCTATTCTTGATATATATATATATAGATTTATACCAAAATATTACAGTCCAGTTGTACTGATATATCCGTTGATTTTCTCTATAAAAGTTTGATTTTCGATACTGTATCGTTTTTTGACTCTTTCTAATAATGGTTGTTAGTCATGATGCCTATTCTTTCTCAAATATTGAGGATTATTTCATTTTTTATTTGTTGTTCTAAAATGTAGGTTTTGGAGTCATCTTATGCATTTACCTTCTGGACATGCTATGTTCTGAGAAAGGAGTGTGCAAAGGTTGCTTCATTTTGAGACTACAATTTCTTGCATCAGGAAAACGCCGTCCCGATCAGCTTACGGTGAGATTAAAACATGACTTGTTTACTTCTGATAAAATTCGTTACTTTTAAGTTGGTTACCTTTAGTTGCATCTCTTCTGCCATATTCTTGTGCAATAAGATTTTCTTTCCTCTTCTAAGCGATCGGGTATATTTGGTTAAGCCTCTTCACATAGTCACTAAGTTGCTTTTAATTTTTTCCAGTCTGTTATATCAACTTTTCTTCCACTGTTTGTTAGTTCAAATTCTTGTAAATTTAATACTATATTCATCCTATTAACACTCACCCACTAGAGATCCATTTAGTGTGGCATTTCTCTTGTTTAGTTTTCTTTTGGCTTTTGAACATTTTCTTGGAGGGTCATCCTACGGGAAGATACTATTAAAGTTGGACGGTAGATTTGAGTGAAGAGATTGAAGAAGTCAAAAAAAAAAAAAAAGTGAAGTGCTGAATTTCCTCGTTCCCTTCAGAGCTAGCATTTTTATTTATAATCCCCGTTGGCTTTCTCAGCTTGGTTCCTTTGTATCTTTTTTTGGCGGTTTATATGAACTGTGGCACCTGAAAGATTCTAACCAGTATCGTGATTTAGTGGAGACAACCCCTTGTGTGTCTGTCTAAATCGATGTGTTCCTTTGGACTAAGGTACCTTTTGTTTGAAAGACCTTGAAAACTTATGACAGCCAGTAGGATTCTTTTTTCGAACTATGAATAAATGCTATTTTTGGTGGCTTTTAAGGGAAGAAAGGTAGAAGGTTTGGAACAAAGCTAGTAGGGAACTATATGATGGTATTTTCCCCGTCGAGTTGAAATTCGATGCTCGCCCCATGGACTTTGAGTCAAAAGAGATGAAGGCATATGGTTTACTTAAAAGGCAACGGTTGAAATTGGAAGCTGGGTTTGATGCATACAAGGAGTTTTCCTCCAACTCCAAGATTTGATGTGATGTGCATCAGTTTACATTGAGTTCTAAAGCTTCATTTCAATATCCTGATTTAAACTATTATTAGAATAAATATAAGCGTCTAACCAAAGAGAGTATGCTTCAAAGGAGAAGGAAGAAATTTGAATTTGGAGTCTTTTGATGGGTCGTTCACCTAGTTGACTTATTTGTATTTTTCTGGATTATTTCATTTGAGGAATTTGTCGGTTTCTTCTTTCGAGTTTTTATTTTCAGGTTTGATTTGTTGTTTGTATTCCTTTTATTTTTAGTTGCTTTCTTTATCTCCTTTGTGGAGCTTGTTTCTTATTAATAAAAAATGTTGTTCCTTATTAAAAAAAAGGCAGGTATTTGAATGAATATAAAGAACAAATTCTTAATTACAAATTATTTTTCTTGTGGCTCTTCTGATCTAAAAGATTTGTACATGCTCATGTATATGATGCAAACATACTTTCCACAGGCTGTCAAAATGACCGAGAAAGTGTGGAACTGGCTCGACGACGACCGACTCGAGAGTTGCAGAAAAGGGTACTATACTACGGTACTTTTTCCACTATGCAATAGCTTGGAAGCCATCCAATCACTTTAGAAACAGTTTTTGTTTACAAATATAACTGTCAAAAGACCTGCTAATCATTCTCTATTTGCTAGATTACTCTGACAGGGTGATTAGAGATATTGTAGGAGTATGTTGGTTAATAGTTGAGAGTTGGAATATTTTGGTTATAATTAGAGAGGTGAGGAAGAGATAAGATGGGTATTAATTTAGCTGGCATGATGTATAACTCAGTAATTAAGAGTTTATAGGTTCAAATCTCTCACCTAAAAACTAATTAATTGAGTTGCTATTTAGGACTTGAGTGAGAGAGAAAGAGAGGTCCAAGACTCCAAGTAGGTTATCTTCTTCCTTCTTTAACTCTCTACTTATAACCAAAATACTCTAATGGACTATTTACTAACGTACCCCTATAATATGCATATAATCACCGTTTAAGGGAATTCATATCAGACTGGTGTCTAAATAATATATGCTTCAAATTCACTGGTTGTTTTATTTCAAAGTTCCAAAACGCTTCTAATGTCAAATGTAGGAAACAAGGATACACCTTGGAACCTGAGAGGGAGACAAAATAGGATACGCATTGTCATCGAGTTTTTGGAGCGAAGACAGACGATGAAGAAGTCGAGTCCATGGCGAGCACGTTTTGTCCGAAATGGCAGTCGAAAGGCTCCATTGTCATGTGAGAGCTCCTTCCTCTTCTCGTCTACCCAAGATTTGGCAAGAACACTTCGACAACTAAAGAAAGGTTTTCAGATATATGATTTCAAAAAATAACTGTAGTTTACTTCAAATACATTCAAATTACAGGTGAATTCTCCAATTAAAAAATAATAATAAAAATTACAAGGGAGTTAATTACGACCCTTATCAAATTTTAAGTTGATTCATCAATTTGAAAATTTAAAGGTTAATTGTTATCAATATTACAGTTTTATGGTACCTTATGCAACTTTTCTTAATTGAATATACCATTGTCTATTAGGATGTAAATTTAAGAAATTGTTAACGGAAATTGAAACCTTCTAGACACAAAAATCAAAAAATATTTAGAGATCTATTCGACAAAATTAAAAGTTTATGTCTCATTTGATAACTATTTTGTTTTTTGTTTTTTTGTTTATAAAATTTAAACATATTTCTATTCAAATTTCCTACCTTATATTTCATCTTTCCTACAATGTATTCATCTTTCCTTAAGAAAGTAGGAGAATACTAACCAAATTTCAAAAATATAAACAAGTTTTTGGAAGCTACTTTTTTTTATTTACAAATTTTAGTTTTATTTATTAAAATATAGATAAGATGTAGATATCCAAATAAGGAAAAATGTAGTTTTATTTATTTACAATTTCATAAACAAAAAATGAAGAAAAAAAAAAGTTATCAAACAGGACCTTAATAACCTACTTAACACTTACATGTTCAAACACCAAAAATTTTTATTTAAAAAAATTATTTCATATTTTCATTCGTATTTCCAAAAATTGAGACTAGAATATTTTGGCTCATCGTTAATTTAAGACCTTATTTTAATTCGTCAACAAAAGTATAAATCAAACAAAGTATGTGTCATGATAAATATCATTCTAGGTTCAAAATTTTCATTTTAATTTAGTACAAATTAAGGAAAAGAAATAATTGCATGTTATCTTGGCAGCATGCAAACCCTTAAGTGGTAAAATTTGGACCACTCTTTTCCTTCTTTTTTTTTTTAATCTTTTAAAGAAATATTTTTTAAAATTGAAAATAAAACAAAGAGTTCAGATTTTGCCACATAAACGGCGGTGTGCTGCCAGAGGCAGCATGCAATTATTTTTCATTAAGGAAATGAGAACTACAAATACTGATTCCAGAAATCGAATCCGTGACCGTGGAGAGGAAATGAAATAACACCAAATCAGATATTTTAGGTTCAAAATTTTCATCTAAATTGGTGTTGAAGGAACCTTATGGGGGGATTAAGCGAGGATGTCTAGGTAGCCCTGTAACGGCCCGGAAATTTCATCCCGGTCTTCCCGGGAGGCCCAGGGGCATTTTGGTAATTTTGGGTCGGGCCGGTTTTGAAATTGAAAATTGCCGGAATAATTATGAGTCAATTTGAATAGGATCGGGATTTTTGGTGAAGACATTTAGGCTTGGGAAAGAGTAAAATTAAATAGGGAATTAAATAACGCGTCGAGTGAGATTCGAGCCAAGGACGTGTCGCGTGCTAGGCAGGGGGCGCTGCCAACCGAGCCACTGGGCACATTTGTTAATCTAAACGCACGATCTGGTATATAAGCCCGTTTGTGCTGAGTTTTGGTTTAAAAGGCCAGCTCGCCCGAGCTTCTCCTTCTTCTTCCTCGCGATTTTCCTTCTCCGACCGACCGAGTTTTCTTCGCGATTTCCTCCCTCGCCAGCTCCAATTCGACCGAGTTCCTCTCCATTTCGAAGTCGTTCTTCTTTTTCGAACAACCGGTGAGTCATCTTCTTCTTCTCCTCCGATTCCTTCTCCTCTGTTTTTTGGTTTTCGCCATTGATGGCCGAGAAGATTGATTTGGTGTGTGTGTGATGTTGGTCACGGTGACCAAGGGATTCGTCCCAACCAATTCGGCCGCGATCATCTTCTCCATCGCCAATTTGAGTTCTTCTCCATCTCGCTAGAAATCGCCCAAATCGCCCGATTCATCCTTCCTTCGCGATCGCGCCCAGACGCCGAGCTCGCCAGCCTTCGCTCGGAAGCCAGCTCCGTGTCGCGTCGCATCGCCAGCGCCTCGCCCAGCTCCGCAACGCGTCGCTCGAGCCCCTGCTCGCCGAGTCGTGCCAGCGCGAGCGCCCCAGCCGAGCCTCTCCGTGTCGCCCCTGCATCTCCCGCGCGCCTCACAGTCGCCATGCAGCGCAGCAGCGCCGCCCACGCGCCACCTCACGCCCGCGCGCCCCATTTCTGCGCCCAGCTCGCCAGCCAGCCAATTCTTTGCCCTCTGTTCGTAATCGACTCGTTCGTGCGTTAAATCGCGCCTCATGAGTTGCTCCCGAGCTGAGCCTCGTTTATTTTATTATATTTAGGCCTATTGTGTGATTTTTGTTGTGATTGATAGGTTCTCGGTAGCTAGTTCGGGTTCGTTCGCCGCTTAGGATTTCGTGTCAAATTGTCCCCGGCCAAGGTAAGGATTTCTTACCGGAGTTGTGTGGACCCTGCGATATATTATGCGATTGCTGATTGATTGTTTGTTTGTGTTTATTGACATGTGTAGCTAGGTTCTCTATTCTGAATTCCCGATTAGCATGATTTTCCTGATTTATTCTCATGTTAATCCATGCTAGGTTGTTCCTTTCTGGCATGCTCGTATCTGTTCCTTGCTTCGTAGTATCATGCTAGGCTCGTTGTATTCTCATTGAGCACGTATTGGATTTTATGGAATTGTTTGCCGATTGCTAGGCGGTGTTAGAATTGCGGGTAGATAGCATCATCCGGGCCTGATGCATAAAGTACCTTGCATCCATGGCAGGGACGTCGAGCAAGTCATTCCGTCCCTGGACCCCGTGAAGGATTAGCTAACCCAAGCGGTAGGCCCTACAATCTTGGGTGAGGGTGGCAGACTGTTAAATGCCCCAACCGTCGGGATGATGACTTGGCATTGCCTCGTCCCCGGCAGTCGGCACGTCCTCGGCGTGTTCGGCCCTAGCCCCGATTGCCACTGTTAAGGTAAGGGCGGCTTCTCGTGTAAGCCTACCACGACCCGCTTCCTTAGCCTCAAAGTGGTGGTTCAGTTGACATAGTTTACGTGTCCGTGTCTCACACCCCTATGTCGGTGACACCGATCCAAAGATTTAGTTAGGCGTGGTGGATCGGACATGGGCGGCTTGCCTCTGGACCCGACACCCCCATGGTGCGCAGTAGCACGCGGTGCATGCTTACGCTCATTACAGGCGCCCGACCGAGAGCTCCTCGGGATCTTGAGCGATGTACCTTTCGCGTCGACGATGAGCAGGCTAAGGCCGGACTTGTTTCTCGTATAGGGCGACTTATGTATTGGACTGTGTGATGATATTATTCCGACTAAGACCCTAAATTGGCATCCGAGGCCCAAGTGTGGGCTAAGCTATGTGCTCTATTCCGTGTTTATATTCATAGCTTGCATACGCTCATCGAGATGACCATGTATATCGTATTGTACCCCTTTACTGCTGGGGATTCTTATGCGAGTAATTCGTTACTCACCCTTACTGTGGTTTTTCCACAGTAACCAAGTGCGAGACAGGATGGTGTGAAGGAGGAGTCGTGATCATGGGGCTCAATCATCAAACTCGATTTTTGTGTTATGACTCTTTATGTTTTATTTTCCCCGAATGCATGTAGCCACGGCACGAGCCCTAGGATGTTTTCTCAATATTTCGTGGATTCCAAAGATTATTGTATCTAGACATGTTTTGAATGATTTTAAGAAATCTCTGATCGGAGTAAACTTTGGAAATGTATTTATCTTGGAGCAGTGCTTGAAAAGCAGGGACAGTTCCAGGAAATTGTCTAGTTTTTAAAGGGGTTATTTTGAATGTTTTTGTTTTTAATTGGAATCCAAATCATGCCTGTTTAATATTCTTTACTTTGAATGCATGCATTGGGGTAAGGGCCCATTTAGTGCCCCATTCGGTCGGTCCCTTACGGTTGGTATCGAGCTCGAGTCATAAATTCAGAGATTGACCTTTTGTTGTAGGTCGTTTTCCCATGATCACCAAAGACTCATACCATCAGTGCGCCTAAGTTTACTATTTTTTGTTGAAAAAGGGTTAAGAATTTACAATACACGCCATCTAGTGTATGCCTTGTGTAGTGTTGTGGAGCGAGACGAGCGGGTGTTCGACTCGTTATTGGTTTGGGTTTAGAGCGCCATCATGCCAACTTCCCGCGGTGTGTGATGTATGTTGTGGCTTGTTGTGGTATCCAGGTAGGTTCGGATGCCTTGGGACATCGTTCCAGAGGGAGGTAGAGATTGGACTCCCATAGGCCAACTGTGGCCCAATTGATGGTTTTTCCCTAGTGAGAGGGTGGAGGTACTTTGCCTTGGAATGCCACTCCAAGAGAGAAGTTAATCGTGGTTGTCTTGATGTGGATGTTGGTGGAGCAGTCCCCGTGTGACTAGCTTCGGGTAGCTCAAGTGCTGATCTTGAGCCTTGTTAGATTATTTGGTTGCCCAGAGAGTGGTTGCAAAGTTGGTAGCCTTCGAGGAGGTTGATGAGGCATCTTTGTGCTTCTGTGAAGTGTGGTTGTTTGCAGCCAGTAAGCCGGAACCCTGTGGGTAAGGGTGCAAAGTGGCGGTGTTCTCACAGATCGATCCGTTGGTGGTTTCCTCGGTTGTTTGGTAAAAAAAAAAAAAAACACTCTTCTTTTGGTAAGCCCTAGAGTAGGGCTAGTCACTGCATGTTGAGAGAGCTAGCGAGAGTTTGTTGAGCATCATGTGGAGATGCAAGAGTAGGCTGTGAGCCTTCAGCTTGATGAGATGCCTTAGGCATGGTTGTTGGAGTTGAGCCCTTGTATGCCGAGCCAGAGTTCGTGTCACTTGAGGTTGTGACCTTGTTGGCCCCGTTGTAGTAAGATGTGGATTTGGTAGTAGTGGCACTTGAGGTGCATTGGTTGGTGTGCCGCTTTGGCACTAAATCTGTTCGAACCCGAAGTTTGGCATGGGCATAGCAGATGGTTCTATGCCGTTCGGAGTTTAGCGTACTTCTTTAGCCTTGGATCCATTTATGGTAGTTGCACCTGTGTAGGTCGTGCAAAAAGGGCTAGTTCAGTGGTAATCGAAAGACTTCAAGCGAAAGGATGTTCGAGAGGAGCCGGAGCCTTTTCCCAGTGTTACTGGAGGTTGAGTAAGTCAAGCAGGTTGGCGGTTGGTAAGTGTTAGTGCGCGTGCATCTCACGCTAGTGTTAAGGCCAAGAGATCTTTGTGGTTGGTAGTGCGGTCAACTACCTTCGAGTGCCTAAACCTCAGGAGAGTTGAACATCGTAGAAGCAAGTTGGGTCCAGTTGAGGGACCATGAGTTGGATGCCTATGAGGTAAGTAGGATGCCTTGTGAGAGGAGTTGGATGCCTTATGGGTAAGCACCCTTGGTAGAGGCTTGGTATAAAGTAAGTTTGGTTTGATGTGGTTATGCTTTGGTGGAGCAAGGTTGCCACAGCTTCGAGCATCGTGTGGAGATGGAACTTTGGGTGTTCCGTTGATTGGTTGTATCTCTGCCAGGAGCTAGTATGGCTTTTGGGAAAAGCATTTGTTAGACTTGGATCGCTAAATGAAGGTTGGGAGTTGTGCACACAAGTGTGTTTTTGTGTGGTTCGCTACTGCGTGGCGAGAGAGTCGATCCATGTAGGGTTTGCTTTGGGGATATGGTGCTCGAGCTTTTGGAAAAGTTAGACTCGTGGATGTTGTAAGGCTTAGTGAGGTGGTAAGGATACCATGCTCGTGGTATCAGGTTGTTGCTTAGGTGAGATTGTTAAGTGGACCTAAGCTTGGTTGGCGGATCTTCTTGCTGATCGTCATGACTGAGAGAGTTGTTCAGATCCCTCCTTGGGTAGGAGTTATGTTGTGGTTGAGGTCTGAGTAGGAGGATGACGCATTCGGTAGCGTTTCGGGTCCTCTTGGTTCCCAAGGAGTTGGAGTTGGCCAGCATGGTTGTGTTGCTGGAAAAAGGAGTTGTTGTTGTGCGAGCGATTGGTCAGAGGCGATTAGTTGGCGATGGGTGTTGAGGGTTGTCGAAGAACCCTAGGTTGTGGAGAGCCTCTCTAGAGCTCAATCAGCCCCTGATAGTGAGTTTCAGTTGGCAAGTTGAAGCCGTGTAGTTTGTAGCCTCGGGGAATTGGCCGCGCCTTGGTAGCCTAGCAAGTTAAATTTGTTTGGAGTAGAGTCCGGATTGGTTCCGGTATGGTGACAAGTTGATGCTTGGTGTTGACCAAGGTGTGGATTGAAATTGCTTGAAGTCAGTTTTTCTCGTGGGGCGAATGGTTCGTGCCCTGTTGGTTGTCTTCCTGTTTCCAGGAAAGTTGAGAGTTGCCCCGTTGGTATTTGGAGGTTCAGTCCGTGGTGAACCCCTGTTGCTACCCCGTGAGATTTAGATCTTGTTGCTTTAGTGGAGCAAGACAGTGAATGTATGTGGAGCTCTCTGTCCTTTGGTTGTCTGCTCGTAGGAGCCGTTTCTTTCTGGGTTTGGCAGTTTGCTGCCGTCGGCTTGTTAAGGATTTTTCCGCCATAGCCTCGCCCCTCACTCGTCTGACGAGGAAGGGTGTCGAGTTTGTTTGGGACGGTAAGTGTGATGAGAGCTTTGCCAGGCTCAAGCGCAGTTTGACTTCAAAGCACTGATGTTGGCAGCGATCCCGGAGGGGACAGGTGGTTTCGTGGTTTACAATTATGCTTCCAAGTTCGTGTTGGGTTGTGTGTTGATGCAGCACGGGAAGGTCATTGCTTATGCTTCCCGTCAGCTGAAGCCATATGAGCAGAATTATCCGACTCATGATATGGAAATGGCAGCAGTGGTGTTCGTGACCAAGATTTGGAGGCAATACACTGTATGGTGAGCGGATTTAGATGTTTACCGATCACCGTAGCCTCAAAGTATCTGCTTTACTCGAAAATAGTTGAATATGAGGCGAGAAGATGGTTAGCGTTGGTAAAAGATTATGATCATGCGAGTTTGTACCATCCGGGTAAAGCAAATGTTGTAGCCGATGTCCGAGTAGGAAGACGTCGCACTCCGCGGTGTTGTTGAGTTCCCAGCCCAGATTACGAGAGAGTTCGAGCGGGCTGAGATTGCAGTGTTGTTGGGTGAGGTTACTGCCAGAGTAGCTGAGTTGACAGTTCAGCCATCGATTAGACAGTAGATTATCGATAATCAGCTGAGTGACCCCGCACTTAAGAGATTGGGTGACAGAGTTAGTGCTGATGGAGATTTTGACTTTGTATATTCACCGCACAGGTGGGGTGACGACGACTGAGGCCGTTGTGTGTTCCGGATGTTGCGGGATTGCGAATGAGTTGCTCTCGAGAGGCCCGATTCTCCGTTTGCTTGGCACCCCGGGGTACCAAGATGTATCGAGATCTTAAGCGACATTCGGTGGATGGGTATGAAAAGAGATGTTGCGAAGTTTGTCAGTCGATGTCTCACTTGTCAGCAAGTGAAGGCACCCAGGCAGAGACCAGCCAGTTTGTTGTAGCCGCTGAGTGTACCTCAGTGGAAATGGGAAGAGATCTCCATGGACTTATTTCTGGTTTGCCGAGGACTCCGAGGAAGTTCTCTCAGATTTGGGTGATAGTCGCTCGATTGACTAAGAGCGCACACTTCATTCCCTGTGAGAGACACTTATACCGTGGAACAAAGGGCGCGCTTGTTTTTGGAGCGGATCATTCGCTATCACGGTGCAGTGCTGTGAGGATTGTATCGACCGTGATTCGAGGGCTTGTGTGTTGGATTTCCCGAGCAGTTGGGACCAGTACCTGTATCTGATGGAGCTTGCATATAACAACAGTTATCAGTCGACGAATCAGATGGATCCATTTGAGGCTTTGTATGGTAAGCGTTGCCGATCTCCTGTGTTCTGGGAAGAGGTTGGTGATAGGCAGGTTTCGGGTCCCGAGTTACTGCAGTTGACCAATGATGTCGTGCAGAAGATTAGAGCTCGTATGTTGACAAATTTCGAGCGATGAGAAGAGTTACGCCGATGTTCGGCGTCGAGATTGAGAGTTTGAGGTTGGTCGACATGTATTCCTAAAGGTTGCACCGATGCGAGGTGTTTGAGGTTTGGCAAGCGTGGAAAGCTGAGTCCCCGTTTTGTTGGCCCGTTTGAGATTCTGGAGAGGATCGGCAAGGTTGCTTATCGATTAGCCTTGCCTCCGTCATTGTCAGCAGTGCACAATGTTTTTCATGTTTCGATGTTGAGACAGTTCGTGCTGGATCCATCGCACATTGTTGACTTTGAGCCGCTACAGCTGAATGAGGATTTTGAGCTTCGAGGAGAAGCCAATGGGGATTCTTGCTTTTGAGACAAGGGCTGCGTAATCTTGAAATCCGGTTGGTAAAAGTTCAGTGGAGGATCCCGAGCTGTTGCAATCTTAAGTGACTTTCGAGGACGAAAGTCTTATAAGGGGGGAATATTGTAACGGCCCGGAAATTTCATCCCGGTCTTCCCGGGAGGCCCAGGGGCATTTTGGTAATTTTGGGTCGGGCCGACAGGGCCAGTTTTGAAATTAAAAATTGCCGGAATAATTGTGAGTCAATTTGAATAGGATCGGGATTTTTGGTGAAGGCATTTGGGCTTGGGAAAGAGTAAAATTAAATAGGGAATTAAATAGCGCGTCGAGTGAGATTCTAGACAAGGACGTGTCGCGTGCTAGACAGGGGGCGCTGCCAGCCGAGCCACTGGGCGCGTTTGTTAATCTAAACGCACGATCTGGTATATAAGCCCGTTTGTGTTGAGTTTTGGTTTAAAAGGCCAGCTCGCCCGAGCTTCTCCTTCTTCTTCCTCGCGATTTTCCTTCTCCGACCGACCGAGTTTTCTTCGCGATTTCCTCCCTCGCCAGCTCCAATTTGACCGAGTTCCTCTCCATTTCGAAGTCGTTCTTCTTTTTCGAACAGCCGGTGAGTCATCTTCTTCTTCTCCTCCGATTCCTTCTCCTCTGTTTTCTGGTTTTCGCCATTGATGGCCGAGAAGATTGATTTGGTGTGTGTGTGATGTTCGGTGCAGCTGACCAAGGGGATTCGTCCAACCAATTCGGCCGAGATCATCTTCTCCATCGCCAATTTGAGTTCTTCTCCATCGCGCTAGAAATCGCCCAAATCGCCCGATTCATCCTTCCTTCGCGATCGCGCCCAGACGCCGAGCTCGCCAGCCTTCGCGCGGAAGCCAGCTCCGTGTCGCGTCGCATCGCCAGCGCCTCGCCCAGCTCAGCAACGCGTCGCTCGAGCCCCTGCTCGCCGAGTCGTGCCAGCGCGAGCGCCCCAGCCGAGCCTCTCCGTGTCGCCCCTGCATCGCGCCGCGCCCGCATGTCAGTGTCGCCGCGCGCGATCGGCGCCGCCTCGCGCCCAGTAGCGCCATTCTGCGCCCGGCTCGTCCAACCAGCCACATTCTTTGCCGTTCGTCGTGCAATCGGCTCGTTCGTGCGTTCGTCGCGCCTCGTGAGTTGTTCCCGAGCTGAGCTTCGTTTATTTTATTATATTTAGGCCTATTGTGTGATTTTTGTTGTGATTGATAGGTTCTCGGTAGCTAGTTCGGGTTCGTTCGCCGCTTAGGATTTCGTGTCAAATTGTCCCCGGCCAAGGTAAGGATTTCTTACCAGAGTTGTGTGGACCCTGCGATATATTATGCGATTGTTGATTGATTGCTTGTTTGTGTTTATTGACATGTGTAGCTAGGTTCTCTATTCTGAATTCCCGATTAGCATGATTTTCCTGATTTATTCTCATGTTAATCCATGCTAGGTTGTTCCTTTCTGGCATGCTCGTATCTGTTCCTTGCTTCGTAGTATCATGCTAGGCTCGTTGTATTCTCATTGAGCACGTATTGGATTTTATGGAATTGTTTGCTGATTGCTAGGGCGGTGTTAGAATTGCGGTAGATAGCATCATCCGGCCCGATGCATAAAGTACCTTGCATCCATGGCGGGGACGTCGAGCAAGTCATTCCGCCCCGGACCCGTGAGGGATTAGCTAACCTGCGGTAGGCCCCGCAATCTTGGGTGAGGTGGCGATCGTTAAATGTCCCAACCGTCGGGATGATGACTTGGCATTGCCTCGTCCCGGCGATCGGCACGTCCTCGGCGTGTTCGGCCGTAGCCCCGATTGCCACATGTTAAGGTAAGGGCGGCTTCGGTGTAAGCCTACCACGACCCGCTTCCTTAGCCTCAAAGTGCGGTGGTTCAGTGACATATAGTTTACGTGTCCGTGTCTCACACCCTATGTCGGTGACACCGATCCAAAGATTTAGTTAGGCGTGGTGACACGGACATGGGCGCTTGCCTCTGACCCGGCACTTCCCATGGTTCTGCAGAGCACGCGGTGCATGCTTACTCTCATTCTGGCGCCGGCCGGAGAGCTCCTCGGGATCTTGAGCGATGTACCTTTCGTCGACGATGAGATGTGCTAAGGCCGGAACTTGTTTCTCGTATAGGGCGACTTATGTATTGGACTGTGTGATGATATTATTCCGGACTAAGACCCTAAATTGGCATCCGAGGCCCAAGTGTGGGCTAAGCTATGTGCTCTATTCCGTGTTTATATTCATAGCTTGCATACGCTCATCGAGATGACCATGTATATCGTATTGTACCCCGGTTGGGGATTCTTACTGAGTAATTCGTTACTCACCCTTACTGTGGTTTTTCCACAGGTAACCAAGTTGCGAGACAGGATGGCTGAAGGAGGAGCTGTGATCATGGGGCTCAATCATCAAACTCTGATTTTTGTGTTATGACTCTTTATGTTTTATTTTCCCCTGAATGCATGTAGCACGACACGAGAGCCTAGGATGTTTTCTCTCATATTTCGTGGATTCCAGCATTATTGTATCTAGACATGTTTTGAATGATTTTAAGAAATCTCTGATCGGAGTAAACTTTGGAAATGTATTTATCTTGGAACAGGTGCTTGGAAACAGGGACAGGTTCCAGGGAAATTGTCTAGTTTTTAAAGGGGTTATTTTGAATGTTTTTTGTTTTTAATTGGAATCCGAAATCATGCCTGTTTAATATTCTTTACTTTGAATGCATGCATTGGGGTAAGGGCCCATTTAGTGCCCCATTCGGGTCGGTCCCTTACAAGCCCCTAGTGGTTAAGGCATGATTAAGAAGTTAATCCATACTTGGCTATAAATTCTAAAAATTAATATCTGTTATAAAACTAATATCAAAATGCAACATATACGAATATGAATAAGTGAACAACACTTTGAGAGAAGAGAATGTAGAAGAATTCTTATTTTAGTGGTGTCTTTACAAAGCTTACACAACACTAATTTATAGTGTTTACAAAGTGAGAGTTACAACCTATATTGACCATAAATAGGTTAATCATGCTATTCTAAAGGAAGATGGGCAATGGAGCCTTCTAAATATAGGTTTATAGTTGAATGGATATCTATTCATAACACTCCCTCTTAGATATCCATAACTGCCTCATTAAAAACCTTACTAGGAAAAACCCAGTGGGAAAAAAACCTTAGTCAAGGAAAAAAGAGTGAAGTAGATTCTACTCCTCCTCATGAAAACATCATTTAAGATATCTGAGTTGCTGCATTCCAATATTGTGCACAAACTTAGCGAATATTCCAACAAGTAATGTTTGTGTAAAGAACACTATCAAATTATCCTTTGAATTTGTGAGCCAAACCACATGTTTCACTGATGTGTTGAGTAAGTGATCTTGACCATATAAATTCTCGAATAGCCTCATGATTTGCAAAACTTTGACATGAAAAATTAATCTGTATAAGATATAGTTTTATATGGGTTGGATAATTAATATACATATAAATGTCATTATCACACTAAAATATGATACTTCATTGAAATGTTCAATGGATGTGCTTTTATTCATGTAAAAGCTCTTTAAGATCTTTATGTATGAGATGTTTAATGATTAAATAATCCATCTGCACAATATTAAAATTGCAAGCCAATGCAACATTTATTTTTCGAGACATTTCATCTCAAATTATTATTTTTAATAGATTATACTGGCTTTGAAGTTCTTCATGAGTTTCTGTTATATTTATTTCATCAACAAATACATAAATAATAACAAATCCTGACTATGATTTTCTTAAAATTATATTCATAAGATGTTCATCATCTCTTTAGATATGTCAGGATGATTAGATATCTTGATGTTAGTTAATGCATCCACCACAAGAGAATATGTCTCCTCACAATCAATATCAAGTCTTTACAAGAACCTTTGTGTACCAAGTCTTGTTTTATCTCATGACCTTTTTTTTCATTTCTTTTACAAACAACTACTCATTTGCATCCAACATGTTTTACATCCAAGATGTATGGAGTACAATTTCATAACTCTTTGTTTTGAAAGTGAGTGTAATTTTATTTAGATTGCTTCTTTCTACTATGGTCAATCATCTTAGTGTCGACAAATCTTTGACAAATCTATGTCGAATTCTCACTTTCATAAATATTATCAAGAACAACATTATAGCTTAGAATGTTGTCAACAATTATATCAATTTAGTTCCATTTTTTCCATGTCATGACATAACTTATCGAGGTCTCTTTATTATTCTCATATACATTTTCAACATTCGTTTGATTAGTCAACTTTAATACTTCTTTTGGAAATTCGTATTCTCGATAATTTTTACCTTTGGAGCTCATTACTCTACTATGCTTCAAGCATGTGATAAATGATTAATTGTGACAACTTGTTTTAATATCAATTCTTGATGATGCATTTGCATCTTAATCACTTTCTTTATCGCCTCTCTAAATGCATCTAGCATTTGATTTGCCAATGAATTGTCATTTGAATAAGACAATATATAATTTGCCTTTGAACTTCTGGTTCACATTGATTTGTATGAAATCTAGATGAGTACTTTTCCAACTTTTCTCAATTCTCTCCCTAATGTTGAAAAATTCATCTCATTAATATTAATTAGCAAATTGTGCAGTAAAGATATTACCCATCAGAGGTTCAAGATATCTTATAACTAAGAAACTTTATATTTCTAGTCTCATCTAGAGACTAATCTTAATATGTTGTGGTGGAGCAATTAGAACATTTACTACACAATTAAAACTTGTAGATGGAAAGTAATTGGCTTCTAGCCATGGGCTAATTGTATTGGGGAATGCTTATAGTAGAGTACTTAGCTCATGCATATAAACAACACTCTATACAAAGTTACATGACTTTTATATTTATTGGAATCTTTGTTGCTCACAAATTGTTATGTTTAACCATTTTGTGAATGAACATAAACTACAGAATGTTTAACAATTATCTCAAACTATATTATAATATATAATTACCCGTTGTTTGAGATGAAAATTGTTAGCATTACCAAGACAATTCCTTTTATAATTTTAAAATTATAAGATTTTTCTTCTTAACTTAATTATTTGAGCAATCAATCTTGCAAATACACGGTTTTAACTTGATAATAATGACTATCTGCCGGATGCGTCAATCCTGCCATCTAAAATTTCTTCACGAAATTTGAAGAATTCAATTATAATTTAGCTGATGAAATAATAATTAATTTTAGAAGAGCAAGTATCTCATCACAATTTAATAAATTTAAGAATCTTCGGGTTCTTTAATAGATGTTGATAGTGATATTCTCATTTATTAATTTAAATCACATTGACATGATATGACTCTTTATGAAAATAGTATACTTGAACTTCAAGTTCTTTACAACTTAATTATAATTTTTTCTTGAAAAACATATCAAGGGTAAATTTGCTCTTCTAGGCAAAATAATATTTGTATTTTTAAAAGTTTCAATCAAGTCTACTTGACTTTGTGTATTATGGACTTTTGAATCTAGTATTCCATTTCGATTAATTCAACTTCTAGGTTAGTTCCCAGATGTGTTCCGTTTCTGTCAACTTAGACAAAATAATCATTAGACAAAATTGAAAATAATCAATTTTTATGCTAGAACACCAAATATGTCATATTTAATGGGTAAACAGATTTATCATTTCTTCAAGAGATTATTGCAAATTTGAAAATTTACTTCCATACAATATTATTCATTTTCATTATTCAATACTACAATATTCACTTCGGGGAATAGTATTTTTACACTACAAGAACATATTTAATAAATTCTCAGACACTCAAAATCACTTGTTGTTTAACTATGCAACTACAGGTGCATCTAATCAAACTAATGAACATTTCTTGATTTAAGAATTGTGCATGTTGCATTTAATCATAAATTATTCTTGATTTGTAAATAATGTAACATCATGTACATTAACATAACATAGTACTTTTAATGCAACTTTGAGTGCATCTAATAAAAAAAAAAATTAACTTAAAATGAATAATTAGCTATATACTTTTTAAAGTTTGTTATTAGATAAGTCAAACATAAATGTATATAATAAATCATGTTTTGAATTCTTTGAGAGTAATTCAAATGTATGACACAAGTATATGGTTTAAGTCATTAAATATTCATAAATATAATAATTCATTTAAGAAATTAACAACTTAGAATTTCTAAATAATTTCTAACTCTTAAATTGTTAAATATTAAATAGTTCTACGAAAACAACATCTTAATAAGCATCATAATCGTACATTATGAATATAAGAATTATATTATAAATATTTAAAATGTATGACATGCTTAATTGATAAATTTTAATAAATAAAACAAAATTTGTTTTATACAATAATATAAGCATATATCATAAAAATAACTAGAGTGTAGGTAGAGAGTTTTGAAGTCAAAACTTTTTAAAATTAAAACAATATTTCATGTCAATATCGAAACAACTATTCTATACAATAAGCAATGATAAAACACAGATATCAATCAAGTAATAAAATTACTAAAAAAAAACTTTGAATTAATCATATTACCTCAAACATATATCCAACCTAAAACAAGCAATCATGATATTGGAAACACAATAATATACAAAAAGTAAAGTGAGACATTGGAAATTGAAACCAAACTACAAAAAATATATAATTAATAAATCCAAATAGTTACATTATTTAAATGTGTGTAAACTTTTTTCTCTTTAAGATACTTGAATAATTTTGTAAAGTTACTTTCACACACTATTCTTCTTTCATTATTTTAAATGAATACAATATTCACTCCATGGAATGGTATTGTTAGGTGGTAAAGACTTGTAACTTTTCATCAAAAGCTTAATTGTTGGTTAAGTCTCAAAATCACAATATTTGATCATCATTATAATCAATTTTCTTTATGTCTTGATATATTTAATACAATAGCACATTGTATAATAATGCACTATATGTGCACATCTTAATCAAAGTGATGATCATCTCATATTTCCAAACTTATGTAACATGTGCATTTAATGATGAATTTTTCTTAATTAGAAATCATTCAACTTCAGGTGCATTAAAATAAAATGAACATTTTTTTTTAATATGCAAATTTGAGTATATCAAAATAATAATTAACTTTGAAAAGAATAATATATATCTCAAAGTTTGCTATAATATAAACCAAATATTTATGCATATATACTTTGGACTTCATAAAAATATTTACAACTATGCGATAAGATTTTAATAAATAAATTAGCCCATATTTTATGCAATAATTTAAAAGCATATATCATAATTAATAAATAAATAAATCAATCAACATAAAAAAAAATTTAATTCAGAAGCAAAGTGAAAGTTATATAAACTAAAATATTAGAATTCATGAATGTCTTCTAATAGTTTATTAGACTTCTAATATTTATATATAATTTAAGTTATTAATACATTAAATATCAAAATATGCTATATTTTCATGAATACAAGGAATTAGGCAACTCCAATCATCAAGATCTTAACAACTAATTATTTATACATATTACATACTTATTAAATAATAAAGACAATATAGAGAAACAAAAATTGAGGTTTTCATAATAATTATTGTCACAAACTAAATTATTAAGAATTTGTATCATAACCCAACATTATAGTACAATTGAATTGAAGCATAGCGAAAAATTAAAATTCTCAAATATTTAACATGGAAGATGCAAAAAGGTTCAAAACTAAATAACAAAATAGAATTGTTATTAAAGCTTCAAAATAGCCAATAAGAACATTTAGTTAAAAAACTTGTCCAAGGATTGAGATTTATGAAGCAACTCATTTCGGTTACTATTCATCTTTAATTTCCAATATATTAAGTTGTTGTTTTGCCATCCAACTTTTCAAAATAAAAAATCTTAAAAATTGTAGAATAAAATTAAACCACCAAATAGAAAAGTAGCGAACTTGAAGGAAAAAAAAAGGCATTTCAAATAATTCAATAAATATGTATATTGAATACAATTAATCTAGAACAATGAGACTTTTAAAAGAGAAGACTTTCTTATCCAATATTTCTAATCAATAAATAGAATATGAAACCATACCACAATGAAATACCAATCTCAATGATCATCTTTAGCAACTGAACGGGTAGAGACTATTGCTGATAACGTGTTATAAAACTAATATCAAAATGCAACATATACGAATATGAATAAGTGAACAACACTTTGAGAGAAGAGAATGTAGAAGAATTCTTATTTTAGTGGTGTCTTTACAAAGTTTACACAACACTAATTTATAGTGTTTACAAAGTGAGAGTTACAACCTATATTGACCATAAATAGGTTAATCATGCTATTCTAAAGGAAGATGGGTAATGGAGCCTTCTAAATATAGGTTTCTAGTTGAATGGATATCTATTCATAACACTCCCTCTTAGATATCCATAACTGCCTCATTAAAAACTTTACTAGGAAAAACCCAGTGGGAAAAAAACCTTAGTCAAGGGAAAAAAGAGTGCAGTAGATTCTACTCCCCCTCATGAAAACATCATTTAAGATATCTGAGTTGCTTCATTCCAATATTGTGCACAAACTTAGCGAATATTCCAACAAGTAATGTTTGTGTAAAGAACACTATCAAATTATCCTTTGAATTTGTGAGCCAAACCACATGTTTCACTGATGTGTTGAGTAAGTGATCTTGACCATATAAATTCTCGAATAGCCTCATGATTTGCAAAACTTTGACATGAAAAATTAATCTGTATAAGATATAGTTTTATATGGGTTGGATAATTAATATAATATAAATGTCATTATCACACTAAAATAATAATTAACCCCGCTCTCTGTCGGTTTCTTCTTTCTTTTCCGTTCTGCAAATTCTTAATCCCAGTTCTGATTTCCCCAAAAATGTTCTCTCCTCCAGCGAACCCTAGCTTCTCTCTGCTCCATTCTCGCCCTCTACGCCATCGCCAACACCTTCATCAGCTCCACATCCACTCTCAAGCTCGACCGCTCCTTCCCCTTCCGCGCTGCCAATTCCGTCACCGTCGCCGACGAGTTTGGATCCCAAGGCACCGATCTCCCCAACACTTCAAAGAAATCGATCTCGTCTCTGAAGATTTACCTCTACGACGTGCCGTTGAGATTTACGTATGGTGTAATCGAGCACCACGGCGTAGCGCGCGGAGGAAGAGCCGTCGGTGAAATCACCGAGCTCAAGTATCCCGGCCATCAGCACATGGCGGAGTGGTTTTTGTTCTTGGATCTGCTCCTACCGGAGTCGGACCGGGTTGGCTCTGCTGTGGTTTTTGTTATTGGTTTCATTCGTAATTATTTTTTTTAATTGGGGTTGAGATTCGAATTTGCAACTTTTTGGTCGACAAGGCATGCCAATTAACCTTCCAGTTAATTTTTGGTGGTTCGAATGGTGAGATTCATATCTAAATAATTTTGTAGAAGCATATAAATTTTTTTAAAAAATTATATATTAAAAAATACAAATTTCGATGCTAAGTCTATTTTTTTTTTTATAAAAAAACCTTTCATTAACCATGAAGCAAACCAATACAATCTTTCTCCAAGGCAGCACCAATGTCAGGGGGGAGATTCCCCCTCCAAAACAAAGACTCATCTTCAACAGAGAGCATCGGAGTCAACCAACAAAAATAATCCGAAGAAGCCTGCTTGGCTAACATATCAGCCACCTTGTTACCAAGTCTATTACAATGAGAAATTCTCACAATGCCAAGAGAAACAATTAAATGTTTAATATCAACAATGATATTGTTGAATTCTGAAATATCTGAGAAGTCATCTTCAAGAGCTTTGATAACACTTAAAGCATCGGACTCCACTAAAATAGGAGGTAAGTACGAGCTTTGCAAATCCCTCAAATGATTAAGCCCGTCCCTCAGAGCAATACCTTCCAAAATCTTCACAGACTGATTCTTGAACTTTGACCTCCACCCCACCATCTTGGGATGACCTTTCCAATCACGAACTACCCATCCTATGCCTCCATCGCCGGAACTAGCTCTAACAGAGGCATCGACATTCAACTTCCAAAAGCCTTTAGGAGGAGCCACCCAATTAATATCCACATTAGAAATAGAGGAGGCTTTCTTTGACGTACCTGAATTGAAAAAAATAAAAGAATTAATAGCCTTATCGATAGAATTCTGAAGATTATGGAACTTTAGATCCAAATTTCCATTTATCTTTTGATTTCTAAAGTTCCATAAGCTCCAGATCACAATAATACCTTTAAATCTTTCCTCCTTAGGAATTTTATCACATAGACCTTTAAGTAATACATTAGGTACCTAAAGTAGGCTATGTCGGTCTGTCCGTCTATCAGTCCATTCGTTAACCAATCGCTAATCATTTCAAGCCCTAGGTTAGCATTCCATCCTTCCCCGGGAAATGCTTTTTTGCGTAAAATGAGTAGTCAATTATGTTTCTATTTCTAGTAGTAAATGAAAGTACTTGTTATTCAATATAAAAAGTAGCTGTTTATTCTTTAGTTGCAGTAGATGATATTTCAGGCTTCGTAGAAGGGCCATCAGAAGGTTTAGTAGAAGAAAGCTTTCCATCAGAAGAAGATGGTTGGTTTAGTAGCTCTTGCAGTAAATTCAACTACAGGCGTCGAAGAAGAAGGATCTCCCGGAAATGAATCAATAGTTGATCTTCCTTTAGTTTCTGTAGCAGGTAAGTCATTCTCCTCTTCAGTTGAGGCTCCTCCAGGTGCCGAAGGTAGAAAGGGAGTAAGCAAGAGAGGTGAAATGCATAAGTAAGAATGAAGAGTCCGAAGTTACAACAGTCCGTTCAATACCCCTTCCCTTACGAAAAAGCGCTTTCTTATTTCTACTATTTTCATTTATTTTAACCTCCAACAGCATACTCATCTCACTTTTAGCTTGAGAACTAACATTTCTACTAAAAAGAATAGCAGATTTATCAAAGTTAATCATTTGCCCAGAAGCTTTTTCATAACAATTAAGAATATCTTTAATTTTTAAGCAATCATCCTTTTTGGCTCAAAAAACAACAAACTATCATCAAGAAAAAATAAGTGTGAAATTGAGGGGCAAGTGACTATTAATTTTAAGACTCTTAAAGGTGTTCATCTCTTCTTCTTTTTTAAGCAGCGCAAAGAGCCCCTCAGCACAAATGAGAAAAAGATAAGGAGAAAGAGGATCTCCCTGCCTTAGCCCTCTATGAGGACTTATATTTCCATAAGGAGCCCCATTAACCATCACAGTATAACTAATCGAAGAGATACACATGTCTATAAGCTTGATCCAGTGTTGACTAAAACCCATTCTATCCATCATCCCAAAGACAAAGTTCCATTCCACTCTATCATACGCCTTACTCATGTCGAGCTTCAAAGCCGCCCAACCATCCTTGCCAGATTTTCTCTTGTTAATTGTATGAATGCATTCAAAGCCAAGAACGACGTTATCAGTAATAAGCCTCCCAGGAACAAACGCCGCTTGAAAAGGGGAAATAAGTTTGTCAAGAACAACCTTCAATCTATTAGCCATGGCTTTAGCAATAATTTTATACACCGTATTACAGAGACTAATAGGCCGAAAATCTTCCATTCGATTAGGGCATTGAACCTTGGGAATTAAAGCAATAAGCGTGTTATTTAAAGAATCTAGATGGTTACCATCATTCAAAGACACCTGACACAAAACTTGACCACCTCATCACCCACGATCTCCCAATAATTTTTAAAAAATAAACCATTAGTTCCATCAGACCCAGGGGCTTTAGAAGAATTCAAATTTTTTAGCGTTGTTTCAATATCCGTTCTAGAGAAAGGTTTGTCAAGGAAAAGAGCATCACTAGACGACAACCTTCTCTCAATCGTAGCAAAAATTCGCTCAGAAGCCACTACATCTTTTGGTTGAGACGAAAAGATTTTCTCAAAGTAGTCTCTTGCGATATTCACAATTCCCCCTACGTCATCATGCCAAATTCCATTGGAATCCTTTAATTTTTCAATATAATTTCTTTTCCTTCTTTGAGAAGCTCTCATGTGAAACCATTTAGTATTTTTATCCCCCCACCTAAGCCAATCTTCTCTAGATCGTTGTTTCCAAAAAATTTCTTCCTCTTCAAGAAGCTTTTCAATATCATTCTCAAGTTTCATAATTTGATCAGATCTACACCCATTATTGTTGCTAATTAAACAAGAAAGCATTTTCTCCTTTGCCTCAATAGCCTTCCTAATTGAGCCATTTAATCTAACCTTATTCCACTTGGCCATTTCTTTAATACATCCCGTAAGACAATTAAAAAGATTGAAAGCATGATTATCTCTATTCCCACCCCCCCACCAGTTTCTCCTAAGAACTTCTTTACATTCATTGAAATTAACCCAACTATCCTCAAACCTCAACAATTTTTTAGGATTATTAAACACATAATTAAACTCTCCGACCCACTTAAAATCAGCTAAAATAAGTCTGTGATCAGAGGAATAAAAATTTAAATTATTAATCGAAATCTTACCAGCTTTTGAAATTAAAGGAGTGTTAGCAAAATACCTGTCAAGACGAACTCTAATGGAAGAAACACAATTTTTCCTTTTAATCCATGTGAACATATCGCCCGAGAAGCCCAGGTCAATGAGCGAACACTCATTTATCACCTCTCTAAAATCAGCCATACCTGCTCTGTACCTGCTGGACTCGTTCATTTGCTCCTCATAAGAAAGAATCTCATTGAAATCCCCTCCCAATAACCAAGGCAAAGAAGAGCCATCCACCAACTTTCGCAAAAGATTCCATGAATTTTTCCGATTCTTCACCACCGGATTCCCATAGAAGCCCGTAAATCTCCACAACTCAAAATGGTCATTGATTAAGGTATCAATATGTCCTTGGGAAAAAGATCTAATTTTGACATCCAAGGAAGAATTCCAAAAAATCATCAGGCCCCCACTGAGCCCAATGCAGGGAACACAAAAACAACAATCAAACATTAAACTAGCTTTTAACGTACCCACCGTCTTATCACAACATTTCGTTTCGCAAACAAACACTACTTGAGGTCTGGATTTGAGCACTTCATGCCGCAGGGCTCTAATTGCTCGGGGGTTTTTCAACCCCCGAGCATTCCAGCATAAGGTTTTCATTGCGTCCGGCGAGACTGCTCAACAGTCTCCGCCGATATCCCATTGATGTTTTCAATGCATTGAAGTCTACCTCTTTTTCCATCTTCTTCTCTCTCCATACGGTTCAAATCATGTTTTTTCCCATTTGCATTACCCACTTCAGTCGGGGGTTCATAGTTTGCAATCGCAATAAACCTTTCCCCTAAACGAGCTCTTCTTTTCCACTTAATAATTGATGTTGATCCTTTAACTTTTCCCTTAATTACACCTTCATAATTTTTTCCTAGCCCTTTCTTTTCTTCAAGGTCTAATTCCATCTTATCTGCACCTTCATTCGACTTGCCATAATGTTTTTTCTTATCCCCAAACAATGTTGGTTGACTCTCTTGAAAAAAATTCTCATCCAGCTTATTTTTAACACAACCATCCAACCCTCCCATATTTTTAATTTTTATATTTGCCTCAAAATTTCTAGATGTTACAATAGAGCCTAAATCAATTGGCCCATCAATTCCATGATTTTTTAAACAACATTGCTCCTTTGATCCTTTATTTTTTCCTTCCAAATGATCCATATTTATGTTGTCATCATGACCCATAAATTCTCTAATTATTATACCTTTATTTGACCCACTAACAGGCCCATTTTGAGATTTCAAAAAATTGTTTTTATGAGATTTAATTTTAATCTCAATTGGCCCAAAAAGCAGTTCATTTAACCCTTCATCCACAACTTTTTCTTTACCTTTTTCTAAACTCCTGACACACTGTTCATCTGCCACTTGATTCTGACCCATCTCTACAGAGCAAACTTTTGGACGAGCCTCAACGTCTTCTTCCTCTGTACCAATCCTCTTCCCAAAATGAGCTTTCTTTTCCTGGTGCAACTGACACGTTGCCTTTTTCTCCTCGCATTTTTCCAAGGCAAAATTTGAAGATCTGTTACCGATGATTTTTCGATCACTTCTGGCCGGGAATCGCCTCTCACGCAGTTCTTCCTCCCATTTTGTATCGAAGGCAGCATCATCTTCGTCCCCTCTGTCATGAAGATCAAAACCAGCAACACCAAATTCTTTTCCACATCCTCTACCGCGCCCCCGCCCTCTCCCTCCGGATTTTTGAATCCCTGGTTTTTCCCCCCTGGGATGCATTAGTGGCTCTCTTAATTCCATCCCAAATGGAAATGGAACACCTTCTCCAATGACCACGAAGCTGCAGTCACTCGCTAAATGCCCAATACGCCCACAACCTCGACAAAAAATTGGGAGTTTCTCATATGAGATTCGGGCCCATTTCTCTGCTGCAATTGCCCCACTCTTCAATTTCAGAGCTCTTCTCAAAGGAATACTAATATCGATTGCGACTTTCAATCTTAGAAATTTGCCTCTATTTCGCTGATCCCCCTCACAATCCCAACCAATATACTCCCCCAACATGCACCCTAATTTTTTTGCATTATTCTCAGTATGGCATGCTGGTGGAACGTCATGTAATCGCATCCAGAAAGCTGAAAACTTAAACTCCAACTCTGAAACACGCTTTTCGCCAGACATATTTTCGAAAAGAATAACAGAATCATCATAAATCCATGGACTTGAATCAACTACTCTTTCCTTCAATATTTTACTAGAGAAAGTACAAATAAAGGTGTTGACACCCACCGTTTCAAGAGAGACCTTATGCTCAACATTCCAAATTTTTGGAATTAATTTTTTAAAAACATCAGGGCTAACCTGACTTTCAGAGAGTATTTTGCAGGCAACCACGCTTTCGAGCTCTTTATCATACTCTGATATGTCATTGTCTTCGAGCTCGAAAATCTCTTGAGCTTCCTGGTCTGCTAACTCCAGATTCTCCATCATTTGTGCAAACTCAAAGGCATCCATCTTTATTCTTGACCAACGCCTTAACAACAACAAAAAAACCCACCTTCCCTTTTTCCACACCTCACCCACGTACAGACTGTCGAAGCAGGCTCCAAGAAAAAACTTTAGACTGATGGTAACCTCTAACCTAAGCTAGATCCACCAAAGTCGAAAGAAAACCTCACACGCTCAACAGACTTTCTCTAGAGAGAAGCTGGAGCCCAAACCCGAACTTCCTCTGCTTCTAGATGGGGAAAGTTTCCCCACCTTATTAATCTTGTTGTTTTCTTTCGATGCTAAGTCTATAATAGTAAATCATTGCAATTTAGTAATATTCATTTACCAAACAATGTAACCTAAGAAATACTTTCATACGGATTCGGAAAAAGTAAATACTTTCGTACATATGTATGTTAAGGGAGGTTGCCACATAATTTTGTTTTTTGTAAATTAAAATATTGAAATATAGAAAAATTTATGTGTTACCTAGTATGTCATAGTTTTTTTTTTTTTTTTAATTTAAACCAAAAGTTTACCAAAACACTGGTTCATTTCCAAACCAACTATTTTAATATTTTTTTCCAAAAAACAAAAACAATTATCTTAAGAACTACAACAATCTGAGACTGAACATTGTCTACTAAATTTATTATTGACCACACGTCTTTATTTAATTTTGATTATTTATGTTTAATTTACAAATTTAAATTGGGGGTGTTTGGATGAGGGTTTTCAACTAGGTTTTCAAAATAAGTTTTTCAATCAATCTTAAAAAAACTACATCCAAACGAGCTATTGTAATCACTTTAGAAAAGAAATTTTCAAAACCAAGTTTTCAAATGAGATTTTCATATTAAAATAATAATTTTAAAATAATAATTATTTTTTCGTTGACATTCTATATATTTTATTTAAAAAATAAAAAATAAAATTATTCAAAAAAGATTTAGTAATATTTTTTTTATTTAAAATTTTTCTATTATTTTATAAAATTTAATTAGAATTAAGGCTAAATTATAAAATATACCATTGAACTATGGAGTTCGTGTCAAATATGCCCCAGAACTTTGAAAAGTTTCAAAAGTATCTTTGAACTTCGAAAAATGTCAATACCTTACCGTTAAAGTTTCTTTTTTTTAAATCGTCAATTTTTAAAAAGTTTCAAAAACTTTTTTAACCGAAAAAAATGTTAAAAACAATTTTTTCAATAATTATTATTATTGTTTTATGATAAAATGTTAAAGATTTTTTTTTGTTGATATTTTGAAAACTATGGATATTTTTTTAATTTTTTTAAAGTTGAGGGATATTTTTGAAACATTTTTCAAAGTTTATGGGTACTTTTAAAAAAAATTAAAGTTTAGGGATATGTTTAATACAAACTTCATAATTTATGGATATGTTTAGACTTTAGCCTAAAATTAAACATGCAAAAAATACATTGTTTTAATATTATTTGAATAATTTAGAAATTTATATAATTTTCAAAGCAAGATAATTGGAAGAGACAAATTGACAAATATTAATAAAAATGAGAGATTTTGTATAAATGAACAAAAAAAATTCATATAAATTGTCTATATAAATAAAATATTAAAAAAAATCAACATATAACCCCTCCTCAAAAATCTTCATCCAAACGAGTTATTCTTGCAACTTCTCCTCCAAAATCTCCATCCAAAAAAGTTTTTGCCTATAATTCCTCTACAAAAAACTCCATCCAAACAATCTATTGCACAAATTTCAATTTTTAATCACTCCTATAAATCTTCATTGGAAACACTCCTAATGAAACGCTCTTATAAATCTCCATCCAATCAGCTATAGTGACACAACCCTCAATTTAGTTTAAATTGAGATTGAAACTCCCAATAACACATACAAAAAAAAAAAAAAAAGCTAGATCATGCACATGTTGACCTCCTCGAAGGGTAAAGCCTGCATACAAATATTTTGGAGGTTAAAATATATTCAAATAAATTTTGGAATAAGTTATCTTTAAACTTTGAAAAGTTCCATTTTTATTCTAGGGAGGGTTTCTCATTAAGATGAAAATTGAAGCCACATTTAAGGTATAAAAATTGAAAAAGAAAAAAAAATAAATTCATAAATTCTGAGAGATTCGAACTCATGATTTTTTAATCATTGACAAATTTATGTTGGTTGAGTTATGAAAAATGAACGATGATAAATCATCCAACCAGAGTCATCTGCAGAAGTTTAAATTGTCCTTTATTGGTATTTTTCTTATGTTTAGTTTCTAACTCAACCAATGCAGATACAAAAATTATAAGATGAACAGTTGCCTAAGTTATATGACAAAATGTACTTTGCATTCAGCCTGGAGGCCACTTCAGCTGCCTCCCTCCAAGGACATGCAAGTGAAGATGATACACAGATTGGCCTGTTCAGAGATAGATATAAAGATCAGAAACATACACAAAACCAGATGCAGAGGAAAAATGTTGAAATGAAAAAGGATAAGAGATTGTAGTTTTGTTGATAGCTTACAAGCAGAAGCACCACTGTTAATGACCACCCGAAATCCTTCAACAATACCCTCTTTCTCAGCCACTACTTTGGCCGCATATAGCAGCTCGCCCAGTATCTCCCCATGTCTTGCTTCAGCCTAATGAATATACACACAGCTCAAATTAGTGCGTGATTGTCCAAGCCAGTTTACACACACTTTGACTAATATCATGGGACATACAGTTTGACCCTACGACATTTAGACGTCAAGGAAACTCCTAGAAAATAAATTCCCAAGTAATAACCACCATGGATTGAACCTATTATTTCTTAGCTTCTCGAGATCTTCTTGACCACTAAGTCACTTCATGATGGGCTACTAAATGTTGAAAGAGAGCATTTACGAAAATTGCAGTCTTCTAGAGACCATGAGCATGAAAACCATCAGAAAGAGGCCCAATAGTAGTCAAAAAAGTTTTGAGGAACTAAGATGCGATGAGTTTAATCTGTGCTCGTCACCTAACTACGAAGTAATTTCCTACAAGTTTCTTTAATATCTAAAATGTTATAAGGTCATGCAGTATGTCTTGTGAGAATAGTTAAGCTTAAGATGCGAGTAAACTAACTTGGATACTCATGGATTTAAAAAAAAAAAACTATGAGCATGAATCATAGAATTGCACCATATTGATATTGATATTCCTATTTTTTTTGAAAAATGATATTAATATTCCTGAATCATGGTTCTGAATTCCAATGGTTTGTAAATTAAGCTAAAAATAGATTCTTCAGTAACAAAATTCTTATAATCTGTTCGTGAACCTCAATATTTAATATAATGGTGAAGCTATTTCTTAATATAATTAGTTAGCGAATATCTAGGACGACCATATGGACTTCCTATCTATTAATTGGTTCTGCAATCCAGTGAAGACAAAATATAATAGGCTGCTTAAACAGTCTATTTAGACACATGTCTAAAATATAATATGAGAAAAGTTTAGGTCAACATGACTTATCTTTTCATGCATGCATATGTCATGATATAATTCATGACCTAATTTACTTTCATATATATATATTTTTTTTTGAAACAAGGATAACCACACCCGTCCCTAGGTCAGACACCAGAGACATCGAAATAGTAATGTCACAGTTGAGATTCGAACGCGGGACCTCTTTTTTTTTTTTGAAACAAGGTAACCACGCCAGTCCCTAGGCCAGGCATCGGAGACATCGAAGAAGTAATGTCACAGCTGAGTCTCGAACCTAAGACCTTGAGGGGAGCATACCCTCAAAGCCCAAATCTTCAACCATTGCGCCACCCCTTGGGGACTTCGAACGCGGGACCTTGAGGGGAGCATACCCTCAAATCTACTTTCATATATTATTGGTTGTATAAACCATCATAAATTGGCCTAGTGGTCAACAAGAGCTGTGAAAGAAAAAAGTATTTGAAAGAAATGAGTTCAATTTATAATAGTAAAATCAGTTAGTTGGTCCAAACATTTACGAATATAAAAATAATTAGTTGTGTATGATGACTCAAGATTACAAAGACAATATATAGATATAAGATGCAAGAGAAACTAAGTACCTTCCCCAGCTCTGTCAATCCATCTCTGAGCTTTGGAATGATTAATATATGAACAGGAGCCTGCGGATTTATGTCTCGAAATGCAAGGACTTTCTCATCCTCATAAACAATGTTTGAAGGAATTTCCTTGGCTATTATTTTGTCAAATCTGAAGGAGAAACGTCACAGAATAAAGAGCCAATTCATCTCGGAATTCATGCTCTCAATATCAATCTTACTTTTATCTTTTAACATGTAACATTGACCCTTTAACTCCTTATCAAGATCATTGGCTCTTTTGGGACTTAGTTTTCTAGTCGCATGCTAACCTTAATAATGCCTAAACTTAGAACCCTTGCACGATAATTTTGTACCTAATATTTTGAAATCCAAGTAGGCAATATTTCTCTTCGCTTTGTTTATGTTGGTTGATATAACTAAATTTACTCTAACTCACCTGGTTAAGCTTTTGGGTTGATTAGTGATTTAATATAATTCAACATGGTATTAGAGTAGGATATCATGAGTTCGAGCTTTAGCTGAGTCATTTCATCCTCAATTGTTTAAGAGTTGGTTTTTTCACACTACCATATCCTCTCATAAGTGAATTAACTCCGAAATTGCTAATAATTCTTCAGCTCAATTTTTGGAGAATAAGATGTTAAGGTTTTAGCAACATCCAATCAGCCTCACTAATTTAGTAAAAGATAATACATGGTTGGCGCTCCCCTGTCAGCATCAGATGCAGCTGCTTTAGCGGCAGCTTCTTCATTGTTTGTGATACTAGCACGAATTGTCAATCTGGAGAAAAAACAATGCAACCACAGAAGCTATATCAATACATGAATTAATATCCTATGAGTTTTTTTGACATCTAAATGTCAGAGTTAGACAATATGTTCCGTGACATTAGTTGAGGTGGGCGCAAGCTGGACCGAGATAAAAAAAACTAGATTATTGGAATAGAGGGGAAACATAATACTTTGCAACCTAAGTAGATGGGATTATATATGTTTATCATCAGAAACAGAAATAACTGATCATTAAGAATGCTCCAGTCCTATCTACCATGCTAAAGGGGGGAATTGAATATCTGACACTGACAGTAACAATAAAACGCATTCCGCATTCGCTTGCGTGAATACATCTGCATTCACTTAGCACATTCCGCACGCAAACGCATCTCACATTGCAGCGCATTGCTGCAATGCGTTCCGCATATGTTTGCGCATCAGCATTCTGTTTCTGCAGCGCGTTTATGCATCCACATTCTAATTTACATTTACGCACTCTGCAGTAGAGTTTAATGAGAGTTCCAATATAAACTCGAATTAAACCCTAGCCGTATTATGGCGTTCATTCTGTAAAACTCCGTAATCTCGTTCTCTTTAATAAAAACTCCGGCCCCTCTCTGCCCGTGGACTGGCTAACACAACATTAGTGAACCACGTAAACTTCTGTGTTCTCTTCTCTCACGTTTATCGTTATCTGTTTTCATATCTTCGTATTGATTGTTGATTGTCATTTCCATAACTGTTTCTCTATGGCCAATGCATTAAGGCCGCATGTGGTGTAACATGTAACAACTAGAGATAGATTATAGACATTGTTCCTGGTCCTTTAAACTCAGCACAAATCATTGCCTTAAATTTACAACTATCTCCAAAACAATGCTATGGTTACCAACCATGGATTTATTTTTTCCCTTATTCCATGATAAGATCCTAATTATCACATAAGTCATGAAATCTTCTCATCTTACCCTTGCAAAGAATCTTCAGATTCCCAAACAACAGTGGAATCATTCATTACACTTAACATTTAAAGAGCTCACAAAACCCCAAATCAATGGGCAACTATAGTCATATAGCTCAATTTTTTCATTGGATAGCCACAAACTTGATGCACCAAAAAGTGCAAAATAAATGAGGTAAGAACGTTTTTCAACATATCAAGTTTCATGTCACAAAACCTTATTATTACCATGAAACGGATGAAAATTCCATGTCCCTTTGGAAGGAAATACGATATACCTTCTATTGTTAGCATGAGATATATCCTATCCTTCTGCTGACACGTTTGGAGAGAAAGGATTAAGGAACAACCACACCTTTAATGAACTAAGCACTAATAATTCTAGATTCATAGAAAACTTATCCATTACTATCGTTTCCGGGTGTAAGCCATAGTTGGAGATCCCTTTCGTAATTGGCCTTGTGCCCTCCAAATTTCGTATTAAATACGAAATTGTTTCTTATCCAAAAAGAGATATATCCTTCCTATCCTTAAAGAGACAGAAACCAGACACTGTCATACATATTTCAATAATGATAAAAAACAGAACATTTACGATAACAAGATGGAATATAATTCTTTGTTACAATATTACAGTCGAAATCATCCAAAACCATAGAAGGGTATTGCTTGATTTCAAGTGGGTAACTTCATAATCCTCGTAAGTACATAAAAATGGCTTATCTACCTGCGAGAAGGAGTGTGAAGTGGCTGAACAAATCCGGTGAAATGGTTGGCGGAATGATTCAATTTCGCAGCCACCAATGTTCTTGTAGTCGTAGCTATACATTGCCTGCCGATTTCAAACCCAAAACAAACAATTGTATTCGAATTTCACAATTCTTTGCAACAAAAATTCAAAAGAATACAAGAAAAAAAAAAGAAAAAAATTAGAACAAGAATCACCTCAAGAAAGAGGTCCCTGCAGCCATTGGGTTTCTCAAAAACTGCCCACTGCCACCAAAGTGAGCAAAATCAGCGATTGCTTAACACACAGATGATGGGTTCAGGCCTTCAAGTTGGGGTTTTGTATTTCTTTTTCTTAATTTTACGCAAACAAAAGAAAACAAAACAGATGATAAATGGGTTGGGCCAAAACTCAGTCTTGATGACAAAAATGGGATTTCTTGCTGGGCCATTTTCTCTCCACCTAGTCTGGATCGTGTTTGAGTTTCCCATAATCATTTTTTCATCCATTTTTAACAACGGACATGTTCGTTAAAAGACCGAGATTAGTATCGCAGTTAGTTATCTTGTCTGATGTTAATCCATTTCAACTTCACGGCCATGAATTCGAATCCGAAAATCAGTATTCAGTTCTCATATTATTTGAGAGTAAGAAGGGATTGTGATTAATTAAAATAATCAACTCGTCATCATCTCATTCCAATACAGTGGTAGAAAATTATTATATGAATGGAGGTGTCACGAATTAATACCAAACCAAATAACCAATAGCATCTCGACTTCCCAAATAGTCACCAACTTAAGCGTACTCTCGTCCAAACACAGGCTTAACTGTAGAGTTGTGATGGGATTCGGTTCTTCAATTGAATTATTGAGTCCTTTGAACTAAAAACGATAACAATCGTGAAAATTTCATGAGGTGTTATAAAATTCTATGGGGAGATTATAGAACTGTCAATCCAGACATTCTACTCCGCATTGGCGAGACAGAGAGAGAGAGAGTAGTGGGCGATGATGGCTAATCTTTTCATTCTCAAATTCCCAAATTTCAATTCCAGCTCAAGAATCATCTCTGCTTCAGCTTCATCGAACGGTTCTTCTCTCTTTCTGGTTTTCATTGATTAATTTCTCTCTTTTTTTCACTCAAAACAGTGTATGAATTAATTGGGTATTTTACCAATGAAATTGTAGGCGCTCATCCTTTATCGGCCGGCACCGGCACCGGCACCGGAGGTGGGCCTGTGATTCTGGAACTTCCTCTGGAGAAGATAAGGAGGCCATTAATGAGGACCAGATCTAACGACCCCAATAAGGTTAAAGAACTAATGGACAGTATACAACAAATTGGGCTTCAAGTTCCCGTGAGCTTTTTCTCTTCTCTTCTCTTCAATTCATCTTAACTTAACTCGTTTTCAATCTGGTTCGTCTGAAGATTAATGGGCTGAAATGATTTTGTTATTAGGGTTTATGATTTCTCTTACTGTCTACTACTGTTCTGAGTTTGAGGCTCTAAGGAATTGATATTATTTTAGTAGTGTAGTTAAGGATGAAATTCTTGGCATGTGTTATGATTTGGACTTGACTGTGGTAATCTGATAGGATGAGCAACTTTTAAGTGATGGAATATATGGTTTTGTTGCAAATTCATCTATGTTACTGGAGATGGCGCAGGAACTTCTTGATGAATGATTTTTTATATTCAAAAGTTCAATTGAGTAAATAGCTTAACACATTTGATAACCATTTGACTTTTTTCCTATAAAAAAAACATTGGTCTCATTTCTTTCAATGTAGTTAACTAGCCCTTAGTATCATGTTGAGGAATACTTGGTGGTTCAACTACTTGAGAGGGAGAGTATCGTAGTTTACCGTGTTATCTCATTGTATAAAAACAACTCAAAACCTGACCCAAAATCCAAAACGTTGTAACACTTTCATCTTATCGATGAAAATGTTTTGTTTCTTATAAAAATTAAACATTTGATCTCATTTCGTTCACTGTGGTCCGTAGTTAACTAGACCTCGAGGAACAAAACAGTGAAATGCAGAGGAATAACAAAGGTTTGAACTGGGTTTACTCTGTCCATGACAAACACAATTAGAATACAGTCACCCTAATAGGACTGAGAGAATTAAGTTGATTGAATCAATCGCTGAAATAATTGTGGTGCTCGAGAATTTGATCTTTGCCTGCCAAAGTCCATATGTTAAATGCATCAGGTGCCCTTTCCTTATCGTTAGAGGCATCCGTCGATATTTTGAGTAGTAAATAGAAGTTCTTATTATGAGCATACTAATGTGATAATCATGAACATTTTTAGGGTGAAAGTAGCTGATATTTTTTTGCATTAGGCAACATGTGCCCCGAAGATTTTATATAATGAACATATCATGTTACTTATTTTTTCTGATGTGGGTGCAGATTGATGTACTTGAAGTTGATGGAATTTATTACGGTATGTTTTTCCTTTTTGGATAAGAAACAATTTCATTAATGATTATGAAATTACAACCGGAGGTAGATAAGGTTCAATTACAAAAGAGATCTCTAACTATTAATTAACATGTCATAACTATAAGCATAAAATAGAGGAGAAATTTTATACCACGACACCACCATGTATGTGATATTATCAATGAATCTGTTGTAGGAGGAGAATCTGTCGTTTAAAAGTTTGTTGGTTTCTTTCTAACCACATACTGAGCTTTCAACAACAGATTCTCGCCCTACAACCGATTCATTGATAATGTTACATGCATGGTAAACTACAACAGATTCTCCTCCTAATGAACACTTATCCTATTTCTTTCTTTAAAAAGATTAAGGATATATTTCAAGTTCAATTCACAAACTTCAAAACCTTTCAATTTTGTAACTAATGGTTCTCTGAGCTTTCAACTGTGACTAATTAGATGTTGAGCTTCAATTTTGTGGCTAATAGACTTCTGAACTTTCAATTTTGTGTCTTGACTTCAATATCTTTTAAAGTTTACAAACTTATTAGACTCAAAATCGAAAGTTTAATATTGTTAAAAGTTCTCAGACTTAACTTTTTTGTAAGTTAAGAGAAGTGGTCTACTTAACACAGACATTAAGATTACAGAGACTTGCTTGATACCGATTGTTAATCATCAAAATTATTGTCTTTGTACCATAGACATGTTTCTGTTTTCGTATATTTTGAGTAAGCTTGATTAGGTGTATAGTAATTGGAAATTCAGTTCTGCTTTTATCTTCCATTATGCCATTACAAATTTTCTGTCTATTTGAGCAGCCAAAGATTGTTTTCAAAGAATGTTTGGCAAACTGAAACAAGATTTTCATTCGAATTCGAATTCGAATTCCAACTCAATTGTCTATTTTGGCAAACTAATGTTGCATCCGGTTTGTCATTTTGAAGAACTGGATTCCTTCCCATGTCTATAGGTTTTTCTGGTTGTCATCGTTATGAGGCTCATCAACGCCTTGGACTTCCTACAATCCGCTGCAAAATTCGTCGTGGAACAAAAGAAACTCTGAGGTTTGTTTCACTAAATATTATACATGCCATCTTTTTATAGCATAATAGCGAATTGTGGGATTCAAATTGTAGACCTCGTGATTGTCAACTGAGCTGTTCGGATAGACCTTATGGTTATAAATGTGATCTATTTCTAGTGATTAATTTTACCTTCGTTTAACTTTATCTCATTTCAATGTTTTTTTGTTTTTTTTGTTCTTTATCATCATGCAGGCACCACATGCGTTGAAGTTTCATGAAGCTGCATTGGCAAGTTCCATCAAACTATTTATTACTTTTAATGCCCATCAAAAGCTATTACTCAATGAAACAAGCATGTGTATAATAATAACATGCAAATATTATCAATGTCAAAGTTTACATGTAAATAAACCATTACTTATAGATCCATTTCAATTTCTAAAATCTTTTCTAACTTAAACATTCAAGATAGCAATACATACAAAGCTTTGAGTTCAATTGCGAGAAATTCGAGCTTATACACCAAAGCAATTTATACTTCTGACTAGAATTTGATCCGTTTCTATTCACATTTTCCACTTGTTTTTATCGTATCTGAAAAACAAGATCTTTGAGGGTGAATGATCATTCTCGATCTCTACATTCACTAAATTAACTTGAATCTAAAGTAGAATGGAAAAACTCTCCTATGGCTAGATTTATTTTCTCAGATATTTATCAAGATTTGCAGCTACTTTATTAATTGTCTTTTGAGTTCAATTGAATGATATCTTTTATTTTTTATATTCATGAGTGTTCTGAGTTGCGTGCATTTTGATTATTCTTATCAGACAAATTGAATAATCCTACAATATTTTATTGTTAATGAGATTTACAAGAAATTGATTTTTAGATAGATAGTTATTCTCTAGATTAATCACTTTACCATGGTCAAAATTCTTAATTAAAAGGGAAGAAAGGTGGGATAATCTGAAGAAGACAAGTCAAATATGAAACGAAGTAAATACCTATCATTTTGAGAGCCTCTTCGATCTCTCTCTCTCTCTATATATATATATATATGTTCGGGTCAACTTATACATACCTCGACTATTCTCATAGATTATACTGTCTTAAGATGTCAAAAAAATTTGTTAAAAATTGTTTTTAAATAGGTGGTTACCATAAATTGTATTATAACTTCTTGGATCTCCAAACTTATTTGACCACTAAGCCTACCCATTGTTTGGGATTGAGCATATGATGTGTGATGATGGAACTACTTCATATGATTGTGATAGAATCTACCACACTATTTTATTAATCTATGATAAAACCTCTCGAGAGAATCTCTCAAAGAGACGCAATACAATAATGATAATTCAATGAATGAAAAGAGTAGCCTATGTCTTCCTATTTATAGCAAACCTAGGATTTAACCTAATTTTGGAAATAACTCTATTTAGGCCCATAAGCCCAATACATCCTAAATTCGCATAATAAAAGTATATTAAAATAGTAAATAACTCATTCTTCACTTCTTGCTCCGCCTCGAATAAACTTTCAATGTTTCCGGATCGTATCAATACTCCCACACGAGCCACCTTGTCCTCAAGGTGAAAGTCCAGAAATTGCAACCCTACATCCGTCGCGGACTCCCACGTCATCTTCTAGCGCGGAGCCTTCCCATTGAACCAAAACTTGGCGCGCGCCGGCCGCCTGTAAACCCTCTTGCACGCCCAAAATGGCCTTAGGACGAACCACCATGCACAGATCATCTTCCACCAAGGATGGTGTAGACATGACAAGAACCGAAGAATCTCCCGCTTTACGCAGAACTGAAACGTGAAAGACCGGGTGAATCTTAACTGTCGGCGGTAGTTCCAAACGGTAAGCAACAGGACCCACTCGTGCCAGTACACGGTAAGGACCAATAAACCTCAGTGCCAACTTCGGGTGTTTAAATTTAGCCAAAGAAGATTGGCGGTATGGTCTAAGCTTGATATACACCAAGTCGTCAATACTAAACTGTAAATCCCGGCGTTTGGCGTTTGCGCGGTCCGCCATAGATTGTTGCGCTCGCGACAAACTAGCCTTTAAGGTGTCCAAGATCCGATCGCGATCCATCATCATTGAATCCACAGTCGCCACCGGGCTAGCACCATGATCATACCCCAAAATGGAAGGAGGGGGTCTGCCATAAACAATCTCGAAAGGTGTCGTACTAATGGACGAATGGAAAGAAGTGTTAAAACTGTACTCCACCCAGGACAACCATTGGTACCACGCCTTAGGTTGATGCATCACAAAACATCTCAAATAGGATTCTAAACAACGGTTCACCACCTCAGTTTGCCCATCAGTCTGGGGACGGTAAGTATTGCTACGACAGAGTTTAGTGTCAGTAGCTTTAAACATCTCTTCCCAAAGTAAACTTGTAAAAACCTTATCACGGTCGGACACAATGCTTTTCGGAATTCCATGCAGCCGGACGATCTCCTTGATGAACACCTTCGACACCAACAATGAAGAAAACGGGTGTCGAAGAGGTATGAAATGAGCATATTTTGAGAGACGGTCAACCACTACCAGTATATTGTCATAACCCTCTGATCGCGGTAATCCTTCCACAAAGCCCATCGAAATGTCCTCCCGGCACTGCGAGAATCGGTATTGGTTGCAGTAACAACCAAAGGGAGATAAGGACAGGTGTTTAGCTTGAACACAAATAGAACATTCGGCGACAAAATAACGCACACGGGCCTTCATTCCTTGCCAATACACTTCCTTAGCCAGGCGCTGATAAGTTTTAAGGACTCCGAAATGTCCCCCAATAGCACCACTATGGAATTCAAGCAACAATAGAGGAATCGTTGGGGATGTCGAAGGCAACACCAGTCTTCCCTGATAAAGCAAAACATCACCAACTACTGAGTATCCAGGAGGGCCCTCATCGCCAGCTGCCAACGATTTATAAATTTCCATTAACTTAGCATCCTCCTTAACCTGTTGTGTAAACACGGCTGTGTTAATTCCAGCCACCACACTCAGCATGCCCAGCTCGCATGTCGCGGGCATTCGGGATAGAGCATCCGCGGCTCGATTTTCAGGACCTTTCTTATATTCAATGATGAAATCATATCCCATTAGTTTGGCAACCCAACGCTGATAGTCACCATCCACTACACGCTGTTCCAGAAGAAACTTAAGACTCTTACGATCGGTCGCATAAACAAAGTGATGCCCAATGAGATAGGCCCGCCGATCTTTGAACAATGAAAACTATTGCCATCAACTCATGTTCATACACAGGTTTCACGCGATGAGTAATTGGCAATGCCTTACTAAAATATGCTATCAGTTGACTCTGTTGCATCAGAACTGCTCCCACTCCTATACCCGAAGCATCGGTTTCTACCACAAATATCTGGTCAAAATCTGGCAATCGTAGCACTGGAACACTACTCATAGCATGCTTCATTCGCTGAAAACTGTCTTCCGCAGCCGATCCCCATTCAAACTTCCCTTTCTTTAATAACCGAGTCAACGGGCAAGTCATGGACCCATAGTTAGCCACAAATCGACGATAGTATCCTGTCAACCCCAGGAATCCTCGGAGGTCCCTAATATTTCGAGGACTTGGCCACTCTATCATTGCTTCGATTTTTGCCGGGTCGGCTGAAACGCCTTCCGCCGAGATGAAATGCCCTAAGTACTCAATGCGTTGCAAACCAAATTGGCATTTCTTTGCATTTGCAACAAAAGCATGTGCCTGCAGCACCTCAAAAAATCGAGCCAGGTGCTCTCTGTGTTCCTGAATATTCATGTTGTAGATCAAAATATCATCAAAAAATACCAGCACGAACTTACGCAGATAAGACCGCAAAATCTCGTTCATCACAGACTGAAAAGTAGCCGGAGCATTTCGTAACCCAAACGGCATGACTACAAACTCGTAATGCCCCTCATGAGTCTGAAAAGCTGTCTTGTGTATGTCAGTTGGTTTGACACGGATTTGGTGATATCCAGCCTTCAGGTCAATTTTCGAGAATATGGATGCGCCATGAAGCTCATCTAACAATTCATCCACCAACGGTATCGGGTACTTATCCAGCACCGTAACTTGGTTCAGGGCACGGTAGTCGACACAAAAACGCCAACTTCCATCCTTCTTTTTCACTAGCAGTACAGGACTAGAGAATGAGCTCGTGCTTGGGCGAATTACCCCTGCTAACAACATTTCCCTCACTAATTTCTCTATCTCATTCTTTTGGTATTGTGGGTACCGGTACGGACGGACATTCACTGAGCTAGTTCCCGCAATCAGATCAATCACATGGTCACAGTTTCTTTCAGGTGGTAAATCTGCCAAAGATTGAAAAACAGGTAAAAAAGATTCAATTAACGAGTGTAGCTCTCGGGGTACTTGAGATAAATCAGGAAGCATCTTAGTCGGCCCACAATCATGTGTTGTCGCCTCAATCATGTTTAACTCGACCAGTAATCCTTGGTCCTCAGGACGTAGGGATTTCATCATTGATTTCAATGATACTTGTGCCTTTACCAAACGGGGGTCCCCTTGCAACTCTGCCTGCCAGGATCCCAACACAAACCGCATTTTCAGGGAGCTAAAATTAAATTCAACCTTTCCCAATGTCTCCAGCCATGCCACCCCCAAAATCACATCTGCGCTACCTAAAGGTAATGGTAAGAAATCATTGACTATTTTCAGTTCAGCCAGATGTAGAACGACATTTTTATAGATCCCCGCCATTCGCACAGATTCGCCGGTTCCCAACATGATGCCATAATCGTTTGAAGGTTCTACTGGTAAATTAAGCTTTTCCACAATGACGTCGGAAATAAAGTTATGGGTGGCCCCACAATCTATAAGAACTACTACCTCCAACCCCTGGATAAACCCAATGACTTTCAAAGTCTTTGGTGAGCTCAGTCCTGCCAAGGAGTTTAAGGACAAAGCCGCTAAATCCCTTGTATCTCCCGTATCTTCAATAGTTTCATCCTCCAATGCCTCTTCGTTTTCGTAGGATTCCTCGTGGTTAATTGTGTCTCGTACTACTAATATCTCCAAAGATTTAAGTTCTTTCTTTTTGCACCGACGTCCCGGAACAAATTTCTCGTCGCAACGAAAACACGAGCCTTTATCTTTCCGAACACGGATTTCACTATCTGTCAAACGCTTATACGGCATAGTGGTTGTTGTACTGTTTGTAGCTGGTTTAGATGTAGAGTACGTTGTAGTTCTCATAGTTGAAACACCTACACCCTTTGTGCTAACTAGCCCAGAACCCACACTTGGTTTACTCACTAGTCCCGTGCTCCCCCCTTTTCCTAGGGCTCGGAAAGCTAGATCATCCTCAATTACCTGTGCCATGAACTTTTTATCTTGGATTCCAACCGGACGCAATTTTCTCATTTCACTCCTGATTTCTTCTTTTAACCCGCTTTCCCACTTCCCTTCTAACGCACTAGAACTAATATCGTGCATCCCCTTGGCATACTTCTCAAACAATCGTCGATACTCTTTAACAGTGCCTTCCTGCCGCAAACTCATCAGCTTAGCGTACCTGTTGTCATTCATGCTCGGTTGGAAACGATGTAAGAGGAGTTCTCGAATTTTTCCCAAGAACTAATCGGAGATCGATCTTCTTCATACTGCAGCCATTCTAGAGCCTCACCCTCCATACACAAAGCCGCAGCGTCGACTCGTTCCTGTCCATTTAGTCGGTTGACCCAAAAATACTGTTCCACTCAACACAACCACCCTTTCGGATCCTCATCGGTAAGCCCCTTGAAAACGGGCATCTCGAGCTTTCGTAACCTTCTGTCAAACACTGTACCTTCTCTTTCTCCTATTCTCGGGCCTCCACGTTCATAACGATCCTCTCACTCCCTCCAGTCCTCTCGGTCTCCCTCTCGATTATAGCCATCCCACACCCGTTCGTTCCAACCGTCGTGCGCTATCGACCTCTCATAACCGATGCGCACCCTCCTATCTTCCGGTGATTCGTGGACTCGACCGCCGACCTTCCGCTCGCCTCTCGGTTCCCCACTGTTACCCTCATCGCCAAACCCCGGGTACCTCTCTCTCCGGTCCAACCCAACTGGCCCAGTCCGACCCGAACTTATCAACCCGCCCCGACCCGGTCCCCCTTGACCGCCGCCGTGCCACCCATTGCCCGGCCCACCGTGCCACACTCCCGGCCCACAGCCACCGCGCCCCCGCTCGGCCCCGACTCCGCCGCCGCCCGGGCCCCAGCCCACTCCTTCCGTGCCGCCCACACCCCCCACGCCCCCGCTCGCCTCCGACGCCGCACGCCCCCACGCTCGGGCCCGCGCCCGCGCCCCAGCCCACGGCCTCCGTCGCCAGACACGAACCCACCGGCGTCCCCGCGCCTCCACGCGCGCTTTCGCACCCGTGTCGCGCGACCACCGCTCGCTTTCGCGCGCTCGGCCGGCGTCGCGCCGCCCACGCCAACTCTCTGCCCGTCGCCCTCTGTCTGCGCCAAGCCCTTTCCACCTTTCGTCATGCCCGACTGAGCCGTCGGCCCAACCCCCTCTGCCCCTACGACGCCTCCCGCGCCAGCCCCTGCCGCCGAGCCCACCCCTGACCCTCTCGATTCGGTTGACACCCCCTTACCCTTGTCCGCACCGCCTACCTCGGGATTTGGTTGTTCCGGTGTTCGCTCTAGCAACTTTTGTATATTTAGGTTAATCTGACCTATCTCCTGGTCCAGCCGACTATTCATCGCTGCCCGTTGAGCCTCGAATTCCTGTTGCTTCTTCAACATCTCGGCCCCACTCGATTCGCACTCCTGAACCCTCGTCTCCATCTTGGTAGTTACCATTCCCGGATCGGTAAATGGCTCTGATACCAAAATGATAGAATCTACCACACTATTTTATTAATCTATGATAAAACCTCTCGAGAGAATCTCTCAAAGAGCCGCAATACAATAATGATAATTCAATGAATGAAAAGAGTAGCTTATGTCTTCCTATTTATAGCAAACCTAGGATTTAACCTAATTTTGGAAATAACTCTATTTAGGCCCATAAGCCCAATACATCCTAAATTTGCATAATAAAAGTATATTAAAATAGTAAATAACTCATTCTTCACTTCTTGCTCCGCCTCGAATAAACTTTCAATGTTTCCGGGATCGTATCAGATTGATATTTAATTCTACCATAGAACCTGAAGTAATTTCGGACGTACAATTTTAACAAAATTCAACTACAATGACAGAAGAAAATGAACAAAGATAAAGGAAGGGGAAAAGATAACTTATGTATTACTATTTGGCAGGAGCAGTTTTTATTTGTACGCTAGCGGTCCGGACCTTGAGACAGCAAACCTTGGAAGGGGACTAGGTCCAGAGCTGGCTGAAGTCGAACCTTCAACATGTTTTGCTTTGCGGCTAGAACTATAATCCAAAGGGCCCGATCGACGAGCATTCCTGTGTTTAGTTTCAATGCTTCTTGAGCTTCCACTATCATGATCGTGCATCATTGATCCTTTAAAGTAACTCAAATCACTACTGCCATACTGGGGAGTAGAATCACCACGAGGCTGGCGCGGAGCAGGGGAGCCGTGAGAAAGTGACACGACCGGGGAATAGCGGGGGGATGCACTGAGGAGAGCCAACGGCCCTGGAGAATTGGCATAGTACTGGCTATATATTGAACGTAGAATGGCATAAGGAACATAAGGCTCCAAAGAGCTTCTTGGAAGGTAAGGTGAGACCTCACATAGTTGGTCAAGGAAGATGAGCTGTGGTACAAGGTGAGATCTGTTGGAAAAAAAAAGTTAGTACCTACATTTTAGGCAGATTAATGATGTGATATTTTGAGAAACAAAAAGGGCATCCAGTATTGAATATGGAGAAAATTTACAGCTTCAGCTTGAGCAGGTTTTCGATATCCAAACAAACAGCTTGAGGAGTTGCATTCAGAATATAGACCAAGAAATAAATATTGAAATTTAGATTACCTGTTAGCTTCACTCCATGAATCTAAAATAATTCCTGCACCAAGTTTTACGAAGAGCTGCATAGTAGACTTTATGCTTGCTTCAACAGATGTGAGACTGTCGGCCTCGGAATTCAATGTTCCACCAGCATGACCATTAGGAAAAGGATGCCTCTGCTCATGTTCGCGGTCCAATCTCACGTATTCACTTCCAGCAATCACTGCAGTGATGCACCTGCAACCAAATTTAGTTAGTTGTGTAAGATATAAAAATATCCAGACTGAACACAGGAAACTAAGAGCTAGAACAACATGCCATAAGTTGTGATGGAACACTTCACAAATTAAGATATAAAAAAAACATTCGCGGGTTTTGAACTTGGAAACAGTAATTGCAAAGCAAGACAAAGTTACTAACAAGCCATAGCCAGCTCACCTTGCTAGGCAATGGATATTGTTGTTGAAGCCACCCGTATCAACGTTGAAGGCAGTTGAGTTCCAAATATTTGAAGTCATGAAGGAGGCAAATAAATACGGTAACAACGCCCACGAACCATCATTTGCACCCCCCACGTCTTCCAAAATAGATCGTATCCATTGCGAATCATGATCAGAGATTACTGCAACACTGTTGGCAACTTCTCTAATCCTCCTGATGTTCTTCTTTTCAGGTAATGCATCGGGTATATGTTTAACAAAACCAGTTAATAATGAATAAATCAAGGGTGCACTATCTTCAAGAACAATTCCAGCAGCTTCAGCTAAGTTCTGATCGAAAGCCAGTGCTAGACCTGCTTGAATACAGAATCCAATTACTGTCTCCATGTCAACAATTTGCCTAATGGATGCATCTCTTTCGATTCGGTCACCAGAAAGCAAACTGTTAGCAACTGACTCTAGCACCTCACGGTTAGACCTCAATGATGTGTCAATGCAGTTTAAAAGTGCAGCTGTATGTTCTTTTAGCATACGCTTTAACTTATCCACTCCAAAACCACCAAATATCCGAACGAAGGCTTGTAATTCTCTGGCATCTGTGACAGAGTCCGCAAAATATCCACCCACAGGCCTTGTACTCTTGAAGCATTTGTGAACTGGTGCAAATAGAATTCCAGCACCTGAAGTATCCTTGATTATATTTTCAATGTACCAGTTACAGGCAGCTTCAGCTGCTGATCCTGTTTGTTGCTCTGCTGGCTTCTCAAATGAGTGAAGAGACGAAACTGGACCGGAGCAAGCCTCGGCAAGCAAGACTTCCCGTATTCCTTGGGTAAGGTCCATGCTAATATGCTGCTCTGCAAGGTTGACAATGCTGATATGCCGACGAATCAGAGATTCTAAAACAGAAGGTCGCTGAAGGTCATTCTCATTTTTTACTACAGCAAGTAACCTCCTTCTGAAGTTGCCAAGGATGCATTCTCTCATATACTGCAACAAATAGTTTTCAAGTTACCATGAAATTTAAAGAAAGGATAATAATTTATAGAACAAAACGGAGAAATAACCTTTATGAGCATTCTTGTATTAAAATGAGATCATGGTTTCAAATTCCTAGAAGATTACCAACTTGACTTATTGAACTCACGAGTTCATTGACTACCAAATGTTGTCAATTCCTTGGAAATACCAACTTGAATTATTAAACCACATACCAGGTAGGACAACATGGACTAAAATATTAATAGAATTCTTTTATTCTTTTTCCCATGTACTAGAAAAAAAAACATGGCTGTTCCAATTTGCCTTAATATACGAGAAAAGAAAATCCATTTATATCTCTGCTACAGAAAATAAAACTCTCATCTTGTATGATATGACTGCTTTCTCATGTACAATGATATAAACAGCATGGGAGATGATTTTAAATTCTCGTGGAACTGTGACATTACTCCCAACCCATCAAGGATAGGAAGGCTAGACGAGAAAAAGGAAAAATATGAAAAACAATCATATCATACCTCCCTCAGAACAAAAACGTGATTAAGAACACATATAGGCTCCATATCATTCAGAACAGAGCATAGATTGGTCAACCTTTGCATTGCAGCTTCAAGCCTGTCAGAGGAAAGTTAAAAGAGTGACTTTCATCTTCTTCTTTCTTTTTTTTGGATAAGAAACAATTTCACTGATTGTGAGTATGAATTCCATTTTCATGAATGATAAAACTATAAAAGCATCATAAGATGGTTTTTGTTCATCATTTGAAATACAAAAGCATTAGAGACAGTAAAAACAGAGAATAAAAATTGCCAGATGATATCCTTCACCAATTTTTTTTTTGTGAACTTTGAACCAAGTATTATTTAGACATAAATGATCCATTGCTAAACTGCTTCAGGTCTATACCTTTAGTTTAATGTTATTCCACAAGCAATGGGGTCTTTCAAATTAACCATAAAATATTTTTCGATACCTTTCAAGCTATGTTGATCATAACACTGCAGACTATACATTTATTCGAGTTCTAACAGAACTAGGATATTTTTATTTGAACCTCCAATTCCTAAAATATCTTAAATTAAAGAAACAGCTTAAAATTACTGTTGAATTATGTTAAACTACCAATCAATCCAAAAGTCTAAGCTGATGGATTGGGGTAAATTTACTTATATCAACCAACACTCCCCCTCACTTGTGGGCTTTGATATTTGAGAAATGCCCTACAAGTGGAATTTAATTTTAATTGTTGGGGAGGAAATGACTTGACAGGGATTCGAACTCATAACCTCCTACTCTGATACCATGTTGAATTATGTTAAACTACCAATCAATCCAAAAGTCTAAGCTGATGGATTGGGGTAAATTTAATTATATCAACCAACAATTACAATAAAGAAAAACAGCTTACATTTTGATTGAGCCATTATTTTCAGGATAGCTTTCATAGCCAGGTAAGGGAAAGCCAGCTGGTCCTTTTGGAGATTTTGTCAAAGGAATTGAAGCTCTTGAAGCATAATTTAGAAAGGAAGCAGCTTGCTCAGGTAGAAGCTGAAATTTCTTAGAGCATTAGCCACAAAAATGATTATTTACGAAAACGAGAGAAGAGAGAAATTTGGTTAGTCATATGAGAATAGCGGTGGAAGTGTTGGATATTGTAATAGTATAAAAGTACCTGAATCTCTAGGGCGCCAAATCCTCCTTCAGAATCAAGGATATTAATTAACCCCTCCAAACCACCCATAATAGACTCTATGAGAGACTCCACATAGAGTACAGCGTCCCTGCCAATTCTGGTGACCTGCCATTCACTTCAAATCACAAAGGCTTCTGCGGAATATTTGATTAAACATGCAATAATGAAATGTAATACTAGGAGGATATGAATTTGAACCACGTAAACCCAAGATGATCATCACGAGTATGGGATCCATATACAGAGAGATATTCATCTGTCAATGAGTAATCTAAATTCTCATTTGTCACACTCACTCTCTACTTTTATGATATCAACATCAACCCAGAATCCACATAATGTACATTAAAACAGTATTAATGTACATCAACATTTCCCATATACTACTCATTCCAGTTGAAATGATTTTGAGAATGTCATCTCAGTTGATGAGAACACAAAATTAAAAAATTAATTGCTCCACATACCCGAATTTGAAGGCTTTTGGTATTACTCCAAGTTCTAATGGCAAAGCAAAGAATAAAAAAAAGGCCACATTCGAGCAGGCACATATTATTTGCAGCAGTTCCCACACTTCACCTTGAACCCAAGTTGGGATCTTGAGAGGGGCTATTTTTAAGCCTCCCATACATTACACAAAATAAGAAGGCATAACCGGGGAAGAATAGATAATAAGACCGGAAGAAGGGAAGTCGTTATAAGTTTTGGTCAAGGAGAAAGTTGAACAAAGAGCAGAAGTCTCACTCTAGGGAAGGTGGGGCTCTCTAATTAGTCGGTGAAATCTTTTCTTTAGAAGTTATTAGTTGGCTTGCTCATTCTTCTTCGGTAAGCATTAACATGATTTCCACCCAGTTGAGAAACAGAATCAGTTCATAGGCTACAAATTTATATTTATTGAGCAAAATGTAAAAATACATACACAAAAAAAAACCCACAAAGGGGGTCCAAATCCTAACCAAGTAGAAACAAACAAACTTCAACCTAAAAGAATAGGATCGAGAAGATAACAACAAAATGCCTGAGCCATTGAGCCCACTTTCTGAACCTTTTCTCATAGCATCTCAACCCCTTTAAAAAGTATATTATTCCTCTCCAGCCAAATAGCTCACAATATAGAGAAAAAAGATACATAAAAATTTTTTTTTTTTAAATAAATAAATAAACAATAAGGACCTTAATCTAATCCCAGAAGGAAGTTTTTTGTAACCCCCAGAAGGGAGAATTTAGAAGGAATATGTGTAAAAAATTACCTCCTCTGGAAGAATTGGCGAAGCACACTCAGGAAAACTACTAGCAATGCCAAGCCATGCACAGCAATGTTGAGGTCGTCCTTCAGGTCCAAACATCGTATTTCTGAAAACCTTTACGAAAACAGAGGCATATTAATTAGCACATTGTCAGTGAATTTACAAATTAAACACAATATACAAAATATAACTGCAACTGTATAGGTAACAGGAACCATGCAATTCTTGAAAACAAGAACTCACAGCTGTAAGGTTCTGGTGGTAGAAATAAAGCTTTTTAAGACTTCCGTGCTTTGATAATTGGGATTCTAGCTCGTCAACACATCTGCAATGACAGAATTTGAATGTCAATATTTTATGCATGCTACAAGGGGGTGGATATATGTTCAACCTTTGTCATGAGAGAGTTTTTTCATTAAAATAGATCAAAATATAAAAGACAGGCCTTGGTGCCAAATTGAACAAAATCAACTATAGATTATTATTAAAAAAGAAAGAATTTTGATCAATGGAACTTAAACAATGGTAGGGTTAAATTTCTAGGTGGATAAAGAACCTGGACCAATTATATGCAGCATTTCCCTCTGATAATAAACCCTCTTTCCCAGTGGAAACAGTTGCCTTCTCCAAGTGTCTAATGTTAATAGAAGACCGTGAAGATGTGACAATCATCAATACTAACAGCCAATCCTTTCGAAAATCCTATAAATGGAGACAATAACCATTTCAAAATTTGCTAGCACATAAGAATGATAAATATTAAACAAGGAATGTGTAAGGTATCATATACCTTACCACTTCCAGAATTCAACCCAGAACAATACTAAATACACCTCAATAGAAATAACATTCCGAATAAAGTACTAATAGAAATAACAAGATAGAATGATAAAGGATAATGACAAGCTAACTGGTGAATTCGAGAGTACTGGGCACCACTTCGTCAAGTCCTCAAGCCTAGCCTTCAAAATAAGACTCCCCTCACTCTCCTTTAATTACCATATTTATACCCCCAAGAGTCTCCCTCTTCCCCCTCACAATAATACCCTATTAAGGAATTACCCAATTTGTCCTTTTTGAAATATTGGCACCACTCAAACAGTTAGTGGTAATTTAACTTCACGAAGTTTTCCTACAAGCATTCTGTTAATAAGTCTAACCATTTGAGTGCTATAAAATAGTTGATCGTACTTTGATAGTCAATAACTTCATGAAAGCACCATCTTTTGTAAGGTATCGATATGCGCTTTTGCGTTATACTCACTTTATCAATGAAAGTTACTGTTTCCTTCCAAAAAAAAAAAACTACATGAAGCCTTGTAGGAAAACTTGGGCTTTCAATATTACAGTGACATGCTCCTTGTGATTATGCTATTAACAGAATGCACTAACCAAGTTACCAACCAGCAGGTAGTCACTTTAGTATTTTAAGCATGATCATTAACTTGAATAGCGTTTGTAATATTAGGAAAAAATGTCCAAGATTGCTTACTGAGAGATCGCATGTGAGTGTAGATATGTTTTCACCCTGGGGTTTGGGTATGCTTTCAAGGTGAAGAACAATTTGCTGAAATAGTCCCTTTAAACTGGCATCTAAGTCAAGAGCCACCATCCCAGGAGTGCCCAACAAGAATCGGATTCTACCAGCACAGGAAGAGAGATATGATAATGCATAACCTCGAATTGCTGAACACAAACATGTATATATATTTTTGTTAAAATAAAGAAAACTGAGAAGAGAACCTTGCTAGAGCTGCATAATGTGAATAACTTTGAGAACTGGAGATAAAAGGTTTGCATTCATTCATGATATATGAAACTTCCAAGTCACGCTAAATAAGTATCAAGTAACATTCCCTTTTCCACTCACACAAATACAAAAACCTCACGTTGTTTCATATTTCTTGAACGAAGAATACAGAAATCAGGAAATTTTCTAACAGTAGATTGGTCTATGATTGGCATAATAATCACCAACTTATTAAATACTTTTAAATAACCTGATTTGAGAGACTAAACATAGAGATAAAAGATGTCTCATGTCTTTAAGCACCAATTTTTTAGGTGGAGCTTTCTTTCATAAATAAAAAGATTCTTGAAGCAGGGAAAAAAGGGAATGAATCTCAACCAATGCAGCTTGAATTTCTACTGTTTTTACACCGGAGCACCTATATTATGTAGCTCTTTTTTTAATATATTAGAATATTTGTGGCAACTTATTCTCTTACTAATCTGGCAAGATAACTACCTAACCATACAACAAAAGAGGTTGATACAGTTACTATGCATTCAAGAGCTTGGTTCTCCCCAAAGATTAATTCTATATTGTCTATTTGTCTATTTATTTGTGATTTTTCTAAACAAGAAAGGATACATTTCATTGATACATGTGAAAAGAGTCTTTTTCTTTGGGAATAAACTCCACAAGGGAGCGATAAAAGGCAATAAAAAAAAACATAAACAACTTTGAGCTGGAAAAATAAACGAATTTCAATTTGAAAAAAAATATGTCGTGAATAGTCTTCAAAGTGTTTAGACAGGGGCAATGAAACAAAGTTTAGGGACTAGATAGACACAAACTTAAAATTCTAGATACTAAACTTGTAATTTAACCTATATTTTATTCCCAATAGTATGTCGCTTAACCTACATTTTATTCACAATAATATGTGGCTTAAAATAATTGTACAAATGCATAGACCCACCTGCAATATACTTGCGCACTAAACAACAAAGCCTATCCATTCCATCTATCAGGAATCCAATAGTTGGATCACTAGGATCCTGCAAACAAAAGTTAGTTCAAATCAAACATTTCCTCAATATTTTGGTAGAGGAATTTTTCAGGGCGGAAACACTTTACTATGTCCACCGGTACAATCCTGGCGGCTTTGGATCTCGAGGATGCAATTCCCACATGTTGAAAATACCATGTCACTTCAGATTGTGCTAAAGCCAATGCAGAAAACACCATCTGTCATAAATATTGATATTAGGGAAACATGTAAGAGTTTATGCATCAAGACGTTTTGAAGTACTAGTAAAGTTGGGATGTAAGTGGAGTGTAGAAAAGGAAAATGGTCCATACTTTTTTTCATTGTGGGATTGCAAAAACTCTCAAATATGAAAATATATAGTATTGACTAAAGCACTAAATGATTATTTAAAAAAAGGGCCGATCAGAAATTAAGAAATTGCAAGGATTATGAGGATCGTTAAAACCAAAGAAGTCTCATTCAATAGTTTATGAAGGAAGATAGGTGAGGATGAGAGACTGTGAGTAGTAGCGGGAGGGGGAAGTGCAACATGGTCTGTGAGGATGCGAAAAACTCAGTGAAAGTGAAGAAAAGTATATCGGCTTCGGAGATGCGTCAGTGAGGGGGTATCTTTCCTCCTCATGGCGCAGTCGTCGGCTCGTCACTAGTGGAGCGCGTCAGAGGAGGAAGGAAAGCTTTAGGGTTTTTTTAGAGCTTTTAGAGAGATAGTGGATTTCAGAGAGAGAAGCTTTGAATACTCGACGTTGCTTGTTAGTTTACGTCTTTTTTATTAACTTCAAATGGAATGCTTGGTGTAGTGTTTTTTTGTTGGGGATCGGAGGGAGGACCTTTACCCAGCCCCTAGGCTTTTATTCTTCCCTTCTTTTGAGAAATTGTCTCTTATAAATTTCTCATAAAGCAATGTCTCTCATAAGATCCGTGTATATATTGGAAATCCATCAAATTCTAGACTTTTTTTCGGGTTCATACATTAAACTCTTTTTCTTTTTTTCTTTTTCATAAAATTATGAGCCTAATTTTTCAAGCCCCCATTAAAAGAAACTTTTTATTATATCTTAGCTCCTGCTGGGTAGATACCTTATCTCCCATCATGTTTCATTCTCTTGCTTCTTTAATGATAGTTTAGTTTCTTATTGAGAAAAGAGGAGAAATGTCCACACCATACCAGCAACCAAAATTTAACTGCCAACAAAAAATCTAGTACAAAAAAATACCGAAAGTTATGGATAATTTTTCTTTTTAATAAGAAACTGAACTTTCATTGAACAAGTGAAAGAATATAAGGGCATTAAAAAATAAGCACAAAAGAAAAGGGAGTCCAAATGCTAACTACAAAAAGGGACTTCAATCCAAAAGTTCAAGATTAAGACCATAATTACAAAAAGGTCAGGTGATTGACGCATACAGGCTACAAGGAAGCATTAAAGCCTAACAAGCTCTCAAACCTTCTCACTTGACTTCTCTCTCTAAAAATCCTATTGCAGCAAAGAAGCTAGCTTGACGCAAATTATGCAGAATGTTATCATAAATATCACACCAAAAGGAATATAATACCTGAATATTAGGGGCCAATAAACTTGGTTGATCAGTGAAGAATATCACCATTCTTCCAATCTCTTGCTTGAGAAATATTCTCCTTTCACGATGTATGGCATCACAAGACACTATTGCTTGTTCCTGGATCTCACTGTAATATGATGAATTGTTGCATCATCAGCTTCATGATGATTTAGCCACAACCAAGCCAAAACTCATCAAGGAATTTATGAGGACAAAATCAGGGGAACTTTTCAGTATAACTAAAGTTTTTTTATAAGTTTTTTTTTAAGAATAAGGTTTTAAGATTTTCCATCAAGTATGAAACTCCGATTCCACAAATTAAACCCTATAAAACACACACGAATTGATTCCCTAATATTAATTTCTACATATCCTACACAGTTAAATATCCTAGGCATATTACTACCCATTTCCTGTCCATAACCATCAAAATGCACCCCATTATCCAAACATGCAGCTGATGTTTGTTTATTGATTAATGCCAGATAATAAATTACCTCGCACATAATGAACTCTCCGGAGTATAATTAATGCACATGATTGGATATACAAAAAAAAGCATATTCTTTAAAAGGAAACTGCAGATATTTACCGATAATGATAACCTTCCAACCAACCCAATTTTCATGTAGTATAGAGTAAAAACTGTGAAAGGAAGCATAACTCTAGTAGAGTCATGTGTAACCTAGTAACTAAGAGGTTACAAGTTCAAAACCCTCCACCCTCAAAAAGTGTGTAGAGTAAAAACTAAAATTAAATAATAATAGTAATAAGAAGAAGAAGAATAAAAGGAAGGATGATTTTGCACAGAAGCAGAACAAAATAAGAGACTTTCTTTTTACCTGATCATTTTTTCAACCTGCTTGGCAACACTATACTCCAGATCGGCTTCTTTCTGCTTTGTACGCCCAGATTTGGCCATCTTCTTTGATTCTAATACTCTTGGTAAAACATATAATTGATAATCCTCATGTAGATGTATGAACTACATGCCGACAGTAACACAATGACTTAACCAGAAATCAACAAAAAAAATCAAATAAGGGCTTCTAAAGCTTATATTTTACCTCATCTCGAAATAATGAAAGAACTAAGTTTTCCTTTAGTACAACCTGAAATGTCAAGAAGGAGAATGAGAAAAAGGAGAATAAAATCCATAAGAAATTATTAAAACATACATGGGCGGAGTTTTTTTTTTTATTGAGATAAGTAATAACTTGATAGAATCTACCACTTTATTAAGATAAATCTCTCGAGAGGATCTCTCAAAGAGTCAGAGTACAAAGACAACAATTCAATAATAATTCTTAGTGACCTAAGATATCCTATTTATAGTAAACCTAGGATATAACCTAATTTAGTAAATAACTCTATTAAGGCCCAAAAGCCCAATACTACTTAATTAACTAAAAACAGAATTACATTTAAGAATAGTAATAAAATAAATCCGTCACGTCTTGGTCCGCCTTGAGTAAACTTTCAATGGTCTCGGGATCGTATCAATACTCCCCCCCCAAAGAGCCACCTTGTCCTCAAGGTGAAAGTCCGGAAATTGGAGCTCTAGATCAGCAGCGGACTCCAAGGTAGCATCGTCAGGCGTGGACCCTTCCCACTGTACCAAAATCTGGCGCGGCCCACCAATTGTGGGGACTCCCGTATGCCCAAAACAGCCTTGGGGCAAACTAGCACGCCTAAATCATCTCCCACCATAGACGGTGTAGGGAAGACTAGGCATGGCGAACCAACTGCCTTGCGCAACACGGACACATGAAAAACCGGGTGAATTCTCACAGTCTGTGGTAACTCCAACCGGTACGCAACTGGCCTCACCCGAGCTAACACGCGATACGGTCCAATAAATCGTGGTGCTAACTTGGGGTGTTTAAATTTCGCCAAGGAGGACTTGCGGTAAGGTTGGAGTTTAACATACACCCAATCGTCCACATTAAACTGAAGATCCCGATGTTTGGCATTAGCACGATCCGTCATCAACTGCTGAGATCGCAACAAAGTTTTCTCAAGCTTCTCCAACATTCTATCGCGTTCCATCATCAATGAATCCACGGTCGCAACCGGGCTAGCCCCATAATCGTAACCCAAAATCGTCGGCGGGGAACGCCTATAAGTAATCTCAAAAGGTGTCATACCTGTGGACGAGTGATATGACGTATTAAAACTGTACTCAGCCTAGGCAAGCCATCGGTACTATGCCTTCGGTTGTGTCAGCACAAAGCATCGTAAGTATGATTCTAAACAGCAGTTCACGACCTCGGTTTGACCATCCTTCTGTGGATGATAAGTGGTACTGCGACGCAGCTGCGTCCCAGAAGCCTTGAAGATTTCCTCCCAGAGCAGGCTAGTGAAGATCTTGTCGCGATCCGACACAATACTCTTAGGGATCCCGTGCAAACGGACCACCTCTCTGATAAAAACCTGAGACATTGTGAGAGAAGTGAATGGGTGTCGAAGGGGTATAAAATGAGCGTACTTAGAAAGACGATCGACCACCACAAAAATAGTGTCATAACCCTCGGAACGGGGAAGTCCTTCCACAAAATCCATCGAAATGTCTTCCCAAATTCTTTCAGGAATTGGTAATGGTTGTAATAGGCAAGCTGGAGACAGGGATAAATGTTTTTCTTGCACACAAATCGAACACTCGGCCACAAATGCGCGTACACAGGCCTTCATTCCTGGCCAATACACTTCTTTAGCCAGACGTTGATACGTCTTGAGGACCCCAAAATGCCCCCCAACGGCGCCCCCGTGGAACTCAGCCAATAACTGAGGAATCGTAGGGGATGTCGGAGGTAGCACCAGTCGGCCCTGGTATAATAGCACATCACCTGTGACGGAATAACCTGGCGGACTCGCCTCACCCGCAACCACTGCGGTATAAATAGCAAACAACTTTTCGTCTTCCCGCACTTGCTGAGTAAACACTGTTGTGTTCACCCCAGCCACACAACTCAACATGCTCAATTCACATGTCGACGGCATTCAAGAAAGAGCATCTGCCGCTCTGTTTTCTAGGCCCTTCTTGTATTCAATATGGAAATCATAACTCATAAGCTTTGCAATCCATCGCTGATACTCGCCATCAACTACATGTTGCTCTAGCAAGAACTTAAGGCTCTTCTGGTCCGTACGGACGACAAAATGGTGTCCCAATAAATACGCTCGCCAACGCTGTACTGCAAACACGATGGCCATCAGCTCGCGCTCATACACAGACTTCACGCGCTGGGTTATAGGTAGGGCCTTACTAAAATAAGCCAGTGGTTGCCCTTGTTTCATCAAGACTGCGCCCACACCAATACCGGAAGCATCAGTTTCCACAACAAACAACTGATCAAAATCTGGCAATCGCAATACTGGCACACTACTCATCGCATGCTTAAGTCTTTGGAAGCAATCCTCCACTGTCGGGCCCCATTCAAATTTTCCCTTTTTTAGTAGCTGAGTCAGTGGGAAAGCCATCGACCCATAATTGGCCACAAAGTGACGATAGTAACCTGTCAACCCAAGAAAACCCCGTAGATCTTTAATATTCTTAGGGCTTGGCCAACGTACCATGGCCACAATTTTCTCTGGATCGGCAACCACTCCTTCAGCAGATATAAAGTGCCCCAAATACTCAATCCGGCGCAGCCCAAACTGACATTTCTTGGCATTGGCTACAAGGGCATGGGTTTGTAAAGCTTCAAAAACTCGGACTAGGTGCTCCTTATGTTCTTGGATGGACAGGCTGTAGATCAAGATATCATCAAAAAATACTAGCACAAACTGACGTAGGAACGGTCGCAAAATCTCATTCATAACTGACTGAAACGTTGCAGAAGCATTGCGTAATCCGAAAGGCATGACTACAAATTCATAGTGGCCCTCATGAGTTCTAAGAGCCGTTTTATGTACATCAGCTGGTTTGACACGGATCTGATGGTAACCCGCCTTAAGATCAATTTTCGAAAACACTGTCGCTCCATGCAGCTCATCCAACAACTCATCAACCAGTGGTATCGGATATTTATCGGGCACTGTTGCTTGATTCAAGGCGCGGTAGTCGACGCAAAAACGCCAACTTCCATCTTTCTTTTTAACCAATAAAACTGGGCTTGAAAACGGGCTCGTGCTAGGACGAATAATTCCTGCCAACAACATTTCCCCCACTAATTTTTCAATCTCGTTCTTTTGATACTGTGGGTACCGGTACGGACGTACATTTACGGATTCCTTGTCGGGCAATAGCTCAATAGCATGGTCACAATTACGTTGCGGGGGTAGACCTGTCAATGATTCAAAAACCGGTGAGTAAAAATGAAGTACAGAGTGCAGTTCTGTGGGTACCTGAGACAGATCTGGTAGAGCTCCGATTTGTTCTCGAGTCGGTATCGTCGTCTCAATCATGTTTAGCTCAACCAGGGAGCCCCTGATCCTCTAGTCGTAAGGACTTCATCATGGATTTTAACGAGACCTGGGCCTTGACCAGCCGTGGTTCGCCTTGCAACTCAATCTTTCTTGACCCCAGTTTGAATTGCATTTTAAGTGCGCGGTAGTCAAATTCAATTTTCCCCAACGTCGCTAGCCACACAACGCCCAAAATCACATATGTGCTTCCCAGTGGTAAAGGCAAGAAATCGTTCGCTATTCTCAATTCTGCCAACTGGAGTTCCATATTCTTACAGATGCCAGCAGTTTTCACAGAATCCCCAGTTCCCAACATAATGCCATAATCATCGGACGGCTCCATTGGTAATTTCAACTTAGCAACAAGGTCATCGGATATGAAGTTATGCGTAGCCCCACTATCTATCAATACTACTACTTCTTGTCCTTGTATCGAGCCTGTGACCTTTAGTGTTTTTGGTGAACTCAGCCCTGCCATTGAGTGCAAGGATAGTGCTGCCATGTTCGGTGTATCCACAGTATCATCAATAAGTTCATTTTCGAACGCATAATCTTGGGAATCATCGAATTCCTCGTTTTCCAATTTTTCTATTGCATTGCGTACCACAAGTATCTCCAGAGCCTGCAGCTCCTTTTTACACCGGTGACCCGGGACGAACTTCTCGTCACACCTAAAACACAACCCCTTGTCTTTACGTATGCGGATCTCACTATCTGTTAAGCGCTTATAAGGGATGGTGGGGGTGAGGGTGTTCGAAGGTGCTGATCGGTTGGAATAGTTTGAGGTGGGGGTGCCCGTTTTTAGGTTCGTACTTCCAGCCACTCCTCTTGCTTGATTTCGAAAAGCCAGGTCATCTTCAATTACCTGTGCCATAAATTTCTTGTCCTGGATTCCCACTGGCCGTAGTTTTCTCATCTCACTTCGTATTTCTGCCTTCAGACCACTCTCCCATTTTCCTTCCAAAGCACTCGCACTGATATCGCGCATACCCTTTGCATATTTTTCAAACAACCGGCGATACTCCTTGACTATTCCCACCTGTTGCAGACTCATCAAATTGGCATATTTATTGTCATTGATCGTTGGTTGGAAACGATGCAACAACAATTCTCGAAATTCCTCCCATGAAGCAATAGAAGCTCGGTCCTCTTCATACTGCCACCATTCCAATGCCTCCCCTTCCATACACAGGGTTGCGGCATCGACCCTCTCATGTCCCGTCAACCGATTAACCCAGAAGTACCTCTCAACTCGGCACAGCCACCCGTCCGGGTCCTCATCTGCAAGTCCTTTAAACACAGGCATTTCCAATTTCCGCAGCCTTCTATCAATCATTGGTCCATCCCTTCCCCCTGTTCCCGATCCCCCCCCGGTCACCACGATCCTGTCTATCTCTCCAGTCTTCCTGTTCCACCTCTCGATTGCAATTGTCCCAACCCCTCTCGTTCCAATCGTCGTGCGCTAACGACCTTTCATAGCCAGTGTGCACCCTCCTCTCCTCCGAAAACCCATTCCCCCTTCCATCGACCCGGTAATCTCCCCATCGATTGTAATCTGAACCCATATAATTTTCCCCCTCGGCCAGCACATGCAAATTCTCTCTCCGGTCAAACCCGGTCAGCCCAGCCCGGTTCGATCCGATCGGCCCACGCCGAACCGACCTCCACTCGCCCAGTCGCGCCCCTCGCCGCCCAGGTCAACACTCCGCTCACCCATGCCCACGCCCAGCCCGGCGCTTGCACCTCGCTCACCCGCGTGCCAGCCCACACCCACTCCCGAGCCTCGACCATCTCTGCCCAGCCCGGCGCACGCACCACGCCCATCCCCGTGCCAGCCCCCTTCGCCCACACCTTTGCCTGACCTTCGCCCAACCCCGTCCGGTCTCGCGCCCACGCCCCAGCCCGTGTCGCCCCCTCCCGCACCCTAATCGGCCCCTCCCGAGCCCGCGCAGAGCCCCCAGCCCCCACGACCCGCGTCGCTGCCCCCGTGCCCCGCGACGTAGCCCGCGCCCGCGACCGAGCCCACCCCGCTCGCCCCAGCGCCGACCCCGCCTCCCTTGTTACCGACCGACCCAGCCCCCGCGCCGGCGTCCCCCTCGACCACCTCGGCAGTCCTAGCCGCCCCTGGCCCGGCTGCTTCTCTTTGCCCTAGGGTTTCACTCGTGATTCCTTTTCCTTTGACCAATGGATTTGATTCGATAACCGGCAGTCCCGGAGTGCGTTCTAACAACATCTGAATGTTCCGATTCATCTGTTCGAGTTTCGATTCCAATTTCGCATCTTGCTGTTCGAATTTCAAATCAAACTTTTTCCCTAACCATTCTTCCAACGACTCTAACCGTGCCTCTGTTTCCCGTTGTTTCTTCGTAAATTCGGCTGAACTATCTTCACATTCTTGCATCCTCGTTTCCATCTTAGTCGAAACCATTCCCGGATCGGTAAACAGCTTTGATACCAAAATGATAGAATCTACCACTTTATTAAGATAAATCTCTCGAGAGGATCTCTCAAAGAGTCAGAGTACAAAGACGACAATTCAATAATAATTCTTAGTGGCCTAACATATCCTATTTATAGTAAACCTAGGATTTAACCTAATTTAGTAAATAACTCTATTAAGGCCCAAAAGCCCAATACTACTTAATTAACTAAAAACAGAATTATATTTAAGAATAGTAATAAAATAAATCCGTCACGTCTTGGTCCGCCTTGAGTAAACTTTCAATGGTCTCGGGATCGTATCCTAACTTTAATTATTTAGTTAAAAGAAGAAATAAAAGAAAAAAGTACACCCCCGTCCATATAAAGTGGAAAAGATTATGAAGCTATGTATGAATAATAATATTTTCTATATAGCATTGAATGAAGAAGTGGTAGATTTATACAAAAAGACTCCTGATCAAATAAGCAGAATATCATCTATCAATCGAAACATGTATGGAAAAGAAAACAATACAAGGGAAACAGAAAACTATAATACAAGGAAAAAAAATCCCAAAAATATACAACACTATTCTACAGCTTGGATTTTTTAAGGATTATATTTCATTTTTTATTAATAAGAGTTAATTCTATCGAGAAGGAAAGAAAGTGCAACAAAATGGGAAAGAATGACAAGCCCAAGACTACAATAGGAAGATGGCAAAAACCTCACCAAGTAGCTTAGACCAAGTAGCCAACAAAGTAATGAAAATTTTGAGACTCAGACCAAACGTCAAAATAATCAAGAAAAAGAGGCCTTTTCCAATATTTCACGTAAAGCAAGGAATACGATCACATCAAGACATGAAATTCCAACTTCTGAAACACTGCACAAAGTTTAACCTTCATTTCATCTATTTCCTTCTGCCTAGATCTAACAAATTACAAAAGTAAAGGCCATTTCGAGATACCCTATAAGGAAAGAACTCTTTTTGGATTCCCATCAATGTCAAACAAAAAGCTTAGACTAGAATATAACCCCACATCATTCACCACTCCATCATTTCCAAAGAATAAAAAACACCAAACCTACTTCACTGTTGGCCTTCATGTGGACAATTAATTGAAAGATTAACTTTTCTTTTTTTTTTTTCTTTTTTTTTATAGGAAACAAGATAAAACAAAACACTTTCAAATTAGTACCAACATGATGCATGGACCAAAAATATCAATTAGCATCAGTTGGAGAGTAGGATATGAATATATTTTTAGTTCACACGGAAAATTTCAGAAATAAGGAAAAAAAGACTCATTAATAGAGGCAAGTACCAGAGCAATGTCAATGCTGGTTACACGAAGCAGCTCATCAGGGCAAACAAGGTACCCGAACAATACCCACTCCCGATAGGAGGTGACATTTGCAAGATCTTGTGCTCTCTGTACAGGAAGTGGTTGAACAAATCAGAAGAGAGAACAAAAAACACCACTACTTCAAGAAGTTTTTTATTTGCAATAGTAAGAAATAGAAGGATCATCCAAAGAGAGTTTTACCATTGGATGAGCAGAATTTGTAAGTATGTCAGGATATCGAGGATGGTATGGACTTAAAAATCCTTCATTTCTAAGTTTTCTTGTATCCGTTGATAGAAAAATAATAGGACCCACTGCCTCTAAGACCTGAAATGGAAAACTAAGAATTGCATTAACAACTCTTCACAAGTTAAAATCTAAAGTTAGCACCAAAACCAGCCATACTTATTCAGCAAATCAAAATTTGGCTCAAAATATGCAAGATATAAATTAAATAAAAATAACTCATGAACATCTGTTAGTATACATCTTAGCTATAGACCATTTAGTGCAATCTTCTAAAAATTATAGAAGAGAAGCAAAGAAAAACATGCTCCAGTCTTGAAAATCAAATAGGGTTATATTAATTGAACAAAATAACTATTTCCAATAAATCTCATGTTTTTTATATTTCTTTTACTTTTTATTCTACATGTTGAGACTACTATTCAAGCTGACAGCAAGAACTTATAATAGATGATGTACAGCTGTTTTAGCTGCAACTAACAGAAAGTTAACACTGGTGAGACCATTTTCGAATAAGTGGTGCTAACCTCTCCAATACGTGGGCTGACAAAATTTAGATCTTCTTGTAGTCCTTTCAAAGGTGGATCATATGAGTCGATGAATTGAACCAGCCTGTAACTCATATAAAAGAGACAAAAATGAATAATTTGTTAGTCTAATAGAAGAATTGATTTTAAAATGTGAATGTCGGTCATGAGCATGGCCAAAACAAGTTTAAAATCACCAAAATTAAATGATATTTTTTTGGCTACGAAAATGACTAATAATAAGAACACTAGAAGAATGCCTAAATGACTGGTTACTAAAGCTACGTAGAATCTGAAAATAACTCTTCAAACGTGTAAACAAAATTTAATTTCGTTTCCATCCAAAAGAGCATAGTTTTTGTCCCCCCTGAAATTACAAACAATGACAGGCCGAGGTAGGACTTAAGAAATAAATGTGCCTCGTACCGATGATAAAAATCACAGTCTCTATCATTTCTTGTCATGGCATGCAAAAGGTTATAAATCTGAAGCATCATTTTCCTTGGCAACTGTCACAAAATCAAGACTTAAGATGTCAATGACATACCAGTGGTACCAACATTTATAGTAGATAAGCTCTTAGATTAATGAGATTCATACACAAGGGGGAAAAACTGGAAATTAATATTTTTTACAAAAAAAACTTTTGGTTGACTTACCTTATGAGCAAACAAGTTAACACGGACAAAGGAACAGAAGAGATCCATAAAGGCCTGCAGGATGACTGAATTTTGATGGGGCTGCAAAATACTGTCACAAGTTATTAGAGATAATATACAGAATAATTTCCACTGTTATTTGAGTAATAAGTACACCGAGAAAGTATGATAAAGAAGTGGTGACACTACAGATACCAAGGTTTAATACTTATTCGGTGATATTGATCTTTAGCAGCTACAATAAAAGCTTTCCAATTGATTTATATGAGAAAAACAAATCTCTTGTCAACTGTCTGTGTCCATATGTACTCTTTTTTTTTTCTTTTTTCCTTTTTGTAAACAAATCTTTTTTAATGCAACCTTTGGCTTTTTTTAAGCTACTGATCATATTTCTATAGGATTTGAAAAGGCATATCCCAAAGCATGTTCCTATATAAATCCCTTTGGATTTGATTCCTATGTATGTTTTTTTTTTGGATAGTTGCTGCACAGTACATCACAGATTGGGAGCTTCCTGGTTTTTTTTTTTTTTTTAAACAAGGGTAACCACGCCCGTCCCTAGGCCAGGCACCGAGAGACATCGAAGGAGTAATGTCTCAAGTGAGTCTCAAACCTGGAATCTGGAAGGGAGCATACCTTCAAAGCCGAAGTCTCCAACCACTATGCCACCCCTTGGGGACGCTTCCCTGGATTTTTGGGCACTAGCTTTTCCACTTTCAAGATAGATAGGGCATATTTGTCTTTTATCTTAGTTTTTGTTATGTTCTAGCCTTCTTTCTTATGTTGAGGCTTTTATTTACCTTTTTCTCTCCTCGTCTGTTCTCTTTTGTTATCTTTGTTTCAATGGGTAATTTGTAACACTTTCATTTATCAATGAAAATGTTTTGTTTCCTATCCAAAAAAATGCAGGGACCAGACCCTAACTTTTGTTGTTAACAAGTTTGAGAAAGCTCTACAAGAAACCCTATCTCAAAGCTTAAAAGAACATATTGCCTCTATCTATATGCATAATGTTAACTTAAAGGTATTTCTTTTAATCCAAAACTCCTATGAAGATGGCTAGGACCCTGTGTCAACCATCACATTGGCTCAAGTTTTGCAAATCTTTAAGAAATTTAGTGGACTTTAACAAAAACTATTTTTATAAGAGTAAAAGGGATGTTGCACAAAGATAGGTTGACTCAATTTGGGAAACTAAAAACAAGGAGAAGGAAAAAAAATCCTTTTGTACTCTCAGAAAACTAACCACATGTGTGCACCTAAACTTCTCATTGAGACAACTATCGGACTCTATAATATAAGTTGCTAGGAAACAAAAAGATTTTAATATTCCGCTTAGCTGTGTAGGTTCACCCATGGGGCTTAGCTGTGTAGGTCCACGTCCACCCATGGGGCTTAAACTCATTCATGCAGATTTTCTTTGGCACTTTCACCTGCCCAGTGTTTTAAAAAGCCCAAGGCGCACTAAGGAGCAATGGGCCTTTGGGGCCTGAGGCGCAAGGCGCACCATAAGGCGGGTTTTATTACATCAGACTCGCTATATAAAAAACACAAATTTTTATATATATATGTGTGTGTATACACATTTCCATAGACATAAATGAAATTTTAACCAAGAATAATATACAAAACATACATTATATTTAACTATTAACCTCATTTCATGGAAAGAAATGAAGTTTAACTAAGAATATATACAAAACATACATAAGATTCAACTATTAACCTTTCATTTAAGCGAATGTTGTCTTTGTGAGTTCAAGAATTAAGTTATTTAAGGTATTGAAATGTCTTGAATTAGTTATCTTGCGCTTTGAATGACCTAGTACGGGGATCTCACAAAGGATAAAGGTGAAAACATGAAAAAATATAAAGAAAATAAAAAGCCCCAAAGCGCGCTTTTTTGGGCGCCCGGGAGCTTCACGTAAGGCGCCAAAGCGCGCGCTACTGCCTTTCCTGTGCGAGGCGCAAGAGGTGCGCCTTGGGCCTAGGCGCGCGCCTAACGGGGCTTTTTAAAACACTGCACCTGCCCCAATACTAATTTGATACGAACTGCTCTAATACTTATTTGGGATGAACCACATGTCTTTAAAGATAAAAGATAAAAGATAAATACAAGATAAACCAACTGTTCAAGGTACTTGGATCATCTCTTTCAAACCCTAGATAATTGTCTTGATGCTTTTCAATGTATGCTTATGGTTGTCCCCAAGGGGCAATTCAGAAGTTGAGGTTAAGGACCTCAAGGTATGCTTCCTTGAGCAATCTCTAGTGTGAGGCCGCTAGAAAGCGCTTAAACTAGAATACCATTCAAAGTATCATGGTGCCACAACCTCAGGACGAGCCAGTGGTACCCCAGGTATAGGGCAGCGAAGCTTCGATTTTCCAGTTTTCAAAAGAATATATGCTTATGGTTGGCATGGTAATATTTTGATCCTTATAACTGTAATATCTTCAATACTCTTTTAGCTCAGTGGAGGTATTCTTTGTAATTTTGTTCAATAGGACGTTTTGTAACTATTTAAGACATCAATGAAAAGTCTTATTTCCTTTTTTTTTTTTTTTTTTTTTAAAAGAAGAAATGTTAAGATGGTGAAACTGTAAGAGGCCCTTCTACTACATGCATATGTTGGTTGCAAGGAAATTCTGCTTCTTTTCTTTTTTTATAAAGAACCAAACTTCAATTGAGAAAAACTGAAAGAGTGTTTCGAGGAAATTCTTTTAACACAAAATAATACAAGTTGCAAACCAAATTTTATATAAATATCCTTCTGGCTGGCTAACACCTTCTACATATTAACATGACTATCAGTAAGACTCACCAATAAAGTTATGACCGTACTACTAATATCCAGTATAAGTCGCAGAGCCTGTTCTCGAAATGCCATTAAGTCAAGCAACAGCTGTTAAAGAAAAAAGAAACTGTTAGTTACAATTCCTAGTACATGCTTTAAATCTAATTGCGGAAAAGAAAATAAAGATTTGAAATGGCACGGTAAGTCAGCAACCAACTTGACAACTCTAATTTAGATTGTTGTTACTTAATTGTGAAGCCACGAGTGTTATGCCTACAAATAGTTCATATGAAAAATCAACATGTAACTTTTCTTGGATTAAAAAATCTAGATGCAACTTAACAAACACAGCTGCCAGTATTTTAATTAGAACGGGAAAATCTCAGATGAAAGCTGATTAAAGATGAACCAAATCTTACCTGAACCCATGGTTCCAGACTTTGCATATGAAGTTCAGCACTGTCATTAATAGCATCTAAAGCAATTTTATCAACCTGAGCAAAAAATTTCCAATAGCAACCAAGTTAAACAGTAATCTACAAATAAAAGTGGCAGATAGGAAACATGTGTGCCCATGGGAAAAGGAGAAATATAATGAGATCTTACACGTTCAAGCTGTAATTTGCTAAAATGCTCTGGAAATTTTTTCGAGAGCAATATGCAAATCCGTGGATGGTTGGGGAAAACACCTGCTTTCCAAAATGCTTCAGAAAATACATGACCAGTCGGGTCGGGGTAGTCTAAGATTTGATTCAACCTATATATTTTAGCCATAAGACCATCTGCAACTTCAATAAGCTGGTACATCCACTGAACACTCAAACCCTTAAGGGACCCAACTGAAATGGGATTCTGGCCATCATGGCCAGTATTCCTAGTGCTCTGAGCTGCAACTGGAGAACTCAAATCTGGCCCCAAGTACTCGGTCCATCTCGATTGGTCCTCCTCCCTTGTTCTAGCATTGGTGGGTAATCGAGATGGATCCTGAACCGAATACATTTGTCTTGATTTCGCCATAGATTAATAACTCCAATCCTAGAAAAAATCTAAAAATTTCAGTATGGGGTAGTTGGAAACCAAACACTAAGCATAACAACAAAACTCAATAATCATTCAAAGAACACCAGAAACAAATTATGAAATGAGAAAAGTGAGTAATCCCACGACACTAATTGCATTAGTTAAAATTGCTTAATAATCTTCAATCTTTCCAATTCCACAGGCCAACAGTGAATCCTAAACCACAATTGGCAACATTAAACAGCCGCAACAGTTTCCATGTTCTTCAAAAAAAAAAAAAAAACCCTCCACTCTTCAAACTACTATAAAACCAGAACCTCCAAAAAGTTAGAATCTCAACGCCAAATTCCATGAAAACAGTTGAAAAGTTACAAACAACAGTGCTCACGCCGAATTAAATTGGGGAAAAACAATCTCGCAATCTTCTCGCCCCGTTAAGGCGCATTAAGGCACAAAACAAGACGGGAAAAAACAGCCAAACAAAGAGACGAAGCGACATACCTTGTTGAGCTCAGATCCAAGCTCTGAATGGAATGGCGAAGAGGGGTGCAGTCGTCAATGGAGGAAAAATTACAGAGAAATGGGAGCTGGTGAAGACGATGAGTTGAATAATCTGATCCTATTTCTTCTTCTTTTTTTCAATTTGGTGAGAGTCAATCTCGCGGCCGTTTTTTTCCGGGAAATTCTACTAAAGCTGAAATTGTGAATCTGCTTAGTCCTTTGAGCTTCATTATTTTCAGTTTTTATAAATCTTTCTTTGGAAATTGGGCTTTTTCTTTTTTTTTCTTTTTTTTCTTTTCTGGGAAAAATGAAAGTGGTGTAAATATTGGGCAAGGATACCTATGAATTGCGTAATAAATCGAGTTGAATTTTCGTTCCAAAAAAAGAAATTGATTATGTAATTTAAAATGTCAAATTTTAGTTTACTCGTTTCAATCCATTTTAAAACTAGTCAATAATAAATAAATTTAATAATTTTAATACGAAAATGACCTATTATCAACAAGTTTCTACTATTCATTTTTTAAAAAATTATAATACAGTGTAATTTTTTGAAAATGATAACAAGAAATTTATCATAGAAATGAGAGATATTTGCATGCTAAGCAGTATGCAGCCACCAATGTGACATAATTTGATGCATTAATTTTTTTTTAAATAATTTTTTCTAAATTAATTGATAAAATTTTGCCAAGCAACATTTCTAAGTTTTAGTGGGCTAATCATAGTTAACTAGGTATGACATGACACTTATTATACTAAAAAAATCAAGTGGTGTAGAATGTAGTAAAAAAAATAAGAGAAAGATCAATGAGTTTGATATGAAGATAACTGCAATTAGATGTTTTTACAATAATGAAAGAAATCATGTTTGTTTGATTTTATTTGATTTGATTTTTTGATGATACAATATTAGGAGATTCGCATGACCTCAAAGTTACTAGGTATATGCTAATATCACTTGAGTTATTATTCAATTCGTTTAAATTCAAATTTTTATCACCAGCCGACTCATACTAATATATAATTAAAAAATGTCATGCAATACGTATGGATATGGATGTGGAAGTTTGGATATTGAAGACAATACCAAATTTCTGCACAAATTATACGCAAAATAAAAATGTTGTGTCATATTAGAGGCATGCCTTCATATATCAAGCTGAGTGAAATTTTGTACTAAACACAATCAATGAATAATGTGTATTATATGTTGTTAAATGTCGAACAAGATTTAAAAAAATAAAAATGGCAAATGAGCCAACAAAAAAACATTAACTTAACAGCACTAATATATTTTTATAATTAAAAAGTTATAGGTTTGAATATTTATTTTATTTGAGCTAAAACAACAAATAGTTAATGTAATTTTTAGTGATTATTTTAAAGTAAACCGTTTTTTTTTTAGATTTAAGATCAATATAACTCAAGTGGTATTAAATGTAAACTTTAGATTAAGGGATTAAAAATTTGAATCTTTAAGTGTTTTTTTTAGTGTCATGACTATGAAACTACAATATTTAATTGTTTTTAAAAAATTATATAAAATTAATTTATGCAATAAATTTAACTCATATCTTTTTAGTTTATGCTTTCATGACTATTAAATTTATGATGATTCTGCACATTATTTGTTACTTTTTGTTTTGAAGATTTATAATACATTTTTTTAATTCAACACTATTGGACAAAATTTAGGTATATGTTAATTGAACTCATTTATATATTTTTTTTAATATAACACTATTTAGGGATAACATAATCGAACTCATAAATTTTTTGCATCCCTTAAATTCTCTTCTAGACAACAACAAAATGTAATGCTTAGAATCATGAACTCTCTTCTTGACAACAACATAATGTGTTGCTTGGAATTATTTTGTAAGTGATTAAAAATACTTATATACACCTGAAAATATTATTTAAAATAATTAAAAGTCATTTTAAACAGTTGATTATTAGATTAAAATTATAACTTCTTATAATTTTTTTTATATATTTATTTGTGTATGTATAGTAATTACACAACTTCAAATGAACAGCTAATGATGTTCCCTAAAAACAATCTTAATAATGAGGTTATAAAGCAGCAAACTTTATTTATTTATTTTATTCTTTAATGTAGGGACAAATGTCATTATTAATGTGGTCACACTTCTTTATAACCCTAGTGGCAAAAAACACCTTACCTTCACTTATTGCTGGCTACTTATATTATATTTTATTGCATTATCCCCACTAAACGAAGAAATCTAATAATTGGTTAAAGCAACACAAATCTTAATAAATAACGAGTTTAGTTTCTTTTGAGAGAGATTCAAATATATATATAGTACAATATATAATTTATTGATTATTATATGAGAATTTGTGGTGTATAACAACTTTTTTATCACAGTTTACAATTATAGCACATTTTTAAAAATAATTTTTTTATAGCAAATTCTGTCTTTTAAAAAGAAAAAATCATTTACTTTTTTATAGAAGACTTTGATAAAATCTATCATTCTCTAGTGATGGAAGTCTATCAATTTTATCCGTGATTGATTCTATCGATTCTTATTGATAGACTATTGATAGAATCTGATGTAAGTCTATCAATTTACTTTATTTATTAGTAATTGATTCTATCACTCTTTATCGATATAAACTATCAATATGAAGTCTATCAATTTACAATTTTTGCTATATGTGCAAATATTTTTATTGTGTTATTCATGTAATATTTTATCCATTTTGTAATATACATGCAAAAGCCTCTTATTATATCATATTTAATTCAACTCTTATTAACATTAATTAATAGATTTAGTAAGGTAAGTCTCGTTATATTTACTATAGTTAATTTATCACACATTTTAAAAATTAGAATTTTTAGTACGGCGTTGCACGTGATAATTTTTTAAATAACATATATATATATATATATATATATATATATATATATATATATATATATATTATTGTTTCCTATATTTTTATCATAAATTTAAATCATCAAATAATAATTTCAATATAAATTAAATTTTATAACTATTTTTTCACATTAATTAAATTTATTAAAATTCATGTTAAAAAATAGTTAATATTTTATTTTGAACTTGTTATTATTTAAAAAAAAACTTAATAAAATTTATGGCATTAAAATTAAATTTTATCTGTGATTTTTAAAAATCAATACTCTTTAGTTTTTTTCTCAATTTATCTATTAATAGACCAATTACTATTGAATTATATAAAATTTATAAGAGTTATATCATAATTATAATTATAAATAAGCTAAATATATTTATTTGTATAAATCTATGAACTTAACACAAATGATAATTTTATCATTCTTCAAAAAAAAAAATTCACATCTCCACAATTAGGTAACAAAAGATCCTCCAAAAATTATTGCAACAAAAAAAAGTTACATGAAATTTAAGGTAAATAATTCAACAAAAATAAGATAACTAAATTTTTTATTATAAAAAAAAAACCAAAAAATATAACCGCAGGCAAAGAGAAAGTTTCAAATATTTGTAAACAAAATATAGAGAACTATATATATATATTATATATATAGTTAGTAATCGTAAAAAATCATTGTTACCGAACTTTTGAAACTGAGGAATTCATTCACTTTAGCCTTAGTCTTCAAACATTTTTTTCAAGATCTCCAAGGTCTATTTTTGAAAGGCAACCAATTATGGAAAAAAAAATCCTACAAAAATTATTGCAACAAAAGTAAAATTAGATGAAAATTAAGCTAAATAATCCGACAATAATAAGATAAATTATTATTAAAAAAAACAAAAACAAATAAAAGTAAATCCAACAAAAAAAACTGTTCTGCAAAATGTAGAGAGTTATTTATAGGATTGGAAAATTAAATTTATTATTTTAATTATAATATAAAATGTCAAATAAAATCTAAAATTTGATAAAGATATCAAAAATTTAAATGATATTGAAAATATTTTCATTTGATTGTTGAAATCTCTTATCTTCTAACTTAGACATAAAATCTATGAGATTTAATAAAAATATTTTATCTTCTATAGATGAAAATCTAAATGGTATGGTAAATATTTTCTACATTATTTACATTTATTTTTTTTATATCCCAATAAATGGCATGTTTAGAGTATGACTTAAACGTAAAATCGTCCAAAAATGATTTTCCCCCTAGACCACACTTTTAAGGTAGTATGATAGTTTGATGCTCAAATAAGTAAATTGTTTATAACTATTTAATTTGTTTATTTTTAGGAATTAAATTTATAAATATTAGTATCACTCATTAATTTTTATTTTTGTTAAGCAATAGATATTCGATAAATTATAGGGGATTTTGCATGTATAACAAAAAAAGACAAAATATTTTCATGTATAGCATAAAATTAAAACTAATTCATTTGTAACAAAAAATTCAAATTAAATTCTATCACTAGCTGAATTCTATTAGTGATAGAATTCAATCAATGAAAGACTTCTTCTATCACTGCTTGAATTTTCTACTAGCGATAGAATTTCAAATTGAGTTCTATCACTAGTTAAGTTTTATCATCGATAGAAATTAATATGACATAGATTAAATTATTTTAGAAATTGTGCTGCAAATGTAATACAAAAGGTAAAATGTGTTGCTGATGATAAATTCTCTAGATATATATATTATTTTTGAAGTCTAATCGTTTCGCTTTATTTAAACCTATCAATTTTATGGTCATCGATTTGATGTGGTTGAATGGGTTGGTGGCGCGATTGATTATCTGGTTTGATGTTGATTCATTTTCACTTCACAGTAATATTTCATCCCTCAAATTGGTATTATAATCCTCCTTTCCTCAAATTGTACTAAAAAAAATTTTAAAATTGATATTTTTCCTTTTTGTTGATACTCATCATTCCATTTTACTTATGATTTTTAAATTAAGGTTAGTTTTGATTTTTTTTTCTTTTCGGAATTTGGTTTTAAAATCAAAATCTTTTCTTGAGTAAGTTTTTTTTTTTTGAAACACTTTTCTTAAGTAGGTTAAATTCATCGTCGAACAATATGATAGAAACAAATTTACTAAAAATAAAAATCAACTATTAAACGGAGTCTTTAAGTTCTAATTTTTTAAAAATATGTGGTTGGTTATGTAAAAAAATTGATTACATAACCAAGACTAAATTTGTGGGTATATTTGTGTTTTAACTTGATTTCTTTGTTGAGGCATTTTACTATATACCTTTTATAGCATTTTACTATTAAGTTTGAAGGGATTTGTACCTGTAAAGATTTGTAGCAAGACTATAATATTTTCATGCATTTTTTGTGATTTTATTTTGAGTGATTTAAAAAAAAAAAACAACAAAAACTTATATGATTTTATTGATTGCTTCATGATAACTTTTAAATTATTTTGAGAAAGACTTAATTTCACGACATATCAAATGTAAGATCGGATATAAAGTTTTCTATATTAAAACTAACTTTCTGAACTAAAAAAAAAGAAAAAAAGAAAAATCAATTTAAAGAAGAAAAAAAATTGTACCTAGCATCAAATCTCAATTTACATCAATATTAATAAATATTTTTAAAAATATGTACCTCTTAGATAAAACACAAACTATCAAAAGAACCTAAGCTTTAGTAATATCATATATGATCCATTAATTAAGAGGTTACGAGTTTAAATTTTTCCATTTTTAAATATAATTGCATAAAATTAAAATTTTTATTATTTTTAATCAATTTTATTTATTGTTTTCTATATGTTTAAAGTGGTTGAAATTATAAATTTCATTTGATTATAGTCATTAGTTTTTACTTAAATGAGCGAATGCGAGCTTAATTGAAAATAATTTTTGTCATATTTGATTTCTTTTTCTAAAATTTTAACAATCATACAAAAAAAACATTTTTGCTATTTATGAAAAACTTCTTTGTTTATTATTTTTGTTTCAAATTCACATCGAAGAGTTAGTGGTACACACGTACCTTAACGGTCATAATTTAATATCATTTTGTTATTTAAAAAAAGTAAATGCTTTGCAGTTGACTTTATGCTTATGAATGAAATTTAAAATTTGTAACTTTTAAGAATATGTATAATGAAATTTAAAATTTGTAACTTTTAAGAATATATATAATGAAATTTAAAATTTGTAACTTTTAAGAATATATATATATATATGTATATATATATATATGTATATATTTGAGATCAGAATATTTTAATTATTAATCCAGAGATACTTGAATTCTTTTTAGTATAAATGGCAGGAAGAGAACAATAAACTCGATTTGAATCTTTTTAATCACAAATACATATTTTAATTATTTTTTTGAGATTGTAACAATTAGGAGTTAGAGGATTTGAACAAAAAATCTCATAAATCATTAAATGTACAATGATTCTGCTTGAACTATTGCCTTTGTTGACAACATATATTTTAATTATTAGTTATATTTGATTTGATAGTGGATTTAGCTTATGAATGCAAGAGTAATTTGAAATACTATAGTGCAATAATAAAATGTGTAAATTACTATAATTTAATTATAAATATTTATTGACATGTAGTTCTAATATAATGTTAAAATAGGGTGCTTTTAGAAAGTAAATTAACTCTGGTGTTTTTTTTAAAGATTCATTTTATATATTCCTTTAAATCAATCACGTTTAGGGTGTAATATTGGAATTCATAGTCTAAAAGGTCATAAATAAGATTTTATGTCAATTGAGTAATGCTCTTATCCGCGGAATGATTGGTCTGACTCGATAATTCATAATCACCTATTATTAATTTACATGGTCGTACAAAACCTATTGTTTCATGGAGAATTGTCAATGATTTTTTTTTTTTTAAAGTAGAATTGTCTATAGTTTAGATATTATTATTATTATTATTTTGTATTTAGGGAAGGAGAATGATAATGATTAAGAGTGGAATGAGTATTAGGAGGAGAATATATATAAAAAAAAATTATTATGAAAGAATGATTATATATATTTAGAGTGAAGTGAATGATTATGAAAAAAATAAAATAATGAATATGATAAAAATGAAAAATAGTGATTTGATGTATAAAAGATTGTTGGGGAGAGAATAAAAGTAGGTAAGAAGAGGATGGAAAAATGCAATTTTGGAAAACGTGATTAAAGTAGTAATGATTCTCGGTGGCCCATAGACGAAGAACCATCATCATTCTCATTCTCTTCATTTTTCCTCTTGTTATTGGTAGCCCAAACACACTTATTGTTAAACTAAGTTCAATCACATTAGATATTACTTTCATATATGATAGTTTTTCGGTTGATGTAACTCAAAAACATTAATTAGCTACAATCATAGTATTTATTTATTGACGTGGACTTTATTTTTCAATTTTTTTATAGTTATTTTAGCTGATATTTCCTTATAAATTAAAGTTCATAAGTAGATAAATTTTTTTTTGAATACATATTAGGGGAGGGGAACAAATACCAATTCTCGAGCTCGAACTTATGACATTGGTGTTGAACTGGTTTACAACAAAACAATTAAATCATTGCATTATTGACTCATTTGATATAAGCAGATAACTTTCAACTCAACCACATAATGGTTTTATTGTTTAGTATAAACTTATTTAACATCATGGTTACAAGTTCGATTCAAAAAATCGATATTTAACTAGTTTTTCTTTATTTGAAAATAATGATATCCTCTATATTTAAAAAACATAATTAACTATTTTTTGAAATTGATATACCAAATATTAGCCAACTCTTTCTCTCTCTTTTTTTATTTTTTGGTTACTTCAATTTTAATGAAAATGTGAGTTAGAAGTGGAAGACATACTTAGCTTGGACATTAAGCTACCATGATTGTTATATCTCACTTCAATTGTGATAATAATGTGCAGAATATTTCAAACACATCAGCCACCATGGATATCATGATCATTATTTTTATTTAATGTTGCAATTTTTTTTTTCCTTTCCTTTATTTTCAATTAATGGTTATAAAGCACATGCTATTAAACAATAATCTTAATAAATAAAAAACCATTTATTAAATGAGTCATTTTTTTTTAGATTATAAAAATTGGGAGTGGGAGAGACTCAAACCCAAGACCTTTAGGTCATTGGGTATACATTGATGCCACTTGAGCTATTACTCTTGTTGGCAGCACAATTAATTATCTAGTTTGATATTAATTTTTTGTTTAAAACCCATCTCTTAAATAAAATACGATAATATTATGGTTTTTTGTAAAATCACGGAGATTATAATTGTTTTTACGTATTTCCCATTTAGATTGATAAGTTAAAATTTGGCAAGTATTTGATTTTTTGAAATTAGCTTTATTTTTTAATAATTTCTTGACCATTTATATCCATAGCCAAGTTTCATTAACAAAAATAATAAGTTATGATTCTCTAAATAATAATAATAATAAGTTATAAACTATTAATTTTTAAAATACTTGTAAGAGATGAGTAAGATTAATAAATTTTGTCTCCTCCCCCAATTTGTAAGACATAAGTAAAGATTCATAAATAAATATTTTCCCCCTACCCAGCTAATTTGTACCTAAAAAAAAGTTTCATAAAATTTTTAAATAAAACAAAAACAAAAGGGTATATCTTGTTCTAAGGTTTCTTTTACTTTTCTTGTAAAACAAAGTGTCATGAAAGCTCAATTGATAACTATTTGATTTTCTGTTTTCTATTTTGTATTTTAAAATTTTTATCTTGTTGTATAGTTTTATTTTCTTTAAAAAGTAGAAATTCTAAATTTTAGAGTTATCATACTCGGTCTGTAAATATTTATTTAAAATCAACTATGACGTTGTTATAGTGATCTTGAAAAGAAAAAAAAAAGATTTCTAACCAAATTTATTTTTTAATTTAATAGAAGGTTGGAACTAGAAATTTTGTAGTTTCTAATACATTCAAGATTTCATATAAGTTATGTCTAGGTAGATTACAACCAAAGTTAGTGGACTATAATCAACCATTTATTTATAATATGGTTCATGGCACAATAATAATTAAATATAAAATTTTAACCAACTAATTATTTCCCCACTAAATGTGGGTTTTCTTATTTGAAAAGAAAGCTTGAATATTTTTTTTCATTTATCTTTGTTCTCAAGACCAAGCAAGTAATGTATATATTTGCATGAGTGAGCTATATTCTAGGCATCAACTGAAACAAGTGTAGGTTGGTATGGTGACCTTAAGTACAATCATAATTGCCTAATTATTTCAACAAAGATGAAATATTGGGTAAAAAACAAAAGTTGAACCATCTAATCTTGATTGGTGAAGTCTCAAAGGGTTGGCTAGAAGAAGGAAAAAAAAGTTACAAAAACATATTTCTATTTGTGGTTAAATGATTTGTGAGAGCTAATATGAATTTTCACATTGAATCATGATAGAGAATCAGAAGCCATGGACTTTTAGAGTGGAGAAAAAAGTATACATATCCCAAAATTGACATTTTAACTTCCTTACTTTTTTTGTGTAGAAATAGGTTGAAGGCAACTTGTATTACACTTCACTTAAAGCAGCTTCAGGCTGCAGCTAAATGTATCTTAATGCAACTTGGTATTAGATTTTATTGCTAATGCATGCGAACAAAAATCACACATTTCTAAATTAAGGAAAAATATCTTAGTATATAAGGAGGGACGTCTCCACTAATATGATGTTTTTAAGTAATGATCAAAGAGTAAAACCATGAAGTCTTATGTTCAAAGTAAACAGTAATATCAATATAACTTCACCAATTAATTGAAGAAAATTTTACTATCAGAAGACAGAACTATATCAAGTTAAAAGTTAAAACAAAGAGCTAATAAAATTCACTAGACCAAGTTTTTTTTTTTTTTGAATTCAGGAAGACGAAGCTTTGCTCCACTATTGAGTTGAAACTTTCAACCACAAGGTTTTTTTTTTTTTAGTAAATATCAAGGGCGGAGAGACAAATATCACATTGATGTTGAACTAATTTACAACCAAACAATAAAATCATGGCACCACTAACCCATTTGGTTTGGTTGAATTGATTTTAAAATATAAAAACTAAGTATGATGATTGATATTAAGATTTAATGTCTGTTATGGGGAGGGGATATTTCTTTTTCTTAGTAGTTTTGACAGCCGATTAAGTATCAACTTGACCAAAACCAATCCTAGCCAACCTACTCGGATGATGAAACTGATTAAAAAAAATAGAAGGGGGTTTCATGAAAAAAAGTAAAAAAAATATTGAGGTTTTACAACAGAAGAACCTGATAATTAACAATACCAATATTGTGGTAATAAGAAATTAACAAGGGAAAACTTATCTGCTTTCAGTATTTTCTTACATGAATGAGTAGAGGAAAACTAGAGGAGTTATTTCCAGTTCCTATATATTAATTTCTTTCATCATGTATGGCAATTAGCAAGTCATATCTTCAGCCACAGGTGAAAAATGGGAGATTTCCCCAATGCTTCATAACAACCTGAAAGCTTCTTAATCCTTTACCTTTATTCAACTCAACCATATCGAGTTCGGCCAAGCTCTCCCTGTTTTTTCATGCCAACGGTTGGAATATCTATTTTTCTTTTTCGTTTTGTTTGCATTCATGGAGTTATTCCAGGAACGTGAGGAACGAGTGGTTTTGGCTTCTTTGTTTTCTCCACCATTATCGCTTGAGTCGTTAGAAGGATGCCGGTAACGGAGGCCGCAATCTGAAGCGCACATCTTGGAACAAGGGAAGGATCTACAACACCAGCATCAAGAAGATCTTCATATCTGTCTGTCATTGCATTATATCCATGTCGCCATTCGCTCGCTCGAGTCTTCTCCACGACTACCACTCCATCATCTCCTGCATTCCTTGCAATTAATTTTGCAGGTGCAAGAAGTGCCTGCAATTCATAGTAAAATCTATTGAAAAATTTGGAAGGCACACAAAATTCTAACATGAGTCTAATATTAAGTTAAAAGAGGTTGTTATTCGGGTACCGACATTATCCAGTAAACCAATATGAGGAAACTTCGCGTAGCAAAGCAAATATAATAAGGGTAAAGATGAGGGATGCTCCTTGCCTTATGTTCATTGCTACCTGACTAAGACCCTGACCATTAAGAAGGTTACCCTCTAAGGTGCAAGTGCAACTGGTAAAGTTAATAGACATTTGTAACACACCCCAAAGCATTGACCAGAGACCTTTTATCCGAAAGGGAAACTTATTTAAGCAGTCAATATATACTATTTTAGTCTCTGAACTTTGGTATTTGTTCAGAGACCATTTTAAACTTTCTTCAAAGTCCACGGACCAAAATTGGACATAGAGACCAAAATGGAACAAAAACTGGGGCCAAAATTGGACATAGAGACCAAACAAAAACTAGAGTTTTTTTTTTTTAAACAAGAGTAATCATGCCCGTCCCTAGGCCAGGCATCGAAGACATTAGACATCGAAGGAGTAATGTCCCAGGTGAGTCTTGAACCTGGAACTTTGAAGGAAGCATACCTTCAAAACTCAAGTCTTCAACCACTACGCCACCTCTTAGGGGCCAAAATTGGACATATGGTATATATATACATATATACCTTTGAAAATTATACTTTCATCTTATTTATCATAGATTCATAGGGTACGTAAATTATCTATCTTGCCTTGGCAGACAGTTCGCCTACCAAGAAGACTGGTATCCAAATCAGAACGACATTTTACCAAATAAAAGAGGTACTGGGATAGATCTATACTAGCAGTTTGAATTCTACAGAAGAATGAAGAGGGGCAGATACCTTGCCCACAATATCAGCACCCATCTGCTCATCTTGGTTCTCCATTGACTGTTTTATGGAAGGAAGCAATTCTGACAGATGAACATAGGTGGCACCTCCACCAGGAACAATGCCTTCCTTCATAGCAGCAAATACAGCATTCTTTGCATCCTCAATTCTGAGTTTTCTGTCTTCAAGTTCCACCTCTGTATGCGCTCCCACCTAACTTCAACCACGTTACCGTATAGAGTAAATACGAAGTTGATTTTTTTTTTAAGAGCTTTTACAGTTAATAAAGAAAGTAAGGCAAGATGTTATAGGCAAAACAAAAAGAAAATGGCAGTAGAAAAGGAAAATCAAGGCCCAATTTTGAAGCATTAAATAGCAAAACTGCCTTTAAAATGATTAGCCACTGATGCTCATAGTGAAGCCAGAATGGTAATGGATTCTTTTGTTTTACAGAGAAACAATTACTGCTAGACGTTGCAACCAGGACCCTCTTTTGGGAAGTTAAATTGGAAAAAGGAGTGTAATATTCTTTAAAGGAGAAGGAAGCAATGGGGGATTTTCAAGAAACTGTAGCTTTTATGGTTTCATTTTGGACTGATTCTTTCTGCAGTTACCACCTAAATTCGATTGAAAGTTTTTTTTTCTAAGCCTTGGTCTTTGAGGGTCTCTCTTTGATATACAAGATACTTCCAACTTTGGTTAAACTACTGTACTAAAATGCAATCTGCTTTCAGCTAATAGCACGAGAAAGAACTAAACAGTCTAAACCTTTTGTGATGGTACCTATATCTAATATGGATAGGATTAAATAACAGTTGGTTAGTACCAGCAACCGCATGGCATTATAGTAAATCATCAAACCCCATAAAATTATGGGGAAAACTCAAAGAAGCTCTTCTTCCAAGTAATTTTTTTAAACCACAAACCTTAATGACAGCAACTCCACCACAAAGCTTAGCAATCCTCTCCGAGAGCTTTCTTGAATGGTAGGAGTTATCTGTTTCAATAAGATCCTTTTTAATCTGCGAAATTCTTGCTTGAATTTCAGCTTTGGTAGAGGGATCTGCAACTATTGTTGTTGAATTAGATGTTATAACTACTTTCCGGGCAATTCCTAGTTGGTCCGACGTTGCACCCTCAAGTCCTAGACCCAAATCTCCAGTGAGAAAATCCGCACCTGATAATTTCAAGATGAAGTCAATGAGCAGATATTGAAACTGCATGATTAAGTGGTCATGTCAGCTACAATTAATCATCACGCAGAAGTTAAAATCACCCAAGTCAATCTGATGTACATCTGACTAAACTATTATAAGATAAACAGATTTCAACCATTCTAGCCACTGACACTCTGCCAAAATATATGGAGGTTTCTTATGCTCTAAGTTCATATGCAGGATTCAGAGTTTTAAACTCACAGCAATAGTACAAAAACCTTCTGAGTAAAGCCCAATTTACAATTGAAGCAATGCAGACAGACAAAATACCTATATTAAGGTTTCGATTTGCATTCTGCAAAATAAACCTAAAAGATTTAATTAGATTTTCTACCATCTCAAACAATCATGTTATAGCTTTTGAAATTTTTTGAAAAGTTGGATGTATTCCAAAAACATTCTGAGCTCTTCTCCCGCAACCAAATGAAAACTGACACAAAGATATGCTACACAACTTCGAGGCAGTACAATGGACGAACTGAAACCCTAATAATATATTCAGACCATTCTAAGTGCTACTTTCAAAAATTTGAACGGCTACTCAAAAGCTGTAACCTAGGTAAAAATGATAAATTCATAGTGGTGCTTGCACCACGATGTTTAATATAATTGAACAAGTTTAATGTATGAAGTTGTGACACCCCATCCTAATGTATAATGTCATTGCATAAGTCTTGAGTAAAGTTTATCACTTAGATAAGCCACACACACATTTAAGCAAGCATATGATAACTATTCATAGATGTATTTTAGTTCACCTGTCATTAGTGCAATATCTTGCAATAGAGCTTTCTTTCTTTCACCAACCCCAGAACATTTTACAACGGCCACGTTCAATAAACCCTGCATCTTATTCAGCACTAGGGTTTCTAGTACTTGTCTTGAGATGTCCTCTGCAATTATAAGCAGAGGAAGACTAAGCTGTACGGTCTTTTCCAACAAAGGGACAATTTCTTTGACAGAAGAAATTCTTTGATCCGTTATTAGGACTTTTGCATTGTCAAACTCCACAATTGACTTATCTTGGTTTGTAATAAACTGAGGCGACATGTAACCTTTATCGATCTGCGAAGAGGGATACAATGAAACCATAAGAACAAAATGAAAAGAAAGAGATAGGCTGTGAATATTACAGAAGCACATCAAATATGCACTTGATGCAGTGCAAATTTATTAGAATCTGAACATCATTAGCCTTCAAATATCTCAAGTCTATAGAAAGAAAAGCAGTTGTCAAATAGAAAAGTTGATGCCACTACAAATTTAATGTATTTTTTTTAAGTGTGTTGTCTAAGACTATCCTCAGTGGCTGTAAAAGAACAACTCATTTTTTAAGCAAAATTATTTACCTTCATTCCTTCTTCTACTATTACATAAGTTTCAGAGGATTTGGATGCCTCAATTGAGATCACACCATCAGGGCCAATCTTTTCTATTGCTTCCGCAATTAAGTTCCCCACATATTCATCATTTCCCGAAGATATCATCGCAACAGCTACAGAAAGGACGAGGTTAGTTCAGCACCATTTACTTCCCAAATGAAACTGATGAGAAGAAAGAACCTTTAATATCACTTTTTCCTTGGACAGGAGTACTTTTCTTCTTTAAGACCTTGGTTAACTCCTTTACAGTCTTATCTATTCCTTTCTTTAAAGAAACTGGGTCAGCCCCAAAAGAAACAGCCATTAATCCAGATTTGGCCATTTCACGTGCCAAAATGATTGCAGTGGTGGTTCCATCGCCAGCCAAGTCATTCATTTTACTTGCAACCTGAAAACAAACAACTCAAAAATATATACCTTAGGTGTTAAACCTCATCGAACAAGTTTAAACATGTAAGATTTTACTTAACAACCATGAATAACCTCTTGAATCAGCATAACTCCTGCATTCTCAATTGCATCAGAAAGCTCTATAGCTTTAGCAATTGTAACCCCATCATTAACCACTTTAAGCATTTCCTTTTCAGATAGAATAACATTACGTCCTGCACACGAGATTTCACAACAATTACTACAAACGTGATTGCAGCGACGGATAAGATACAGTTACTGCAACTCAATTTAATGAAGCAAACATTCAAAAGAGAGATTGAACAACAAATAATAAATTACCAAACGCTTCTAGATTTGAGAATTCACAACTACGCCAAAGGTTCTTCAGACAAATCAAATAAAATTACACACGTGGAAGAATGTTGGTATGACCAATCTCGTCACTCTTTCCCTTTACACATTTAAGAACTGAGCTCAAGCAAATCATGTTTCCTCAGGCAGTCAGGCTCACACATATCCTTCTAAATTTCATCAATTTAAATGCGAATGTTCAGGTAAAATACAATGCAAAACCATTGTCTTCACCTAAACAATGTCATAAACTCGCCACTTTAAATCCAGCCCACAAATTAAACAAGAAATCGGACCTTTTCTGTGATTGTCGGGCTAGCTTACATGCATCTTGATCATACTCACAGGACATAATGTCTGACCCTAAAATACTCGAATGTCAAGTAAACTTGTAAAAAAATTATTTTCTAGGTTAGTGGCTACCATGGATTGAAACATCACTTTAAGATTTCAAGACCCTTTTTGACCACTAGGTCAACAAATGATGATTGAAATTGAAAAGGGTGAAGACTAAAGACTGCTACATTGGACTCTGCCAAAAAATTTGACATTTTTTTTAAAAAAAAAGGGTAACCAAACCACGCCCGTCCCTAGGCCAGGCACCGGGAGGGAGACATCGAAGGAGTAATGTCACAGCCGAGTCTCTGGGACCTTAAAGGGAGCATATTCTCAAAGCCCAACTTTTCAACCACTGTGTCACCCTTCGAGGACACCAAAAAAAAAAAAAATTGATATTGGTGAGTGTCATTACTAACTTAAGCCGGACTCGACTATTCTCAAGTAACAACCGAGTGACTTTAGTACATTTCATTGCCAAGAAAACTGAAAGTAGATTAATTTGTAGGCAGGTGCATTCACATGGATGAAACTGCGCAAAAGTTGGAGACCCAAAATCGAAGATCAATAAATGGTTTAAAATCATAGAAATAGAAAATCCCACAAACCTTTAGGTCCTAAAGTGACAGAAACAGCATCAGCAAGCTTATCAATACCAGCGAGCAAGGCCTTTCTGCATTCTTTACCGAAAGATATCCTCTTAGGACCGGCCCTGACCACAAAACTCCTCAAGTTCCATGAATTTCTCGCATACCCAGATCGCATTTGGGTCCCAGCAAGCTTCTGCGAAACACCAAGAAATTAAAAGTAACACAGAGAAGATGTGTTGTAACAGAGAGTTAGAGAAATAGACTTACAGATAGAGGGAAGAGTAGTGGTCGGAGAATGGGAGCCGGCGACGAGATACGCGCAGGGACTTCCATGGGGTTGTTGCTGTTGCCGCCGACGAGAGTGAAACAAGCAAAGGTTTATTGGGGGTTTTATTTTATCCACCACACTGCCGCAATCAGGTTTATGTTTAAAATTCTCCCTTGTGTAGTTTTTTTTTTTTTAGATTTTCGGTCGGTTTGGTAACCATTTCGTTTTAAGTTTTATATTGAGAATTTATCATCAGCCGTACATTAGCTCTAGTTTTTATTTGCAGCAGAGTTGTTAAAATAATTCATCTATAACATATTTGTTTCTATCACTCAACTGGTGAACTCAATTTGTTTTTCTATCACTAATAAAAACTCAAGCAATGATAGAATGAATCTACCATTAATTAAATTCTATCACTGATAGAAAACAACAAGTGGTAGAAGTCAATACAAATGAATTATTTTTTATTTTGTGTTATATAGATGAAAATATTTTGTCATTTTTTTGTTATATATGCAAAAACCCCTTTTATATTTATGTTTTCAACTTTTCAAAAACAAATTTGTTTGATAATCAATTTTGGTTTTAGTTTTTCAATTTTAAAAACATTTTTAAAATATTAAAGGAAATTTAAAACATAAAAAAAAAATTTTTTAAAAACAAGTTTTTATTTTTGTTTTTAAAAAAGCATGAACAAATCAAGAATAAAGAGTAAAAAAGATCAAACAAAATTGTGAAATTTGAAAACAAAAAACACTTATCAAACATATTTTTTAGTTTTTATTTTTAGAAAACAATAAACTAAAATCAGTTATCAAATATATACAATTTTTATTTTTTAAAATTAAAAATTAAAAACCAAAAATGAAAAACTAAAACAAAAAAAAACGAAATAGGTATCAAACGAGGGCTTTAACTTTTCTAATTTAACTTATGTTCTCTCGATAAAATTAAAAATAAATTATTATTATATTTGATATTTGTGATAATTGTAGTGATCACCTTTATCTATGAACAAATAGTCTACCCTACAACATGAAAATATTTAAGAAAATTTTAAAAGTTGAATTTAGAAAAGTAACCATCATAGATTAGATCTATTACATTAGTTCTTAATTTCTCAAAACTCTCTTAACTAGCAAGTCATTCCATAATCATTAAATTAAAATTATTTTTAATCAAAACTAATTTAATAAAAAACCTAATAAAAATAAATTCTTTAATAATTTTTTAATAATTGAAGATGAAAGAGTTCGACTTACATAAGTTAAATTATACTTATATGGCTAAATGAACTTACTTGCAAGTTTCAAAGGGGTACAAATATATTAGGCCTTAAGAACTCCGCAGTACGTTGAATAAGAGCTTACTATACAATAACGTTAGAGGTGGTAATATTACGAATTAAAATGTTTTGATAACCATTTTGGAGTGGTTCAAAGGAGGTGCATAAAGTGATGAACTCAATTTATCATAGCTACCTACCTATGAATTAATTTTTTAGAAGTTTCCTTTGAATGATGTGGTAGGGTCAACATTAGCATATAAAAAAAATGTAAATACTCTTTTTGTAATCTTTCATTCTCAAAGCACATTTTTGTTTCTTCAAAAGCACAGGAAGGAAAAAAATGTATAGAATGCAATGAGTAGCTCTGAAATTAAGGTCCCCCTCTTTCCTTGGCTTCTTCACAACATAACATTCATTGCAGATTCAAAGTGATCAAATTATTCATCTAAATGGAAAACTTCCAGCAATTTTGAGAGTCTAACAAAGGAAATAAATTCCAGAAAACACAAAAAAAAAGAAAGAAAAACAGATGAAGAAATGTGCAGTCTCTTAGAGAAGCAACTGATAATGATGCAAGAGTTCTCCCAGGTGCTGCCTTCTTCAAACATCTCTCTTATCAAACTCTCAGTGCTTTGAATCTTCTTCTTCACAGAACTTGGAGTACTGCTCTGAGTCCATCAAGTTTTTCAGTTCACCACTGTCACTAACCTCCACCTTAATTATCCATCCATTTTCATATGGACTTGAGTTCACCTACATTCACACAAATGGATCATAAACAAGTATAACCATGTTTGGAAGAGAGACAACAAAGTGATGGTTCTTTTAAAAGCTTAGATTCTGTGACGAAAAATCTTCAAAAAGGAAGTTATAAAGATGCTATCACGTTAGATTTGTATAAGGAATGGAATTTTGCTTAACTTTCATTGATATGACTGAAAGGATAAAGAATAAGGAATAAAGGATAACTGCAAAAATTTTCAGTTGTAGATATCCAAAGGGAGACATTGGCTCAAACCAGGAAGATGCAAAGAAACAGTAAATGTTATGCATTTCATGCATGTAGCAAAAGAAGGCTGTATAATCTTTTTTTTTTATCCGTGAGTGTTCAGACCAATTTACACGCAGCTCGATTATTCTTACGAGACAGGTGGTCTAACCCCCTAACTCAATGTACAACAGATCGTTAACCTTTACAAACTTACATCAGCCAGAACTTTGTTGGGGTGGGGGTAAATGGGTAATATTTGGGCCAGTAGTATGAGCTTGCTACTATTGCTCCCTCTTAATATCACCAAGATTGACATACAAATTAATGAAATTGAGACTTAAAACATTAGTTAAACAGAAACATACCTTAAACCATACAAAAGATGAAGGAAGGAACACAAAAATACGCTTAAATATCTCCAGAGCATTGCTAAATCATTATTAAGAGCAAGAATATTTAGATTAAGGAACCTACCAGACCAGGAGAGCTGTTGAGCTCTTCATTCACCTCAATGATTTTACCCGACACGGGAGAGTTAATATCACTAGTAGCTTTAACACTCTCTACCGCACCGAAGCTGCCATCCTGTTTAACAGAGGTTCCAACTTCTGGTAATTCAACATACACAACATCACCCAAATGATCTTGAGCATGATCAGTTATGCCAACAGTTGCCTTATCCCCTTCTACTTTCACCCATTCATGAGAGCTGGCATACTTCAAGTCCTTCAGAGCTGAACAATTGGAGATATAAGTTATTTCACTATACTCGTTTAGTTTTAAACATGAACTTGAGTATTAACTATTCCATAATTTTTTTGAGATAAAGAGAAATAAACGACATTGAAAGGAAACATTGAACTTCCTTTTTTAAGCATATGACTACATGAAACATTTTATTCTCAATTTCTTGGCTTCTAACACATTGAACCATTGAGATACATGTTTACCTTTTCATAAGCCTCTATACAAAAGTACAAAGTGGCTTCCTTAGCTGTCTCATATGGATTAGACGCAAATATCACGAGTTTTTTTTTTTTTCTTTTTTTGATAGAATCAGAGCTTCGTCCCACTATATACCTCAATACCTGAGGACACCCGAGTCCGGAGGCCCGAACTCGACAGACAATGAATGATTTTACAATTAAGCTCATTTGTAGTTTTCCAATCAGGGATATCCAAGGGGAGCATACTTTGATTTTCATGTTCTTTAGGAACTAAAGAGCAAGGATTTTAATCCATTAACAAATTCAGGTAAGATGATTAATATCAAAGTTAGAGAACAACAATTAATATTAACGATACAGCAGCAAGAAAGATCAACAAGGCACTAGAGTCTTTAAATGACAAGATTCAAATAAGAACACAAAAAAGGGAGCGTCACTTAGAAAAGAAGATCTCGTGTTTGAGATTCACCACATCGTGATTCAGAATTCAGAATTCATTGTTTTTCCTAATACATTAGTCGAGGTGCGCACAAGCTGGTCTAGACGGTCATCACATCGGTTGTTTTTTCCATTACATTAGTCGAGTTGCGCACAAGCTGCCCAGACAGTCACGGATATTAAAAAAAAACATTATTTTTCTTCCATTTTTAGAAAACCCATTTATCCATCTTCCCAAGATCTACCCACAAATACTCATTATAAAATCGCAGCAACAATTCACAAAGACAACAAGACGTGACAACAATACAAAAATGAGACAAATCCTGCAAAATCTCGAAAAAGGGTTCGCCATTGATCAACCAAACAGCAAAAACAAACAAAACCCAGATGATTCAATGTCAAAAGCAGATCGAACAGTGATCACCCACCAAAAAAACAAGATCAATAAGAACAGAGAAAAACTGACAAAAAAAAAATCAGTATAGAAAAATGTCGGTTGGCCTTACCAGAAGCAAACCCTCTAAAGGGTACAGAGATCTTGAGGTAGGAAGCAGCTCTTGAAGCCCAAAGCAGCCTCGACGCCATTGATGAGAAGCTTTGAGCGCTCTGTAAGAACAACCCCTTTTTGTCTTCTGAACAGAAGCTTGTTTTGCTGCTAATGGAGTTTCATGGACGGGACTTTATTGCTATCTGGGATCAGTATCACAGCACAGTAGGGTTGGTGGACATGCTCGTATACAATACAATACAATTTTCATTTATTTTTTATTATTATTTTTCTTTTTCATTTTAGGTATTTTGGGTTGATTTAATTCTATTTTCTGGATGTGAGATGATAAGCATTAATCTGAGAAAAAAAAAAAACAAAAACATTAAAAAAAACGTGGAACAGAAATGAAGAATATTACAGCTTGTTAGAGAATCCCACATCGGCGATTGGGACTGCAAGGTGGCAGGTCAATATATCAACACCAACCTCTTTTTGTTGTTGACGTCAATTTGTTATGTATCTAAATTTTAAAGTTATACAATTTTATTTGCTTAATAATGAAAATTTCAATTTGGGACTAAAAGTTTATTGAATTTTTATGCGTTAATACTATATAAAGATGCATGGTTTGAGTGTTTGGTAACCAATTCAAGATTAGTGTCACAAGTTCGAGTTCGAAAATCGATATTTATCTCCCAATATGTATTAAAAAAAATACTATATAAAGTTATTTGAATGCAATATACGTCTTTAACATTTTTAAAAGTTTAAGAATATTTTTATTGAATATAATATATGAGTTATATATTTTTTGAAAAAAATCACGGCTTTAAATTATCTAATTAATTGGTTGGATTAAAATACATTTATTATTGACACATATTTATGGGTATTATTTTATATGTTAACCCAAGAAATTGTATTGGAATGTTCTGGTATTTTTAAAAACATTTTTATGATTTGTATGATACAATTTAGGTAGGTTTAAGAATGTGTCTTGAATAGTTGTATTTTGGAAAGATTGCATGCATGCATTTTTTGTGTTTTTACCCAAAAAACTTACAAAATAAGAGAAACATTGCATCAGAACATAGGACACAAAATAAAAATATGAATCCACGGGTGAATGAAATTGATGCAAGTACGTTAGATTTTTTTATTAAGTTTTCGTTTGATAATCCTTTCGATTTTTTTTTAATTTACTTTTAAACATATTTTATTTGTTTGATAACAAACTTTATTTTTTGTTTTCAAAATTTTTAAAACGTTTTAAAATATTAAAGAAATTCTAAAAAAATAATTTTAAAATATATATTTTTGTTTAAAAAAAAGTATGAAAAAAAATCAAGAACAAATGATAAAAAAATCAAAAAATCAAAACAAAATGTGATTTTGAAAATAAAAATCAGTTATCAAACATGTTTTTTATTTTATTTTTTTATTTTTACAAACATAAAACTAAAATAAGTTATAAAACACATACCGTTTAGAGAATTTACCATCAGCAGCATATTCTACCTCTTGTATTATATTTGTAGCATAATTTTTAAAATAATTCATCTATAGCATATTTATTTCTATCACTCACCTAATGATAGTCTATCACTCACCTAATGATAGTCTATCACTCACCTAGTGATAGAACTCAATTTAGATTTCTATCACTGATAGAAAATTTAAGCAATGATAGAATGAGTCTGTCATTGATTGAATTCTATCACTAATAGAACTCGACAAGTGATAGAAATCAATTTGAATTTTCTGCTACAAATGAAATTATTTTGGATTTTGTGCTATAGATGAAAATATTTTGCTATTTTTTGATATACATGCAAAATCCCCTACTGTTTATATCTTTTAAAACAAAAAATAAAAAATGAAAAATTGGATAAAAAAACAAAATGATTATAAAAAAATGAAAAATTTTAAACAAAAACAAAATGTTTGAACTGTTTGCTAAAAAAAAGGTATAGTTCAGTATCATTTATATTACCTAGATTCAAGTTTTTCCATCTCAACTATTGATAAATTTAGAGGGAAAATAAACCGTTTGAAATGTTTAGCCTTTTTCCATATGTGGCTCAAAAAACAAACATAGGACACAAAATAGGTATTTACATCAACTTCTTTTAGAGTGCTCGTACTAAAAAAGTATATGGAAATTGTTCCTTTTTATAAAATGAACTGGCCAAGGAATAATCATAATTCTACATCTATTCTAATATGATTTTATTCTGTTTTAAACACGGGATGATTCATTTGTTTCTGATCATGTGTTGGGGAGTATGGACGAAGAGAAATAAAATGGTTATGTTTGCGAGTACATCTTATTGCCAACCTAGATTTGATTGGTTTTACTGCCAAAACTATTACTATGAGTTTGTTGGGGCATCTTTAACTGGCAATTTAAATTGTCAATCTAAGTCTTCTAGCCAAAACTTATGGCATCCTTCAAATAGTCTATGTTATAAATTGAACTCTGATGTTGCTTTGAATTTTATAGGTCAAAAATTTGGATTGGGTTGCGTCATTCGAAACGAAAATGGAGAAGTCATGGCTTCAACGGAAAAACCAATGCAAGTTGTTCTCGAGGCAGAGATCAGTGAAGCTATCGCCATTCGCGATGGGATTTTGTGGGCAAAAGATTTGGATTTCCAAAGACTTATAATTGAATTGGACGTTGCCACAGTAATTAACAAATTAAATGGTTATGCAGAGGATTTTTCTAAACTAGATTTACTATTGTTGAATATTAGGAGGGAGGCCAAGAATTTGGAAACTTGCGTTTTTCGCTGGTGCAATCGAATGGCGAATTCTCTTGCACATGAAATTGCGAAAGAAGCCGCCAACGTCGTTGAAGAGATTTGCTGGATGGAAGAAGTGCCCCAGCCTCTTGCAGTTAAGGGGTTTGCCATTATTCTTTAAATATAAGTTAAGAAACCTCCTCCAAAAATGCCGTTAAATTCAAAAAAAAAAAAAAGAAAGGTTTATTTTTCATAAAAAAGTTGGGTGAAAATGGGAAAAAGTAGAAGATTTTTTTAAAAAAAATTTAATTCCTAAACTAGGATTTTAATTTGGATGACATTCTAGTTATTTTTTTACAAATATTTTGTACAATTATATATATTTTTTAATTAAATTTGTGAGTATACCAGATGCACCTCCGAGCTCCATCAAACAATACTACATTTGATATCAAAAGGAACATAGTTCCAATGACATTATATACGATCGGATTGGTTATAAGTTCCAAATCTGCCCCCTCAAATATTATAGATAGTAACCATGTATTTCTCTGTTGAGGCAGGCAAGCAGTAGAACATGAGAGGTCTTAAGTCTTGAAATAATAGGAAACGAAGTTGAAAAAAATACAAATCACTGCAGAAATTCCAACGACAATGGACTTTATAGTAATTAATCCACAGCATCTAAAATCCAATAATGCATCATAATTCCTTAACTAACATACAATGGTGTGGATATTGGGCAACCTAAGATGTTCATAAAAGGAACCAACAATTTTTCTTCATAATTTTGGCAGTGACAGTGCCAGTCATCAACATCATAATTTTCAAAATTAAACACTCACATTTGTCTTTAAAACAACTTTACTCTGCTGCTTACTCTACTTCAGCCAAATAATCATCAATCTCAGCTGGGGTTAGTACTCTGTAGCAACAACAAAAACGAAATATGATTCACATGAAAAACTCAAACTTGGAAGTGTCGAACTGACAACGATAAAGAAGCACTGATCATTTCAAGAGGATGACAAAGAGATGCAAAATGTGCATTTTACTTCTTTGTTGAACAACTATCTATCCCTAAACGTTATGGCTAGTACCAGCTTGTTAATGATTAACAACTCACTCTCTCTTCTTTTTTTTTACAAGAAATCCGACTGAATAAAGCCCACAAAAAAAGGAGAAGATCCCTACAGATGGTTCAAGATCTAAAGAATAATATTTTTTTTTTGAAATCGGGAAATCGGAGCTTCGCTCCACTAAAATTACCAAAAGCTTTCGCCAATGAATCTTAGAGAGAAAGATTCTCTTTTTATATATATATCCAACATTATTGGACCACCAAAGTAACTTGCTAATATGCGAAAGATAGATATTTTCCAGTTTCAAGCGTCTATCATGCAAAAGAAACTCAATCGAACTGTTTCTTATCTAATTAGAAAAAATACTCAGGATGTAAACCATTTAAATTACTCGAGTCCAAAAATCGAAAAAAAGGAAACAGAATAGGAGTGGCCAACCTGAATTTCTTATCTGTGCCAATTATTCCAATTTCAATGTTTTTGCCTGAGATCTGTCCTTCAAATCTACAAAAAGTACAAAAGAACATCATGGATGACTAGCCATAGTATTAGAAACAATAATATTGGGATGCATATTGTACTCTATGTGGCATGGCGCTTCATGTAAATGGCTTACAAAATCAGGATTTTAAATTTAGATCGCTTTGAAGAACATGCAAGAGAAAATGAATAATAATCAGCTCAAAATAGTTTCACCATCACCGAGCAGTCCTGTGGAACACTACATTGTTTAAATGTAACATAGAATTTATTTAGCATTTCTTCTATGAAACTAAGGCATGCACATAATATCATCTCGACACTCAGACCTAGCATATCAAAGAGAAAAAGGGTTTCAGGTCACCTTTGGTCCTCTGAAAAGAACCAAATCTTTTGAATTAGAATTCGTTTTAAAATATAAGGAAATAGATTAATTCCAACTTCATTGAAAGGAACTTCAAATATAAGGAAATAGAATTCGTTTTATTTATAAAAAAAAAAGAACTTCAAATTGCCGAAGGATATTGATCTCCCAAGTTAATTATGCTATTATAAGCGTTTAGGTTTATGAGAATAATGGTACGCAAAAAAACTCTTCATTATTTTTATCTCCTTCGTAGCATGCACTATTTCATAACATCTCCTTCCAATAAACTTAATCCTCTGTTCAGTTCTTTTTGATAGAGAGAGAGACATACTTAGAAGCCAAGTTCATACATTGAAGAAGATTAGTTAAATATACATACCCCTCTTTCAAGGTTAAGATAGCAGTGTGCACCGCATCATCAAGCTCCATGTCATCAGTATACCTAAATCGAGACGGAAGACCACCAAAATTGTCAAAAAAAAAGTGGATAAATGGCCACAGGAAGACAACAACCAACACCAAACCCTAAAATTATCTCTATCTGTAGCTGATACTTGGCAGCATTTAAATCAGATTCCATGGATAGATTTTGAATTCAGAAAACTTGCTTTGGAATCCATTTAAAAGGAAAAACTAAACACAATAAGTAATGTGAAATTTGATGCAGAAAAATTGCTTACTGTGGTTAAAGAACTAAGACAAAGAAAACTAGGATAGTTACCTTTTTTCCAGGAACGTTTTGGCATTAGATACATTCTTTCCCATTGCAGAGGCCTTCCAAGAGAAATATGAACCGGACGGATCCACCTAGAGAAAAGTATTCCATTCAAGAAGACAAGTGAATTGAGATTTAGCTTTCCGGTGATGCTAATGAAAATTTATAATTTTCAATATATGTATAATGGAGCCATATGGTAGCACAAACAATGATAGGAAAAACAGCATGCACAATCAGGATTTTTTGGACTACTCTAAAGTCTAATCAAACAGATGTAAACACTACTCATAGGGATTTCTGCTTTGTCTTATTTTATTGGGTGAGATGAAATATACAAAAGAGAGGAAAGAAGCCCCAAGCTATTGTCTGCTCGTAGGTATTCACTGAGCATACAAACACCTCATTCAAGTGTCTTGGAAACATTAAAATTAATATCAAGAAAGTGGGTTCCTGAATTTTCATTTCCAAATTTACATGAAACTATGATTAGAATATGGATGTAAAAAACCTGTGAATTATAACACAATGCTGAACACCTCAAATCAGCATACGTTGTACTGCTAGTTTAGCAAAACATGAGAGATACTGTACCTGGTATAGTTGAGGACCATTGTCATCAAACCCAGCAACCAGCAGAGATACTCCAAAAGGCCTTACACCACTACAAACAAGAAAAAAAGTCAAACAGAAAATAAAGCTTTAGCATTGATAGATGAGATTGAAAAATCATATTCACACCTTATATAACACAGACACAAAGACATTTAGGAAAACAGCACCCAAGTTCCAGTGTGAAAATAAATGTACTGGAAAGGTCAACAAACATAGCACCGCAACCATTTTCATCGAAACTCGAGATGAATATGCAAAAATGGGGATATGGGGAATGGAAAAAGATGTCAGCCACATTATGTCCATTCAGAGACTTTAAAATAGGTTTCCTAAAAGTCAGGCTACAGCAATTTGTATCAAATATCAATCTTCCATTTAAAATTCTAGAGTTTAAACAACATTTCAGCGCAAGAATTATAGTTATCCGATGCCTGGCCTAGGGACGGGCGTGGTTAACCTTGTTTCAAAAAAAAAAAAGAATTATAGTTACCCAGATTGGGTGAACTCCTGCATTACAGCTGCTGTTTCCCTCACAAGTTGAGTGACTGGAATTGGTTCCTATTATACATTTAGCACAAGTTACAACCGTGAGAAAAAAATCATAGATACTCTATCATAATTTTTTTCCATGGCCATATGTTAGTCCAATCATCAATATGTTATGGAAAAATAAAGGGTCATGAATGTAGTAATATATTTATTGTTTACTTTATATTTTGGGCAGTTTGAAGAGCATTAATTAGTTTTTTTTTTTTTGAAGTATTTATGTTTTAGGGAGATCACAGTCAAGTTTAGGGTGAATGGGCTTTGGAATTGGCCATATATAGGATTATATATAAGTGAAAGACATGTTGACAATTAGTTCTTGGAGAGACCAGCCCGCTGGAAGTGGGCGAGAATATCACACATATCTGTACTTCTATCTTAAATCAGACCCTTTGTATGGTAATCAGTCAATGATTTTTTTTTACCATACTCATGCAACAAAAGTGTAGCAAGTAGAAAACCATACTGATTGCAACAACTAGAGAGTACTTCCGTTACTAAGAACTTAGAACATAGATAAAAGATCTAAAACCTCACCGTACCTAGCGAACCAAATTGCATTACAGTAATCAACTGATTATACAAATTAGAGATAATTTTAGTTATGAAGAATATAGACACGGGTGTTGAAGCCTTCATTGTACCTTATATAGTCTATGATATTGCTCTGCCTGCTTCCTACTTTTTCTGACCAGAACTCTGAAATCAGGACCCATGCCACTGTAGAAAAAAAATCATAATAGAACTTGAAGTGCTTACACGGGGAAGCTGCAATAGATAGTAGCGTGCATGCCCTATCCAACTTCTAATACTTAAGATACGAGAGCAAAGCAAGACATCTCAAAGAGCAACACAATTAATTAACAACACAAAACAAAAAGGTAAAACCAGTCATCCTAATTGATTGTAAGTAAATTAGCTCCTTCCAATTAATTGAAAAAATCTCTCTCCAAACGCCATACTTTATAATCCTGCTCAATAACACTAGCCAATAGGAAAGTGTACTGATGGACTCAGACGCAATGTTTGAAACTCAACTTACAAGTTACCAAAAAAGCAGAGTAAACCACAAAGAAACACATTTATAACAATAGAATAACAGCCTGAGGGCACTCCCTATTGACTAATATTGTCAGAGAGAGAGAAACGTGGCTGAAAAGATAGAAGTGGAGAAAATCAAACCTGTAAACTACTCCAATATTTGGTGTAAGAGACTGTATCTTTTGAACCTGAGACAAAGAAAGAGCCATAAATGATAATGCTAACAATGAGAAAGGGTTTAAAGAAGTCAGAAATTTATATTGAGTTACGTACAGATTCCTCATCAACCAAGATAGAAGGAAGTTTCTTTTCAGTTGCAATGACAACACCATTAGCAGCTGCAAGGAAGACAAGTTACCGTCAATCACAACTCTTTTCACGAATATCCATAGTTATAGACATCAACCACAGAAGCAACTGTTCCATTCCCAAGTGTAATCAAGCATAAAAAGACAGACCCATGCGCATATACACCGCAAAGAACAGTATGCGATCAGATAAGCATTAACAAGCAATACAAAAAGTACAAAATCATTCATTAAAACACACACAACACAGACTAAAAACCAAGAAAATAGATTCTATGATTAACCTAAGACCTTAGTGCCAATATATATTTTTTTAACCGGGAAATCTAGTTCAATATACCCGGAGTAACCACGCCCGTCCATAGGTACATTGAGACATTGAAAGAATGGAGACACTAGAAATGTCTACAAATTAATGTCACAAGTGAGTATCGAACCTCAGACGTGATCACACGATTGCACCATCCGTTGTGGACAGATTCTATAATTAACCTAAGACCTTAGTGCCAATATCATAATTGAAGAAGAAGAAGAAAAAAAAAACTTCCTTCATCGAAACACTAAAAAGTTTTTATAAATCACCCAATTCTAAAATGCTCAGACTCAATGTGATCAATTAAACCAAACATCATTCCGCCATTCCGATGAGGGCGGTAATCATCAATTAAATTAAACATCATTCATCGTGAAGATACCTTTGATGCCAAGAGATGTCTGGCCAGATCCAACCGCCGTCAATGCGTGCTCGATCTGCACGAGCTTGCCGGAAGGACTGAGAAGTAGCACAGAAACACACCGTTAGAAGGCAAAATCCACAAAGATCGAGAGAGAAATGGGGGAGTTGAGAGTGACAGACCTGAAAGTGGTGAGGGAGAAGGAGTACTGGCTATCTCCCATGTCGTCTTCGAAATCGGAGCTGCGATGCAGAGAGGAAGTGGAGAATCGAGAAATGGAGAATTCTTGAAGAAAATGCCCGAGAAAAGCTATGGCGCTTAAAAGCGGGGATTTCTTGTTGCCGAAGAAGGCTTCTTCTGCAACAAAGTAAAACGGGCCCTTCGTTTCACTTTGGGCCTTGCGGTTCAGGGCCTTAACGTTTTGTTATAGTCAAAATTTAAGTATAAAAAATTACTTGCAAAAACATAGCTAACTAATTCATCAACAAGAGGCAAGTCAAAAAAAAAAAATTAAAAAAATCAACAAGAGGAATAGATCGGCTTGCATAAGTGTGTACATAATCAAAATTGATTGATTTCTAGACGCATGCATCATAAAAAAATGCATGTTCATAAGACATTTATCGCGGAAATATTTTCCATACCATCTCTTAAAACATGTTCATAAAAAATGCATGTTCATAAGACATTCATAGGAGTTGCAGAAAGAGTGGTTATGCTATTTTGTATTATAAATTTTTAAGATATTTGTGTGAAGACATCCACTAATAACATTTTTGCCCTTCAAAATTTTCTTTTCATTTGTTTTTGTTGGTAGATGGTGAATAAATTTATTTCCTATTAATTATTTAAGATAATTGTTGATTTTCTAAACCATCCCATAATAGTTAGTTAGTTTTTTTTTTGTTGAGAAGGGTTAGTTAGTTATAAACATTACATTCTTAATACATGTGAATCTATATATATATATATAAAACGTCAAACATATGTATAACTCTTTTTTTTAACCCAAACATCTAAAAAAGTTATTTGTTTATTTATTTTAAACGTAAATATCTTTATAAACTCGCCAATAAAAGCAGGCATTATTAGCATAGCCCCAATATTAAAGGTTTTATAAATGGGACAGATAACAGAGATGGGAATACATTCTCCGACTCTATTCTTATTTAGCTTGCGAGAAATTTTTGTAGGTCCGTAGACTGTGGCAAAAATGTATCTCTAATAACCAGGAGATGATTGGTTACATACCGTGTCCTATTGGGCTTGAAGCATCATTTTTAGAGCTGGGCCGTAATAAAATTGGACTTATGAACCGGGCTCGAAAACAACTGAACCGGACACCGGACGGACTCCAGAAAGCAACCCGAACAAAACCCGGACCGTCATCTTGTTTCGCAAGAAAGGGTCTGTGCTAAAAAAAAGCTTAAAGACATCATTCACTGAACAAAGCTTTAGTTGCTGTTTCTTCGTGTTCTTCTTTTTCTTCCTTTCGCTTTGCAGGCAAGTAGATCTCATTTTCTCCAATTTTCATCGCCGGTATCGATCGGCGACCAGAATTCGGTACTGAATCTTTTTCATATCTGATTCTGCTTTTGATATGATTTTGATTTCTCAGTGTCTGTGCAGAATCTTGACGGATTTCTTCAATTGAATCGCAAAAAATGTTTCTGACCAGGTGATCCATTGCTTTCTCGTTTACGGCATTTTCTTTCTCTGTTTGTTTCAGCGTTGTTTATGTTGATTGATTCGGTGGAATCTCATTTTCAGGACCGAGTATGATAGGGGTGTGAATACCTTCTCTCCTGAAGGTCGTTTGTTCCAGGTTGAGTACGCGATTGAGGCTATTAAGGTAGTTTATTGTTTCCTTTCCATTTGCGCGATTATTTCTGCCTATTTCGTTAAATTTCGTACAAAAGTTTGTGAGATTCGTAGGGTTGGGAGGCTGAGTGACAGAAACTCACAGTTTTGTCCAGTTTTGTTCCTTCCATTATATTGAATCAACTGATTTTTCCCTGAATTGTTGGCAGCTTGGTTCGACGGCAATTGGTTTGAAAACGAAGGAAGGCGTTGTGCTTGCAGTTGAGAAGCGCATTACATCTCCACTACTGGTCTGCCCCTTTTCCTTAGGAATTTAAGCTCTTTGTGGTTAATTGCGTTCATCGTAATATTTAGCTCAAGTTAAATGCCGATCGGTCAATTTAAACATTTTAATTTAAGTATGATTGGAAATGGGTTATAAAAGTGGATATGCAGCTCAACTTAAACAGCCTGCGATTAATCTTGAAACATAAAGTTTTTCTTTGGTTGCTGACTGAAATTTAGGTATTGATACTGACCCATTATCTGTGTTTGGATTTTAAGGCCTTTTCTTTTCGGTTCTTGAATTGTGAGACTGGAGCGTAGGCACTATTTTTATTTTTATTTTTTTCCTTATATTTTGTTATCTTATGTAACTTTTATTTAGGAACCAAGTAGCGTGGAAAAAATCATGGAAATTGATGAGCATATAGGATGTGCGATGAGTGGATTGATTGCTGATGCTCACACACTTGTTGAACATGCTCGAGTTGAAACCCAGGTGTTGTTGATGCTCTTGCCTTACAGTAGTTGATATATTTTTATATAAAAACTAATGAATTTTGAACTCCATGTTCTGCAGAACCATCGATTCTCGTATGGTGAGCCAATGACTGTGGAGTCTACAACGCAAGCTCTCTGTGATCTGGCGCTAAGATTTGGTGAAGGCGATGAAGAGTCCATGGTTACCTTTCTACTTTTCCTATTCATTTAACCTCAAGGCTCCACTCTTTGTTAAATTAATGTTCTACTAAACTGGCTTAAAATGGCTATGAATTAACACCATTTATTTTGTTACTTAGCATCCATTTAAAATAGTCTCTTGTGAAATATTTGAACAAAGTATTTTCATGCTTTATTATACAGATGACAAAGTTAATGAGTTTGTGGATAACTGGCTTTTATTCATATGAATGTAGTGTCTGCATAAATGACTTCACTTTTCATGTTCTTTGAAAATAGGGTGATATACAGCCCTAGTTAAGAGTAGGAGGGCTGCATTCTGCATAATCATCTCATATTTAAAAAAAGAATATTATGCCTTGTGCTCTCCCTGTGTTCAAAAAAATAGATTGTGTTGCTATTTCAAATTCTCACCTGCTAATACTTTTTTTTCCTGTACAGTCTCGTCCATTTGGTGTAGCTCTTCTCATTGCCGGCCATGATGAGAATGGACCCTGCTTGTAAGTTTACCACTGATAAAGAATGAACTGATTGTGATTGGCTGTTACTTCACAGCATTCTATATTCGCACACCCTCCATGGGAACACTTTTCTTTTGTGTCCTTGCATCGAAACGTCGGAAAAGAGGTTACATCATTTGATTTAAGAATAAAAACCTCCATGGTTGGGTACTTTTACGATTGGGATATTTCATACTTCTATTAGGCATGCACCCTTGCAACTGTTGACATTTTTGGTTAGCTTTGTCTTTTAATGAGAGACACGTGGTATAGAGACGCTATTAGTCCGAGTATTTAATGGCCATCCAATCTAAAAAATATAGAATAAAAATAATGGTCATCCCAAACCCTAATGACACAGGAGATAGAAGTTTGAAAAGATTCCAATCAGCCAGAAATCAAGAAAAAGTTAACATCACAATACCACTCTTTGATAATGAACACTCAAAGGGACCTTAAATTCACATGGGTCTCAATAGTTCTTACTTTATCATTTTTATTCGAAAGATTCTCATATTTTTTTCTTCAAATCAACACCAAATAGCCAAGTTAGACTCAGTTCCAGTGTTTCTAGGTTTTTCTTTGTAACAAGGACCAAATGGCAGTCGTAACAAAAATCATTTAAGGGTAGTTGAAGCATTGTTAGTGTGCTCATACTTCTAGGCAGAGTAAGTACTGTAATTAGGGATGTTCCAGTTTGTAGTTGGGGTGAATTTGTTTGAAGTGGTCACAAACAACTAGAATGAATACATTCTGAAACAATGTAAAAATGAAATTAAAAATTTCAATGATAATATGGACTTCAATGGTTCTTCTTTGGTTTTGTTCGGGATTTACTTCTTCCTGATTTTTCTCTTTGCTCGATCATCAATGTTTTACTAATGCTTGTGCTTTCTATTCTATGTTGACTTAAGTCTCAATTTGACTCTCATATTTCTAGTTGAACTTGAAGTACTCAAACGATTAGAACACTTAACCTTCTGCCGAGGCTGCTGCATTCATTTTCTTTTCGTGTTCATTTTTATTTGTGAAGAATATTTGTGATAGCATGGTATACTTTTTGATGTTCATTACTTAACTTTGTGCATCATGAAGATTATGTATTATAGATAAATTAAAGCTTCCTTCATAATATACTGTCAGAATATGATGTTTTACCCTAGTTCTTAACCTGAGAAACTATGGTATGCAGATTCTACACTGATCCATCTGGCACTTTTTGGCAATGCAATGCTAAAGCTATCGGTTCAGGTTCTGAAGGTGCAGATAGCTCTCTGCAAGAGCAATACAACAAGGTATGTTTTCTACTTTGTTCGTGTTCGTGTCAGATATTACTGGATGCTATGGCAGCGTGTAGCACCAAACAGATGAAGCACATCCCAACCAAATATTTAACCAATCGTTCAATTTTGGTAGTTCAACTTTAAAGGATTAATTTAGTTATATATTTATTTTAGTGGAGATATGTGGTTAGTGGTCCTAAGATTGACGTTTTGGTTACAAGCTGTATGAGGTGAGGTATGGTGACGTTTTGTTTGCATTTTAACCTTTTTTTTAACGTATTTTAACTTCTTTGTTTAAGCTAAAATGTGAAAGAGACAACAAATAATAAAGGGTTTACTAAAGGAATGATTCAAGCTAGCAATAGCATAGCTCCAATGGCATATGTATGGTCGTGTAACCAAGTGAGGTTACCACTTCAAATTTCCCCACCTAAAAGGAACCAATTCAAGTCATGTGATAGCAATCTAGATTCTAGGGTATAATATCTTACAAGTTACCTCGACAACCTAATGTATTAGGATCAATCAATTGTCTCTTGAAAATAATCGAAGGTGCACATAAGCCAGTTAAAACTCACGAATTAAAAAAGAGCACTCCTAAATTATAGATTATGTTTAAGTGCATACTTTTGAATAAGACAAAAGAGTAACTATTTCAAACACTACCTCCGAACATGCTCAAGACTATAACACTCGTGTTAAGGAACTATAAATCTCCAAGTTATATTCCATATTTCTTCCAGGATTATATTGATGCTTTTGCCTCGTATATAAAACGGACCTTGTTTTTGTTCAATTACCACAAAACCAATATTACCTTCATTGATTTCAGGACCTAACTCTTCTAGAAGCTGAAACCATAGCACTTTCCATTCTCAAGCAAGTTATGGAAGAGAAGGTAAAATGAATAGTTCTTTTATAAACCTGTTTGAGTGAAACATAGGATTGAATATCAAGAAGCATTGCAAAGGTGACTCCCAACAATGTTGATATTGCAATCAAAGAATCTTTCAATAAATCCGTGACCCCTTGATCGTGATCGCAGGTGACTCCCAACAATGTTGATATTGCAAAGGTGTCTCCGACGTACCATCTTTACACGCCTGCAGAGGTGGAGGCAGTCATTAGCCGGCTATGAGAGGTTCTTTCGAAAATCTTCTTAACTGCTGTTATGTTTCTTGTCACTGACATGTAGTTGTACTCTTCTTTGTCTGGTGAGGTAGAATCTCAGGTTTTCGGCTACTTTACGAGCTTTCAGTGACATGGTTACTGATAGCTTTACAGATTAATTATGGGACATTCCTTCTGGTTTATTTTGAACTTTAGATGAACAAGTTGATTAGTCCTATTACGAAAGCTCTAAACATGATTGTGATGCGCCATTTTGTTTCAAAACGTGAGAATATCTTGTGGCGAACAGGGATCATTCGAGTTAGCAACAAGCAAATCTTTTTTATTATAATACTTTTTTTTATTGTTTTACAAATAGGTTTTACTTTGAAATGTGAAATTTAGATTCATTTTTCTGCATATTATATTTGATATGGGGCTGTTTGTTTGACATATTTAGGTAGTTTTTGAGTTAAGGAGTTATATTGAGAAGTTATGTTGAAGAGTTAAAAATTGAGAATTGTGTCAAAAATTCGTTTAGATGTAATTTTTGTATAGAGGAGTTAGAGTCAAAATTTTGTTTGGATGTAGATTTAAAAATGAATAGTTATTTTTAGTAGTTAAAAAATAAATGATTAAAAATGAATTGTTGGAAATGAGTTATTTTGATTGATTTGAAAGGAATGATTAAAAATAAGTGGTTAGAAATGATTGAGTAGTTGTAAATGAATAATTAAAAATGAATGGTTAGAAATGAGAGTTATTTTTAAAAGTAAAAATGAGGAGGAGTTGATAAAAACTCGTTTGGATGTAGTTTTTAAGGAGAAGTTAGTAAATCCTATAACTAACTCCTCCCTAAATATGTCAAACAAATAGCCCCTATATGTTTTGTAGGAAACATTATGGATAGCCTAGTAGTGGTCAGAAGGGTTTTAAAAAAAAAAAAGATTATGAGTTTAATGTAGGTTGATCACTATATTTTCTTACAATTTTTTTGACATTCAAATATTGTCGTATGGAATGAAATGTTCCCAAGAAAAGTTTTACAAGAATGATAACCTTGAAAAGAAATAAATTGAAGTGTTTATTACCTTTAAATCTCAGTTCAAGTAGTTAAAACTTCCTCTCATTTTTTACCTTTTCTTTTCGAATATTTGGATTAATTTCTCTCCTTTTGAATTCTCAAAAGATGGAAGAGAACATGGAACTTATTATTATTTTCCTTTTTTTGCCTAGTTTAATATACTTGTTTAACGTATAACACATGTAGAGATGAAACTTGAGTCTGTCGTGGGCTAAGCGGATTTTCTTGTGAATAATTTAGGTGTGCGTAAGTTGACATAAACAATAAAAAATATCAAAGTAAGGAATATATATTTTTGTCAAAGTGGTTATAAGTTTGAAGCCTTTTATTTCAAATATTGTTGAATTCAATAAATAAATAAATATATATATATATATATATATATATATTAATAAGAGTTACAAATCTTGGTTGGGTACGTAAAGTTTTACATGTTCTAATTTGAACTATGAATTTTTAAATGTCTAATTTTATTCTTTATACTAACAAAGTTCAATTTTAATTTTAATTTCTTTTGATCTTGGATTTTTTTTTTTTTTTTTTGCCAATTCTAACCGATTAAAATTAGAAAACGAAATAAATACGATAAAATATATATAGACCCAACCCTATGGGTTGAATTGGGTTATTTAAAATTTTTCTTTTTTATGGCCCTTCATTTTAGGAAGTTTTAACACCTTTAATGCTCGTTTAAAAGGTTAGGGGTTATTGTTGGAAAGGAGGGAAATATTCAAAACATTAATGACACTAAGAAATTGTCACATTAATTTATTTTCCTAAATTCAACACCCTTCTTCAATTTTGATAAGTCGTCTTCTATTTTTTTTTTAATAAGTCATCTCCAATTCAAAATGTTAATTAAATTACAAATTGATCTATCCAGTTTAGATAAATTAGAATTAAGTATTTATAATTTTGAGTAAAAAATAATTTAATCTCCATACTCAGGAAAAAATAATCAATAATGCATGTTGTTTGTCATTGATAATGAATTAAACCATTGACAATCAACAATTCATATGTAAACGAGATGGTCATTTATAATTTGTTGTGATAAGTTGTTTTTTTTTTTACTGAAGTTAAATTATTTAGGAGATGAATAAGAAGTTGTCAATTTTATTTCAAAAATAAATAAATAAATAAAATAGAAAGTTGGCAATTAAAAAAAACTTGTATTAAATTGTCAAATTCAATTTATTTTTACCAAATCAATTGCTTAACTCACACTATTAACAAAACATTTATACGTATAATTAATTGTCATATACTTAATTGATTAACCATCACTAAATTTAAAAATTCAAAATCAAACTCGATCGTGTATACATTTTTTTTATACAACTCAATTATGTATTCAAAAGAAGATTAAACACATATTTATAAAACATTCAAATAATGGTTATTGACACGATAATTTTATTATTTGGTTGTAAATGAGTTCAATACTAAGATTACAATTGCTAGAATCGACATTTAGTTGGGAGTCAAAGATATCCTCTAACCCAAGAAATGATTATTAAACATGTTTGTTTCTATTTTTTTTAAGAAATAATAATCGTGAACAGTTATCAAATACATTATTGTTTCTTATTATAGAGAATTAAGAATCAATAAATAAAAAATAATAACCAAGGTCCCGTTTAATAACCATTTTGTATTTTGTTTATTAAATTTAAATTTATTTTTATTCAAATTTCCTGTCATGTGCTCCATCCTTCCTTAAGAAAGTAGGAGAATTATAACAAATTTAAAAAACATAAACAAATTTTTGGAAACTACTATAGTAAAATAATTATTGTAGGCTTAAATTTCATAAATGTTATTAAACGAGACTATTACCATACGGCCCTACATTCAAATAATAATATTTTGTATAAATCGGTTTTCTCACCATTGCTCGGCGCCTATAAAACCGCTGGCAACCTAAATTTCGTATCTTTTTCCTCTCTGTAATCTGTCCTTTCGCTTTTCCCACTTTTTTTTCCCCTTCTTTTCTTCCATTAACGTACAACTCTCTTTTCTGCAAATCCTCTCCCATTCTCCTTCATCATCTCAACTTTCCCGTTCTCTTATCAATATTCTTCCATTTCTCTAACGATCCTTCGATCCGCTGGTTTCAGTTTCCCCCAGGTTTTGAAGCCAATGCACCTTTGACAAGTCGCCTGCTCGCCGATGGTTCTGTTTTCGATTTGTTTCTGAAGGTATCGTCATGTGTGAACTAGCCTTGTGCGTGTGTTCTGCTTGTTTCTGTTGAAATTTGTTTCTCTAAAGAGCTATTTGAGTTTTGGGCATTTGACACTGTACTGTTGTTTGGTTGTCTTTTGTAGATTGCTCTTTAATCCAGTGGTGTGTACTGTTTCCGCTATCTTTTGTATTTGTTTCGGTTTTTGTCTGTTTTCTTTTGATTTGTGTAGTTGTTTTTTGGATTTGACGATTGCGTAATGATCGTTAACTTTGACCGTGTTTAATTTGATGTTAATCGAGAGCAAGGGTTCTTGTGATTTCTTGTGCAGTGTCTGGAAATGTAGAAACTGTAATTTGGTTCTCGTTATGTACTATACGCTTTAGATGAAGGCACTTCACTTTCTCTCACTGTGTTAATAGTGAAAACCTTTAATAGGCACTCGCATGCACCTCGACTAATATCACGGGGCATACCGATCCTACAACTTTTGGATGCCAAGGAAACCCGTATGAAATTAATTCCTAGGTAGGTGGCCATTATGGGGATTGATCCCATCACCTAATGCACCCCAATGCCCTCTTTGACCAATTGACTCACCCCATAATGGTTTGCACACTTATTCACACGCTCGCTCAAAGGAAAAGTATTTGTAGTGGTTTCAAAAAAGAAAACTGTATTCATAGTTGAAGAAGTTGGCATGATGAAGAAAAATATTAGTGAATACTTAAGATAGGGAAAGAGAGCGCTGGAATGGTACGAGATAGGTAACAAATTAGAGTGTATTTGATTCTAACAGAGTGAAATGAAAGAAAGAAAGAACACGACAATGAGACGAAGGTCCATGGTAGCCACCTACGTCAAAATTAATTTTCTATGCGTTTCTTTGACATCTAAATGTTGTAGGGCTAGAGGGTCTACAAGAATAGTTGAGGTGTGTGTAAGATAACCCGAACAATAACAGATATAAAAAGAGATGAAAAAAGGATGCTCTGTTTTTTTACCAAAGGTGGTTAAGGAAATCCTTCAGTGGGGCATAAGGGACGTAAGATTAATTAATTTTTCATTTGCAGCCATTTTTAATAATGTGTGAACCATCTCTTGTATTTGTCTAGTTACACTAATCCTCCTGAAAAGAGGTTTGTTTTAGTCTTTCTTTTTTCAAGTTACGTAGCAACCCTTTAATTTGTTTTGTTCTTATGTTTTTATTAAGTTATAGTTTTGGAATTGACAGCGTTTTATTCAGCGAATCAATGGGGGTTAATAAGAGGAATTCTGCTCATGGGATTGTACCAGAGTATGGTGCAATTTTTATGACGAATAGTATGACTGGAAAAGAATGCATAAAAAGGAAGATATTTTGTCTTCCATTTTGGCTAGGCGACTTTGTACTGCAAATTAAATCTGGGACGATTTTGTTTCTGTTTGAATATGAGAAGCGAGAACTTCATGGTGTATTTCGGGCTAGTTCAGATGGTGCAATGAACATTGTACCCCATGCTTTTAGCTCATCAGGGCAGGAATTGCCTGCCCAGGTAATGCTTACGTGCATAACATTTTAATGTTGTTAAAATTTATGTTTTAAGGTTTTGTTCCTTTTTTCTAATTCTTATCGTTAGGTTAAGTTCTCCATACTTTGGTGCTGCCATCCACTTTCTGAAGGCCAATTTCGAAATGCCATAAAGGAAAATTATTTTTCAGCAAAAAAGTTCAACTTTGGGCTGTCTAAAGTGCAGGTCTGTTGTTTTTCTTTCAATATTGAACCTTCATGTTTCGTTGCTTACTCAAAAAATTTTCTTCTGCTTGATTCAATATGTAGGTGCATAGGCTTCTATCCCTGTTTAGTTTGAAAAAATTTAGTGACCCACTTCATTCGAGACAGTTGAGCAGGAATTCATTTGAGTGTTCAAGTGATTACTTAATTGATGAAAGTCAAAGTGTTGCTGATGTTAATGGGCTTATATTGAATGGGAGGTTACAGGGGAAGCTAATGGAGGATGAAGACCAAGTTAACACCATGCAGGAAAATGCTACTCTTTCCCACTATAATATCAGCAATATACTTTCTTCCCCAGAAAACTCAATACATCATTCTCACATGGATAACAGAAACCTCATCTATAATTCTGGTATTCAAAGTAATGCGCAAATCATGATGCCCAGCCTTCAAAGCCAATCAGACTGCATGACTAGCATGCCTTTCCAAACATCTGTATATTTAGATACAGTTCCTTCTGTAACTCAAAGTCCAATAAATGTGTCCTGTTTTGATCCTAACTTCCATTCCTTGCCTACACATGAGTTCGAAAATGAAGGAAGTTCAAGGAGGTCGATCATAACTAGTGAGTACCCTTCCCATGGACTCAATTACTCCCTTTTACCATATCAGAATGAGCAGGTCTCAGCAAGGCAGGGAAGTCCAGAAGCATACTATATGTATGCTCCTGAGGTAAAAGAAGTTCCCAGCCAATTGCCTTTCGATTCTGTCAAAATTTCAAGGATGCACTCGATTGAACATACCGCTGCTAATCATGGACATGAATGCTATGGGAGTTCTGGAAGCAGACACTCTGATTATGAACGAAAGGGCAGCGTGTTTTCTCGCTTGGCCTATCAATCTGATATAAGTATACAAGAATTTAATGACTGTGCTGGCCATGAGAAGCTTTTTCTTGATCCATCTATGGATGAAGTTATGCCTGCATTGCAACATCATCGCTGGCAATGGGAGGAAGCTAATCATGAAGTGGTCAGTCGTGTACGCAATATTGGCAGGGACTATGTGAAGAAAAGAAAGGTGAAATTTTCTTCAAGTTCATATAGTAATCGTTTTCAAGTCCCATATAAACTTGCGGCAAATATTCAGGACCGTATGTGTGAACTTAGCACAAATATTGAGGACAGTGTAGATGACAACAGTAACCATATTGCTATAGGGACTCCATTTGTGAATTTCAAGCGTCGAAGGAAACCTTGTAAAGCCGAGGACAACAACACAGCAACTGGTGTGAAGAATGTAAATGTTGGAAGTGTTCAGATATCGGGTGTACAACAGAAAAGAAGGAAGTTGAGTCGGCCAAGCTTTGTTAACGATGAGTTGCGTGATTCTGGGGATACCAACAGTGGTTCCCCAAGTTTAGGAGGCTTGTCAAAGGATGGTCACTTACATGAAAGGGCTAGTAGTGGTCCTATAATTGAAATGAACAAGACAACAAAATTATGTCAAGTTACTGAATTTCCAGATATCATTTGGCTGATCGATGACGAAAAGAATATCGGTAAGATAACTGTAGAAACAGCGGAGGATTGTTGTGGATCTACTAGAAATGGTTCAGAAGATAGGACAGTGTTCTCAAATCATATTATCGACCTAAATATTACATCGAAAGAAGTAAACGAGAGTTGTAGTCATAAGTGTTCAACTTCAGAGGATCACATGGCTTCCCAAAATCTGAACAATTCTGGTTTATGCAGTCCACAAGAATTGCCCTTGGATGAAGGTTCAGAACTAAAAGCTGGGAATAGTTTTATAAGGCTTGATGAAGGCAGTAACCAGTGCAGTGAATTAGTTAAGAAGACGAAAACTGTTGATGAACCATATCAAGGTTGCACCATCCTAACTGAAAGCTCGGGTAAAAGCTCGACCCATCTGGACTCGGCTACAGAAAGTGGTGCTGGAGAAGTTACGCCGTCTTTGGAAGAAGGTTCAGAACTAAGTGCTGTGAATAGTTTTATAAGGCTTAATGAAGGCAGTAACAAGGGCAACAATTTAGTTAAAAAGACGAAAACTGTTGATGAACCATATCAAGGTTACGCCGCCCTAACAGAAAGCTCGGATAAAAGCTCGACCCCTCTGGACTCGGCTTCAGAAAGTGTTGCTGGAGAAGTTATTGAGAGAAGAAAGCGAGATAATGAAAATAAAAATGAGTAGTGGAGATCCGGAACTGAACTATGACCTGGGACGTTTGTTTTATTTTTATTTTTAACATGTTTGCTGTTTTGCAAGTTTTTTGTTGCAACAGTGATGTTGAAGTGCTTCCTGGAAGTGAACACATGAAAATGGTGGTAAGTCACAACTGATGAATGAGAAGCAGGCAGCTTTGCAGGTATGTCTTCTGAAATTTCAGACATGGGGAGTTATTTCTCATGGGATAGTTCAGTTTAGCTACCATTATAGTAGTGAAAATTATTGTTCTTTTTTTGGTGGGTATAGTATTCTAAAGTTTTTTTTTGTCATTTATGATGATGCATAGGGGTAAAGAACTTGAAATCTGGCTTAGGGAAATTTAGATTAGAGCTGATAGTATTGTAAAAATGCTAGTGGGAGAGATCTCAACCCTCCTTTTTTTTGTATAAAACTTTGGTTTTGAATACAAATGTTCAGCTTTCTATGCCAAAAAAGCAGGGGATACTTTACTGCTTGTGATAGTTCTTGTCATTAAAAGATCAAGTTTGCAGGTCACAAACAGTATGCAGCCAAACACTGCCAACTCTTTATTTTGATTGGTTTTGTAGGGCATTGGAGTTTATATATTAGTTTTATTTCATGCTTCATTATCATTTTTAATACCCAAAACATGAAGAAGAAAAAATAGTAAATTGCCCGGAACTATAAAGCAAAAGTTACATAATTGATCATTTAAAAAGAAATTGAGTAGAATCGATTTTTTACATATTTAAATTATGAATTTTGTACCAATTATGAATTATCAGCTAATTAATATTTAATATTGCTTAGTAATTATTATTCTCTTTTTTATTTAACAACATTTGAGGAGGGGTAACCTAGTGGTTGCTAGGTTATACAAAGATCTTAATAGAATTAATCTTTGGTAAATTATTATTATTCACTGATTGTGTGTGATTTATTGTATAATAATCTATTGACACTGAAATAATATAATTCACTCATTAACATGTCTAGGTGGAGTGAATTGATAATTAAATTCAATATTATATAACAAAAAAGATGGAGTGAATCGCTGACAAACAGTAAACAATAAATAAATATATATATATCGACTACAAATTGGGGGAAAGAGTCCTACAAATCCTACATAAAAGGTATAATTGCTCTCAAATAATATAAGGGCCAAATTTTGATTTTCGAGCTTGAACTTATGATTGTAAAGTTAAAATGAATTAACACTAAACAAGATAATTAATTGTATCACACAAATTGTAAACAATTGTTGTTATTAACTTTTGTTATAATTAAATTATTGCATTATTGTTCTTTTAGTTCAACAATAATGGAATATTCCCTTTTCGATACAATTACTTGTTTGGTGGTAAATTACCTGTTTGGTGGCAAATCAGTTTAACATCAGTGTTACAGGTTCGATATAGAGAATTGATATTTGTCACTCCCTCCCAATATGTACTAAAAAAAAAAAATAATAATGGAATATTCAAGTATCATTAACCATTACTCTTTTTATTCTTTATTATCGTTATTATTATATTTTTTTTCATTAAAATAGGAGACCTTGTATGTGTGTATATGCTAGTACACACAATGAAGAAACAAAGAGGAAAATATGGGTCTCATTGATCTCAATTTTAAAAGATGTGTAATTGAAGATGCTTCCAATCCTTCAACCACCACATGGATTTCCCACCTTTGCCATCATTGCAAGATATCAATTTAACCCATCTTTTAAAATGCAACTTTTTATCAGCTTTTTTAAAAAAGACACTCAAAACTTTCTATCTAGCATTTAAAGCTATAAAATTTAGAATTAAAAACTCAATTTACATAATTGTGTTCAAAATTATTGTGATTGATTTGAGTTTACACTTTATATGATTGGGAAAAATTGGAAAAGCAGGCAATGTGAATGTGAATTATTATTAATTTTCTGAGTTCAACAATTATGTGGAGAGCTTGGGATTCACTGTTTTTTTTGGTCGAAGTAATATGCCTTAAACTAGTTAAATTATTTTTCTTAACTTAAATTTGTCTATTACATGGAATGAATAAACTTTGTTATTGTAACTGTACGAATTAATAAGAAACTATTCACATATTTAGCAAGTTCAGCTTCTATCGAATAGGACGATGGCGTGATTGGTTATCTGTTTTGGCGTTAATCCATTTTCACTCCACGGTCACAAAAAAAAAAAAAGAGGTTCAAAGATGAAGGGTTAATGAAACATATTGACCATTTTTCATCATTTTTTCTGTCTGAATTTGACATTATCCTAAAGTAATAGAACCTTTCAATTTGGCTTTATTAAAGAAACATAGAGTCAAAGATGTCAAGAGCAAACAAGTGCACTAATCAAGGGAGAAAGATAAAAGAAAAAAAATGCATGATATTGTTGCACATGCATGCTTCTAATTCAGCCTACAATATTCATCATTCAATCTCTCTCCCTTTCACTCTCTCTAAATAGACAATTATATATTGAAGGACATCACAAACAAAATAAAAAGAAGAACAATCTTAAAAGCCTTGTTTAAATTTTCTCATCCCACTTCCTTTTAAGAACATCTCTAACCCAAAAACTTAACTGAACAAAGAAATGGAAAACCTCCAATTTCTCCTCCTCCTCCTCCTTTTTTCTCTCCAAGCTCTTTCATGGAAGACCCAACAACCCTACAACCTTAACAACTTTGAAGGCTCCTCTGATCTTGTTAACCTAGAATACCACATGGGTCCTGTCCTTGCTTCCCCTATCAACCTTTATATCATTTGGTATGGCCATTGGAACCCCAACCACCAAGACATCATTAGAGATTTCATCTCCTCCCTCTCTCCTTCTCCTTCTCGACATCCTTCTGTCGCCGACTGGTGGCAGACCGTCGAGCTCTACACCGACCAAACTGGCTCGAACATCACCGGGACCATCCGCCTCTCCGGAGAGTTGCACGACACGTCCTACTCCCAAGGCAGCTACCTAAGCCGGCTAGCCATTCAACTTGTCATAAAAAACTCAATCACCTCTCAAAATCCAAAAGCCTTGCCTCTAAATCCCTACACTGGCCTTTACCTAGTCCTCACCTCATCAGATGTCCAAGTGCAAGACTTTTGTAGGGCAGTGTGTGGCTTCCACTACTTCACGTTTCCTGCGGTCGTTGGGGCGACAGTACCGTATGCTTGGGTTGGCCATAGCGGGAAGCAATGCCCTGGCGTCTGTGCCTACCCGTTTGCTCTACCGGAAGGCTCGGAGGCTCCACTGCCGAGTGGGATCATGGGGGCGCCGAATGGGGACGTGGGGACGGATGGGATGGTGAGTGTGATAGCGCATGAGTTAGCGGAGGTGTCGAGCAACCCATTGGTGAATGCTTGGTATGCAGGGGATGATCCAACAGCTCCAACAGAGATAGCTGATCTGTGTGTGGGATTGTATGGATCAGGTGGGGGAGGAGGCTATGTTGGGAATGTGTATAGAGACTATTGGGGAAATGGCTACAACTTGAATGGTGTTAAGGGGAGGAAGTTTTTGGTTCAATGGGTTTGGAACCCTCTTAAAAGAAGGTGTTTTGGACCTAATGCTTTGGATTAATTAAAATGTGCTTTCTTTTTTATGATCTTTTGGTTTAATTACACTTTTGGATGCTGCATTTGAATTTGTTTTTTTTTAATTTATTTAGTTTAAAGTTTGTTTCCATGTTTTTTTTGGTGATTGATTGGTCAAATTCATTTGGAAGGGTTTGAAGGGTTGGAGAAACAAAGAGTTGTGTATGTGCATTTATTTTTAGAGGGTAGAGATGTTTGACAGGCTACTTCTTTGCGTTGTATGGGTTAATTATAATTTGTTCAACACGTTAGATGAAATAAATAATTTGTGACGGTTATGTTAAAGTTAAATTTTGAATACTTTATGATCTCTATCTTTTTTTAAGAAGTCTATACTTTATGAGTTTAATTTTTCTTCTAGCTAAAAACATTTTTTTTGTGTGGTCAAATAAGTATCACTTCATTTTCCTAATATCATGCGTTGAATCTGAAATGATCTTTCATTATACATTTACACCCTTCCGATTTGAAAGTTTTTGTGTTTAATTTAAGGTGACTATATATCTATAAATTAATTTTTACAATTTTTTTTGACCCTTCAATATTAAATATGACTAGACAATACTCAACAAAAATAAAGTTTTACCGACATTTTATACAATCTAGTAACTAACAATCTCTCGTGTGAACACTCAATGTGCTTGCAAGTTGGACGTTGAAATTTTTTTTAAAAATAAAGTTTCAAAATAGTAAATTAGGGTTCGTCTAATTAAAAAAATACATAATTTTAGTAAAAAAGAAAGGGAATCTACCATTATCAAAAGAGTTAGGAATGGTCCCCGGGATAGCGTAGTGGTTGAAGACTTGGTCTATAAGGGTATGCTCCCCGAAACTCAATTGCGACAATACTCGATACATTAGTATCTTCCAATTTAAACTCAATAAAAGGTTTCCAAGAAGTGGCATAGTGATTGAAGATTCTCAAGTTCGAGACTCAGATGTGACATTACTCATTCGATGTCTCCCGGTACCTAGCCTAGGGATAGACGTGGTTACCCTTGTTTAAAAAAAAAAAAAAAAATTAACTCAATAAAAAAAAAGTGAATCCACATTTTAAGTGAGAGTGGATGAAGTGAACCAAGTCCAACACAATTGGCATCGCATGGGGGCGGAGCTCCTGCATCAGCCTTTATGCCTTTGATGCAATTCTCAACATCTCTCCGAATTCTAAACCTCCATGGATTTCCCTTCAAATTATCTTCCTTTCGATCTTCAGTTTCTGCCTCCGCCGCATGTTTCTCCGATCTCATCTTTTCGCCGCACCACGATTCATCAACATCTTCGTCGCAATCTCCCGTGCAAAAGATTTGTTCACTGGTTCTAGACTCCTATTTTCGTCAACCCCATTTGAGATTCTCCCCTTCTAAGCTCAATCTCAGCATGGATGCCGACTCTGTGACCCACGAGCAAGCCATTTCAGTCGTCGCTTCGCTTGCTGCCCAAGAGGGTTCAATGGTGGCGTTGAGTTTCTTCTACTGGGCAATTGGGTTCTCCAAATTTCGCCATTTCATGCGGCTGTACATTGTTTGTGCCATGTCGTTGATTGGGAGGTCTAATCAGGACAGAGCCCATGAAGTGGTGGAGTCTATGGTTGGGGTTTTTGCTGAAATTGGGAAGTTGAAGGAGGCTGTGGATATGATTTTTGATATGAGAAATCAGGGGCTTGTGTTGACGACGAGGGTGATGAATCGTGTAATCATGGTGGCTGCTGAAATGGGGATGTTTGATTATGCAGGTTATGTGTTCGACGAAATGTCTGCAAGAGGTGTGTCTCCTGATTCTTGCACTTATAAGTCTATAATTGTTGGTTACTGTAGAAATAGAAATGTTTTAGAAGTAGATAGGTGGATATCTGAGATGATGGAGAGAGGTTTTGTGGTTGATAATGCTACATTGACTTTGATTATTAATGCTTTTTGTGAAAAGGGTTTGGTAAATAGAGCACTTGGGCTTTTTCATAAGGTTAATAAGATGGGTTTATCACCTAATTTGATCAATTATTCATCTATGATTAGTGGGTTGTGCAAGAGGGGTAGTGTTAAGCAAGCATTTGAGTTATTGGAAGAAATGGTTAGAAATGGCTGGAAACCTAATGTGTACACACACACATCATTGATTGATGGGCTTTGCAAGAAGGGGTGGACAGAAAGAGCTTTTAGACTGTTTCTTAAACTTGTTAGAAGTGATAATTACAAGCCAAATGTGCACACTTACACAGCCATGATAAGTGGGTATTGCAAAGAGGAGAAGTTGAATAGAGCTGAAATGTTGTTTGAAAGAATGAAAGAACAGGGAATTATTCCAAACACCAACACTTACACAACTCTCATTGATGGGCATTCTAAGGCTGGAAATTTCAGTAGAGCCTATGAATTGATGGGGTTAATGTGTAAGGAAGGTTCCTTTCCTAATATATGGACATACAATGCAGTTGTTGATGGTCTCTGTAAAAAAGGGAGAGCAGAAGAGGCTTTCAAACTGCTAAATAAAGGCGTTCGGAATAATATCGAAGCCAACAGTGTCACATATACCATTCTGATATCTGAGCAGTGTAAGCGAGTTGATTTGAACCGAGCCCTAATGTTTCTTAATAAGATGTTTAAAGTTGGTTTCCAGCCTGATATCCATTTATACACCACTTTGATTGCTGCTTTCTGCAGGCAAAAACTGATGAAAGACAGCGAAAAGTTGTTTGATGAAGTCGTTAAGCGTGGATTGGTTCCAGCGAAGGAAACTTACACATCCATGATATGTGGCTATTGTAGGGAGAGAAAAATTAACTTAGCAGTCAAGTTTTTTCTGAGGATGAGTGGCCATGGTTGTGTACCGGATAGCATTAGTTATGGCGCTTTAATCAGTGGCCTCTGTAAAGAGTCGAGGTTGGACAAGGCTCGCGAATTGTACGATGCCATGATCGACAAAGGGCTGTCTCCATGTGAAGTTACTCGGGTGACATTGGCTTATGAGTACTGCAAAACAGAAGACTTTGCTTCAGCCATGGTTATCTTGGAACGGCTCGAAAAGAAGCTTTGGATACGCACAGTCCATACACTGATAAGGAAGCTTTGTTGCGAGAAGAAAGTCGGCATGGCAGCTCTCTTCTTTCATAAGTTACTGGATAAGGAGGCCAATGTCGATCGTGTGACTTTGGCTGCATTCATGACTGCTTGTTCTGAAAGCAACAAGTATTCTCTTGTTTCTGACTTATCTGAGAGAATATCGAAAGGTATCGGCTAACCTCAAAATACGAGAATGATCGATCAATTTTCTGTGTTGAAGAGCTGAACAATGGAGGATAAGGGTCAGAGATGGACTTGAATCTCTTGATTTGATTGCAAGTCAGCTGCATTTCAGAGATTTCTTCAAGATGTTGGGCCTCCACTTGCTTAAGTTTGCTGCAGGTAATTCATGTTTTGATTCATAATCTTTTCTTCCTATTTTTGTTATTTATCTTTTTGTTTTCTATATTGAAACTACAAGAAGAATTCTCTGCTGTTACAGTCTTAACCTGAACAGTTTTCAGAACAAAAATGAAGATGTTGTATGGGAAGTAATTACAAAATGGCAGTCTTTCACTATCTCAAGCATTGGATTGATGCAGAAGCCTTTCCCAGTATTTATTGATATCCAAGAAATTTGGATATCATACATTTTCTTTTCAGCAATAATTACTCTTCTTTTTTAGATACTAATTTATTTAGCTTTCGAATACCAGTTTAAAATTTATGAATTAATACGTAAGGTTCTCTTTTAACACTTATCTATATTTTAAATGGAATTTTATAGTAATATTTGAAGTTGGAAAATTGGAACTTTCAATTTAGAAATTATAAATACATGCTAAATGCATTAGGCTAAATTCATTTTGACATATTAATAGTTGAGGTAAAATGAAAATGGTTTCGTTTGTACTTTTTAACTTTAACAATTCAATCATTGTCCTCTATTTGTAAAAAAAGATTTCATGAGATTTCTTACCTAAATTGATTAGGAATAAGTGTGTTTTTAAGACAAAAAAAGAAAAATTTGTTAGTCTTACATATATGTTTTTTTAATTCAACTATAATTGGAGGTAAAGTCTTGGTTACCGGTCATATAGGCTAGTGGTTACATATCTATTATACTATTATGAGTGAAAATTATTTTCTTGAGAAATAAAATAAGTTTTTTTTTTTTCACATTCCAGCCCTTTAAATTCTATCTATGTATGCATTGACAATTAGCTCAACAAGTATTTAAATTTAATTTTCAATGGCACGCCATGTAAATTTATTTAATTAAAGAAAGAGGAAGGTAGTTCATTTTATTTTGAAAATCCTTCCAAAATAATTAAACTTGTTATAGTATAAATATTTATGTATTTGCTTAAATATTAAAAGACTATAAGTCAAACTTATTTTGGTTGATAAGTAAAATTTTTTTAGCACGGTTAATAAGTAAGTTTATCTTAGATTAAAGTATTGTTTTGGTCTTATTATCTTGGATTTCATTTATTAATTTTTTAATACATCAAGAATATATATATATAGCTTTATTTTTTAATCTATTATGAAACAAAAAAAATACAAAAGGTAAACATATTTTCAAATTTATACAGAGAGCTAGCAAGACATCTATTTTAAGTTTATTTAAAGTACAAAAATCAACTAAAATAAAATGAAACAAAATACATAATTTTTTTTTAAACCAACAAAATACATAATTTAAAAACAATATATATATATAACTCTAATTATTAAAAAAATAAATTAACATTTATTCTAATAATCCATCTTCTACGATTTTCCGATTTTCAAAAAAAAAAAAAAAAAATCCATCTTCGACGATGCCTTCTTCCAATTTCCATGCGAACATAATATGTAAATGTTATTTTAAATTTGTTTTTTTTAAAAAAATGTTATTTTAAATTTGGGCTTTTCGGGTCACAAATTCTTAAGCTGGTCCATTTTCAGTATTAATACCCACATATACAAGGAGATTTGTGGGGTTGTCGATTTCTTTTTTTATTTTTTATTTTTTATTTTAATATTTCTATTATTATTTTATTTATTAAGAGACTGATTTTTACTTTTAAGTTACAATAATATTTAGAATTTTTTTTATTCAACATATTTGAGACTTGAACACATAATTAAGTGATTGCTATGTAAATACATAATGCCACTATAAATACTATTTGTTTCAAGATGCATGTTGTTACAACTAGATTAAGTTTACTTTGACAATGTAGATGCAAACTTTATAAAAAATGATAAAAATCATAAAATTATGAAAATGATTTGAATTTGATTAATAAGATTTTCAATTTAATAATTGAAAAAAAGTTTATTATTTTCAAAAAGAAAAAAAAGTTTATGAATATTTTTTCTTAAGAAAATTGAAAAAGGAAAACTTAAAAGGTACGTCTAATCGAGGAAAGTCAATTTAAAAGGTTACGTGAACAAGTCGAATTAGCGGTAAATTTCTTGCATGAAAATTTTGAATTATTTTTCCATTAAATTTCAACTGGTCGAATTATTTTGCCATTAGATTGGCACGTGTAAAGTATGATAATAATTAATAAATTATATTAATTAATTAATTTCCGAAGAATTTTGTTCGAATCACATTATTAAAGTCTAACTTACTTCCTCATAGGGATGATAATAAAAATCGAAAATTGACAAAATCAATCAGAACCAAATTGATTTGTTGGATCAGTTCGAATTTTTCACATAATATTTGATAAATTAATTTTTATTTAGAGAAAATCGAAAGTTATTGAATCGGATCGGTTTCAATTTGTAAAAACCAATAAAAATAGAAGCAAACCAATATTGATTTTTTTATTATCATTTTTCTTTTATATGTTAGTTAAACTTTTAATTGATAAGTGATTAATTATTTTTTGTTTAATTTAATTATAAATTATGAGATTTTTTTAGGAGAACAACATTAAAATACGAATTGAAAACGAAATAGCAAGTGAAATAGTAAAAAAGAATTAAATTGTTGAGAACCGAATCAAAGAAAATCGAGCTAATAATTTTATTTTTTATCGGACATTGGCTTGGTTCATCATTTTGTCAAATCAATCGGATCGGATCGATTATCGGTTTAGCCTAAAAATCAAGGAAAATCAAATTAATAGTTTTGTCTTTTGTTAAATATTGGTTCGGTTCTTGTTTTTGTCAAATTGATTGGATTGGTTCAATTAACAGTTTGACAAAAAAAAAAAAAAACCAAACTAATATCACCTCTACTTTCAAAAAAAAAAAAAAAGAAGGTAAAACAAACTTACTTTCCAACATACTAAATTTATATACCAATTTTCCCTTATACTAATTCTGATTTTAAAAGCTTCGGGTTCAATCTACATTCATGCCATTACCGTAACTGAAAAAAGGGCCAAACTGTTAATTTATTTGTTAATTAAATATCCAATATTTGTTAATTTAACCTTAATGAAAGAAATTAGTTATTAACGAGATTTTCCCCAAAATGTTAAAATGTCAAAAAAAAATCAAAGCAGGTGGAGCCGTGAAGAACATAAATGGACGACTTTGATTCAATCATTTGCAAATCCGGACAAACCCTTTACCCTTTCAATTTCAGATTAGATTTCGACTCCCAAATCCTTATCCTGTCCTGTGGCTGTCTCCTCCTCGCCGTCGCCTTTTCCGATTAGGGTTTGTTGACCGGAAATCGACCTTCTTGGGGTTCAGTGATTGCTATGGCTGTTCTCTTGGAGGAAATAGTGAAGTCTGTTGAGTTGTGGTTGAAGTTGATCAAGAAGCCTGAGCCCTTCGTCGATCCGAATCTCGATCCTGTTCTTTTGGTTCCCGGAGTTGCTGGTTCGATCTTGAACGCGGTTCATCAGGATTCGGGCAAAGAGGAGCGGGTTTGGGTTAGGATATTGGGGGCTGATTCTAAATTCCGTACCGAGCTTTGGTCGTTTTACGATCCCACTTCTGGTAATGTTATAGGGTTTTTTTAAAAAAAAAAAAAAAAAAAAAAAAAAAATTCTTGACTTGCCCTAGTTTTTCTTCGTGAATTTGAGGTGGCTACGGTGATTGGGAGTTTTTTTTTTTTTTTTCACCTTTCGATTTGTTTTCTTGCTTTGGGTTTTCTTGGAAAGTGAGGCCTGCCCTGATATTTCGTGATTTTTTTGATGCTGAAAATTTAAGGGAAACCAAGGAGATGGGAATCGTCCATTTTGTTATTGTATATGAAGGTGTCAAACTTCTCACGATCAATTGTGTCATGGGGACATCTTTATTCAATTATGGGGTTTGTCCCCCAAGGGATGACGCAGAGGTTGAAGACTTGGGCTTTGAGGGTATTCCCCTCAAGGTCCTAGGTTCGAGACTCAACTTTGACATTACTCCTTCGATGTCTCCCGGTGCCTGGCCTAGGGACGGACGTGGTTACCCTTGTTTCAAAAAAAAAAAAATTTTTTTGGGGTTTAGAAACCGAATCTACTAGGATCATACCTATTTAAGTTCCTAAGGCAGCCTTGTTGGTAGGGCTTGGGGTTTCCAAGATATGATCCCTTGAAGGTCCCCGATTCGACACAGAGAAGTGAGTTTAATTGTAATATCTCTTGCTCTTGAGTCTGGACTTTGGAACGGGCAAGAGTGTCCTTATGTACGGCGAAGCTCCGATTTCCAGTCATAAAGAAAAACTAAGGTCAGACTAATTAGCTGGAAGAGATATCTTGCAAGGTTGTAGGGTTACTTAGATGTTTTTTGAGATGGATAGGTGGGGACTTAAGTCGAAGCTTTCACGGTACTGATTTTATTCAGTGTTACAAATTGATTGAGTGTACGGGTAAAGCAATGGGATGGCAACTGATTTAGTTTTGCAAGACTTGGATAGTCTAGTCGGTGTTGACTTGGAATTAGGATCAATTAAATATCACATTAATTAAATCATGCAAAATTGAGTCATTGTTAATTGTGATTAAGGTGAAATGTTTATAGTATCGTAACAAACATACAACCTGGAGGGTTGAGGTGCTAAATTTTCATTTTAGCTTTGTGAAGTCACCCTTGAACTATGTTCACGCTCTTCTGTTAGCCTCTCGAGAGCCTTCTTCCTTAGTTGATGGCAATTTCCCCTCCAAAATTTCTAATACAGTCTTTTCATGTTTGTCCTGGTGTTTGTGATAGTAATGAGCAAAGGTTTTTAACTGTTTAAGAAAAGAAAAAAAGAGGAGAAAAGTTAGGTGTCATTCTATTTGTTTTTCTTGTGCACTAACATCTTCTAGTGAAACAGGTCAATCAGTATGTTTTGATCCGAAGATCAAAATTAAAGTTCCTGATGAGAGAAATGGATTGTATGCAATAGATACTTTGGACCCTGACATGGTATGGTTTTAGTCTTTTTTATATACTGAAATTTGATTTAAAAGGTTTTTAATTCTGATTTTGTTTGCACTTGCTATTTGGGGAAGTTATTGACTAGAAAATCTTATAGGGCTTGATGATTGTTCTTGTTGAAATCATGTGTGTGTAACTTTTACATTTTGCCCCCAAACTTTTGAGCTATATGGATTTTTGGAAATATTCACTTCATTGTATAAATATTTTTCTCACTGTTTTTATTCAATTAACTGACTAAAATAGCTGAAACGTATACCTAATGGACTGAACAAGATTTTTTACTTTTTATTTGCATGGTAGATTATTGGATGCGATTCTATTTACTATTTCCATGACATGATTGTTGAAATGACCAAGTGGGGTTTTCAAGAAGGAAAAACACTTTTTGGATTTGGATATGATTTTCGCCAAAGTAACAGGTATCAACTAAAATTCAGATTGTTTTATTTTTACTTCACTTATTCCTGCTCTGAAAAAAATCTTAAAGATGAAAATGGAGTTTCTGATGTTCTAATAATTTGCCGCAACTGAAGTTAGGTTATTTCAGAGTATCGTTCCGAAGCCTGAACTGGTTACAAACAGGGAGACCTATAAGAAGGGGCTCTTCGTATTCCATCAAGTCTTATCTCTTAGATTCTTCAGCTATTCAAATAAGATTTATGCAGGCTTTCTCATTCATTTTGAATGATAACTGTTGTTGACAATGACATAGGGTTTTGATATAAGTATGCTGTTGTTGAATATTGAGAACTTGTTTGGTACGAAGGTTGAGATGAATGGGCACAAGGTGTTGATTTGTCTTTTGGTTTAAATTTTGAAGATCATTAAACTTGGTATCACTAGCTTGTCCAAACATTCTGACGAAAATTCTCCTTTAATTATTTGTGAATTTTTTTGTCTTCTCATGAGTTCTTATTCTGCTATCAAATGCAAAGTTGTTAAAATATCGCCCTCATATGGAATTATTCATGGGCAAGCACTCTCCATAGAGGTAGTGTGTTAGTAATCTATCCACCTACTGATTCTTCAACTTTATCTTTTTTCATCTTTTACCCATCTTGCCCTACATTGATTTTTATTTTATTATTATTATTTTTTTGAGGTTAGGAGACTTGAAGTGCCCTTTTTCAGTTATTAGTTCATACTTGCACGGTTATTGAAAAATACATTCATATCAGGTCATATAATATTGACCCTGCTTTGCACTACTTGTAATATCCTTATTGAATTTCCTATATAGATTTTTTATTTTATTTTTTCCCATAAAATATAATTTATATTATTTTTAAGTTTTTGGTTGGGTCTTTAACTCTTCTGCTTTACCTCTTTTTCTAGGTTGCCAGAAACGTTGGATCTCTTAGCGGGAAAACTCGAGGCAGTATATAATGCTTCAGGAGGGAAAAAGATTAATCTTATTAGTCATTCAATGGGTGGTCTCTTAGTGAAATGTTTCATGTCCCTGCGCAGCGAAGTAAAATATCTGTCTTCACATTCTTTTTCTACAATCATCTATAACCATCTTCATCCTAAGCCCTAGGGGTGGAGTGGAGCCATTTTTGTTTTCAATGGAGGGGCAAATTAGCAGGAAATTATTAAGCACTCAATTTGCACCCATAACTTTATTTTGAAATTGGGTGAGATGGGTAGAAGCCGATGAGCCCTCATCTCAACAACTTGTGTTCATACAGCACCTACCGTCATCCCTTGACTCCCATCAAACACTTTTCAAGTTTATTTCATTTTATTGTTTTCTTAGGAGAAGGGTGGATGTTCTATACTAATGTTTCATGTATATTCACGTATGTTCCCTTTTCACTATGATTTTTTCATTTAAATAATGTCTTAAATTTATTTGCAGATTTTTGAGAAGTATGTGCAGAATTGGATTGCAATTGCTGCTCCATTTCAGGGTGAGACTTCAAAAATATCTTCCCATACTGTACTTTTTTTTCATGTTGATTGCTTGAGTAATGTTTTTAAAAAAGAAAATGGGTAAGAAGGTTATGACGTTGTTTAAATGTCTCCCAATTTGTTCCCCTCAAGGTCCCAGGTTCAAGACTCACCTGTGACATTAATTTGTTGAGACTTCCTGTGTCTCTATTCCTTCGATGTCTCCTGGTGCCCGGCCTAGGGACAGGCGTGGTTACTTTGTTTCAGAAAAAAAAATGTCTTCCAATCCTTCATTTCATATTTGTGGGAGTTGATTGTCATTGTTTATGCTATTGTGAAATGAATATGCATCCTAAATTGGTGCTATATATGCACTCAAGTTTAATAATTGAAATATGGGTTTATTAGGTGCACCTGGATATGTTACATCTACCTTTGTGAGTGGGATGTCATTCATCAATGGTTGGAGACAGAACTTCTTCATATCTAAGTGGAGCATGCATCAACTGGTATGAGTTAAAATGACAGTTTCCATTTTATGTTTTCACGTTGAATAGTTAGACAATTGTTGTGGGAGGAATTTGAAACTGAATGACATTAATTTTAGTGCATTTCCTTCCCTTCTGACTTCTGAGAATTATTATGTGCTCATATTTATTTTATTTTTGAAGAGGGAGGAATTTGGTCTTGTGATTGATGTGACAGTGTCTAGCACATATATTCTCTTGTTTCTATCTTTTTTACTATTCTTGAGTTTGGCATTTTTGTGAAGAAGATTTCTTCTAAGATTTGGTTCGTTTTTGGATTTTAGCTTTGGAGTGGTTTAACTTTAATACATACTGTAGATTGAAGAGGAGAAGGTTGCTTTGGTCTCTTCTCTCTCAATTGTGCTTGACGCTTCTAGGATAAGAAATTTAAGGAGCATTATCCTTTTTTTTTTTGGATGTGTGTAGATTTTCAAGAGATTTGTGGTTTTTTAGTATGATGTTCTTCGTGCAGATTATGTGTATTTTAGATTTTAAATTGTATCTAAGTCGTTATGGATACTATTCTGGTCTAGTTACTTTGATTAACCCATCCCGCTTTCAGTTTCTTTATAACTTAGACTGATTTTTATGCTCCTCAGCTTATTGAATGCCCATCCATATACGAACTAATGGGCTCTCCGGACTTTAATTGGGAACACAATCCTCTTCTAGAAGTCTGGAGAAAGAAACAAAACAAGGATGGTAACCCTCACAATGTGTTGGAATCTTACTCTCTTAAAGAAAGTGTTGAAATACTGACAGAATCTCTTTCAACAAACTCGGTGAGTTCTAATTGCTATATTGTCGTATACATCATATTCAAAGATTCAAGTCTACACTATGGAGTGTCAAGTGTGCTATATTTTAGGGGTCTGTTGATAATGTTCTTATTTCTTGTTTCATGTTTTTATTTTCAATTTTTGAGAAATATAACACCCGACTATTGTTCTTTTGAGAAACGTTTCAAAAGTTGTATGCAAATTTTGGAAATAAGATTCTTATTTCCTTTTTCAATAAAAAGAAAGAAGTAGAAACAAAAACCTCTTATTATACCCAGGTAAAAGTATGTTTTTCTTCCTTTAAAAAGAGGACACGAGAAACCAAAATCTGAAAGAAGGTATAAGCCCTTTTAATTTTTTCCTTGGGTGGGGGCCTTTTCTCAATTGGGAACATTATCAGATGGGAACGTCTTTTCTTGTAGATTGTTCTGCCTAGAAAATTATTGAACTCGATGAATTTTTTGATATCTATGACTGTGAGTGTTCGGTGGGTCAACTTATGTGCACATCGATTACTTTTATTGTCTGATCCTAGTTTATTTGGTTGTCAAGGAAACTTGTAGGAAATTCATTTTTAGCTAGACGTCCATCATAGATTGAACCTTCTAGCCACTTTATGATTCTTAGGGTCTTCATTGACTACTAGGCCAACCTATTATGGTTTTGAAATAGATGATTTCGAGTTCGAGTCTTTCCCTGTGACAGTACTCCTTCGATGTCTCCGGTGCCTGGCCTAGGGACGGGCGTGGTTACCCTTGTTTCAAGAAATAGATGATTTCGAGACATAGAAAGTAGAAACTTACCTAACTTTTAGTGAAGGCTGTATAGCCTGTTGGTTTTGGCACCATTATGTCATTTTGTGTGTTGTGTGTGAATGAGACTATAAATAAATCGTGTTACTTTTCTTGTTTGTAAGATATGTATGTTTGGTGTAGGTAGATCAAAGATATTACACGTTTTTTGTATGCATTTTCAAACAGTTAAGTTCTATGTACTTGAACCAGATTCTTCATGATGGAGTGGACATTCCCCTGCCATTTAACTTGGAGATTCTGAAATGGGCAAATGAGACGAGGGAAATTGTAAAAAATGCTAAATTACCCTCTCAGGTCAAATTTTACAATATATACGCGACAGGTCTTCCGACGCCACATACTGTTTGGTAAGCCTTCTTTTTGCTAAACGATGTTTGACAAAAGATCGTTGCAGCAGTTAATTCAGTATAGGCAAAACATTTTGACTATTTTGATGTTCATTCTGTTTTGTCAATTATACTTGGTTTCTGAAAAAAGTTGTGGATTATTCATTCTACAGTTACGGAGATGCAGAAAATCCTGTTGCTGATTTACATGAACTGCGACAGATTGAGGTCACTGTTTTCTATTCTCTAGCATCTTTTCAATTATGATTTTACTTACCACCTAATGACGTTGATAATGATTTTGTATTGAGTTATCAATGAAATTGTTTCCTCTTGAGTTTTCCTTTTTTGAAATTTGTTCTTGGAAATGTATTGTTTCCTTTCCTTTGATTTCTCCTTCTTAAAAAAACACTTGAATTCTAAGTCAAATTACAAAATCAAAACAAGCTGTTAAGCTTCCTTTGGTTTATTTAAAATTAAACTAAAAAATATTACTACATATTAGTTTTTTTTAAATTTTTTGTTATCTGCTTTTTATTATTTTTTCACATTCAAACCAAGTTTTAAAGACTAAAAAACATAGTTTTTAAGAAACTTGTTTTTGTTTTTGAAATTTTGGCTAAGAAATCAAATCTTGATTATGAAAAAACAAATATAATTTTCAAAATGCAAAAACCAAATTCTTATCAAATGGACCTAGATACTTTCTAAGTTTTTATAATTTAGTTTGATTTTGGAAGCATAAAAAAAAGATAACAAAAGCAAAAAAACTTATGAGGGGAAGTAGTGTTTTCTTTTATAAGCATAGTTTTTTTTAAAAAAAACAAAAACTATGGCTCAAATGGTTGGTTATCAAACATGGTGTTTAACTTTTTGTTGAGCAATTCAATTTTATTCATTAGATGCTCTCTTTTTGCCTATCTTTTTTTAAAAAAATCGATCTGGAAAGCTGACGTGAGAATTTTATGTTTTCAGCCCAAGTATGTTTATGTTGATGGTGATGGGACAGTTCCGGTGGAATCAGCCATGGTTTGTTATGTTACCCTCTTTTTCTAATTAATCAATTAGGGCATTGAGATTCCACTCCTTGCATTATGTTTATGATCTACCTTACTAACCTTTGAAAGGCTGCATCTAATCTACTTGCCTTTTCAGCCATGGTTTGTTATCTCTATTTCGTTTCGCTTTTGAAGTCTCTAAAGTATGCTCTCATGTTTTAACTCCATGGGTGGGCTTAGTTGTAAAACCCCTTGTTTTTTGGGTCTGAGTCTTGGGCGTGAGTGCCCCCGAATATGTAGTTGGGCAAAGTTTCGATCCTTGGTCATTAAAAAAACCTTGGACTTAAATTCAGGTTTTTAAATCGGATCCCAAAACGTCCCAAATCCTCTAAGGAGCCTCTTGGATGTCTATCACTGTTTCATTTTGCTTCTGAATCGACGATAGGGTGTATTTTCGCTCATAGTTTAGAATAGATAATTTCCTTGAATGTGAATATATGATTCATTTTCCAGTCATGTAGCCCCTTCACATATTGACCCGTCAGTGATCGCAAAAATAGTATGAGTAAAATCAACGCTTAGACGCCATGGTGTCTTTTCCTTTTCAGGCTGATGGACTTGATGCAGTGGCAAGGGTTGGGGTCCCGGGTGAACACCAGCGCGTTCTTAGAGACCACCGCTTATTCCGAAGCCTCAAGCATTGGCTCAAAGCAGGCGACCTTGATCCCTTCTACGACCCGTTGAATGACTACGTGATCTTGCCAACGGCCTTCGAGGTCGAAAGTCATGTGGAGAAGGGTTTGCAAGTAGCAGCTCTGAAGGAGGAATGGGAGATCATTTCCAATGACCAAGATAAACCAGACGAGTTATGTAATGGGAAACCATTAGTGAGTTCCATAACACTATCTCGAGTTGTCGAGGATTGTCCATCCTCGAGGGCCGAGGCTTGTGCAACTGTTATAGTTCATCCTCGGAAAGGGGGTAAGCAGCATGTCGAGCTGAATGCACTTAGCGTATCGGTCGATGCATGAAATTAATTTCTCGTGCAGCGATACATTATTTCAAACTCGATTGCAATTGGCCTCACAAGCGTGTGCAATTGGTGAACAATCTGTACAGTCATTTGCATTTGTTTTTTGAGATGAAAATGTATATTTAAAAATTTAGACATCACAAATGTTTTTTTTTATGTATATAGAAAATAAAATGTAACCACATATTTGTTCATCTATTCTCAAAAAAGGAAAAAAAATCCGAGTGTTATTAAAATAATGGACGATTTTAATATGTAAATAAATATAAAAGTGTAGTATGAATAATTTTGGCCAAAAAGAATCATTCGTATTCTCGACATTAAGGTAAGTTCGATTCTTTCTGCATATTATTTAAATTAACATGTATTGTTTTGTTTCTTTAACAAAATTAGAGATGTATAGAATATATAAGTTTTATTTTATTTTCTAACAATATGATAAAATTATCTGTAAAATTATTGTTTGGTTCAATGTGATAAAATTATAAGATTAGTTATTGAATTTTCAAAAGTGTGTTTGTTCAGGGTTTTGTTTCTGCCTTTTGAAAATTATTCCTTTGCTTCTGAGTTTTAAATATTGAAATTTAATCTCCAACAAGGGGTAGTGCAGTAGTTGAAGATTTAAGCTTTTAGAGTATACTCCTCTCAAAGTCTCGGTTTAAAACCCGCTTGTGACATTAATCTTCTATTGATATTAGTTCATACATAGTAGTATCTATGATCAAAAGGGGTTATAGGTCAAATCTTTATTATAGTAATCTCAAGTAAAATATGGTAAAATATGATTTTAGTCTCTATAGTTAAAAAAAAGAAGTTAGAATTTAGTTTTTATGATTTAAAAAACTATAGTTTTTCTTTTATGATTTAAAGGAATTTAGAATTTATTCTCTATAATTTTAAAAATAAGAATTTATCCATGATTTTATAAAATTTAAAATATAATCTTTATCATATAATATTATTGATGTATTAAATACATGAAAAAATTACTATTTATGCAATAATATAATTTTTTTTGTATATAAATCACTTCATTCATAATTTCATAATTTACACATGAATAACTAGTACTTAATTCGCTAATGATTAGAAATAATAATAACTATTTTTTAGTTTTTATTAAATTATATAGACTAAATTTTAATTTTTAAACTATATAAACTAAATAATATATTTATTTAAATCATAAGAACTAAAATCTAATTTTTGAAATAATAATTCTCAATTTTTTTTTGAAATAATAAACTAAATAATATAATTAGACTAAGCTTATATGTATATATAAATTATCAAAAGGTAATTTTCCGAAAATAATAAAATTGATTTTGCCCTAAAAAGTTGTTAATAAATAGGATAATGGGGTTCATGCACGTCACAACCAGAGTAAGACGTCGAAGATCGTATTTGGGTTCAGAGAGAGAGAGAGAGAGCTCTGAAACGATTTAACGATTTTTATTGCGTTTTCATCGAGGATTCAGATTTTCTAAATCAGGTTTTTCCGATTCCGTTTCTTCCTAGAATTTCATAGCGCGCTTATTTTTCGGTCTTGATGGATTTGTTCTTGTTCTTGCCTTGATTGTGATTTTGTGTCGATTTTTCCCTTCTACCAAGAGTAAATCAATACCATATGGAATGATTTATTTGTAAATCCTGAATGTATACCTTTTTCGTTTGGAAATTGTTTTGCCTCAACTTAATATATATGTTGAGTGTTCATGATATTTGGTGATTCCCTTGTAGTATTTGGCTTTTGAATTCCCATATGCTGGATTGAGGACTACATTCGAAAAAGTGATAAGACCTCCTAGCATTTATAACATATGACTACTCTAATTTTGACTTTTGAGATGAACTTATGCGGTCTAATATGATATCATATCAACCATCATGGACTGACCTTGTGGTCAAGAGGGTCTTGGGGTACATAAGAGATTATGAGTTCAATCCATGGTAACCACCTACCTAGTAATTAGTTTCCTTGACATTCAAATGTTGTAGGGTCAGTATGTACATTAGTCGAGGTGTGTGTAAGTTGGCCCGAACAGTCACGGATGTAAAAAAAAATGGTATAATATCCCGATATTTGGTCTAATTAAAGTTAAGTGATGAGACTTCTTAATATTTATAACTTCATAAGATATGTGGGCTGCTTCTTTTCAAGATGGAACCCCACACTATCTAATATGCGTTAGGATTAATCGAATTGAGGAAGACGTGGGCGGATTTTATCTTTCTTTTTCATTTTTTTCTCCATTTTACCCCTGTTTTTGGTTTGTGATTTGAGTTTTATACTGTTCTATGTTCCTGTTGTTAAGATTTAAGAATAATAGCTAAGAACTGAATTGTTAGACAGTTTATCAGGGGGAAGAGATGGTACTGCCAGAGGAGGAAATCACCAGACTTTTTAGAATCCGAAAAACTGTGATGGAGATGTTGAAAGACCGAGGCTACTGTGTTGGAGACTTTGAGATTGACATGTCAAGACAGCAATTTGTGAATAAGTTTGGTGAGAACATGAAAAGAGAAGATCTTGATATCAATAAAGCCAAGAGAAATAACAGCTCTGACCAGGTATAGGCGAGCGCGGGTACCCTGGGAATGTAATGGGGAGAAGCTCTAATTTCTGATTATAAAAAAAAATTGCAGTACATTTCCTTTGGAGAAGTTTTTATTTCAGTTACTCTCAAGTAGTTTGACATGACAAAAACCCAGTATCAGTAGTTGATGATAAATATTATTTGGTAAATATTTCCCAAGTTTTATAAAGTTTATCTATAGGAATTTATAGGTATTTGTTAAATCCTTTTGTCTGTTCCCTTACACTTATATACGACTTTTTTTTATACAGATATATATATTTTTTCCTGAAGCTCCGAAGGTTGGTATCAGTACAGTAGGTACGTATCTAAAACGTATGATCTCAGAGAATGTTTCTAGTGCAATATTGGTTGTCAAAGTGAATTTGACCCCCTTTGCTCTCAATTTGATAAGAGATACGACTACACTTCACGTGGAGATTTTCCAGGTAAAAGTTAAATCTCTGAATAATTTTTCGAGTCTTTGAATGTTGGTTTGAATATAATTATATCGTCATATGCTAGAAATTCAATGATAGCCAGTGGGATCTTCTTTGCTTCTGTGCTAAAACTAGTTCTCATACTTCTAGTTCTCCTCTCTCATAACAACTGTGAGAATGAAAATACAGTTTGGGAGTGGGGCCAATTTTCGGCCTTAAGAACGGTTATGTTAGTTATCTTGAATTTCCAACCATCATATCATAGGCCACCTAAGTTAGGCGATTGTCCAGTGAAAATAATCGAGGTGTGTAAGTGGGTCTTGATACTCACGGATAAAATAAAAAATCTTGGATTCACTCGTGCTTTTCCAAGTCTTGGCTACAAAACATCTGTGGTCTCCATAATATCACTATTCCTACATTCTCATTTTTCTGAAGTTAGTGTTTATCCCTTTGTCACTTGTTGATGCAGGAATCAGAATTGATGATTAACATTAAAGATCATGTTCTCGTTCCCGAGCACCAGTTGCTGTCAGATGAAGAGAAGAAGACGCTGTTGGAGAGATATACAGTGAAAGAAACACAGGTTAAGATGGTTGTTTTGGCGAAATTTACGAAATTGTGAGAATTCATTTTTGAAAATATACCAAAATGTGTAGCTGTTAGTCGTGATGCGATTTTGTATTTTGTCTCAGCTGCCTCGCATACAAGTCAATGATCCAATTGCTAAATATTATGGAATGAAGCGTGGACAAGTTGTGAAGATCATCCGACCAAGTGAGACTGCAGGAAGATATGTGACATATAGGTATGTTGTTTGAGAGTTACCTGATTTGCAATTTAAGATTACAGTACATAGATTTTGGAAATGGTTTGAGTCTTAGGTAATAATTTGCCTATGTTAATGGTGGAATATGAGCTCAAACTTTAGGGGAATTTTTGAATTTAGGATTTAAATACAACATTTTGAATGTTGGTGCTCTGTTATTCATGGACTTAACTAGATTGGATATCAAAAATCTGTTTTTCTGCACTTTAGTCCTTAGTTATAAGATTCTAAAGCTATTGGTAAAATATTAGTATGTTAACTTCCAAAGAAGCCTAGGGTTGTATGACATTTTTGGAGTATTTTCAGACGTGTTTCGATGTCACAGCCTAGGAACTGGTCAGTGGTGCCCTAGGTATCGAGTAGCGAAACTCTGATTATTTTGTTTTTTTAAAAAAAAAAAAAATTCAAATGTAAACCTTTGATATATGAAAAATGTTTATACTTTTCGTCCTATTATCCTATTAAAAGGAGGAAATAGGTGAACACAAATAAAAAGGTCTTATCTAGCTTCTTTATTATTATTTGAGTTCACTAACTTGTGACAGTTTATTTTTATTCTACTCTTATTATTTGTCCTTTCTCATATCTAAAAGGAACTTGTATGCTTCTCATTTTTGTAAACTACACCTGCAACTTATTTTAGTTATCATTCTCAAACTGAACCCTTTTGTCGAATTACAACACCTTTGACAAGCATTCTGTTCTTCATGTACGTACATGCTGATCTCAATCTCAATCTCGCTACCATTCTCATGATCATGTACCGTGGAATCGCCTATCACGATCTCGATCCACCGCCCCTGTGGCCTCTCCACCAAATTTTCTTTACACTCGTGTTTACTCCCATAGGTTAGATCTTTGATCATTACTACAATGTTAGCTTCGTACTGAGTTTCCGGTGAGAGCTCGGATGTCTTTATCTTCCCAAGGGTTTCGAGCCAACATACATTGAAAAGCTCAATGATCTCCACTGTGTTGCTGCAAGTTGTTATACCTCATGGTGAAAACTCTTAGTTTTTGTTAGGACAAAATTAAATTAATTCAAACCTATGCATAAATATTATTTTAATTTAGTAATAACTTGATATGATACCAAGTAGAATATGTTTAGAAGTTGCAAAATTTCAATTTTTTAGGATTATACCTTACTTTTCCGGGGATTTCCATCTCCAGTATTTTTTCTCTTTAGCCCAAGTTATTGATAGAGCTCTCGGAAATAACATAAAACAATTACTAGTGTTTGTTTTCTTATCTAACCAATATTTGTGCATTCAAAGTATTAAAAATGAAGTCATCAAATGAATATCTCAATAAATAAAGTCAAATGCACAAATATAATGCTTACTTTTATCCTTTTAAACTAATTTGAAATTTGAAATTTGAAATAATTATTTTAATTTTCATGTAAATTTAATTTTTGGAAGAAACAAATATAAAATAACTAAAAACAAATACATAACCGCTCAAAATTGATTTCCCCAAAAATAGATTAAAAAGTTAGGGCAAAATATAAGTTTATTTTTATAGTTAGAATTTATTTCTCATGGTTTCAAACAAAGTTAGAATTTAGTGTCTATGATTTTTAAAATTAGAATTTAATCTTATGGTTTTATAAAACCTAAAAATAACCCTTATTGTATGTAATTGACGTATTAAATACATGAAAGCTCGCTATTCATACATAAATGATATATTTTTTTTGTTAATTCAATCACTTAATTCATAATAATTTCATCATTGATATATAAATAACTAATTTTCAAGTACTTAATTTACTCATGATTCGAAACAACTAGAATTGTATTTTAGGTTTTCTCAAACCATAAAACTAAGGTTTATTTTTTAAAACCATAAACGTCTAAAATTTTATATTTTTTCCAACATAGAGACTAATCTCTAATTTTTGAAACGGTGGGTACTAACCTTTTTTTTTTTTTTTTTTTCCAAATAATAAGACTAAACTTATATTTTATCCGAAAGATAATTTTCCAAAAATAATAAAATTGATTTTACCTTAAAAAGTTTTTTTTAGGTGTAAATTGGGGAGAGGACTGCAATAAAATAATAATAAAAATAAACAATTACTCATTTTCGAGATCAAACTCGTGATCTTGCCTTAGAAAGTTCTTAAAGAGCAAAGTGTGGGGTTCATGCACGTTACAACCAAAGTAAGACGTAGACGAACGTATTTGGATTTAGAGAAAGATTGAGGAAGCGATTTTCTTCTTCTTCTTCTTCGAGGATTCAGTTCTTCTTATTTTACGGTCTGTGTTTTATTCTTTGATGGATTTGATTTTTTGTTCTTGTTCTTGCCTTGATTACCAAGAGTAAATCAATAGCAAATGGAATAATTTATATGTAAAATCCCCGATGTATACCTTTTCTTTGGAAATTGATTTGTCTCAACTTAATGTGTATTTGGCTTTCGAATTGATTTCCCACATGCTGGATTGAGGACCACCCACATTCGAGGTTACGCCTTTCATCGCAAATTGATTTTGACTTTTGAGATGAACCCACATTATCTAATATGTAATCGGAGCCCGATATCCAGTCCAATAAATTAAAATTGAGATTCAATTCAAGATTGGTTATAATTCAAAAGTGGATCTATGTTGAGGGGGCATGTTGAGGATCACAAGGTGAAGTGTTTTCATCTATGACACAAAATCAAAATTAATTCATTTGTAGTAGAAAATTCAGATCGAATTCTATTAGTGAAAAAATTCAATCAATGATAGACTCATTCTATCATTGCTTGAGTTTTTTTATTAGTGATAGAAATCAATGTGTTATAAATGAATTATTTTAAAAATTGTGCTATAATTATAATACAAGAGATAGGTAGAATGTGTTGCTAATCGTAAATTCTCTTGATTTTATCTTTCTTTTTCATTTCTTTTTTCTCCATTTTCCTCCTGTTTTTGGTTTGGGATTTGAGTTTTAAAACTGTTCTGTGTTTTTCCTGTTCAGAATAAGAGCTAAGAACTGAATTGTTTGACAGTTTATCTTGAAAGAGATGGTGTTGCCAGAGGAGGAAATCAGCAGACTCTTTCGAATCCGAAAAACGGTGATGGAGATGCTGAGAGACCGATGCTACTTTGTTGGAGACTCCGAGATTGAAATGTCAAGACAACAATTTATGAATAAGTTTGGTGAGAACATGAAAAGAGAAGATCTTGTTATCAATAAAGCCAAGAGAAATAACAGCTCTGACCAGGTATAGTCTCATGCCATACAATGAGACGAGCGCAGGTGCCCCGAGAATATAGCGGGGCAAAGCTCCGATTTCCAGTTGTCAATAAAAAAAATTGCAGTTTCTATTTCAGTTATTCTCAAGTAGTTTGACATGTCAAATACAATAGTTTCAGTAGTTTATTATTTGGTAAATATTTCCCAAGTTTATATAAAGTTTAGCTATAGGAATTTATAGGTTATTTGATAAATACTTTTCTGTTCCCTTCCACTTATATATGCTTTTTATTTATACAGATATATATATTTTTTCCTGAAGCTCCGAAGGTTGGTGTGAAGATAGTACAAACGTATCTTCAACGTATGAAATCAGATAATGTTTGTAGTGCGATATTGGTTGTTAAAGTGAATTTGACCCCATTTGCTCGCAATTATGTAAGCGTTATTCCTTCTACATTTCACTTGGAGGTTTTCCAGGTAAAAGTTGAATCTCTGAATTCTTTTTGAGTCTTTGAATGTTGGTTTGAATATAATTATATCATCATATGCTAGAAATTCAATGATAGCCATTGGGATCTTCTTTGCTCCTATGCTAAAACTAGTTCTCATACTCTAGTTCTGCTCTCTCATAACAACTGTGAGTATGAAAATGCAATTCGGGAGGGGCCCGGGGGTGTTTTCGGCCTTAAAAACGGTTATTTACTCCCCGTTTGATAACTATTTTGTTTTTGGTTTTTAAAATTTAAGCTTATTTCTACTCATATTTCCTACGATGTGCTCTATCTTTCCTTCTATTTATCTAGTTTTCTATAAGAAAGTATGTGAATCATAACTAAATTTCAAAAAAAAAAAAAACAAACTTTTGGAATTTCTTTTTTTTTTTTGTTTCCAAATTTTGGTTTGATTTTTACAAATATAGGTAAGAATTAAGATGTAGATATCCATGTTGAAGCAAACACATGGTATGGTATGGTAGTTGTAAGCTTAAATTTCAAAAACAAAATGGTTATCAAACATGGCCTAAGTTATCTTGAATTCCCAACCATCATATCATAGGCCACCCACCTACGAGTTATCTTGACTACCAAATATAGTAAAATCAAGCAGTTTGTTCTGGAAAAATAGTCGAGATGCGTGTAAGTTGGTTTATATACGAACGGATAAAATAAAAATTCTTGAATTCACTCTTGTTTTCCCAAGTCTTGGCTACAAAAAGATCTGTGATCTCCATATCACTATTCCTACATTCTCATTCTTCTGAAGTTAGTGTTATCCCTTTGTCACTTGTTGATGCAGGAAGCAGAATTGATGGTTAACATTAAAGATCATGTTCTCATTCCCGAGCACCAGTTGCTATCAAACGAAGAGAAGAAGACGCTGTTGGAGAGATATACGGTGAAAGAAACACAGGTTAGTATCGTTGTCTTGGCGAAATTTACGAAATTGTGAGAATACATTTTTGAAAATATACCAAAATGTGTAGCTGTTAGTTGTAATGTGATTTTGTATTTTGTCTCAGCTGCCTCGAATACAAGTCAATGATCCAATTGCTAAATATTATGGAATGAAGCGTGGACAAGTTGTGAAGATTATCCGACCAAGCGAGACTGCTGGAAGATATGTTACATATAGGTATGTTGTTTGAGAGTTACCTGATTTGCATATTAAGATTAAGGTACTTGGATTTTGGAAATGGTTTTAGTTTTAGTTAATAAACTTGGCTCTGTTATTGTGGAATATGAGCTTAAACTTTATGGGAATATTTGAATTTAGGATTTAAATACAACATTTTGAGTGTTGGTGCTCTGCTATTTATGGACTTAACTGGTTTGGATATCAAATATCTGTTGTCTTTAGTTATAAGATTCTTTAGCTTTTGGTAAAAGATTAATATGTAAACTTTCATATCTTACAAAGAAACTTAGGGATGTATTGCATTTTTTGAGTATATCAGATGTGTTTGATAAGCAAATTTAGAACTTAGGTCTCAATCTAAGAAAACAAAATATTTTCATTGAATCTCAACTATTATAAACTAATTTACGAACATGATTTTGGTATACATATTTTCATATAAGAAATGAAATGAGTTCGTATTAGTTTTCTTAGTAATATACTTATGAATTATAATATTTCAAATGTAAATTAAAACCTTTGATATATGGAAAAAGTTTATGCTTTGATATATGGTCTTATATGAGATGATGATTCTAATTCATGACTTTTTGATCGATGATATAATGCTTAATGCTCAAGTTTGACTTAATTAGTTCATTATACTAAAAAGAATTTGTATGCTTTTCATTCTTGCAAACTGCATCTGCAACTCATTTTAGTATCATTCTCAAGCTGATCCCTTTGGTCGAATTACAACACCTTTGACAATCATTCCCTTCTTCCACATTCCTCCATCGTGTTCATACATGCTCATCTCGACCTCGCCACCATTCTCACAATCACGTACCATGAAATCGCCTGCCGGGATCTCGATCCACCGCCCTCGTGGCCTCTCCAACAAATTCTCTTTATGCTCGTGCTTGCTCCCATCTGGCTTTTTTAGTCTGATGTTCACAGGAACTTCCCATCCATAGGCTGGATCTTTGATCATTACTACAAAGGCTGCTTCGTACCGAGTTCCTGGCGATAGCTCAGACGTCTTTATCTTCCCATTGATCTCGAGCCAACATACATTCAAAAGCTCAATGATCTCCACTGTGTTGCTGCAAGTTGTTAGACATCATGGTGAAGAAAGATCAAGAAATGAACTTTTTCCCCACATCTTTTGATACACAACCTCTTAATTTTTGTTAGGACTAAACTTGAAAAAAGATTAAGTTAATTCAAACCTATGCATAAATATTATTTTAATATAATAACAATTTGATATGTGATATCATTGTAGAATATGTTTAAAAGTTGCCAGTTTTAAGATTATACCTTGACTCTTCGAGGGATTTCCATTTCCAGTACTTGTTCTCTTCAGACCAAACTATTAAGAGAGCTCTTGGAAATAACATGAAACAGTTACTATTTGTCTTCTTATCTAACCAATATTTCTGCATCCAAGTATTAAAAGTGAAGTTATGCATCAAAATATTTATTTCTATATCTACATAACTCAATAAATTAATGAATTTTAAAGGACAAATATAATATCAATAGAGCTTTACTATTGTTGCTAGTTAATTAGCCATTTAAAGATTCTTCTATACCTTCATAATTTATTACAAAGTATTGTCTTACGGCCGAGATTCAAAAACTCAGATTCGACCCCTTTTGGCTCTAAAAAGTTTCTACGAACTAAATACGTTACTTGCAAACTATTTTTACAGCCGAACACGAGTCCTTTCAATATGTTTTGATATTTCATTCAAATATTGATAGAGTCCCCTTTAAAGAGTTAGTTAACTCTAGTTAGTTGGGTTAGTTATGAGGAATAGCATAGGAGTCATTTGGAGAGGAAATATTAGGCCCTTTATTAATAATAGTGGATAGGTTACTTGAAATCTTTAAACCTAGAATTACTCTAAGTTAAGTACGCTTAACTTTAAAATTTCTACGATTCAACCATAAAAGAGGTGTACCATTGTTGGTGTAAGCAATAACTATCATTTTTAATATCTTTTCTTAACCGTGATTTCTACATCTTCAAGATATCTCCCATTGAGACGTGGTCTTTTCATAGTTTTATATGATTGAAGTAATCACATTTGTTACACAATAAAAAATCATTACAATCACTTTCTTTACCTTTTGGAATATTATTTAAAGAGAAACTTACTCGATTAGTTAAATTTAAAAAAATAATTACAAATATAGTCATTTTAAAAATAATTTAATAACCATAATCATGAATTTTTTTTTGAAATGATAATCATGAGTATTAATTGTATTAAAAATATATAATACTATATTAACAGTATTAAAATGTATTAATGATTATGATGCAAATATTTTAAAATTTACCTATATTTGTAATTATTTTTCTTATTTAATTGTCAAAATAGTAACAATTTCTTCGAGTAAGTTGGAATTCCTTTATATAATATAAACACTTAGAAGAGAAAATAAAATAAAATAAAATAAATTGTTTCACACTTACCTTGGTTCGTTTGTTCAAAAAAATCCCAGCATAGAGCTGATCCTTATCAACTGAGGACCTATCCATTGCCAAATCTGCATCTTTCAAAATAGCTTCAAAGCCATGTGCAAGCTGCTTCACTTCTGCTCCCTTCTTCTTTTCTTCAATGTTGCGCTCGTCGCTTCTCGTAGCGGTGACGTTGCTGCTACCTGGCTGCTGCACTTGCGCCGCCTGCTCTTCCGACCACCCCGTTCCCATTTTTTTCGATATCTCAGTCTGTTCAAAAGCTAGGAGTTTTGGCATTGGTTTTATAGGGTTCAATTTATATTTCTTTATGTTTCTTCATTTTAGTTTCAAAATTGAAATGCTGATGGATGATTGTTGTTCATGGGAATTTGTTCTCTTTGTTTTGTTTTTGAGATAGTTGGAAAAAAAGCTAAGAATAAATCTGCGAAAATGAAAAAGGGCCAAGAATCTTGAATTTGAACCGTCCATACACTATCAAAATTTTATTGAATTGGAATTCACATCTTTTTGGTGTATGCTATTGTTAAGGAAAGGAAGCCCACTTCGACTCTTTTAATTGACCTATTTCTATATTCTTACTTTTGAATGAAATCAATCAATTTGATTTATATATTTATGGTTTTGAATGGTTGAGTATTAACAATACTTTCATAAAAAGAAAATATTTATTTCAATGTGTTATGAAAACGGCAATTAACAAACGATGCGAAGATAAATAAATGCACACATAATTTACGTGGTTCACTAACGTTGTGTTAACTAGTCCACGACAAAGAAAGAACGATGCTTTATTAAGGAGAAAAAAAATTCCAGAGTGAATATACAGAATGTTATGATACGGTTAGGGTTTAATTCGAATTTATATATGTATTCACATTATACCCTATTACATGATGCGTAAACATTAGAAACGGAATGCAGATGCATAAACACATGCAGAGCGCGCCACAAAATGTGGAAGTGCTTACGCTGCGGAGTGAAGAAGTGGGTTATGCTAAACACATGCGGAGTGTATTGCTGCAATGCGCGAAGCAATTATAGACAATGGGAAAAGCTTTTGCGCAATGGAGGCGTTGCCCCCCACTCGCTGACTGGGCAACGAGACCTCCGACTATTAATCGTAGAACATTAATGCGTTTAAGACATATCTCAACACAATACTTCATAATTACAAAGAAACAAATCTGTGTCGAACTGTATTCCATTAGAAAAAAAAACAAGATTCGATTGGAAAAAGACATCTCCAAATGCTCTGTGCAATAGGATGATCAGATAATAAGATGCTCTCAATTGAAATGATTCTGTTTTTATTTTTTTCCAACCTTGATACACTCTCAAATTTTTTTTGATTAGATTAATAATTTATGACATGACTCAATTTAGTATTTATTTATATATATATATGAGTATATTTGGTCCGGTTTACGCACAATTCAACTATTTTTACCGGGCACACCACCTAACGGTACTATATATAGATGCTAAACGAACGTAAGAAATTAATTTTTATTAGATGATCATCATAAGTTGAATACACCTGACTGTTTAATTTTAATATCTTGACTCGAGACCATTAAAAAATGCTTAAATTAAAAAATTCTTAGATGTATCAGGGTGTCACAATCTAGGGACGAATAATAAGTGGTGCTTAGCAAAGCTCTAACTCCCCATTATAGAAAAAAAAGAGACTTTCTTGACAATCGATAATGATTTAAACATGACTCATAGTAATTGATGATTTAACATCATTTGGTGTAAACTAAGCTTCGTTGATTTTATGTTAGATTTGGTTTGTGAGATGTCTTTGTACATGCTTTGGTAGGAGCATTTTGTTTGGAAGGTCAACCTTATTTTTGAAACATTTGAAAGCTAGACTATTATAGAAATAAAGCCTTATAATATTTTGAACAATAATTGAGATATATATATTAAAGAAAATTTGTTGTAGAGAGTAAACTCTAACCTCTCTGTTGGTATTGCAACCAAATGTCGACATTTAGGAGAAGCCCAAAAACAGTTACTATAAATGGGATGATTATAACCTCCATTGATATGAGACATTTTGGGGGAAGCCCAAAAACAAAACCATGAAGGCCTAAGTTCAAAGTGGACAATATCATATCAATGTGGAAGTTTGTGGTTGTCCATTGTCCCTAACACTCTCTTTTAATTTTAATAAATTGCACTTAACTGTTTTCAATCGATTTAACTTGATTGAAACCATCAATTCTACTCTGTTGAAGCCACTAATTTCATTTGATTAAAATAACAATTTTGTCGGTTCGATTGAAAGCATCAATTTAACTTGATTGAATCGATTTTTGTTATATTTGGTTATTTTTTTCCTACATTTCGACATCTTTAGATTTTTTTTTGTTTTTTTATCCATAAGAAATCCCATATATTAAAAAGTCTCAATCTTTGGAAAAAATATATTTTTTTACTTAAGTTGTTCTTTGTCTTGTTTGTTTTTTTTTTACATGAAATTTGTGCTTTGTCAATTACATTTTTATCTATTTTAATTCTATATTAATAGTATTAAATAAAGACACGATAAATAAAAAAAATAGTATGAATATTTTTGGCCAAAAAGAATCATTTGTATTCTCGACTTTAAGTTCGATTCTGTCTGCATATTGTTTAAAATAACATGTATTGTTGACCTCAAAAAAGAAAAAAAAAATGTATGGTTGGGTTTCTTTAACTAAATTAGAAATGTATAGAAATTTAGCAAATTAGTGTGTGGCGCAATAGTTTTATAGTTTATGGTAAATCTGTTCCCCTTTCTTCCATATGTTTCCCTTCTTCCATATGTACTAAAAAAAATGTATAGAAGTTATTTTATTTTCTTACAAAAATCATTACATATTTTAGTTCGATATATGTTTTTTTTTTTTAAAAACCAGCTTTCTCTTTTTATTATTTTTCTATCACCCTCTTCAACTAGTTGTTGATCTTGCCGCATCCAGAGAGAAAATAAATGAGAAATTATATGGATGCGGCAAGATCAACAACTTTAATATATATAATTAGTCTTCAAATGTTTGAGAAAAACCTTTCCAAAGAGAAAATAAATGAGAAATTAAAAGGAAACAACAAAATAGATAACACAATAATTTACGTGGAAAAATTTCAAATTGAAGAAAAAACTCACGAACTAAAAAAATTTATACTATGTAAAAAATTGCTACAATCACAAAAGAATCTCTCTCCCGACTCTAGTTTCATAAACACTCGCTTCAAAACTTATACTAATATCATTATTTTCTTCACCCTCTACAAGAGAATCTTAGACTAATATCATTCTTTTCCCCACCCTTCACAAGAGAATACAAAAGGAATTTAACTAGAGTCAGTAACCAAGCTTAAAATGCTTCTGATTGTGATGCTTTGAAACCAAAGTCTCATGCTCCTTTTATTGTTTAGATCACACCACTACCTTGCATCTTTTCAATGTGAGACAAATACACTTCTAATATTTTTCCAAAAACCAAACATCAAACTCTATATCCATCGACCTTCTTCATATTTTTTAAATTGAAGTGTTAGAACTATGAATTAATTGGATCATCAAAATAGGTCGATTTTTATTTTGATTTTTGATTTTTGATTTTTGATTTTTTTAATTTTTTTTTTTTAGATTTGCTTTCCTATTTTGAAGCATAGTACATGTTGAATGAATGACAAAAATTAGAAGAGGAAATTTCAAAGATAATGGTGTTTATCAGAGATCCAGAAGCAACAATATGCATTGTAGCATAATGGTTGTAAATTGCTAGTATTATTTTGAGACAAATATATTTATGGAATCTTCCACAACTTAATCTAATTTTGTGCATTTCTTTTTTCATCTCTTTATAAACTAATTTATATAGCATAAAACCATGGTTAGTCCTTTGTAAAGACTATCGTATTGCTACTATTGCTTTTAGTTGGGGAGTTTTTTTTATAACCTTTTTCATGCACCTTGCATGATCTATTATATATATATATAGGTATATATTTTCAAAAAAAAAAAAAAAAATACTATGGTTAGACTATAACCTCCCGTAGCTTGATTACTCTGGATTGTGTTTGTCTTTTTTTTCAACATATGTTTCTCAGAAGGTATTAGGTTCGAAATTCATAAGTAAGTTTAATTGTTAAAATATTTTGCGTATAGTCCTCCAAATTTTTAATAGAGTCAATTATTAAGTTAAATGTTGGTTTTTAAATGGACGGTTGCAATTTCCAAAAAATTTGGTTTCATACTAGTGTAATTGAATGATGAATGTACAACAACATTGTTTTTTTGAAATTCATTACCAATTGGTTTTGATCAGATGGACGTCCACACTTTTTAATATGACACTAGAGTTCATTAAATTTGAATGGATATTCACACTAGAGTTCATTAATATGACACTTTTTAATATCTCAATTTCATTTTTTATTAGACCAGTCTAATAAAAAATGAAATTGAGATCCAATTCAAGATTGGTAACCCAAATTAAAGAGGCACCATCTTGATGGGGTATATTGAAAATCCTACATTGATAAGGTGATGATATATATCTTCTAGTGTTTATAAGGTAAGTGATCAACTACTACTCTCATCACCAATTGATTTTGAGATAAATGTCTATACTATCTAATATGGAATTAGAACTCATTAAGTCGACACATGGATGTTCACACTTTCTAATAAAAACATGATAAAGTGACAATTATATGATAGTAACTTAACCTTGATACTAGGTGTATGCAACATGTCATACTATATATGTTTTCATTTGGTAATTAATACTAGTGCGTTCTCATACACGCAAACACGCACGCGCACACACATACACGCACACACGCAAGCAAAAGATGTTGATTATTTTATACGTAGTATAGTTATATGATTGATGGTATTACTTTAATATTGGAGTAATGACAAGAGATCTCACAACTAAGCCCTTCTTCACAAAGTTATCATGTTGAGACATGCTGAACTCAATACCAGTTTGTTCAATGTCAGCGTGCTTGAAACCTCCTACAATGAGAGGAACCCATTTATTTGTTGGTAGCATGTGCATGTCTTGGTATATAATGTGTGGTGTTTGTTCACTGTCTAACTTCTTCCATGTAAGAGTCACAGGAGCCTCCCATCCACTGGCATCTTCCTTCATCATTACCTCAAATGCCGCATAATAATCTTCTGCATTACTAAACACCAGCTTCTCTACTGTGACTATCTTACGAACCTCGAGCCAATTCACCCCCAAAAGCTCGGCCGCTTCCTGAGGTTGAATGGGTGGCCTAGTAATAAAAAAAGTCTTAGATATTAACTAAGAAGTTATTGATTCAATTGTCAGGTCAGAGAATTGTTAATAGTTGAGATATACGTATATCGACTCAATACTAACAAATATAAAAAGGGAAATTATAATGGATTAGTTATTCTCACAAAATAATTACAAATGTAGTTGAATTTTAAAATATTTGCATACATAATTATTAATATGTTTCAATACTATTATAAATACTCATTAATACAATATTATATATTATTCTTCTTAGTACGTTTCATCGATATATTTTAATGGACAAATGGGTAAAGATTATACCTTGGTACATCCACCTTTACCCATTTCCAACGCGTTGGATCTTCACTCCAAGCTATTTCGAGGTCTCTTGCATTAAATACAGTAGTTGTAATAACAAAATTCTCTGCCATTATGGAGCCCTTTGGATCTAGAGATTTAATAATATTGAGATATATTGAAAGAGAATGACTAAAAATGGGGAAAATATAATACATATATATAACCTCTTGTTTGGCATAAACTTTAATTTTCAAGTTGCATTAATGTGAGAATAACACCTTTATACTTATGTAAACGTATTGGTACCTTTTTTAAAGTAAGGATTTTTAAAGTCTTTCTCTCTCCTATCTTTCTTTATATATTCTTCTCTTTTTAAAACTAATTTAGTTTTAAATTTCAAATGTTTAAAATAAAATTATAATAAGATATATCAATTAAAGAAAATTCAAATCTTTTCATTCTCCATTTAAAAAAATCTTTCTAGTCTCAGGGAAAAACTTTCGCCAAACCCTTAAACCTAATAAGGAAGGTAGATGGGTTTGTTTCAATGTTTTATGGATCCAATCCTTCGTAAATATAAAACTCTTTTTTTAGTAGATATTGGGGAGGGAGACAAATATTGATTCTCGTGATCGAACCTGTGACACTGGTGTTAAACTGGTTCACAACCAAACAATGAAACCATTTCGCCATTGATCATTCATTAAATATAAAACTCTTTTATATTTCGTATCTTAAAGATATTTCTCCTAAACCCTAAACCCTAATTTTGTTTTTGTTTGCTGCTCGCTTGCTTTGCTATAATATATTTCGTATCTTCTTTCAAAAAAATATAAAACTCTTTTATAACTAGAAAAAAGCTAGAAATTTCAAATAAGTTGAAATTAAAAAAAAAAGAAAAAGAGTTGCTACTATCCCTTCGAACTAAGTAACAAAGCTATAAAAAATCTTACCTTATGAAACTACCTAAATCTAATCTAACGTTTTGCTAAAATTTTGATATATAGACAACAATATAAAAATAGAAGATCATTCGTAAATAATCAGTAAGAAATTGAGCAATAAATTTAAATATTGATTTTTTTTTTTAAAAAATTATTTATAATTTTTATTGTTAGGAATACATTAAATTAATAAAATAAAGTACCTGCCGTATGGGTCTGTGACTATCTTGTTTGGTGTTAATCCATTTCTATTTCACGGTCACGAGTTCAATCAGAATATAGCACAAATAACATCTCATCATGTATGATTAGTAATTAGTTATCCGTTCAAAAACCTCCCTCTCAAATATTGTTGAATTAAAGCAAATATTTAAATGAAATTATTAAAAATAAAGAGTTCCATCGGAAGAACATACATAATTAATACTATATTAATACACAAGTACTAATAACATATAATATTGTATTAATAATATAAAATACTGTATTAATACCCTAAATTATGTCGTTTGATGAGTATTAATCATATTGTATGTTTAACTATGGATACAAGTATTTTCAAAATTTGACTAGATTTGCAGTTATTTTGTGAAATTAGACTATCTACCACAATTTCCCTAATTAGATTAGTATAGTTTAGTATTAATTTTATTAGAATTATTATTATTCTTGTTATTACAACGGAAATCAACAACCAATAACGAAGATAAAGAAATCGTAAAAGAGGAAGAAAAATAGAAATCACACACAAGAATTTACGTGGCTCATCAACGTTGTGTTGGCTAGTCCACGGGCAGAGAGGGAGAGAGAACGAGTTTTATTCAGAGAGGCAAATTATAGAGATAAATGTCATAAAAACGGCTAGGGTTTTAATTCGAGCTTATATATGAGCTCTAATTAAAACATAATTACATAATGCTAATTTACATTTTCGCTACAGGGCCGTTGCCCCCGCACCCACACTCGCTGACCGGGCAGCGAGACCCCCAACTACTAATCGTGGAGCATTAGTGCGTTCAAGGCATAATGCAACAAATCTCCACCTTGCCTTCAACTCTCCTTCAGATGCAACAGATTGTACCAGCAGTATACCAGATGTTTCTGACGAACCAGATGTGTGCGAAAAAAGCATACCAGACTACTAATTGTGGGACATTAGTGCGTTCAAAGCATAATGCAACAATTATTATTATTTTTTTGTAAAAACATTAGCAATATTAATGTTTTATTATGTTATTGTCAATATTGTTGTATATATGCCCATTAGGTTAGAGTGTCTTTCTCTATATATATATAGTTTATTATTAGGTCGTAATGGATGAGTTGCTACAGTGTAGCCTCTACCTTCTTCTTCCTCTTTAATAATAATTTCTCTCAAATTTATCCATGGCTTCTCACCTCTTCTTGTTGCTCTACTCAAATTCAATAACTTTAGTAGTATTCATCTCTTCTCCAAGCTTCACGCATCTACCGACGTGTCTACTCGCTCGGAATGTAAGAAAATGAGTCCATTAAGTCTATCTCAACCTTTATCTTCTTCATCCATGCCTGCACATTATTCTTCTTCTTGCTGTTCGAATCATGATAATCAACCAAATAGAACCATACTGAACCAACCAATTCATTAAGCGAGATTGATGCTTTTTTGAGAGAAGATGCGAATATATGGATAAAAACAGGTATGCAAGAAGTATAGTATGAGCAAAAGAAAAGGAGAAAAAGGATCTCCAATGAAGCGAGATTGATGCAACATCATAATTGAAAAAAAGAAGAAGATTTTTTACACCAAAGAGCAACAATAGAGACAATATCTTCCCATAGCGAGACCGCCAGCTTCGATTCATTTTTAAAAATACATGCATTCCGTTCAAGTCATAAAATCCAAAATATCGCCCCAAAGAGATTACACCACAAGGGTTTTAGTCATATTGTTGGAAGAGATGGACAAACCAATATTGATAATCTCTTTCATAGAGGGAATGTGGTCAAAATTCACCAAAGCATAAGGGAGAAAATTCCTCCATATTGAAACACTGAAAGAGCAATCCCACAAAATGTGCTTTTGAGATTCACTAATATTCTTGTAGAGGGGGCATTGAGAAGGAGACAGAGATATATAGAGCCCATAGGTGCACCATACATTTTTTCGGAATGTATAGCTAAAAATTGAAGTATTTCAAATCACATTAAAATCCAAATTGAAAAGCCGAATCAAAACCCAATCTAACTCAACAAAAATCGAACCAAAGATTTTGTCCTCTATGAACATTGGTTCTGTCACATATATTGAAAAGAGAATTTATCTTTCATAGCATATTTTTGGCTCTTCGTTATAAATATAGAACATTTTTCAAAATAATTTCATACATAGCACATTTTTTTAAAATAATTTCATCCACAAAAGTTGAGGAAGAAAGAAAGCACCGAAATTTATAGTGGTTCGAAAATCCTATTCTACTCTCCAAGGCCGTCCTTTAGTATTACGTTTTCCCACCACCCAAATTGTTCCCACACTTAATACAAATCCCATATAAAAAATAAAAATAACTCTCACAAACTACCTCTCGTAGGCAAGATTCACAAATTTGGCGTTGATAACTTCTTCACAAAATTTACAATGTGCCGATTCAAGAACGTGTGAAGTAAATGAGACTTTTTGGAGTTGTTTTGATGAAAGGTGTCCGATGGATTTAAGGAAAATGATCGACAGATGAGATTTGATGAAGATATGATGAATGATGACCATTGAATTTAGGACAAATGTAATTATGGCTAGGATTGAATGAATATAAGATGAGAAGAGTTTTTGTTCAAAAGGAAACAATTTGAAAATGGAAATCCTGTTTTTTTTTCATAGATTTTTCTTCAAATCTTCATTTGTTCCTATCTTCTTCATTTTAACTCCGATTTGCACGATTCCAAATGCGTTGGAATCTTCTCTCCAAATTCTACATAATAAACACTTAAAAACTCCAAAAATATAAGTATAAAAAATTCAATTTTGTTATCAGCGAAACATTAATTAATTAATTTGGGATAATTTGCCAAAAAGCCAACATTTTGGCCAATGATACTATAAAGGGCCATTCACTTTGCGGTAATCCAAGATTTTCATGATTATCTGGTTCTTTTCGTAGTAATATTAGAATACCCGGTATCTCAACATTTTCAGGAATCCTAGGATTCCCATCTGAAGGGCATCCGACAACATTTGGATGCCCTTTTGATAGATGAGTTTTCAACATTCCCATGGAGAGGGAATTGTCTTTTGACGATTTTGTCCCTTTTTTTTTTAATATTTATGTTCATCAATTTTCTTTATTTACCTATTTTTAAATTGAAATTGTAGTAACTAGACCACATTCGAGAAATATTTGTAAATATAGGCATCCAAGTTTTTTTTTGCAAACTTAATTTTATTTTTAAAATTCGAAATTAATGATTTTTTAGTAATACCATTTTGCCCTTCTACCCATTTAATGCCTCATTTTCAAATTCAACCTCCATTTTTCAAATTTTCCATATTGATATTATATACCATTTTTAAATCTCAAATTAATGTTATGAGATTTTAACATTCCTAAAATACTTTTTCCAAACTAATTTTTCTGTCTCTTCATCTTCAACCTCTTATTTTGTTGTTGTCCAGAATTTTCGTTTGAATTTTTTATAAAAAACTTTCCTTATTTCGACAAGATACAATTCTGTTGAGGCGGTATTGTTATACACTGATTTCAAAAAAAAAAAAAAAAAAACATGGATGAGTTTTTGAAGATTTTTAAAGTGCATCAGCGTCGTCTTGATTTATGGCGGCGCTCTTACGAAACCCTAATTTGCACGAACGTTAAAGATGAAAATAATACAGTTTAATTATAATATTATATTACTCATAACATAAATAATAATATATTACAATGTACAATACATGAATACAGTTTATTCATTATAATACTGAAATTGTATTGTTCGTGAATTCTTATACATCATATGTGTGTATTCATTTATATTAAAACTCTAAATTTGCATGGATGTAGACAATGTAATTAATATGTATTCATATTAATAATCTTATCAAAACAATAATGTATAGGTCAATTAGAGAAAGTATCAAAGCAGTACCGTATTATATTACCGAACAACACGATATCTTTCTAATGTTAAATCCTTATGAAATCCATTTACCCAATATGGTGTTTTTTGAATTGTCTTATTGTTTTAGTAAATAATGTATTACACTTCCATTGGTTCAATGATAGCTCTCAAATAGAGCATATTTAGTTGTAGCTGTAATTGGTAATAATACCTCATTTTGATACCCCGAACGTGAAATACAATACATAAATCTATCTAAATGTTGCTTAAAGAATAATAAAAAGGTTTGATAAATATCTAAAATTAGATAGTTTATTTCAATACACTTTCATGTGAACGTAATACTCATGTATCTATATAGTATATACAGTTTGGTACATTAATGCCTAATGTTTCAATACCTTAAAATCAAATCCAAATGAAATAATGATTGTATATGACTTTACTATCGGTTGTTCACTATTGCACTCACATACGACTACCATTATATGACAAGACAGTAAAGTATCCTCTTGCCCTATTTTTTCTACAATATTTACAACATGTATGACTAGACAGTAAGGTATCCTCTTGCCGTATTTTTCCTACAGTATTTTCAGACAGCTCAGTTGTTCATACTTCTCCTCTAATCTTATTTCTATCAACCTTGTTCCCTTCATTCCATCGTGCTTTGGGTTTCACCGTCCGATGATTTATTTTTGTCATGATCCGAAGCACTAGATGAACTTACTGTCTTAAATGTGAAAAAAATAATCTAGTTAGTAAATACAATATAACATAAACAAAACATCCATACATTACACATAATCATACCATTTACACCATGATGAAAGAATACACTGATTCAACTAAATCAACAGAAGATTACGAATTTTCAAACAATCAATAAACAACTACAATCCAAATATAAGAAATAGTGGAAACCTATCAAAACTACAACATTATTGTACATGCAAGTTAATACAGTACATGCAAGTTAATACCGTACATGCAAGTTAATACAGTATAATACACATCTTAACCAGTGTGCACTTCTGTTTTTGGGCCCCCAAACCAGAAATCGACAGTAGTAATAATCCCAAGAACTATAATAAAGTTTTGTTTAAAACTCTAACCACAAATAGAAGAACCAAACGAATTAAACTAGAAAATTAAACTCATACAATGTTGATTATTACAAAACCTCAAAACTACCGAACTCATATCTCCAAAATCCCCCCTCGAACATGAAATTTGATTGTATTAAAAAACCAAAATACTATACAGATAAAAAATTGTCCATCAAAGAAAAAATCAAATGTGTATGTCTTCTTTATATCTAATGTAGAAAAAAAACCTATAAAACTAAACAAAACTATAAACCTACCATAGGAAGTTTTTCTCTTCGTGCTACACCACGTTTCCAATTTTGATCATCAATACTCCGAAGATGTTGAAAAGGGGCCAAGATTTTCAATAGATTTTTTTTTGAAGACGTGTAGAAGAAGACTAGAAGACCGAAAATGTGAAATTGTGAGGCTAAAATTCAAACGAAAAGAAAATATGACAGTTTCTATTTTGACATAAATTGTAATAATGAGAGCACAATTTTAAGGATTAGTGAGTATGGAAGTTTAACTAAATAGTTAATGATTTGAAATTTAAAAATTCAAATTAGGAGGGTATTATTGTAAATGGACAATTTACGTAATTAATGATATTATTAACAAAATTTATTTTTGCAAATACTTTTTAAGTAACCTATATTTGCAAAAACTTTTCAAATATGGTCTATATATGAAAAAAGCCCATTTTTAAATATACATATAAATAAATTTGATTAAAATCATTATCGTATATTTAAAGTTATTTTTAATAAAATGTGAAGTGTTTTTTATTTTATTTTTCTAAATTTTATTTTTTTTAATTATATAATATAAGTTATAAAAATTACAATTAATTATATAATTAACTTTTTAACATTTATAATTCATTATATACATGTATCATTATTTTTCCACACATGCATACATTATAAAATTAGGATATAAGAAACTATATAATTTAAAAAAAAAAAACATACATTTAATTTAATATAAACAAATATATTATATAAATTAAAATTATATTAAATTAATTAGAATTATATAAATATTCTAAGGGTATTTTGGGAACATTAGTTAAATTCACGTCATCTCAAGTACGATTCCTTCTAAAAAAACATAGTTACCTAAATATTATCAGTATTCATACAAAAATATTCCCACAAAACAAACATAATGATCTAAGGATGTTGGACATCTATAATTCAAGACATCTAAGATTCCAGCTAAATTGATTACTGCAAACTAAATGACCCCAAAAGGATTTTAAAATTATTTTGATTTAAAGAATCGTTCTAAAAATTTAAATCTCACGTGTGAGATGAATTAAAAAGTAGCTATGTATATAAATTGGGTCGAGGAACATTTTTTATTAGAGAGTATGAAGTTCCACCTCAAAATCAATTGGTAATGAGAGCAGTAACTCATATGTGTGGTAAAATCTCCACCTTTTTAATGTGGGACAATTGCCACAAGGTGAATATCTCAAACATTTTTGGACCAATATAAAAATTTGGGTTGGTCACTTTTTCAATTAAATCCAACTCAAATAAAGAAGCAACTCAATCCAACTTTTATATGTTCTAGTTGAGTTAAATTGCGTAATCGATTCATCAATATATTGCAAATATAAATAATATTTTATTAAATTCATCCTACACTATATCACTATACATGAATAGAATGCAATCTCCATCTATTATCATATCAGTATAATGAAATGAATATAAATATTAAATATGTAAAATATTCAATAAAAAATTATTTACCATTAATCATACATTCATGGTTCATATATAATATCCCAACTATAAAATATAACAACAAATACATTTAACTTCGAAAAAGTAAATATATAATTACAACAACAAAAATAGATACATATTTCTACATCAATAAAGAAAACAGATAATTAAAACAGAAAAAGACATAATTTGAATATATATCTTATCAGGATATATACATTCTAAAGACATAAGACTTAGAAGCTAGTTGAGAACCATGATTCGTCTGTGTTGGTCTTTTTATTCGCATATACTTCATTAAATATATTACATTTGAAACTCATGAATAAGATTATTTATAAAATGTTTTAATAATACAGTCAACTATGTATTAAGCTAAATGTTTGTTTATAAATGGGCGCCTCTAATTTTCTAATCATTAAAAAGAAACTATGTAATTGAATAATGAATATATAACAACATTACTTTGTGAGATTGTTGAATTTAAAACATATAACAACAGTACTTTGTGAGAATTTCTTTTTTTCAGTATAAATTGGGGAAAAAAATCACAAACTCTATTAAATGAGAGTCAAGTATGGATATTCGAGATTAAACTCATAACCTTAATGTTGAACTAGATTTTCACCAAACAATGTAACTTTGGTACTAGTATATGTAACATGTCATATTATTTGTACTTTCATATAGTAATTATATTATTACATTAGCTATATAAAACACAAAGTGTGTGCCTACGTACATAACCTTGTTGCCAGTAAACAAAAGGTGTTTGATTGTTATTATTATTATTAGGCAAAAGGTGTTGATTATTATTGTTATTACAGTTATATTTTATGTAAAATTGGGAAATGACAAGAGTTTAACCCATCTAAGCCCTTTTCGACAACATTGACTTTTTATTGAGATATGCTTGGATGGAAACGCACAAATAAATTTAATTATAAAATATTTTATTGTCCCAAAATTATTAACAATAATAAAATATTAAGCTAAATGTTTGTTTATAAGTGGATGACTCCAATTTTCGAATCATTAAAAAAATTGGTTTTGCAGTAGTATAATTGAATGTTGAATATATAACACATAATTTTTGAGATTGTTGAATTTAAGACATAATAAAGCAAAAATTATATGATAGTAACTTAACCTTGGTGCTAGTATATGCAACAAGGTCATATTATTTATGCTTTTCCTATATAGTAATTATAATATTACATTAGATATATATATATAAAACACAAAATGTGCTTACATTATATTATCTTGTTGCCGGTAAGATTGTTATATATATATTATATTTATGTTTTACGTAAAATTGGTGTAATGAGAAGAGATACAAGAATCAAGCCGCTCTTGGGAGAGCTATCCTCTTGAGACATGGTGAACTCAATATCAGCTGCTTTAATGTCATCGAGCTTGAAAGTTCCTATCTTAACAAGAACCAATTGATCTTTGGGAAGAGCTCGCATGTCTTGGTATGTAATGTGTGGCGTTTCAACACTGTCCAACTTCTTCCATTCGAGAGTCGCACGATCATCCCATCCACTCGCATCTTCCTTCATCTTTACTTTAAATGCTGCTTCATATTCATCAAAGTGATTAAACTGTAGCATATCTAGACTGACTCGCTTATGGACCTCGAGCGAAGATACCCTCAAAAGCTCGGCCGCATCGACGAAATGCTTCGTCGGGGGAATTGTAATTATCCTAGTAGTAAAAAAATTAAGAAGTTATTGATTTAATTTATGGTGAATTAGATTAATTTCCTACAAATTTTCTTTAACAACTCAATATTGTAAGGTTGTCTACAAGTGTTATGTAAGAATAATCGAAGTACATGTAATTGACCCAACACATATGTATAAAAAAACCAAACCTATATACAATACCTTTTTTATTAAATTATAAATTTGATTTCTATAATTTGGAAAATTTTAAAATTTAATTTCTACCTATTGTTTCTTTTTTTAAAAAAAAGAATTTAATCTCTATGAATGGATCAAATCTAAAATATGATCTATGTATTTGGTAAATATATTGCAAATTATGTATGTTTAGTTAGCTATCTATCCTTGTAACAATTATTGAAAATTATAAACTATGAACCGGGGTGTTATATGTATTTTATATTCTTTATTTTTGGAAAAATGAAAAACCAGAAATAGTAATCAAAGTAATTAATTTTGTTTTTCCTTCTCTTTTGAGAAAAGAAAAGTGAGAAAGTGAAAAGTATTCTATATCAGTTACTCATTTTATTGTCAATTAATTTTGAGGTGAAATTTTATATTGAGTTAAAATAAAACTAAAGCTTATGATTCGGAGCCCACCTTAGCAAGTATTTGTTTTGAATCATATACAAGATCTTTCCTATGACACCATCTTAGGGGATGATTGGATTTTGGTGTTAAAAGGAGGAGAGGAGGGAAAGTTGAAGAAAAAGAGGAAGTGGAGTGATTTGAAGATATAAAGTAGTTGTTTGAAAATTGATGTTTTGGAGATGAGATGTTGTAAAAGTATTTATTTTATATTGATTTTTTATAATGTAATGATGGTAGATTTTGGATTGATTGATAAATATAATATATTTTATTTTATATTGTGTAGTTGAAAATAAAAGAAAGTTTGATGTGATATTTGATAAGATTAGATAAAAGATATTTATATTATATTATATGGTTAAAAATTAAAAAAATAATTTTATATTATCTAATAAAATGTAAACAAAAAAAAGTTATCATTCCTAATTCTTTTTTTTATCCCGAAATTTTCCCCCCCTATATATAGGTTATTAAATTTGAGTGGAAAGTAAAAAAATATTTAAAAAAAAACGTTATCCAATGATATTTTCTAAACTATAAAAATTAAATTTATAATTTAACCTGCCATAAGATATTCATATGATCTGATCAACTTAAATCAAAATAAAGGATGGGAATGAGAGGTATTTTAATTGACAAATAAAAATGTTTGAGTTAAAGATTATACCCTCCAACTTGTGGTACTTGCACCTGTATCCATTTCCAATACGCAGGATCGTCAACCCAAGCTATTTCGAGGTCTCTTGCATTAAATTCAGTACTTAAAAGAACAACCATTGTGGAGCCCTTTGGATCTAGAGAATTAGTTATAATATTGAGATATATTGAAAGAGGATGACTAAAAAAGGAAACATATAATGCATATATATAACCCCTGTGTTTGGAATAAAGTTTAATTTTAAAGTTGCAATATGAGAATAACACCTTTATACTTTATGTAAAGGTATTGTTACCTTTAGAAAAGTGAAGATTTTTCAAATCTCTCTCTCCTGTTTTCCTTAATATATTGTTCGTTTTTTTAAACTAATTTAGTTTTAAATTTTAAATTTTCAAATTAAAATTATAATCAAACCGATTATATATAATCATAAGATATATTAATTATATTAAACTCAATTTTTTTTTTAGTATATATAGATGGGGGAGGAGACAAAAACCGATTCTCGAATCGAACCTGGTTTACAACCAGTAAATGAAAACATTAAATTAGTACAATATAGTTGAATACAGGTTGGGAGAAGGGGATTACGAATACCAATTCCAAGATCATACCAGTGAAATGGATTAACACCAAATCAGATAATCAATCGCGTCACCGACCCATTATTCAATCATTACAATTAAGTATCTATAAATTTTCAATTTATTGAATTACACATTTTAATATTGGTTTATTTATACTAAAAAAATAGTGATTTATTTATGATTTAAATGATTTACTAACTTACGATTTTGATTTATTTGATCAATCAAATTTCAAAAAAAAAAAAGATGAATAAAAAAAATACTAACTTAAATTTGTTTCTTTAGGAGACTAATTATAACGAGTTAAATTATATATTTGTATATTAAATAGATTATATAATAAATTGCGCTATTTTACATATTGATTTATGAAATTCTTAAATAATGCATCCATATTATATAAAATTTATCAAAGTAGTCTCGTAAAAATGCAAATATGCTATTTTTTTAGATGAAAATATGCTATTTTGTTTCTATATTATTTTTTTGGTGAAATAATATATATTTAAGTTTTCTATATCTTATATATTTTTACATTAAAATATTATTTTGAGTTGGAATTATCCATTCTCACACAAAAAAAAAAAAAAGAAAGAAAGAAAGAAAGATGGGTTCAAAAAAGAGTAATTGTGCTAGATATTCAATTTTGAAACTTATTTACAAAACTATTCAAAATCTCAAACTAATTGCAAATCTATTTATTCTTATTTAAATTACAAAAAATATTTTTAATCAATAGCAATTATACCCTCCACCTTCCGGAATTTGAATATTTTTAATTTCTTTTAATTATTATTCGAAATTGATTGCAAATCTTGGATATTTCCATTTTTAATTCTCCCTAAATAGATACAAATGAAACTTGACACATACACACCCTTAAAATTGATTGCAAATTCTAAACATTTCTATTTTCAAAATCACTTCCCTTCTTTAATGTTTAAAATTGTTGGTGGTTATATTTTGTTAACAAATGAAAGAAAAAACTTCCATATTTTGATGTCCTTACTTTTCTCTCCACTCAATTCATATTTTACAAAAACTTTGCTGTCCAACTAGATATAATCTTCTCATAGTGTATTATACTTGATTATTGTATCGCCATTGAAAATCAATTACGAAGTCAACGAACGTCGAGCTTTGATTATCTTCTTAATTCTCGCTCAAGTAGTTGATGATGACACCTACAATAAAGAAACCTTAATTTTAAACTAGAAACTCCAAGTTTCATATCGTATTATGAGAATATAATGCAGTATTATATCATACCGTATTATGTATACAATAATATAATATCCACATCCTTGAGTATTAATATTGTATTATTATTATTTTTTTAGAAAAATACTGTATTATTATAATACTCATAGTGTAAACAATAATATATTGTATTATATATTGTAATACTCATAGCATATTATTATAATATTCTTCTAAATACGTTATAATATACTATGACGTACATGAAGGCGGCGATTGTGAGAATACGATTGATGTTTTTTTGCACTTTAAAATTGAAGCTTCCTTCGTTGGTGTTCATGGAGGAGGGGGTGAGAAGATGAAGGGGAGGAAAGTTCCTAAACCGGCATTATAGGAGATTGTTTGGATGAATGAAATTTCATTTATTTTATATTTTTTATCTTGTATTTAATGATGGAGGTATTAATGTCTTTTACTAAATAATGTTTTTCCTATTATTTAAATGTATGAATATATTTGCTAATAGTTTAAAACTTGGCTATCATCATAATTAGTTTCTTAATTTTGGCTAATCTTGCAAAGCTCTCTTCAAAAAATTCTCCAAATGGTTAGTTATTGTTCAATTATAACTATTTTTAGGGATGCATATGGGTGAGAGAAATTTTTGGACAAATAGTCACCTTTTCAACTCAATTTAATCCAATTAAAGAGATAATTCAACATAATTCAACCTTTATATTTTTTCGTTGAATTGAGTAATTGGGTTATTGCTTCATCAATGCATTTAAAATATATTGAATTTCCATAAAACACATAGATCATAATTAACACAATAAAAATAAATAACATAATTCGACTTCTATAGAGTAAATAGATAATTAAAGCAAGTAAAAATAGATGACATAATTTAATTATATAGTTTTATCATGATATATACATTTTAAAACTTAAAATATTTTAAAGAACAATGGAAAAGGAAAAGTCTAAGAATATAATAATTGAATAAAATAAATATATACATATATAATTATGTTATAGGTATATAGTTGGGTTAGTTTTAGGTCAATTCTTGACTCAATCTAACCTACAAATTTTTTTATTAATTTGAATCTAACTCAACCAAAAAATGTTTTTAATCCAACCCCTCAAATTAGATTGGGTTGATTCGAGTTATTCAGGTTAACGGATTGTTGGAACACCCCTACCTTTTTTCATTGAAAGATCGTACTAAATAAATGAAATCTCACTTGTGTTTATGAATTGAAAATTTTGTCTATGGAAAAATGGATAGAGTATACTTTAGCGGTAATGTCGATTATGTGGTAGATTGTGGATAGATGCTCACATTTGGTCAAGGTTGACTTTATCTTTTTATTTTTATTCTATAAAATCGTCTTCTAATATCCCAATTCTAAAAATTCTTCCTATTACCTAATATTCCATTTTTTTAGGTTCGATCCAATCACCACAAAATTACTACAAGTGCAAAGTTTTTTTTTTTTTTTGGGTACATGTTGGAAGAGGGGGAACAAATACTGATTCTCGGGTTCGAACCTGTGACGCTGGTGTATTGAATTGGTTTACAATCAAACAATGAAACCATATTATATAATATTTAAGCCCTCAACATGTTCATGTCAAAGAACTTTATGCCCTAATATAGATGATTCATTTTTTGAAGTATATGAAGCCATATTTCAATCAAAAAAATTTTTTGAGAAAAAAATATATACTTTTTTTTATTAATTCTAAGTTTGGAATGTAGTGTTAATTTGGTTCTTAGATTTCAAATTCAAATACTTTTACTCCTAACGTTTCAATAATACTCGATTTTAATTTTTATATGTTTTTTAAGTTTAGGTTTGTACTTATTTTTTTAATAAATTTATTTTACCTCAATATAAATATAAGGGAAAATTACATCAACCATCTCTAAATTATGATCTTTGTAACAATGAAAAATCGTTTTAAACTTTCAGTTTAATCGATCATCTCCTTTAAAGTTTAATAGGATTTGCAATTAACCATTTAGCTTAAATTTGAGAAATTTTCACATGTTTATAGAAAATTGCCCTCTACTTTTTTTTAAAACATTTTTGGTTACAAGAAGATGCTGCTTTACTTGAAAAATGTTCATGGAAGATTGTGAAGGTTAAATGGAATCTTTCATAGAGCTTAGAAATGCACGAGATATAAATGTTTGATTTGGAAACACATGAACCAAATAGAAACTATATATGAAATCTAGAGAGCAGCGAATTATTAACCATTAGATGATACATATGTAACATTACTTTTAATGAACTTCCATTTTTTCCTAATCTTAGCCATTATGTAAACATTGCATTCATCCCAACCAAATGCATCTGGTCTATGGGATACTTTAGGGTTTAGGGTTCATTTTCTTTTGTTGAGCCAATTATTTTTAGCCAACTTACTTTCTACGCAAAACTTACTTCCTTTGACCTATAAATTCATTGGAGGTAAAAAAAAGCAATAAAATTATCGACATTGTCATTGCAAATTGTATATACATGTTACCAGAATATTCTAGAATTCACTATAATGTCTACAATAATTGATTTATTATTAAATAAATCAAATAGTGTTCTATTATTAATCTAATAGCAAGCAATAATAACAAATTATTGATCTTTATAAAATACATAAATTTATAATCCATACACGCAGTGCCATGTGTAAATCATTTTTGTAAATTTTACAAATGAGAAAAATGCTACATCTTCACAATGATGTCATGCCACACATTTTTTTTTTACTTTATATTTATTATAAAAAATAAATGAAAAAAGAAGATGTGTGGCTGTACATAAATGACATTGATGGAGGTGCAGCCCTCGCTGCACCCAAATTCTTCTCTTTACAAATTATTTTTGTTGTTTTCATTTTTTTGGTGGAAAGTTTGAACATGTAAGTGGTTGTACATAATGCAGCTGGAAAAGTCTGCTATTTTTCGCTTCATAATAATTCAAAGGCTTTTTTTTTATAATTTTTTTAATATAATTTAGTCATTAATATAATGACAAAGAATATCAAATAGGGACTCAAAATTATATATATTTGGATTTTATATATTCTTTTGGTCAATAAAAGGAATTTAAAAATTCTTTTCATTTGAAAGAATCGTTCTAAAAGTTTAAATCTCACGTGTGTGATAAATTAAAATAGATGTCTAATAAGAAATGGATAGAATTTAGTGAAAAAAAAAACTTATTCGAGATAATTTATGGAAAATTGAAAGTAACTAAATGCTAAAGTAAAAACAACCTGCAAGGTCTGTTGTGGAGGTAGTAAGGTCTTAAAATAAGTGTTATTGTCTAGTCTTTAGTTCTTTAAAGAAAGTCATGAGATTAGTCAAATTTAGAAGATAATTATAAATATAGTTATTTAAAAAAAAATTATTTTTTTAAAAATTAACAATCATATTTATTGGTATTAATAGTAATATTGTATTACTAATATATAATATAGCATTGATAATACATACTATTGTATTAATTAATATTTACAATACAATATTAAAATATATTAATAAGTATAGATGTAAATCTTTAAAAATTTACCTTCATTTATAATTATTTGGTGGAAAGAGTCAATCTGATACACTTTTGTTTGAGAATTTACTATCAACAGGGCATTCTACCTCTTGTATTATATTTGCAGCAGAATTTTTAAAATAATTCATTTATAGCATATTCATTTCTATCACTCAACTAGTGATAGAATTAGATTTGGATTTCTATCACTAATGGAAAACTCAACTAGTGATAAAATGAATCTATAATTGATTGACTGATATAATTCAACCAGTGATAGAATTCAATTTGAATTTTTTGAATTTTTTTGCTACAAATGAATTAATTTTGATTTTATGCTATAGATGAAAATACTTTAATTTTTTTTGTTATACATCCAAAATCCCCCTTCTTTAAATTGTTCATAATTGAATAGAATGTTTGTGTTTTATGTTTATAGATGGGCTTATGAAACTTCTTCAACTAGACCTTCGCGAACAAATATGAGATGTTTCAATAATTTTATTAGACGACTGAGCTCCTTGATCCTCCTACAACAAATGGCATCTTTATATGGTTAACCTTAGAAAAGAGCCTACACTATCTAAACTTGATAGATTTTTAAAAAAGATGACTTAATACTCTATTCCGTTGTTGTGAGAACGATGTCTTCCCAAAGAGTAGATGATGATCTCCATTTATGGTCAGTCAAGAATATTCGAGCATTCTGCTCTTTCCAAATCCACCAAAAAATAGCACCTCTAATATTAGTGATTAATTTCATACACTGAGAGCCAACTTTGAAGCAGAAAAAGTCAGTGAGTAAATGATTCATATCTTCAAAACTTTGAATGCTAGATGAGTATGGGGCAGGACATTTGTTCCACATATATTGAGAGTATAGGCAATGAATAAAGATGTGGTCCAACGACTCACATTGATTTAAAAAAGCACGCATCGGGATGGACTGAGGCAATTATGAGGTTGTCGTTTCTGCATCACCTCCATTGTGTTTATCCCCCTGTAAAACACACCCCACAAAAAAACTTTGACTTTCTTAGCAATAGAATTTTTCCAAAATTTATCATTGGGATTCATATGGGGGCTATTAGTAGCTTCACCGAGAAGCTTCTTCATCTCTTTGACGGAGAAAGCTTGATCCGGGGAAGGCTTCCAAATAAGGACATCATCAAGACTACTATAGGGCCTAGGCCAATGTGTCTGGATATTTCAGACCAAAGAGCAGACTCCCTATCGAAAAGACCACGAAAAGGTTGAAGATACCATTCATAAGTGTTTTCATTCCAAGCTTGTTTCACCTTAACATGTTTCAACGAGGATAAAACATAGAAACGGGGGTAAAAGTCACATAATCTTCCGATGTTAGTCCATTGATCATGCCAAAAACTTGTGTTCTGCACTCTGTTAATTTTCCACTGTACCTGAGACTTCATAATATGATCAAATTTGACAATATTGGCCCAAGGAGAACGATAGCTTTTAAACTTACATTGAAATGGAGTATTCCCCAAATTGATTAGCACCATATTTCTTTTTAATAACCAGTTTCCATAGAGGATCTTTCTCAGAATAAATCCTCCAAATCCATTTGCAAAAAAGAACAAAATTCGTACACTGAATTTTGCTAATACCCATCCCTCCAGAATGCTTTGGGAGAGTGACGGTCCCCATTTTGTTAATGCCCATCCTTCCAAATTGGAAAGCTTTTATGTAATTTCGCATGCATCTTGCATGCTCTTTGGAATGAAATTCGTATCCTTTTCCAAAAAATGGCTATTTCCTCACCTAACCATGGTTACTTTGTTTGATCTGGGTTCACTTTAGTTAAACCATACAGTTATTAGAGATTTTGGGGTGGTTGAGTTCAGCATTGATTTTACACGTATAGCGAATTTTTTTTTGATAAATAGCATTTTATTAAAATAGTTATGTATGAACTTAAAATAAGGTGGTCCATATAAAATAACTAAAATGTTTACACTTTAATTTGATAGATTTCTAGACTGATTTTTCTGATTTTATTATTTGTTTATTGCGTTTTGTTCTTACAAAAAAAAAAATAGTCAAATTTTGAAAAAAATAGTTTACAATGGCTCGCTTTTGTTTTGGAATTTAACTAAAAATTGATGTGTTTGTTTGAAAAAGTTGAAACATATGATTGAAAGCTAATGAGAAATTAAGTATAAATTCAAAAATAAAAATAAAACTGATAATACGATTTAAAATTTTGAAAATTACGTTTGTTTTCTTTGAATTTCTTCTCAATAACTGATGTCTCCTTAAACGAAGGATTTGAATTTTAAGTTAAATTTAAAAAATGAAAAACAAGTTTTTCATGTAGAAAAGCATATAGTTAATAATAAAACAACGAAATTCATAAATGCAAAATGTATTATATAAACTTATTTTTTAAATAAAAAGTAAAAAAACAAAACTAAATAGTTATCCATGAATGAATTAATAAATTACGAACATATGTCAAAAAAAAAAAATAATTCAGTGGCATTCATATATACCTGATGACCAAGAGGTTACCGGATAAAAAAAAATTACGAGAGATAATTGCTTGTTGTTGGAATGCAAACAAGATATCCCATATTAGTTAGATAAGAAGAAGACCATAGGTATATAAATAAAGACATGAAGATATATGCCCAAAGTGAACAATATCAACACCAATGTGAAAATTTGGTAGGATTGTCAACCTTATCACTTGCTCTAGAACATATGTTTATTGCACTTTGACTTTTAGAATGGTATAAACACATGAATTGAATTATTTTTTGGAAAAAAGATACTTCATTAAAAGGAAGAAGAGAGAAAAGATTTAATTTTTAAATAAAACAGATTTGTACACTACTAGAAAAACTACCTACTATGACACTCTTAAAGTTCATTTTGCAACAAAAAATAGAAAAAAGTGTCATTAAAGAGAAAAAAACGGACATTAAGCAAAAAATGAAAAAAGTGCTTATTTTTAGATATTTATGATTATATTTGAGAGTCATTAAAATGTGCATTTGAAAGGACGTGAGTTCGACTCCTAAGCCACTTTTTTTTACAAAAGATAATGGTCATTTTTCTAATTACTTTTTAAAAGCAAAAAAAAAAAAAAAAAAATCTGCATGTTTTATTTCGTGATCTCCCCCACAAAACCCACACCAGCGTTCTACCTCTACCCAGACCTCCATGCCAAACAATCCTATTTCTTCTTCGCCCATCATTGTCGAACGTCTCTCCATCCATGTCGCTGGTCGTCATGTTCGTCTGCCTATCGTCTCCATTTCGCCTAGAAATCAAGGTAAGAATTTGAAAGTTTCTTTCCATTACGCATTAGGGTTTGAGCTATTTTAATTTCATTCAATCAGATTTTTCTTAAATTTGGTCCTCGATTGGGTTTGTGGTTTTGAAGTTATTTGTGTTTTAGTTGAGTGATTTTGTGGGTTGGTGAGTTATTTTCGATTTCTTCCCTCCCCATTTGAAAATTTCTTCCCTCCCGATTTGACCTTGGTTTTGTGATTGTTTATTTTCTTGTAACTTCCTTGGCTTTAACCATTGATTTGAATACCCAATCCTTGCCTCCCCTTCTACCACTTGACTTTTCTTGGAATGCCCACAACCTATTCGATCAAATGCCTGAAAGACAACCTCACCTTTTTTGTTGTTGTTGTTTTAGACACCACAAACTTAAAATGTTTGATTTGTTTGTTGGTTGTTTCAAATGGGCTAAACTAATAAATTTCTCAAAGAGAATGTTAGACTCAATCTTAGATAATCTATATTTTCCAAGTTGGAAACTTATATTTGCATTTGAAATAAATACAAAAAGAAAAGCTAAGGAGTAAAAACTCAAAGATTTGATGGTTGCATAGCTCCTTGAAATTCTATTTAAGAGTAGAGAATTAAGGATGTAGCTATTAATATATTATCGGCTAATTGCTACTTGTTTCTTTTTCTTTTTTGACTTTGATATTGTGAGTGTCCGAGTCTCAATAACTAAATTATTAATAAAATTGGTAGAAAATTAATTCTCACTCTCAATAACTATCATAAATTGAACTCATAACTTTTAAATTTTCCAAGGGTCTCTTAACCCTTGAATGTCTTACCAAAGCGATAAGAATCTATTATTGGTCCTAAATGCAAACTAAAAGTTAATCTTACATTATGTGTGTATGAATATATATATATGTTTTGGTTATAAACTTACTGTTGCAGGTTCAACAGGTTGTATGTTGTTCTATTATTCACAAGTTTAGTTAAAAGAGAAACAAAGAGTAATGGAGTACAAAAGGATTCAAAAAGTTAAGGTGGGTGTTTGTTGTTCCATGTTAGCGAATAAATTGGGAATACCTAAGTCAAATTTTCATTTTGTTTCTTCTTATTCTTCTGAGTTTCAATTGTGATGAAGTTTTCCCTGTTATGTTGTTTTGAATATGTATAGGAAGAAGAAAAACTCTCAAATGGGTTGATAGTTGAGCATATTGTTCTTGATCTAGGACTGTAGTGTGGTACTAAATCTAGTGATTGCTTTTTAAATATTTGGAGTTGAAATTAATTTCAATAGAGAGTGATGAACAACTCTAACTCTAAAGACAATGTAAAAGATTTTGTGACATAGTTAAGGGATGATTATTGGGGTCCCCGAATTTAGAGGAGTAAAGCTCCAAAGTTCCTGAGTTTTTTTTTTAAAAAAAGAATTTCCACAAATTAAAATCTTTCTCTCCGTTAACTTTTTCAATATCTTATCTTGCTACAACCATTCTTGAAACTAAGTACCATTGTTAGTGTGTTGCAGGTGTCAAACTTGAAAAACAAATAGCCAAAGAAGCTTACACGTTTTTTACCCACTTGCTTTGTAACATTAAATCAAACCAAGATCTAAGTAGTTTAGTCAATTGGCTTACATTTAGCATGCAAGAGAAATGGCTTTATTCAGATCTTCACTAAGGCAATTTTTTATTACTTGTTGAATTTTATATGGTTGAACAAATTAATAACTTGTGCACAAAACACAAAACATAAAGCATTTAATCTTCTTTGATATATGAATTGTAGTTGCAGTAGGGTTAAAAATCCATCATCTCATATGTAATATATGTTAATAGATAGAAAAATAGGTATAAGTATCGATATTGTTCATTCTAATAGTTCAGAAGCAACGATTAAATATCATTCTCAATTGATTAATGTATCATTACTTCTGTTTATTCTTTCATGGACTTTTGCTTTCAACAATGTTATCATCTCATGTTTCTTTCTTGAGTATATACGAGAAGTTAACTTTCACTCACAAAGTTTCTCTCTTTTTATGTTTACTAATTTTTTGTTCTACAACTTGGAATAGGTGATCACTGATCATAAACTCAAAGCTACTAAGTAAAAGCAACAAGACTCTACCTTGTTTAAAGGGTGCCTAAGGTAAGATGCATATTTTCAGTTTTGGAAGAAACTTGAATGGAAACAACAAACATTCTCATATAACTAGGTTTCAATATATAACTTCATGCATATTTTGTTGGAGATATAATAATGTCTAAACTATAGTTGAGTTATGAAATACTTATGATAATAATAATTATTATTATTTTGAATTCAACCGCATAAGACACAAAAGATGAGTAAATAACATATCTTGAGAATTTCTCATGTCTACTTGTTGAATATAAAGTTAGTAAGAGTCTTAAACAAAGTCCCTCAATTTTTCGGTGTAAAGAATCTCCCTAACATCATTTTCATAATCTCAAACCTCTTAGCCTTCAATATATGCTTTGTTGATCAATTTGTTCTCATTGATGAATGTAGCTCAAAGTTCTGAGATTATATATATACCATGTCATGTTTGTTTGAACTCTATTCCTCATTTTTTTTAATGGTAGTCTCGAGAAATAGGAGAAGTATTTTCTTGTTTCTCTTATAATATTTGTAGTACCCATCTATGGAGTTCTATTTTTTTTTGCTTACCCTTTTTTGTTTCTTTGTTTCCCTTATAATATGTTTATCTTCGAAGGGGTGAAATTTTGGAATCGAAATCAAGATGTCTAATATTCACTCAAGGTTGTTTTTGGTAAGTTTTTGCATCTTAAATGCTATATAAAAGTTTTTGGTAAGTTTTTGGGTAAGAAGTTTATCCATATGCACGTGGTTGATCACTAAAACCTATTTGATTTTGTTTACTCCAAATGAGAAATGGTCATTTCAAAGAACGAGACTCTGAAAAAACAGATACATTGGGCTCCGGAGTAGTTAATTTGGGCTACTATAATTGCAATGGAGGCATTTTGCATAGGTACACCCATTCTACCCTCTAGTAGCTAATATGTATGCTCTTTCAATATCAAAATCCAATGTTATCTACTTAGGTTTTATTTTTTATCTTTTGCATTCTCTAAATCTTGAGTTGTTGTCTGATGGCGATTTGAAGGTTACAAGAAATGTTGGGATTGTTCTACTTAATAGGAAATTTTTTTATTTGATCAACATCCAAGTTGCTAAGAACAAAGACTACATTTATTTATAAATCAACGTTTTTGCTGATAAACTTTTGCTTGTAAAGGACTTGGGTTGAAATGGATAAATCAACGTTTTTTGCACAAGTTAAGAATGTTCAAGCAATGAACATTGAGAAGGTTATTCAAGAAGCTTTAAAATGTAAGCCATTTTTTTTAATGCATTTCAGGCATTTAGTGTCCTATTTCTGACCTAATTTTTGCCCAAAAGTGCCTACCTCTGTGTCAGTGAGCTTTTTTCATATGCAGTTTTTCTCTAATTTTCTTTAAGATTAGCTTCTCTAACGTGAAGAAATTGATAGACAAATATCCCTATCGCTATGAAAAAATCCCTATCAAATGTGACGAGTCTTCATTGTTTGTGCTAGACTCAACCATATGGATTATTCACGACCAACATTGCACAGTTCCTGTGCTATTTTGCGTTCATGTTTGTTTCTTTGTGTCTATTGTCTACTAAGTAAGATAAATAAAAGGTTCATTCTTTGAGATATATAAGATAAAAAAGATTGATCACTTGATTAAATTACATGTATTCAAAATGTTCGCAGCTCGATTCATTGGTCTTATATATTTTGTTATAAAAAATCGGCTGCCAAAATGCTAACTCATTGGTCTTATATATTCCCCCTATTAAATGAAAGTTGACTTCGTTAATTCTTGTACTGTTTTCGCCTTAAAAGACAAATATTCCTGATGAACTTGTTAATTATGTTATACCTTATGAGCCTCATCCACTAGTATTTTGATTTATTAGATATATATGAGTTACTTTTATAAGTGTTAAGTATCTGACATTCAACTAAAGTCTGTGAGTGTAAAGTATTTAACTACGTTTAGATGTATGTAAGTTATTTTATATTTTCTATTGCAACTTCTACTTCAAAGGTTTATTACTACATTGTGTAGGTACTTTGTTCAAGGTGAGGATCGCTTGCATCTACCGTTATCGTGCAACTTGTCAATCCACGTATACTTAGCACAAAGGGATAGCAAACCATGCTTCTTTGTTATATTGTAAATTTTCTAGTTTTCAAATCCTTTGTAGACATTTTAAGAATTATAAATTTATTGATATTGATCTTTTTTATGTTCAAGTGTAATGTACAAATTATTTAGTCATATATGAAATAATATTTGTTGAATAAGATTTGTGGGCTGCATATTATAAATATTTCTTGACAAGTAAAGATAAAAACAAAACAGGTTGTAAATAAGCATAAAAAGTGTCATGAAAACTAATAAATTGACATAAATAAATATTCATATTACATGAATTGATGACTATAAAAAAGTGTCAACATATAAGCTATAATGCAATGTTAAAGTGTCGTTAATACTTCTTCAATGACGATATATATGTGTCATTAATGGTTTAACCATGACTAAAATAAAATGTCATAAATAGCTCAAACATGACTATGTATATGTGTCATAAATAACTCAAACATGACTATGTATATGTGTCATTAATAGATCAACCATGACTATAATAAAATGTCATAATTGGTTTTATGATGACACTTGTAAATTGTCGTTATTACTTCATCAATGACTTTGTATATGTATCATTAATGGTTCATTTATGACTATAATATAGTGTCATAATTGATTCTACCATGACATTTTTACAATAGTGTCATGGTTGAACCTTCCGTGACAGCGGATACAATGACTCTTAATTTTAGTCATGAAAGGTGTTCATGACTATAAATTATAGTCATGGAATGTGTTTTTTCTAGTAGTGGTACTCCATTCAACCTGAACTCATCACCTTACCACTCCAAATCCCTCTTTGACTACTAGATCATATTGGTCTTTTTATCCTCGTATGCTTCATTATTAAATGTATTAGTTTTGAAACTCATGAATCATTTTAATTATAAAATGTTTTATTGTCTCTAAATTTTTAATTTTATATATTAAGCTAAATATTTATTTATAAGTGGGCGTCTCCAATTTTTGGATCATTAAAAAGAAATTGGTTTCATACCATGATGAATATATAACAACATTACTTTTTGAGATTTACTTATGCTTTCATATAGTATTTATATTGCTACATTAGATATACAAAACAAAGCGTACTTACATTATGTAACCTTGTTGCCAGTAAGCAAAAGGTGTTGATTGTTAAATTTCTTTTTCTTCTTATTGTTATTATTATTGTGTAAAATTGGGCAAATGACAAGAAATTTAACAATCAACCCCGTCTTGACAACAAGATTTTTTTATTCACACTTCAATAAATAATTTATTTATTTATTTTTATTTTTTTATCTTTGATTGCGTGAGTTAGTTTGTGTGCATTTTTACTATTGTCATGATACATAGGATGTGATCTTAGATAGGTGTCATCATAGATTATGTCTATTGTTGTAAGTTCTTTAATGCCTTTTTTATCACTAGATTATTTCATAATGGTTGCTTGAATAAGTATACTAAGTTCGAAACTCACGAATAAGTTTTATTATAAAAATATTTTATATACTTAAATTTTTAATAATACACTCAACTATTAAGCCAATTGTTTGGTTATGAGTGAACGACTCCAATTTTTGGATATTAAAAGAATTGGTCTCATAGTAGTGTAAATGAACGAAAAATATATAACAATACATAATTTTTTAGATTGCTGACTGACAATTATATAATATTAACTATACCTTGATGCTAGTATATGCAACAAGGTCGTATTATTATGCTTTTATATTAGATGTATAAAACACAAAGTATGCTTACATTATATAATAAACCTTGTTGCTAGTAAGCAAAAGGTATTGATAATTATTATATATATATTTTAGTTATATTTTAAGGAAAGATTGGGTGAAGGTAAAGAGCTTTAACAATCATGCCGTTTTTGGGAGAGTCATCATTTTGAGTCATGCTGAACTCAATATCAGATAATTTAAGGTTACTGTACTTGAATTTTCCTACCTTAATACGAACCCATCGATCTTTTGGAAGTTCTTGTATGTCTTGATATGTAATGTGTGGTATTTCATTACTGTTCAACAGCGTCAATGTCAAGGTCACTGGAATTTCCCATCCTTGGGCATCTTCCTTTATCATTACCTCAAATGCTGCTTCATATTCATCAAAATCAGGCAGCATATCTTCTTTGACCGTCTTACGGACATCGAGCGAATATACCTTCAAAAGCTCGGCTGCATCCTTGAAACTCGGCAATGGGGGATATACCCTATTGGTAAAAAATAAAGAAGTTATTGATTTTATTTATGATGATTAAATTAATTTACTGCCAGATTACTTAACAACTAAATATTGTAAGGTGGAAAAATTGTTCGATAAGAATTAATAGTCAATGTATGCTTTAGTTGCCCCAACACACAAACATATATATGTAACAAAGTTATATACAATGTTCTTTTAATTAAATTATAAATTTGGTTTCTATAATTTAGAAAAAAAATTAGAATTTTATTCTATATAAATTAATCAAATCTACTATTTTTAAATAATATAAAAGTCAAATATTGATTTATAGAATGAAACTTGTGATTGTAGGGTTGGATTAGAATACAACCAATAAACTAAAACAACACTCTACCAACCCTTTTCAATTCTTAATATTCCTCATTCTAAAAAGAGTTAAAAGTAAAAGATAAAAAAAAAACAAACATTATCTAGTGGTATAATTTAAGACTATACAAATTAAATTTATAATTTAAGATGTCATAAGATATTCATATGTTTTGATCTTCAACCTAAATCAAATCAAAGGATGGGAAATAAGAGATATTTTAATGCACAAATAAAAATTTTGGGGGTTAAGAATATACCCTGCTGGTGCTGGTATTTTCACCTTTATCCATTTCCAACGCGTTGGATCGTCACTCTCGGCTATTTCAAGTTGTCTTGCATAAAAAACAGTTTGTAGTATAAGCATTTTCACTATTGTGGAGCCCTTTGGATCTACACAATTATTAATATTAAGATATATTGAAACCCAATGACTAAAAATGGGGAACATATAATACAATATATATAACCCATTGTTTGGTATAAAGTTGTAATTTGAGAATAATACCTTTATACTTATGTAAAGCTATTGATTATCTTTTTTCAAAGTAATGGTTCCTTTCTCTCTCCTTGTTGTTTTTGGTATTCTTCCATAACTTAGTGCTATCCGTGTAAATTCATGATCGACATTATGAATTCGAATCCCCTATTTTTAATGGTTATAATCTAAAAACAAAAAACAAAAAAAAAAAACAAAAAACAAAGTTAGTTTTAAATTTCAAATGTTTAAATAATTAAGATTATAATCAAACCGATTATATTTAATGAGATGACAATAAGATATATTAATTATATTAAACTCAACTCGTTTTGTTTTCTATTTTCAAAATAAAATTTTCAATCCAACCCTCAAAGCCGTATAAGGAAAGTGAACGTCTTTGATATGAGATGCTAAACATGTAAAAACAGATTACAAGAAAACATGTCAATTTCTGGCAATAGAGTTTGCCACGCTGATTAGATCCAATCCTTTGTAAATATACAACCCTTTATTGCTAGTAAAAAAGCTAGTAACCTCAAATTTGTGAAAAAATTGCTTATCCTTTTTTTTTTTTTCAACTAAATAGCAAAGCTCAAAATCTTATCTTATGAAACTACCAAAATCTAGTCTATCGTCTTGCTATTAATTCGATATATAGACGGATTTAAAAAAAAAAAAAAAAAATCGATATATAGACCAAGTAAGTCTAGAGAAACAAATATTTCTAAATATGACTCGAAATAAAAATAGAAGATCTTACTAAATCATAAGTTAGAAATTGAGCAAAAAATTAACTATTAACTTTTTAAATTTTTATTGTTAGAATATATTAAACTAATACAATCAAGTATCTGTACTTTATTTTATTTATGCATTATAAAAGTGATTGATTAATTATTCAATTAAATGATTTAGTACTAACTAAAATTTGATAGATCAAATTTCAAAGATAAAAAAATATTGATGAATAAAAAATATACTAACTAAAATTTGTTTTGCTTCTTTTTAAAAATAAAAAAACTTATTATAATTTTTTAAATTCTATATTTTTATATTATATACATTATATAATAAATTGAACTATCTTATATATTGAGTAATGAAATTCTTAAATAATGTATCATATTATATAAAATTTATTATATTAATCTAGTAAAAATGCAATATCTTCTTTTGTTTCTATATTATTTCCTTTGTGAAATGATAATACCTTTAAGTTTATATATCTCATGTATTTTTACTATTCAAGTTGCGATTACCCATTCTTACCCAAACAAAAGAAAGAAAGAAAGAGCGGTTAAAAAAAAATCCTCCAAATTGTATACACCTGTTTTCATTCAAAGCATGGTGTTAAAAAATGAAAGCTCATGTGTGATTATGAATTAAAAATTAGGTCTATTTTTTGGAAAAAGATATTTGATAGAAAAGCAAGTAGGTAAGGAGCATACAAAAACTAGTCACATTACACAAAAACACAACAATTTAAAGTAACGTTGGCAACATTATAATCTTTGAAAATAGTAGACTTAGAGCGCCAAAGAGCAAGAATATTAATATCTTCTCAAAATTGATATGTCTATGGAAAGATTGAGAACATAGACTAAGCAATATTATTCGAGTTTCTTTATTGCGAGATGCTTTATGTTAGGATTTATAGGAATATGTGGGCCGGTTGTTTGTTTCGCATATTTAGCTAAGAGTTAGTATTAGGATTTATCAACTTCTCTTGGAAAATCTACATCCAATTAACTCTTCCTCATTTTTACTTTTAAAAATAACTCTTATTTTTAATCATTCATTTTTAATCATTCATTTATAACTACTCAATTATTTCTAACGACTTATTTTTAATCGATTTCATTCCAAAAGCATGCAAGGTGCATGCAGCCCGATTACAAAAAAGTTTTCCAATTTAACGCAATGGAAGCAATATCATAGTCTTTAAAGAGTGTAGATTTAAAACACCAAGAAGCTAAATTAATGTTTATGGATTCCCAAAGGATACCAAAGATGATTGTTCTTGTGCTTGTCGTAAAAAGACGGCGTTTCTTTCTTTCCAAATTTGCCACCAAGTTGCTGCATAGAAACAAGCTCTCATTATCTCCTGCCTGGATCTAAATTTGAAGTCCAACAAATCTTTGATATGAGCAGCAATGGAAGGATAAGTGGGTTGTTGAGTGTGAGCAACAGGAAGATGTTCATAGATTTTCTTGGTGAATTTGCAGTGAGTAAATAGGTGTTCTGCCGTTTCATTATCACCGCTGCAAAATATACACCAGTTTGGGCATAAAAGATGCTTAGGATGCCTCCTTTGTAGCATGTCCGCACTATTGAGGCCTGAATTAAAAATAGTCCATATAAAAACTTTGATGTTTTTAGGGATAACCGATTTCCAGAATTCCGTAGAGAGATGTTTTTTTTAATATATTCCTAAGATACAAATTAAATTCATTCAAAGCATGGTGTTAAAAAATGAAAGCTCACGTGTGATTATGAATTAAAAATTAGGTCTATTTTTTGGAAAAAGATATTTGATAGAAAAGCAAGTAGGTAAGGAGCATATAAAAACTAGTCACATTACACAAAAACACACCAATTTAAAGTAACGGTGGCAACATCATAATCTTTGAAAATAGTAGACTTAGAGCGCCAAAGAGCAAGAATATCTTCTCAAAATTGATGTCTATGGAAAGATTGAGAACATAGACTAAGCAATATTATTCGAGTTTCTTTATTGCGAGATGCTTTATGTTAGGATTTATAGGAATATATGGGCCGGTTGTTTGTTTGGCATATTTAGCTAGGAGTTAGTATTAGGATTTATCAATTCCTCTTGAAAAATCTACATCCAATTAACTCTTCCTCATTTTTACTTTTAAAAATCACTCTTATTTTTAACCATTCATTTTTAATCATTTATTTATAACTACTCAATTATTTCTAACGACTTATTTTTAATCGTTCATTTCAAATCAATCAAAATAACTCATTTTTAACTATTCATTTTTAATAATTTCTTTTTTAACTACTAAAAATAACTTACTCATTTTTAAATGTACATCCAAACAAGATTTTGACTTTAATTCCTCTACACAAAAACTACATCCGAACGAGTTTTTGACATAACTCTCAATTTTTAACTACTCAATATAACTCCCCAATATAACTCATTAACCCAAAAACTACCTAAATATGTCAAACAAACAACCCCATGTTTCTTTGTAACCTCTCTTTGGTTTTTGCTTGCGTCTGCCATGTTTTTCTAATATATTCCTTATTATCTTTTTTTTTAAAATTTTTTTTTATAAGAATATAATCCTAAATTTTTTATTTAAATAAAATGAGTTATCTCTAAGATTTGTTAGAAAATTTGGTAGATATTCTCTAACATTTGCTATTAAATTTATTAGATATTCTCTTGCATTGTAAGAGTATTATGGTATTTTATCTATAATAGAAAGATTAAGTTTTAGGTCATATAACATTATTTCTCAAAATATGGTACGAGATTTCTTTAAATTAAAGAGGAGTTGTTATGTTGCTCATGTAGCATAATTTTTGTAGGCTCGAAAGTAGTGTTGTCGTAAACATTCTTCCATTAATGAAAGGTAATTTTTTATAATTATTATTTTTTTATATTATTTGTTATTATAATAAATATGACTTAACATGTAATTTGTTGCTTATTCTGTGATACGTGATGTCATTGAAAGTACTACTCATATTTTGACATACGAAGCTACTTAAATTTTATCAATTTTACTAATTATATATTTTTTAAATTTAAATATAAATCTATACACCATTATTATTATTGTAGAGAATAATAGATTTAATATAATATTATGTTTTAAATTAATATTTAAAAAACTTATGTTTCATCAAAATTCGTAAAAGAGGTAGATAATAGATTTTATGAGTTTTTTAGATTTTTTTTTCAATATTTTCTTTATTTTTTATTATTTATAAATATAAGATGAAATAAGAAAGCACAAATATGATTTTTAAGATTTCAGAGAGGTGATGGTTTCGAGGTTTTTTTTTTGAAAAGATGGCTTCGATGTTCGTAGATTAAACTAAAATAATAAATCAATGAAAAAAAATAGTGTGCACAAAGTAAGATTTTAGCATGACGAAAACTTATTTCTTAAAAAAGTTTAATTTATTTCATAATTTTCTTTAAAAATTATGATATATATATATATTTTTTATTTCACTTTTATCTTAAACTACGTTTTATGAAATTTTTAAATAAAGTAGATAATAAATATTTTACTTACTCATTTAAATTTTTTATATATTTATATATATATATATATTATTTATAAATATTTTAATAAATAAAAATATAATCTCACATGGCAGAAAAAATCTCCCGTGCAAGACACATTCCAAAATTCTAGTCTTAAAAAAAGTTGATAAGCATTCAAAGCAACATTATTCCAGTTACTTTTGCAAAATGCTTTATTGCTAGTAATACAAAATTAATACAGTTAGGTATTTAACAGTAGTCCAATAATCTGAAAAAAAAAAAAAAGTATGGCATCAATATCATCGTGTATGACTAGTTAAGTTTCAAAATCTTAATTTTAAATATGGTTGAATTAAAAAAATTAAATAAATGAAAATATTTAAGAATAAAGAATTCCCTCAACTAAGTATGAGCTTTTAATTTTTCAAAAAAAAAAAGAAAAGTATGAGCTTTTAATAGTAATTAGTTTAAAATTCAATTTAATGATTCAAAACTTGCTTATAGTTAATTACATTATATATTTGTACATTAAATAAGTTATAAAATTAATTGAGTTATGTAAATATATTAAATTATGGATTCCTTAAACAATATAGATGGTGTTTATTTGCCATATTTAAGGAGGATTTAGACTCAGAATTTCTTCTTAAAAAATTATAGAGTTTTTTTTTACTAAAAGTAACTAGAATTTTAACACGGCGTTGCAAGTGATAATTTTTTAAATAATAAATTTTATATATTTATTTAATAAAATATGTCAATTGAGTGCAATAAAGAGTATATATATATATATATAATTATAAGTTGTTCCCTACATTTTTTACTAAATTTAAATCATCAAATAATAATTTTAGTATAATATTGAATTTTATAACTATTTTTTCATGTTAGTTAAATTTATTAAAATTCACATTTATGTTAAAAAATAATTAATATTTTATTTTGAGCTTAAAAAATAATAGGTGTTATTATTTTTAAAAAACTTAATAAAATTTATCGCATTAAAATTAAATTTTATCCCTGAGTTTTAAAAATTGATACCTTTTAGTTTTTTTCTCAATTTATCTATTAATATACCAATTACTATTGAATTATAAAATTTATAAGAGTTATATCATTATTATAATTATAAATATAAATAAGCTAAATATATTTATTAATATACATCTATGAACTTACCTTTAACCTCAAATGATAATTTTATCATTTTTCAAAAATAAAAAAATAAAAAAAATTCACATCTCCAAGTCTAGGACATTTAAGTAAAAAAGACTCCTACAAAAATTATTGCAACAAAAGAAAGAAAAGTTAGATGAAAGTGCAAGGAGAAAGTTTCAAATATGTTTGTAAACAAAATATAGAGAACTATATATATACTAATAGTAGGAAATCATTGTTACTTACCTTTGAGACTGAAGAATTCATGCACTTTAGCCTCAATTTTTAAACATTTTTTCAAGATCTCCAAGTCTTTTTTTGAAAGGCAACGATTATGCAAAAAAGATCCATACAAAAATTATAATAATCCAAAAAAATAAGATAACTTATTATAAAACAAAAAAAAATCCAAGAAACAAAAGCTCTTCTTGTAAACAAAAGGGAGAGAACTATTTATAGGATTGGAAAATTCAATTTATTATTTTAATTAGTTAGAATATAAAATGTCAAATAAAATCTATGAGATTTTGTAAAAATATCTCAATTTCTAGGTTATAAAGAAAATTTAAATGATATTAAAAATCTTCATTTGATTGTTGAAATCCCTTATGTTCTAACTTAGTCATAAAATCTATGATATTTTATATATATCTTCTACAAATGAAAATCTAAATGATATTATAAATATCTTCAACATTATTTGCATTTAATTTTTTTTTATATTCCAATAGATGACATGTTTGTAATTTAGAGTATGACTTAAGGGATAAAATCGTCCAAAAATGATTTTCTTCTTAAGCCACACTTTAAGTAGTATGATTGTTCATTTTTGTTACTCAAAATAATTTCTCATTTCTAACCACTCATTTATAACTACTCAAAATAATTTTTCATTTCTAACTACTCAATTCTAAACATTTATTTTTAACTTCTCAAAATAATTCATTTTAACAACTCATTTTTAATTAACTTTTTATCGACTCAAAATAATTACTTATTTTAAATTTATATCCAAACAAGTTATTGTCTCTAATTCTACATAAAAATTACATTCAAACGATTTATTTTTACTATAACTTTCAATTTCTAACTATTCAAAATAATTAATCAAATTGACTCTTCATCCAAACATTCATGCTATATAAAATTTATGTATATATTTCTCATAAAAGTGAAAATATTTTTTTTTTCATTTCTATACTATTTTTTTTCCATATCAAGTGAAATAATTTGAAAAATAAAAACATAACACGTTTTTTTTTCTTCTTATAACATGTTTTAAAAAATGGAAATTGTACTTGATGAACTATTCTAACCAAATAATTACAAATATATCAAAATTTTAAAATATTTGCATCCATTGTCATTAATATATTTTAATATTATATCATTAATACTCATTAATCCCATATTATTTATTATGAATACGATATTATATATTATGAATACATTATTATTTTTAATACTTATGATTATAATAGTTATTATTTGATCATATTTATTTATTTTTCTAAATTTGACTTATCAATATAAGTTTCCATTTGAAAAATGGTTAAGATATTTTGACGAAGAATAGCATATATTAGGAACTCAAAATTATATGTATTTGAAGTTTATATATTTTCAAAATTATATATATTCCAAGTTTATATCCTATAAAAAGAATTTAAAATTTATTTTCAAATATATATAGCTGTGATAGAAACTTTTATCCCCACATATATTATTATTATAATATTTTTTAAATTAATATATTTCATTTATAACGGCTTTTAATTTTACTTTTTTTTTAAAAAAAATCTTTTCTATTTCTTTAGAAAACTTAGTGATTAAAAGCTATGGGCCGCGAACTATATTGATGAATCTATCAAGAATTAATTGGAGATTATTGATTGAAAAGTGATTGAAAGTTATGAACTGAAAATTAATTGAAATGTGAGTATTTTGGTGATTTAATAAAGACCGTCCAATTTTTTAGATAAATTAGAGTTTTTTTAATTTTTTTTTTATTTTTAAAATCTTTATTTTTTAAGAAGGAGAATTATAGAGTTGAACGTAAGGTAAAAGATATAATAAGATAGAGAGATTTAATTTCATTATGTGATTGAATTGTTTGTAATGAAATTATAATATCAGAGTTTCAGTCCTACATTAGAAAATATTACTTGTATCAATTTCTTCTACTAAAACTCTTTAGTAAACTTTGCATGTTTTTTGCATACCCTTCATGAATAAAATAGTATATTTTTCCAAAAAATAAAAGTTATTTATTTACCTTGAAGATTATTTCTAATGATCAACACCAACTTTTATCCATGTATGTTTTTTCTTTTTTATTTGTTAAATTAAGGAGGAGAGTTGACAAGAGGTTTTTATTTTTTTAATATTAAAAAATGTAAAATATGCAGAAATGTAAATATTATCTCTTTCACCTAACTTTGATTAAGACAAAAATTTTAAAGTAAAAAAAATTGTAAACATACCCTAAATAAGTATGAAAAGTACAGACATTTAATAGTATTTGCCTTTTAATTTTAACCAAAATTTCAATTTAATTAACTTTTAATCCATTTAATTTTGTGAAAATATTAGTTTATAATTTTCCCAAAACATAATTTAATTTCCTCATTAATTTTTAAAATAATGATATTGTGGAATTAGTCAAAATTTATATTCGAACGTTGGCTAATCTCGTAAGTCTCCCTATATTAAAACCTCCAAAAAAAAAAAAAACCCACCAAGAATGAAGTTGGAATCTTACCAAATTTGCACTGCCTTGTTGTGTTGTTACCAAATGGGCGTATAATTTTTAGATTTTATGACATTCTAAGTTAATTGGGATTAGGGGACCTATCTTCGTTAAAGCTTTGGTATACTTTACCGTAATGTGTGGTAGAGATTGTAAATTGATCGAACCTCTCGATTGTGATTGTTCATCTCTTCTTCTCTATCTTTCATTTCTTTCCCTAATCGTCTTTGAATTTGTTCTATGGTTCATATTCTTCGATCGGTTCTCGTTAAGGTGTTGAGTGTTCTAGTTGTTGTTCCGAGCTAAATTCATTTTCACAATTCTAACTTCTAGGGGAGTTTACCTGAATAGCAACAAAAAAAAAAACCCCATAAATGATGGTTTTTTAAAAATAATTATGTATGTAAGAGAAAAATGAATGGTTCATGTAAAATGATTAAAATGTTCGTGTTTTCAATCAAATTTCAACCGAGAGTTTGCTAATTTTTTTCATTGTGTTATTTCCTTGGTGCATTTGTTCTTTGAAAAAACAAATAAGTTAAACTTTGAAAAAAAAAAAGTTTACAATAACTCGCTCTTGTTATGGGAATTCGATTAAAACTCAGGTGTTTGTTTTAAAAAAATTGAAACATATGGTACAAAGCTAATGAGAAATTAAGTTTAAATTTAAAAAATAAAAAATGAATAACCAACAATACCTGGTTGAATAATCATTTGGTTCTAAAATTTTGAAACTTTAGTTTGTTTTCTTTAAATTTCTACTCAATAACTGATGTCTCGTTGAAGGAAGCATTTGAATTTTAAATTAAACTTTAAAAGTAAAAAAACAAGTTTTTCATATAGACATTTTTTTATATTTTTTACCACCATTGAAAGTGGACGGATTCGAACTTTAGTGTAATTGAATGATAAATATATAACAACATTACTTTTTGAGATTGTCAAATAGTTTAACCTAACCTTGATGCTTTTAACTTAACCTTGATGCCTTTTCTTTCTTTTTTTGAGATTACATCCCTTGAACTCAAGATCTCAACTCGATCGTATATGCATCAAGCCATATTGTGTTTACATATAGTAAATTATTATATTAGATATATAAAACATTATATGCTTACATATATAACCTTGCTTTTTGTTTTTTTGTTTAATTGAAATCAAACATATATAACATTGTTGCCAATGAAAAAAAAGTGTTGATTATTAAATATATTATAGTTATATTTTAGGTTAAATTGGGTAAATGATAAGAGATTTAACAATCAATCTCATTCTTGACAATGTGATCTTTTATGCACATACGCTTCATTAAATGTAATTAAGTTCAAAATTCACTAGTAAGTTCAATTGTAAAATGTTTTATATATTATCTGTAAAATTTTAATAATACTGTCAACTATTAAGCTAAATGTTCATTTATAAGTGAACCGCTCCAATTTTCAAATCATTAAAAGAAATTGGTTTCGTAGTAGTGTAATTTACATAATTTTTGAGATTTCTTAATTCAAAACAAGATAAAGCTACAATTATTTATAGTAACTTAATGGCCTTGGTGCTAGTATATACAACAAGGTCGTATTATTTATTCTTTTCATATAGTATATTATTACATCAAATATATATAAAACACAAAGTGTGCTTACATTATATAACCTTGTTGCCGGTAAGTAAAAGGTGTTGATTATAATATAGTTATATTTTAGGTAAGACTTGGGTTAACGATGAGAGAATTAATAATCAAGCCGCTTTTAGGAGAGCCATCATTTTGAGACATGCTGAACTCAATATCGAATAATATAAGGTCCCTGAACTTGAATTTTCCTACCTTAATAGCAACCCATTGATCTTTTGGAAGTTCTCGCATGTCTTGGTATGTAATGTGTGGCGTTTCAGCACAGTCCAACAACTTCCATTTCAGGGTCACAAGAACTTCCCATCCTCTTGCATCTTCCTTCATCATTACTCGAAATGATGCTTCATATTCATCATAATCAAGTCTATCAAGCATATCTATACTGACCCTCTTATGAACCTGGAGTGAATATACCCTCAAAAGCTCGGCTACGTCGACGTAATGCGGCCTCGGGGAATCCCTATATTAGTCGATGTATGCGTAAATTAACCCAACATACATACATATACAAAACAAACAAAGCTATACATAATGCTTTTTGTTAAATTTTAAATTTAATTCCTATATGATAGGAGTGTGAGGGTAGAAAATTCAAAATTAATACAAGAGTCAACTAAGCAACATGTGGCTAACTCATTTAGGGTTGAAAGTGAAAAAGAAAAAAAAAACATTTTTCAATGGTATTTTCCAAAGTATAAAATAAAATTTATGATTTAACATGTCATAAGATATCCATATGCTTTCATCTTTAACATAAAAAGAAATATTTACATCATGTCCGAGCATGGTGTAGAAAATAATGTCCACCTGTGTGTGGTTCAATATGGACCACAATCTATTTTTGTTTATTTTTTTTTTTTTTATCTTTTGAATTTAAAATCAAATAGATTGTGGCCCATATTGAGCCACACGGGTAGGTATTATTTTATACATCATGCCCGGATATGATGTAAATATTCCTCTAACCTAAATGAAATCAAAGGATGAGAATGAAAGATATTTTAATGGACAAATAAAAATGCTTGGGTTAAGATTATACCATGGACTTAATGGTGGTACTTCCATATTTATCCATTTCCAACTCGTTGGATCTTCACTCTCAGCAATTTCGAGTTGTCTTGCATAAAAAATAGCACTTCGTATAAGAATTCTCATAGCCATTGTGGAGCCCTCTGAGAATTAATTATAATATTGATATATATTGAAAGAGGATGATTAAAAAAGTGAACATATAATACATATATATAACCCTGTGTTTGGTATAAAGTTTAATTTTAAAGTTGAAATATGAGAATAACACCTTTATACTTATGTAAAGGTATCGATATCCTTTCCAAAGTAAGGATTTCTTTCTCTCTTCATGTTTTTCTTAAAATATTCTTCTCTTTTTAAAATTAAATATTGTTTTAAATTTCAAAATCTTTAAATTAAAATTATTCTCAAACCAGTTATCCAATTAGATGATAATTACAAGTATATCAAATGACTAAGTGGTCTTGGATTCCCGCTATTGTTGTAATTTCGAAAAAAAACAAATTGAGCATTAAATAAAAATGTTAACTTCTTAAATTTTTATGGTTAGGAACACATTAAATTAATACAATTGTGTATAATTTTTAAAATTTATTTTTGTACGCATTTTAATAATGCTTCATTTATTACAGAATTAAATGATTTAGTACTGACTAAAATTTGATGAATCAAATTAAAAAAGGAATTGATGAATAAAAAAATTACTACTAAAATTTGTTTTTCTTAAAATTAATTATAATTGGTTAAATTATATATCTGTATATTAAATAAATTATATAATAAATTGAGTTATCTTATATATTGAGTTATAAAATTATTCTTAAATAATATATTCATATTATACAAATTGTTTTTTTTTTTTGAGGAACATATTATACAAAATTTATTACGTTAATCTCGTAAAGATGCATTTATCTTATTTCGTTTTTATCTTATTTCCTTTGTAAAATAATATATATTTAAGTTTATATTCTTATATATTTTTACATTAAAAATATTTGGGTTGTGTTTATCCATTCTTACCCAAACAAAAGAAAGAAAGAGTGGGTTAAAAAAAATATTCTCCAAATGCTTCGTTAGTGTGCAATTTTATATATTTATTTTCATTCAAACCAATGTGTTAAATTAAGGAAATCTGGTTTACAACCAAACAATAAAATTATTATGCCACTAACTCATTCTGTATTATGAGTTAAATTGTATGCCTACTACAAAATTGATAAGAGTATAGACTAAGCAACATTATTCGAGTTTCTTTACTGCTAAATGATTATGTTAAGATTTATAGGAATATAAATCCTAAATTTAGTACTTAAAAATCAAAAGATATTCTCTAGGAATTATTAGAAAATTTAGTGTATATTTTTTAGCATTTGTTATGAAATTTATTAGAAATTTTGTTCGATGGTAAGAGAATTCAATACTTTGTCTATAATAGAAAGATAAAGTTTTAGGTCATATATGATGATTATTTCTCAAAATATGGTTAGTGACTTAGAAATTTCGGTCAATAAGAAATTGTTATATCATTACTAATAAATCTAATTAAATATTCGATCAAATACTAATGATTTTTCCAAAATTAATTGGATTAAAAGTCATTTGGATTGAAGTTTAGGTCCATATTAAGTTAAGGCTAAGCCCATGGATTGGGCCTAAAGATTCACAAAGCCCAAACGAAAAAATCCAAAGGACACATGAGGTTCCAACCTAATATTGGTCAAGCCTAAAAGATCCATAAAAGCCCAAGACCAAGGTTTAGGCCCAAAAGCCAATGAAGCCCAAGTTCACAAGCCTATGAAAACTATATAAATAGAGACCTCCCCCTTATTTGCAAAGGACCTGAACCTAAACTAAGAACTACAGTATGAAGACTCAGAAACTCTAGAGCTTTCAGACAATTCAGAACTTAGAGCATAAAACCATCCAAATCTACACGCCTTCAAGATCAGTCAACAAGCTAAAGAATTTAGAGATCAAGCTTCAAAATTCAAAATTCTCAACGACAAAGGCTTCCTTAAACCGATTGCCTCTTCACCAATATACTGAAGATTCAATCATCTTCTGTTTGAGACCACGCTCGCAAGCCCTCAGATCAATATTTTCGAAATCCACATCTCGAGAAAAAGAGTATGAGGACAAATACTAGAGATTGTAACACGTGCACAAATCAAATCAATAAAGATTCAAAATTCATTTACACATGTCTCATTTCTGTTTATCTGCGGAAATCTCGTGTGAACAAATTGGCCCAGTGGGACCATCTTTACCTCTCATCTCTTACTCTCTCTCAAGAAAGCATGAATCTCAAAGAAGTTTCTTCTAAGACTTATGCTTCAACTAATTCCTATATGAGAGTAAAGCCTTTCAAAAGAAATCAACCATGAAGAAAGCCAGACACCTGTTATGGCGAATAAAATGCTGAAGCGCATGGTAGAATCTTCTAAAGATTACATCTCTGTTGTATAAGATTTTGAGTTCGACAAATATTCTCTTCCTGACCATAAACTAAGCAAGATTTCAAATCCTAATATGATGTTCGTGATGATGACTAATACGTCTACCAGTTAAGAAAGACCAGTTGAGTGTGAAAAGAAGCTCTACATATTATTAGAGGTGGTCAAAGAAAAGAATGATGAAATCACTTCTCTAAAGAATCAGATGGAAAGTCGAGATGTTGTTGAGTCCACAATCATCAAAGACAAAGGGAAATCTCTAATGTAAGAAGATCACTCACATCACTCTGCTTCAATTACTACACTATCTGTCCAACAGTTGCAAGATATGATTATGACTTTAATCAGAGCACAATATGGTAGACCTACTTAGAGCTATTTCTTGTACTCGAAGCCATACACCAAAAGAATCGATAATTTGAGAATGTCTGCTATCAGTAAATTTTATGAAACAAAACTAAAGGTTCAAAAGTTCATGCCAAGCTCTAAATTTGTTGTGAGACTTGATATCAGTAAATTTTATGCTCAACCAAATTCAAAGAAAATGAAGTTGGTCCTAGTTCAACCAAATTTGAAGAAAAAATGAAGTGTAATGCATTAATTTTACTTCAAATTTGAAGTCATATGTAAATTGGAATAAAATTTTAGCACCATTCAAGTTCAAATTTGGAATTAAGTAGACAATAAGTTCTACTCTAATTTCAAATGAAATTTTTTATGTCAAGCAAGAGTTATCAATTTTTTACAGAAATTCAAAATTTTGATTCATTGACATAGCAAATGTGTTAAAAAAAAATTAAATTTTGAAGTTATAAGACAAATTCATATCTTCAATTAAATTAGCACATCAAATAGTTAGCAATTCGAACAAAAAGGTTTATGTCAATTCAAACTAACTTTTTTGAGATTCATCCACACATATTCTTTAACAAAACCTAAAAATGGGGCATTTGTTGATTGAGAAATTTCGGGCAATAAGAAAATGCCACATCATTACAAATAAATCTAATAAGATATTGAGTAAGTTACAACAAATCAATGATTTTCCCAAAATTAATTGTATTAATAGTCATTTCGGTTGGAGTTTAGGTCCATATTAACTTGAGCCTAAACCCATGTATTGGGCCTAAAGATTCACAAAATCCAAAGGACGCATAAGGCTCCAACCCAATGGTCAAGCCTCAAAGATCCATAAAGACCCAAGACCAAGGTTTAGGCCAAAAATCCCATGGAACCTAAGTCCACAAGCCCATGGGAACCTACAAATAGAGAGCTCTCTCATTTGCAAATGACCTGGACCTAAATTGAACTATAGACTAAGACTCAGAAGCTTCAGAGCTTTCAGCCAAAGAATTGAGAACTCAATGCATCCAACCATCCAAATCCTCAAGCCTTCAAGATCAGTCAGCGAGTCACCAACATATTGAAAATTCAATCATCCTTTGGGAACAATATTGAAGATTCAATCATCGTCTGAGAACAAGCTTTCAAGCCCTCAGATCAACATCTTCGAAATCCGTACCTTAATAAATAATTAGAGGACAAAAATATAAGAGATTGTAACACACGCACCAAAATAAATTAATAAAGATTATTCAAAATTCATTTACATGTATCTTATTTCTGTTTATCTCCGGAAATCTGGTGTGAACGCTATAAACTTCCATTATATATATATATATATATATATATATATATATATTTGAGTTCCTTATTTGATATTCTTCCATCATTACATTTTGAAAATTAATTCTTAATCACTTTTTTCAAAATATATTATATAAAACACATTACATTTTATTCTTAAAATTGTTTTAATTGAATCAAAAGAGATGGTGGCATGTGTTTATTGATTAGTTGTAATTCAATTTAATTCTAAATAATGAATCCTCCAAAATAAAGCAATCTATAATCAAGAAATTATATTTGCAGTTTTATGAGTAACTAATACTAAATTTTATATTGTTAAAAAAAAAAACTAAATTTTATATAGCACATACATTATTTAAGGAATTAATCATTTAATATATTTCTATAACTCAAATAATTTTATAAGGGATTTAATGTGTACAAATATACAATTAAACTAAATCTATGCAATTTCTCAAAAAAAAAAAAACTAAATATATACAAGTTTTGAATCTGAAATATAAATAAATTACTATTAAAACCCCATGCAATATATACTAGTCATTATAAAATATTTTTATTCCTGTAAAAAAAAAATGTTTATTAATATATATATATATATATATATATATATATATTTAAGAGAATTTACCATCAGCAGCATATTCTACCTCTTGTATTATATTTGTAGCATAATTTTTAAAATAATTCATCTATAGCATATTTATTTCTATCACTCACCTAATGATAGTCTATCACTCACCTAGTGATAGAACTCAATTTAGATTTCTATCACTGATAGAAAACTTAAGCAGTGATAGAATAAGTCTATCATTGATTGAATTCTATCACTAATAGAACTCGACAAGTGATAGAAAACAATTTGAATTTTCTGCTACAAATGAAATTATTTTGGATTTTGTGCTATAGATGGAAATATTTTGCCATTTTTTGATATACATGCAAAATTCCCTATATTTAATTTAACATGTTATTTGAAGGGGGAGTTTTGAATTTAAAACTAATTACCTAGTAATATGTAATACTACTTTTGACTTCATTTAAGTACTTAATTATATTAATTTTATTCCATTCAAAGTATCGTGCTAAAATTTCCTAAAAAAAAAAAAGTATCGTACTAAAATATAAAATCTCACTAAATTTAAAAATGTATATCTATAAAAAAAATTGATAAATGTACAAAGTAACATTCTTTTGCAAGATGTTTCACATTGTCATATTGTATTATAATGAAACATCTCGCAAAAGCAACTCTAATAATATTATTTTGTGTAGTTATTAGTTTTTTGATAGATATATTTTTTAATTCATAAATACGTGAGATTTCAGATTTTAACCCGAAGTATAATTGAATACTATGCATATAGGGAAGTTTTTTTTAACACATCTTTTTTTTTTTGTTAGAATGAAGAATATCAATTCAATTTTTTTAATATAAAAATATATAAGAAACTATTGAGAGAGAAAAAAAAACCCTTAAATTTCCTTACAGTATTTAAACAAATACAAATATAAATAGACTTTGTCATTGATATAAATAAAAAAAGAAGTAAATTAAAAAAGAAAAAGAGGGCCGGATCCACTAGATGAGTGGAAAATCGTTTTCACTGAACTTTGAGGTTGGATTGAAATTTGAAAGTTTCATTTTAATAGAAAGATTTTTGGAAATGGAGGACGAAGAAATTTGATATTAATGTAGTGTATTTATAATTTCCTAATTTAATATAATTTGTTACATTATAATTTTAATTTAAACATGTAAAATTTAAAAAGCAGGAGAGAGAGAAAAAAGATGAAATAAATCCTTACTTTAGGAAAGGATATCAATACCTTTACTCAAGTATTTGGAATTTACTTTTTTCTATTTTAATTATATATAAAACTTTTCTAGAAGCAATTATTCAATAACCACAATTTTGGCATTTTCTCTTTCCATATTTGTGAAGATTATGTGTGCTATGCATAAAAAAAAAATAAGTAGCATTAATTAAAGATTATATTATTATAGACTATTTATGACATTGATTGAAGTTTATTTCTAGTAATTGTAAAAAAAAAAGCTTATTCGTAAAATTGATTGAATATTATATGTACTCCAATTAAACACCATATGTTACATTTATTGAAGTCATCTGATTATGAGTTATTCCATTTTTTTATTAGGTCTACCTCAATTTTTTACTATATACTAATTTTTTGTATAAAGTTATTATTCATAGAATTTTTTAGTTTTTATTAGAAAATATGAGTTTATATCTCAAAATCAATTAGCTACGAGGGGAATAACATATCGGGGGGTTATATATATGTATTACACGTTCTCCATATTTAGTCATTCTCGTTCAATAATAATTCCGTAGATCCAAAAAAACAAGGGGCTCCACAATAGCGAAGATTGATCAATAATTTTTTATGGAAGAGACTCGACATAGCTGGGAGTGATAATCCAATGCTCTGGAAATGGATATAGGTGGTAGACGAATAAAACGGGCAAGGGTATTATCTTAACTCAACATTTTTATTTGTCCATTATAAATATATCTCTCATTACTCATCCTTTAATATGATTTGCCCATTATGTGTTTCTTATTTCTAACTTCTTGTTTCTTCTACTACAAGAAACGATTTATGCTTATTGTTTTTAAAAAGTGAAACCAAAAGAATTTCTTTGTATATATAACATTTCTATTAGTCTTCTCTTTAAAATCAATTGGCAGTGAGAGAAATAGTCAATATTTGAAGACTTCTCACCCTTTTAATTTGAGACAAAGACTACAAGGTGAGCGTTTGTCCATCTCTTTGTTTTTAGAAGTTCTCTCTCCCAAATATATTTGTAATTTGCATGTTCTTCTCCTTTTTTGCAATACAATATCATTTTTCAAAAAAAAAAGAAAAGAAGATAGGTGAGTATCTCAACAATTTAGATAACTTTTTTTGAAAAAAAAGATATAACTATCATAGAATGACTCAGTTGGTCAAAGAAAGCCTTGAAGTCCTTGAGGTGATGGGTTCAATTTCCTACGAGTTTCCTTGACATCTAAACGTTGTAAGGTCAGGTGGTATACCCCGAGTCAATAGTCGAGCGCTGACCCCCAATTTTTATCTAATTTCCAAAAATAAAAGCGAGTTATTGTAACTTAACCTTAGTGGTTATATATGCAACAAGACCGTATTATTTATGCTTTTCTTATTACATTAGATATATAAAATACAAAGTTTGCTTACATTATACAACCTTATTACCGGTAAGCAAAAGTGAAAATGAGAGTTAAATATTGATTTTTAAAATCGAACCCATAATCGTAGAGTTGAATTGAAATACAACTAAACAACAAAGCCAACATACCACTAATTCTTTTAAGTTCTTAATTCCGGTTCTAAAAAAGTTGAAATAAAAAAGAAAAAAGAAAAAAAAAATTCCAATGGTATTTTCTAAACTATAAAATTAAATTTATAATTTAACATGTTATAAGATATTCATATGCTTTGATCTTCAACCTAAATGAAATTAATGGATGAGAATGGGAGATATTTTAATATACAAATAACAATGTTGGGTTAAGATTATACCATTGTGATGGTCGTATTTGCACCTTAATCCATTTCCAACGCGTTGGATCTTCTTTACTCCCAGCTATTTCGAGTTCTCTTGCATAAAAATTTAGTAGTTAGTGAAACAATTCTCTTCATTGTGGAGCCCTTTGGATCTAGAAGATTTATAATATTAAGATATATTGAAAGTGGATGACTGGTTTAAAAAAAAAAGGTAAGCTGATGACTGAAAATGAAGAACATATAATGTATATATAACCCTTGTTTGGTATTGTTGGGTTTTGACAAAATATTAGAAGTGAATAGGTTCGACATCAGAAAGATACAAGGTAATGGTATGCTCCAAGCACTATAAATGGGGCATGAGACTTTGGATTCAAAGCATTCCAGTTAGAAACATTTTAAGTTAGTGTACTAACTCTAGTCAAATTCCTTTTGTATTCTCTCTTGGAGAATGAGGCAAAGGGTGAGAATAGTATAAGTTTTGAAGAGTTATGTAAATGGGGTCGGGAGAGAATTATGTGTGATTGTAACAATTTTGTAACATAGTGGAAGTTCTTTCTGTCCATGGTTTTTTCCTTTTAATCTCTTAGTATTTTTCTGCTTATTCCTAAAGTAATTAAGGAAGGTTTTTCCCAACAAGTGGTATTAGAGGTGTAGGTTTGTAGGTTTTGAATGCTTTGTGATTGCAGCTTTGTTTGAGCTTCCACATCAGAAAAGAATTCTTGAAATGATTACAGCTGGGAGATTTTACTAGGAAGCAGATACGTCAACCTTTATGAGTTCGGTGACGATTGACATGGAGAAATTTGATGAAAGGATGATCATTGGCTTGTGGCAAGTATATGTTCGAGATGTGTGGATACAATTTCGATTACACAAGGATTTGAAGAGAAGACCAAGGTGTGGTGCTTCTGAAATAAAAAGATTAAACGGTGATGATGATCCAATAGAGGTTCCAGAACAAGGTTCTAAGAAGTCAAGTGTAATCAAGGGAAGAAGAAAGACTTTGTGAAGAAGAAAAGTTGTTGGGAATGCGGACAGAATGATCACATGAAAGAGGATTATCCTAATAGAGCAAGTTCTTCAAATGGCTCGGGTTCAGGTGCTGACGTGGTCTCTCTTGCTAAAGGAGATGATGATTCCTTTGAAGAAAGAAAGAAATCATCCTCATGGTATGTCCTCTTTTCCATGGTAGAGGATCGGATGTGATGTCAGCGGTTTCCACAAGTTTGCACACGAGCATTTACTTGGCCGTTATGCAAGGTGTGTGGTGGAAGTTATGTCGATGGGTGAAGAACTTTCAGGTAAGTCAAGTAGGTGGAAGTTGCACTAGAATTTTCAATAAGGTATATCAACATGGGACGAAGAAGAGAAATCTTGGAATGTGATATTTCACGTGTTATACTTTTATGGTGGAGTCTGCTATAATTCTTGAGAATTATGATTGTCAGAGAAGACAATGTAAGAATAGAAGATGTTGATTGTTCAAATATCTCGCTAAAGTGAAATTTGTTGGATTTTGAAAAAATATTAGAAGTGAATTTGTCCCACATCGGAAAGATACAAGGTAGTGTTATGCTCCAATCACTATAAAAGGAGCATGAGGCTTTGGATTCAAAGCATCCAAGTTAGAGGCACTTTTAAGTTGGTATACTCATTTTAATAGTGATTTATAATTTGTTAAATTATATATTTTTATATTAAAAAAATGATGAATAAAAAAATACTAACTAAATTTTTTTTTTTTAGAAAATTATTTATAATTTGTTAAATTATATATTTTTAATATTATATAGATTATATAATAAATTGAGCTGTCTTATATGGTGAGTTATGTGACAAAAAAAAAAAGGTGGAATTATGAAATTCTTAAATAATGTATCCATATTGTATAAACTTTATTATATTAGTCTCGTAAAAATGTAAATATCTTATTTTGTTTCTATATTATTTCCTTTGTGAAATTATAGATATATGTTTATATATATATATTTAAGTTTATATATCTTATATATTTTTATATTAAAAATATTTCTGCTGGGATTATCCATTCTTAATTAAACAAACAAAAGAAAGAAAGAGTGGTAAAAAAGTTTCGCCAAAAACTTACTTTGTGTGCAATTGTATATATTTACTTTCATTCAAAGCATCGTGCTTAAAAGGAAATCTCACGTGTGATTATGAATTAAAAATTATATGTTTATGGAAAAATTGATAGAGTATAGAGTAATCAACATTATTCTCGAGTTGTTTTATTGCGAGATGCTTTAAGTTAAGATTTATAGGAATATAATTCTAAATTTAGTATTTAAATATGGTTAGATATTCTCTAATATTTGTTAGGAAATTTGATAGATTCTTGAGGATCATAAGAGAAATTGATATTTTGTCTACCATACAAACATAAAGTTTTAGGCCATATAGTCATTACTTCTCAACATATGGTATTCAGAGCTCTTCAAATTAAAGATGGGTTGTTCCGTGACTCATGTACCATAATTTTTGTAGGCACAATGGTATGCATCGATTCGTGTGGTGTAGTCACATATGTGTAACATTGAGCATTGTGTGTGATGCTAATTTTTTGTACACATTACATGAACATGAGATCTTGAATGATATGATTATCATGAATTGCAATCAAATCTTTCACGATGCAAGATTATCACTATGTTTGATGGGAGGACTATTGAAATACAAATAAATTTGTCCCCACATTGATTAGATGAAGATAAAATCATGGATATATAAGTAATAATATGCATCTCCATTTGTATCAGATTTTTTGGGTAAAACAAAAAATCAAGACATGATGTAAATGTTTATTCGAGTAAAATTGTCAGACTTATCATTATTCTCACCCATATACTTTCTAGGAAATCTTTTAAGAGGTCACCTAACTTAGAATTATTTAAGTTAGGGACACTTAATTTTAATATTTTCTATATTTGAGACATCGAAAAGGAATGATATTTTGTTGGTAGAAGAGTAAACATATTCTCATTTATTTGAAGTCTTTTATTAATTAGAATTTGCATATCCTACGATCTCTTGCTAGAATATGGTTACGATTCATTCATATATTTCTTCTTGCTCATGTTTGCAATATCGATACGGCTGTTGATATTTCAATTCAAAAATTTAGGTTGGTCACTTTTTCAATCCAATCCAATCAAAGAAACAACACAATTCAACTCAACTCTTATATTTTCGAGTTGGGTTGGATTTGATTATCGAGTTCATCCATACATTTCAAATATAAATTCTTTCATTAAATTAGTCATATACTATACATAAATAAAATAAATTAGTCATATATTATACATAAATAAAATGAATCTTCAACCATTAATATATCAATGTAATGTAATGTAACGGATTGATAGAGTTTCAATGGTGGAGTTCTTAGCGCCATTTAGCAATTTGGCTTCTTCTAGCCAATTTCAAACCATGAAAATCAACATAATCCGGGCTCTACTTTGGAGCACTTGGAAGCAAGAGTTTTCGAAGCTAATTAGATTGATAGACACTCATATTCTATTTGAGAAGATATTATCATTTTCTTTTTGGTGTTTCAAATCTCGTTTGTTTAAAGACTATCAATTTGATTTCTCAAAAAAAAAAAAAAGACTATGAATTTGAAAACGCTTTTGTAACCTCTCTTTCTTGGAGGTTTTGTATGCTCCTAGCATACTTTTTATATAATTGTATCTATTTCAAAAAAAAAAAATGGTAATGTAATGGATATAAATATTAAATATGTATAATATTTAATAAAAAGTCACTCACCATTATCATAAGATCATGTTTCGTATATAAGATTCTAACTATAAAACATAATAACAAATATATTTGACTTCTAGAATGCAAAATAGATAATTAAAACAACAACAAAAAAATGATATAATTCGACTTCCATAAAAAAATAGATAACTAAAACAACAAATGTATAACATAATTTGAATATATATTTTATCATTGTATATGCATTCTAAAGTCTTAAATATATTTTTAAGAATAATGGAAAATAAAAAGTTTAAAAATTCTAATAAATAAAATAGATATATGCGCATATGAATATGTAAAAAAAAAGTATTTTTTAATCTTAATATTAAATTTGGGTTAGTCGAATTAATTTTGGTTCAACACTTAACCTAACTCACCTCATAAAAATTTCATGAATTCAAATTCAACCCAACCCAAAAATATTTTTAATTAACTCAACCATCAAATTGTATTGGCTGGGTTTCGGTTTATTCGAGTTGTCGTGTTATTTACACACCCACAATTATCATGTTTAGCTAATTAAAGTTAATAAGATTTATCCTCTACCGGTAATCACAATTATCATATTGAGATTAGGAACCTAGATTACTTAAAGCTTAGGTATACTCTACCGGTAATGTCAAATATGTTGGTGATTGTAGTTAGATGGTTAAAGCTTTCCATAAAAAATTATTGGAACAATCCGTAATAATTATTAGTTTATAATATTTTATCTAATTACTAGATTTTCTAGATTTATTATTTTTAAATATTGTAAATATTTTCTAGAGTTTATTATTTTGTGAACTATATATATAATTGTGAATAAAATAAAAAGGAGAAGATTTTAGCCATTATTTCTCTAAGTTTAACATGATATCATAATCTAAAGAAAAAGAAATTATAAACTTATAAATCTATTTTTCCGTTCATTTTTAGTAATCCCTTTGTAGTGAATAAGTTTTTCATCCAAAGCATGATATATGTCTCGAAGGGGAAAAGATTAGTAGATTAAAAAAAGTTTTGACTGAATTAAGTGTTTTGTGATCCAGGTTTAGAGATGGGTGCAGTTGCATCTACTAACAGAGGTTGGTTGATGAACGCCTCGTTCATCTATCATGATTTTTTATATGCTTGTAAGAGCCCGACTTCTAAAACAGTCATAGACCCGGTTCTTACCCAACATGCATGAATTTAAAATAATTATAACAGACAATTGATGAAAAGAAACTAACCGTAAACTATTTTATTTCAAAACAGTAAATCGTACAATCGAAAAGAACATTAAACATGGTTTTAGCCTCTAGCTAGAGATTATTAAAAACATAGAAAATTCTATATTAAAGAAACATTCCTTATCTAGCATGCTGAAATAAATGGATAAATATAAAATAAGTGCAACGGACACCCATGATCCACCAAATCCTCATTTTAGCCATCCTGGTGGTGTCCCAAGTTACCAGGCGGAAAAGAGCACAAAAATAAGCAAAAATAAGGGTGAGTACGGAGGTATTTAGTAAGAATCCCCAATTGGGGAACAATACATATATCATCACGTTCTCTAGCATCCTAGCAACACATGCATTATCGACCATTTCTTAGTCCAAAACTTAAGTTATCAATATAACTCCCAATATCGAGAGTTCATTGACTCCCGACCTAACGATTAGCTTACCGTACTTATCTGAACACTTAGGGAACGATCCAAGCGTTCGACTCTAGACAATTACAAGGAATGGTGTGCTGACGACACTAGCCTGACAGAGCCTTCCTTTCGGCATCTAGTGAGTGTGCACGTACACCGTAAGACTAAAAAACGGTGTCCACTAATCCACAGTTGGTGGGAGGCTGCCAGCACCCTATTGTGGCAGCATGTTCACACCCATAACATGAAGCTTAGGAATCTCCCATGGCAGGCTTGCACCATGATCAGAATCCTGCAGGCGAGAAACTAGTCTATACCAGGGGCGGCATGTTACGTCACATCCCGAGCCTGAGAGGGCAGCATGTTACTTCACATCCTCTGAGAGCCTTTAGAAGATGGCAACTAAACATGATATAATTATAAGAATTCTACATGTTTAGTCCCCTTGCAGATATCAATACATATCAACAGATAACAATCATCCCTAACAGGATACTAATACAAACAACATGAAACTGATACATGCTAGCATTCATAGATAGGTCATCATCTCAACAGAGTATCTACCTAACATGCTCGGAAACAAAAAATTAACACATACAATATCAGATACAATAAATGAACAATAAGTATAGGGTCCACGCCACATAGGTAAGAAATCCTTACCTGAATGATAACACAGAATAGTGAATTTGATCATTGAGCTGTAGAATCCGGTACATCCTTTTGACGAAATCGATGAAAAGAGCATAGTTGATTAAACGGTACATCCCTTTTCCATTGTTTTTTTTTAATTTAAATTACAAAACTAGCTCTACTTATCCTAAAATCACAAAAAACTCGAAGCTCATAAAATCATTAAACTGGCCCAGGGTAGATTTACTAAATTACCCCTAAAGGCTAGAATTGCAATAATGGCCCAATGAACTAACCGAACTAACTGAAAATCGTATTTGAAGAACCGTATCGAAAATCTGGATTGTTACAATTTTTTCCACTTCTTTTCTAATGAGTAATTATATCATGAACAAATAATATTAAGTGTGAATATGTTTTTGTGGTTTTTGGAATACGTAGGGAGCTTGAGACATTCAGGAATTGAGCAAATTTATGGGGAGACATCCCTCCAATAGATGAGGGTGACCTTAACCCAAAGCCCAATGTGTGGTTCTCAAATTTAAACTTAATTGTAGTTATAAGGTTTACTTGGTAGCTTGAAACACAGATCAATGGACATGTGATGCCATTTTAATAATTTTCCCATTGTAAATTGAAGTAGTTTGCATTATAACTCTAGAAGGGTTTCTTGTTCTCGAATGGCAGCCGAATAAAAAAAGTTTAATATTTGGTCTTGCCATGTGACTCGATTAAGGGCGAGTTGACTACTTAAGAACTAGGAAATAGTATGCTTACAGGTGTGGTGTAATATTATTAAAACTATTTCTAGTGATGAACACAAATCCTTTAAATATATTTGATTCTCTCTCACATGCTCCTCAGAATTTTTTCTAAGAACTTAAACATACTATTGCATGAGTGTTTTCAGAAACCTTAATATAAAGTAATTCATAGCAATAATGAAGGAAAAAAAAAAGTGAAAGAGCCTTGATTTTCCTTTTGAGCTCCCTATTATTATGAAGGATGAAAAGATCTAGAAATGCATGAATAGATTTAATTGATCAAATTTTGATTGAAATCTTTCAAGCAGAAACAACCAATTAAATTTGCTAAATATTTCTTAGTATCGGTCATTTTAATGGTAGTAGTCTATTTTTCGGCATACCTTTAATAATATTAGAATTTTAACACGGCTTTGCACGTGATAATTTTTTAAATAATAAATTATATATATATATATTTATTTATTTATAATTATAAATTGTTTTTTTATATTTTTGCACTAAATTTAAATCGTCAAATAACAATTTCAATCTATTATTGAATTTCATAACCATTTTTTCACGTCAATTAAATTTATTAAAATTTATATTTATGTTAAAAAAAAGTTAATATTTTATTTTGAGCTTAAAAAATAATAGATGTTATTATTTAAAAAAAAACTTAATAAAATTTATCGCATTAAAATTAAATTTTATGTCTGATTTTTAAAAATCGATGCTCTTTAGTTTTTTCTCAATTTATCTATTAATAGATCAATTACTCTTGAATTATAAAATTTATAAGATTTATATCATTATTATAATTATAGATATAAATAAGGTAAATATATTTATTAATATACATTGATGAACTTACCTTTAACCTCAAATGATAATTTTTTCATACTTCAAATTTTTTTTTCCACAACTCCAAGTCAACAATTATAAAACAAAATATCCCTACAAAAATTATTTCAACAAAAGAAAAGTTATATGAAAGTTAAGGTAAATAATCCAACAAAAATAAGTTAACTAAATTTTGTATTATAAAACAAAAAAATAAAAAGAAACCAAGAAAGGTAACTTCAAGTATGTTTGTAAACAAAATATAGATAACTATATATAGTAGGAAATTGTTACCCAACTTTTGAAACTGAAAAATTCATTTATGCACTAACCTCAGATGCTTATCATTCCTCACACTTTTTTTTCCAGATCTCAAAGTCAAAGGCAACAATTATGAAAAAAGATCCCTATAAAAATTATTCCAACAAAAGAAAAAATAGATGAAAGTTAAGGTAAATAATCCAACAAAAATAAGATAACTTATTATAAAACAAAAGTAAATCCAAGCAAAGAGAAAGTGTCATTGTAAACAAAATGTAGAGAACTATTTATAGGATTGGAAATTTAATTTATTATTTTAATTAGAATATAAAATGTCAAATAAAATCTATGAGATTTGGTAAAAATATTTTATTTTCTACTCTATAAAGATGATGAAAATTTAAATGATATTTAATATCTTTATTTGATTGTTGAAATCTCTTCTCTTCTAGCTTAGTCATAAAATCTATGAATTTGATAAAAATATCTTATCTCTACTGATGAAATTAAATGATATTGTAAATATCTTCTACGTTATTTGCATTTAATTTTTGTTTATATTTCATATCTTCATTTGATTATTGAAATCTCTTATCTTATAGCTTAGTCATAAAATCTATGAGATTTGATAAAAATATCTTATCTTCTATCAATGAAAATCTAAATGATATTGTAAATATCTTCTACATTATTTGCATTTTTTTTTATATTCCAATAAATGACATGTTTGAAATTTAGGGTATGATTAAGGGGTAAAATCGTTCAAAAATGATTTCCCCCTTCAGCCACACTTTAAGGTAGTATGATATGATTAGATAATAGGAAGTTCCACCTCAAAACTAATTGGTAATGAAAGTAACTTAATCTCTTATAAATGGCTATCCTAACATGCTCCCTTAAGATGATGCCTCTTTTGAGCTACAAATCAGATATCAATTTTTATTTTATTGGACCGAATACCCGTTTGGATTTAATGACTCTAATACTATATTACAGAACACGGGATACCACCTCAAAACCAATTAGTGAAAGAAGATTAACTCATATGTCTTATAAATGTTTGTCCTTTGTTATTTAATGAGCTTTTATGTATTTTGGGCCTCCATTTTCTGTAATAGGGTTTAATAATGAGGGTGTCTCTATAAACTCAAATTAAACTCTAGCCGCCCCATGATGTTCATTCTATATTTTTTCTCTCCTTAATAAAATCGTACCCCCTCTCTATCTGTAGATTATTTAATAGTGAACCACGTAAATTTTATGTATTTTTTTTTTGTCTTTTACATTTTCTTATTCTTCGATTGTTGATTGTTGATTGTCGATTTCATAAGAGGTTGGAAGATATTAAAGAACTTTTTTAAGATTTCAAATGTGAAACATCTGAATTTGGATCTTAGTTGATTAATATATTTTGATGTTAAGAAAGACCTATTTTTTAGCCATCTCTTCCTACTAGCATCATGATCGAGGCAAAAATTAGTGCATGTTTACAAGGTAGATAATTAAGGCCATATCGACAACATCACCAATTTGATCGAGGGGTAAATTTGACTACAACGTTTTTTTTTTTGAAAAAAGATACTATATTAATGATAATAAGTATGTAAGAAACATACAAGAGAATTACAATTTAACTATAAATTAAGTTATCTTAAAGCAACAACGCCAATATAACCATTTGACCTTTAAATTAGGTTGAAAGATCATATGGCATTAATAAGTGGCTAAGTTTAATACATGAACTTAGTAATAGTTTCTATTCCTAAGGGAGGGAAACAAGATAGAAAGTGATTAAAAAAAAAAGAGTAAAATGTGTTTGTTGACAGACAATCCGTTTTATTTTACCTTGGTGGCGAGTGCTTTAAGGTTTTCTCAATTCGTTAATATTCAATTTTATCATTGATTTTTTTTTTGTTTTTTTTAAACATGTGCAAGCATGCTCTAGAATATTTTTATTACACTAGACTTTTAGAATGGTACAACGGATCGAGTAACACAACCTACCATGAAGTGCCCAACAAAGCACGAGGAGCTAGCATAAAACGATGGTTAGATTATACTCCCCTAGCTCGATTATTCTAGATTGTGCTTGTCTTTTTTTTTTCACTCATGTTTCTTTGAAGATATTAGATTCGAAACCCATGAATAAATTTTAATCCTCTGAATTTTTAGTAGAGTTAACTATTAAGTTAAATGTTTCTTCGTAAATGGACGGCCGCAATTTTCCAAAAAAATTGGTTTCATATTAGTGTAATTGAATGATGAATGTATAATGATATTTTTTTTTTTTTGCAATTGCGCCTAAATTTAAAACATGATAAGAAAGACAATTATATGATAATAACTTAACCTTGATGCTAGTATATGCAACAGGCCGTCTTATTTATGGTTTATAATTTACATATATATAGGATATATAAAGTACATAGTGTGTGTTTACATGTATATAGAACCTTGTTGCAAGTAAGCAAAAGGTGTTTGTTATTTTATGTTTTGACCATATTACTTGTAAACTGGGGTAATGATAAGAGATTGTACAAGTAAGCCCCTCTTTGGAAAGTCATCATGTTGAGACATGCTGAACTCAATATCAGCTATTAGAATGTCAGTGCGGTTGAAAGTTCCTATATTGACCTCAACCCATTCATTTCTTGGTAGACTTTGCATGTCGAAGTATTTAATGTGTGGTGTTTGTATAGTGTCCAACATCCTCCATGTGAGAGTTACAGGAACCTCCCATCCAATAGCATTTCGTCTCAGCATTACCTTAAATGAAGCAGTATATTCTTCAGCTTCATTATACACCAGCATATCAAATTTGACCGTCTTACGGATCTCGAGCCAATGTACGTTCAAAAGCTCGGCCACTTCAACGAAATGCTTCTCTTCGTCTTCATAATTATTTGGGCTAGTAATCAAAAGAGTAAAGAAATTAAATAAAAGTTATTGATTCAATTGATTTTAACAACTAAATGTTGTACGATTGTTAATAGTTGAGATGTGTTACAATTTTTTTTAAAAAAACCAAGTTATATACCTTTTTTTTATTTTGTTAAATTATAAATTTGATTCTTATAGTGTTTGAGAAAAATTAGAATTTATTATTTGTGAAATGGTAAAAATCTAAAATATAATTCTTGGTAAATATAGTGCAAATTATATGCATGTTGTTAGCTAGTTACCCTTTCTAGAAAAATAAAAAGTTCGCTAGTTATCCATTTATTAATTATAACATAATTAAAAATTAAAAAATATTAAACTTATACATACTTTATACGAGCATTTTTAAGAGTATGCCAAATTGAAAAAATATTTACGATACTAAAAAAAAAAGCAAATCATAGTCATATCGTACATAAATTATACGATATAATTAATGCATAATATTGTATTAATATTCAATATTGTACTAATAATATATAATATTGATTAATAATATATAATAATGTATTAATAATACAAAATATTGTATTAATATCCCAAATTATACCGTATGATGTATTAATTATGCCATATATTTGACTATGGATACAAATATTTTCAAAATTTGTCTACGTTTACAATTATATTTGTGACATTGGACTATATCCTCCACAATTTCCCTATTTTATATTCTTTATTTAGAAAGATAAAAAAAAAATAGACATGAAACTTTTATATTTTGTTTTTCTTTTGAGAAACAGTAAACAAAAATATTTATGTTGTAATCTAAAAAAAAAAAGTAGAAAGTAAAAAAAAAAAAAAAAAAGTATATGGACAGAAATCTTATTTTTCTTGTTTTTTTGGAAAAAGATACGATTCATTCCCAAAAGCATGCAAGGAGCATGCTAGAATTACAAAAAAACTTTCCAATTTAAAGCAATAGAAGCAATGTCATAGTTTCTAAAAAGAGTAGATTTATAGCACCAGGAAGCAAAATTTATGTTGATATTTTCCCAGATGAAATCGGCATGCTTGTTGACGTGCTTGCTATAAAAAATTCGAGCATTTCTTTCTTTCCAAACATTCCACCAAGTTGCAGCATAGAAACTGACTTTCAAAATCTCCTGCTTAGTTCTGTGCGTGGTATCCATCAGATCTTTGATATGGGCAGCAATCGAGGGATAAAAGCCCTATTGAGAAGAGGAGGAGAAATCTTATTTTTCTTAACTATTAAAGACTAAACTTGTAATTTAATTTGTCATGGAACTATTCATATGGTTTGAAGAGGATGGGAATGATAGATATTTCAATGAACAAATATAAATGTTGGGTAAAGATTGTACCTTAATGGTATTTCCACCGTTATCCATCTCCAATTTCTTGGATTGTCACTCCAAGCTATGTCGAGTTCTCTTGCATAAAATATAGTAATAATATTATCTGTCGTTGTGTTGCCCATTGGATCTAGAGATTTAATAATATATTGGAGATATATTGAATGAGGATGACTAAAAATGAGGAACATATAATGCATATATATAACCTCTTGTTTGGTATAAAGTTTAATTTTAAGGATACAATATGAGAATAACACCTTTATACTTTATTGATATTTTTCCAAAGTAAGGATTACTTTCTCTCTCCATGTCTTTCTTAATATATTATTCTCTTTTTTCAAACTAATTTAGTTTAATATGTTTAAATTTAAAATATAATTAACCCGATTATATTCAATTAGGTGATCGTAATGTATATTAAATTTGTTATAGGAGATTACAAATCTTTTTACATTCTTCATTTAAACCATATTTCTACCTTTCAAAGGGAAACGGTTAGACGTTTTAAGCGATGTCTAAAATGTAATGAAAATTAATCACCAACAAGGAAGCATAAACATAAATAGAGTGTATCTTCCACCATTATTTTGGTAACTAAGGTGAAAGTTAATGTACACCTTGAACGGTACCACAAATACAACAACAAACAACGGCAGCAAAGTTCTTGGTTAATTATCCTACACATTTTTCTTTCTAACTCAAATGATGCTATTTCCTGAATGAAAGTGTAGTAAATATAGAGGACTAAAAACTGAAGAAAAAAACACACATATGTATTATGTAATAATTCTCTTGGTTTTCACTATATTGTAAATCTTATCTCTAAAGGTTGTTTTCTACCATTAAGAAAACAACCATAAGTTGAAAAGATTGAGTGATTACAAAAGGGGTGGGGAGTTATTTAGATTATGAGCCACTAATTGTGAACAAATATAATTATTAATATCAGAAGATAAATTTATTAAAAATAATATCAACAAAACTTTCAATCCAAACCCAAAACCTTATAAGGAAGGCAAATGCCTTTGTTTCAATGTCTGTCAGTCACTTAGTGAATCCGATAACTTCCTTTTAACTAGAAGAGTTTTTTTTAGTTTAAATTAGGAGAAGCCACAAATCCTATATAGAAGATGTTACTGCTCTCATCTCAACTAAATGAGAAAAATAAAATACTGATTTCCATAATCGAACCCGTGATCGTAGTATTGAACTAGATTACTACCAAATAATAAAATTATTATGCCACTGATACTTTCCATACTAAAAGAGAGCTAGGAACCATATACAAGTTAATTAAAGTTGCCTCTAAACCTTCTGACCAAGTAGCAAAGCTCAAAAGTCTTACCTTACACAACTATATTAACACCAAACAAAATAATTAATTGTACCACTGACTCTCGGTAATAATTTAATAAATTAATAATTTTAATTTATTAAATTATATATTTGTTATTAAATAGGTTATATAATTGATTGAACTATCTTATGTGTTGATCAGTTATGAAAGTATTAAATAATGTATCTATATTATATAAAATTATTATTGTTTTAAGTCTCGTAAAAAGTACAAATATCTACTGACGCAATGGTTTCATTGTTTGGTTGTAAACCAGTTCAACACCCAACGTCATAGGTTCGAGCTCGAGAATTGATATTTGTCCCCCTCCTCCAATATGTACTAAAAAAAATACAAATATCTTATTTTACTTGTATTCAAACATTGTGAAATAATATATATTTAAATTTATACATATCTTATATATTTTCAAATTAAAAATATTTGAGTTGGAATTATCCAGAAAAAAGAAAAAAGAGAGGAGGCTAAAAATAAATTCTCCGAATACTTAGTTAATGTGCAATTGTGTATATCTATTTTCATGCATTGTGAAATGCTAGTTTAAAATGTGGTTCTGGATGAGGAGTTAGTTTGAGAAGTTATGTTGTAAAAATCTTTTGAGTAATTAAAAATTGAGAGTTGTAGTTTTTAGATGAATGAGTTAATGACAATAGTTTGTGTGAACGTGAATTTGAAATAACTAGTTATTTTGGATAGTTAAAAAATTATTAAAAATTAGTGGTTAAAAATAAATTATTTCAAATAATTAGAAATGAATTATTAGGAATGAGTTATTTAATCGTTTATAAATATTCTCTCATATTTGTGAGGTGATCTGTTAGATATTCAAATTTAATATTTTTTCTATAATAAAAAGATGAAGTTTAGGCCATGGAATAATTACTTCTCAAAACACCTCTTTAAATTAGATATGGGTTGGTCTCCGGCTCATATATATAGCATAGTTTTTGTAGGCTCGATGGTGTATGTGTTATTTGTATAGGTGGTTCGACAATTTGTGAAATCTGTTGCAATTCATGTGATGTAGTAACATGTATGTAACTGCTAGATTTTTTATACATAACATGAACCAAAACATTTTAAAAAATATAATTATCACGAATCGACAATTAAATAATCTTTTATAATGCTAAGAAGATCTCGGATTCAACCGAGAATTATTGTTGATGTTGAACATTTTATCAATTTACTTTAATGTAAGAAATGGGGCAGAAGTAAATATGCATAGGTTTTCTTTCATATGTAAATGAAGGACCAAATCGCTAGACGTGTGAGCTTGATCGTCCATTAAGATCAAATTTAAGAGAGATAAATTTATGAGAAATTAATTCCTTATACTACATATATCATATTTATTGGAAAACATTTTTCTCAGTACAGAACAAATTAAGGAATAATGAACATTTAAATATCAATGGAGAAACACACGATTCATTTTCCTCGGCACGACAATGTATGTATATAGTTCATGTACTCTAGCACTTGTGTGTGCGAGTGCACTAATATGGCATGTGCACCGTGATGGGTTTGACAACATATGACATGCAAAATGATCGTCTTCGGGTGCAAATTAGACATTAATAATTTACAAGGTCCAATTTGAAAGAGAGTGCTACCAATTATAGGGACATAATAAAGACTTAATATAAAATTGTTACATATTCTTTAGAATTTGTTACAAGCTTTTTATATTTTGTTATACAATAAAAATACATAAGATTTTTGTTATGGGAATTATTTTAATATAGTTGATTTCGTTCAAATTAATATTATTTTTAACAACTTAATTTTCAATGAAATTATTGTATTTTTGGAGATGATACTTTTTTTAATAACCTGAGTTGGCTAGCCTGAATCCTGTAGTCTATCTTAAATCAAAATATCTTAAAGAAACAAAATCAATTTATTTCAGTAAGCAATTCTAAACACTCAAATTGTCTAAAAATACTATCTATATTATGTGCTTTCCTACTTGAGCAATTGCACCACATTAATGTCTTACTTATTCTTATAGGTCCCTTTTTTTTGTTTTTTGTTTTTTTGTATTTTATAGATACTCACGTCCTTCCGATATAAATTTACTGTTGGAGCGAGAAGACCATTTTTTGGCATCAAGTAGCTAATAAAAAAAATACTAATAAATTTATATCTTTTAATATTTTTGTAAGATAAGAAATTGAGTTGAGCTTTATTCAATTCTTAAAACAAGATAAGGGTTAAAAAAAGTCATTCAATTGTACGTTATTTTCATTGAAAGCATCATGTTAAGAATAATATTTTTCATCTAAAAAAAAACTCAAAACATGTTGGTAAAAGAATCGCAAGTGCGTTAATAAATTATAAAATAAACGTCTAAAGAGAAACGGATAGAGTTTAGAGAAAATTAACATTATTTTAATTGTTTTATGTTGAAATTTGCAAGTTTCTGAAAAGTTGTTTCAATAATGGATATCTTATGTGGTACCTGTTCTAGGGACGGACGTAGTTATCTTTGTTTAAAAAAATAATGGATATCTTATGTGATAAAATTAATATTTATTTTCAAAAATTGTATTGGATCTATTATTCTCACAAAATAATTATAAATGTAAGCAAATTTTAAATTATTTATATTTATAATTATTAATACTATAGTATAAATATTTATTAATACAATATTATGTATTATTTATATATTATTAATAATTATTATTAGAAGGTATTATTAATACCAATAATTGTAATTGCTAATTTGAAAAAAGTGACTATATTTATAATTATTTTTTATTTTTGACTATTCTTACAAGTTTCTTATTATCTTCTTACCATTTTTTTAAACAACTATTTAGCTAGTCTACACGGATATAGAAAAATCTAGAGTTCAATCTCTATAATTTGACGAAATTTAACGAGGTCCTTTTCATTTGTCTCAAATAATCTATTTGTCGAAGAAATGTCTTTGGGAGTTTAGTCTTGAAGCCATCCATATATCGATCGTAAATATTTTTTTATTTAAACTAAATTCTAACTTTTATCGAAATATAGAACAACTCAATTCTATATTTTTCGAAAATCAATAGGAACTAAAGTCTAGTTCTTAAACTTGATCATGCTACCTACTTGTATTTCAATGTTTCTAAAAAATAAGATTATACCGCACGAATAAAGTCATTTAAGAAAAGTTTTATTCCCGGCCATATATTTTCTAGAAAAACTTCTAAAGTTTTAAGTTAAGACTACTTAATTTTGAAGTTTTTATGATCGGGATATCAAAAAGGAATGACACTTTTTTTGATGGGAGGATTATTGAGATACAAACAAAGTTATCCTACATTAGTTAGATCAAATTTCATTCTTCGATAGAGGCTTAATATTAAGAGAATATGGTGCCATGGGCTTCTAGAGCTGTTGTGCTTGCCAACCATGGGAAAATTATTATGGGCTTGGCTTTGATATATTTTCAACAATTACCTATTCCCACATAGGATCGATTTCAACATGATCGAGCGCTATATCCACTTCGCAAGAAGAGCCATATTAAAATCCTGCCGATACCAAGAACTGGCCTAAGGCTCTTACGACGAGAAAAAATGTCCCACCAAACAAGATGAGATCTACAACATTTCTCAACTTTTCCCGAGGAAATTTTGCATAAGCCTTTCAATATTTTACTTCACAAAGATTGAGGCTTTGAAAATAGACATATAGTAAGTTGGAATCTTGCTCAAAACAGACTGTATAACTCGGTCAAGATCAAGGTGTGTTGGTCTTGGTTTCGATGCTGGTTAAAGCTTGAGTTGCTGGCTTTATATATTAACATCCCTTGAGTAGATCTAATTTTGATTGAAATTTTAAGTTTTATTACAGAAAGCCAGAAACACCAATTAAATTTGTCATAATGGTATCCTATTTTTCGGCTCCCCCTTCATAATCTATAATTTCATTAGGCTAAAGTATCAGAGATCCCATAAACTATCACATTTTTGTCAAACTTACCCCTGAACTTTCAAAAGTTTCAAAAGTACCCTTGAACTTTACAAAACATTTCAAAAATACCCCTACTGTTAGTTTTTGGATGGAAACTGTTAAGTTTATATTTCAAAAATATCCCTGGACTTTAAAAAGTTTCAAAAATACCCTTGGTTTTAAGAAAAATATAAATTAAATAATTTAACTTTCTAAACATTTGAATTTAATGTGTCAAAATTTAGGCAGGTCAACAATAAATTTTTGATGTTCATAAAGGCTTTCAACTTGAGATTTATTGTTTATTATTAACCCTAGAATTTATAATTCATTTAAAATCTTATAATTTATTTAAACTTCTTATTTTCTTATTATCAATTGCAAATATGTATAACAATAAATTTGAAAATTTAAAGTATGTTGAAACTAACAATAAAATATTAGTTGGTTTAAGCTAAAACTTTTTAATAATTTTATGCATCTAAAAAAGATAAAATGATCAACAATAATTAGGGAAACATGTTAAGAAATTAATTTACTAACAATTTAATTAATTAAATAACCATTAATATTGACATAAAAATATCAATAAGTTAAAAATACAAAGATTAAACAAAAATCGTTTACAATTAAATAGGTAGCCGTTAGGGGTGTACATGATCCGGTTGGGTTAGAAGATTTTTTTGGATAAACCACACTTTTCGGGTTGTTCAAAGCCTCCAACACTTCCAACCTTCATATTTTTGGGTTGAACTCATCTTATTAATTAATTCACACACACATTTTCTTTATTTGTTTATATATTTATGAGGTTTGCATTGAGTTTTTTTTTTATATAGGAAATATGAGATTAACGCAACTCGATAACCCAACCCAACTTGAAACTATAAGGTTGAGTTTGTTAAGGATCTCTTATCAAAGAGTGGAAACCTCATAACAACATAACAATATAAAATAAATATGAGGTACTCTACTCATGACCAACTTGATTTTGCAAAAAAACGTTCTTAGGTGACGTTTTATTAACGTTGGGAAAGAAAACGTCGCTTGAACAGGGCTTAGGCGACGTTTTTAAAAAATGTTGCCTAAAATTACATTTTCCTACAAAAGATAAAAGAAGAAAAAATCGAAGTCTTCTTCTTCCAAACCCTAGCCCCCACTCCTCCCTTCCTCTTTTCTTCTTCTCTTCTCGCCCGTTCGTGAACCACGCTCCAACAGCCGCGTATAATCTAATATGGTATCAAAGTTCATTAAATCCAAACGAGTATTCTGTAGGCATGGGCGGAACCCCATATAACCTACAGTCTCAATTGGTTAAAGTTCGATATATTAAAATTCATATATTTGAAAAGCTAAATTATTTAAAATTTATGTTTTTTAAAGACCAAGGGTATTTTTGAAACTTTTTAAAGTTCAGGAGTATTTTTGAAATAAAACGTTAACGGTTTCCATCCAAAATTAACGGTAAGAATATTTTTTAAACGTTTTATAAAGTTCAAGGGTACTTTTGAAAATTTTGAAAGTTCAGGGGTAAATTTGAAACAAATGTGATAGTTTAGGGGCATGTTTGATACTTCAGCCATTTCATTATCCATAAATAACATTGGGACTTTTCATTTATATTACAAAAGCGCTAAAATATTCTATGAATAGTACAATAATAAAAATATTTGCACAAATAAAAAAAAAATGTAAATTGATAGACTTTCATATTGATACATTCTATCAATAGATGCTGATAGAATCAATTACTAATAAATAAAGTAAATTGATAGACTTCTATTAGATTTTATCAATAAGGGTTGATAGAATGAATTACTGATAAAACTGATAGACTTCCACCACTAGAGAATGATAGATTCTATCAAAGTCTTCAATAAAAAAGGTAAATAGAGATTTTTTTTAATAAATAGGCAAAATTTGCTATAAACGAATTATTTTTCAAAAGTTGCTATAATTGTAAACTGGGGTCAAAAAGTTGCTATACAGTGCAAATTCTCAATAACATTTAGGAATTAACCCTTATCAGCGCATTCTATTTCTTTGTATTATATTTGTAGCACAATTTCTAAAATAATCCATCTATAGTGCTTGATTTTCTATCAGTAATAGAATTAATCCACGAGTGATAGAATTCAATTAGTGATCGGGCTCAATTTGGATTTTTTTATTATGAATGAATTGTTGTTGTTGTGTTATAAATAGAAATATTTTGCCATTTTTTATTATACACGCAAAATCCCCAAACATTTATGCAGGAAAGGACATCTTTGAGCATTTTTGCTAAAATCTTGGTCCATATTTTATAAAGGTCAGTGGTGAGTTTAATGGAATGGATATTTTCGAATAAGAGCAATGTATATGTTGCATTAACCGCTCCATTTGCAATGCTAAAAAAGTCATGAAATAAATTCATAACATAAAAGGTTTGGAGATGTTTTAGAATTTTTTTTTTTGAAGTATTCAACCTGTGAAACCATTTGAACCTGGATCTTTGTTGATTTAATTTACATTAGTGATGCAAAGAAAGACTTCTTTTCTTTGAGAATGGGATAGTCAATATTTATGATCAGGCTTGATAGACGAGACTCCCGGTCAAGTTGGGAATTATCCGCTCCTCACTTATTAGTCACAAATATCCCACATTGAAAAGTGGGAGAGTCCAACATTAATATAAAAGAGATAAGAGTTACTCTTTTCATTGCAAATTAGTTTTGAGGTGGAACCTCATATTCTCTAATATCCTTATACTAGCATCATGATTGAGGAAATCAGTACAAAAGTGATAAAAAAGAAGTGCACAATAAAACGTGTACCCGAGCGACAACCCATTTTATTTTGAGGAAGAATTGGGTGGAGCCCAGGCTGCACCCATCTCACATATCACCCATTTAAAGACCAATTTTTTTTTTATATTTTTTATTTATAAGAGATCTTGGGTCCTTAAGGGAGTGGAATGTGAGATATGATTTATAAAAATTAAAATCAACATCCTACCCACCATTTTATGATCCATGCAAAATTGAATAAACAAAATTGAGCCCCCATTTTTAGGATGTAGTTTTTCTCCCACCAATTGTGCAACCATATTTCTTCATTTTTGTCTGTATCAAATTCCATATCAACCAATTGCCTCCACCTCCATCTTCGATAGGATAACGAATTCACAAGTTCATTTTTCACCGTTTCCAAATTTTTCATCCACCATTTTTTTCCATTTTACCCTATCATTATATTTATTCATACTCCCATCATCAATTCCCGATCTCTATTTCTCTATCAATTTTCAGGGGGTTAGTAAGCTTCCATTTTTTCAATTTCGAATGGATGTTACATTGGTCACAGTCGTCTTTAATGACAAATGGGATGAGGGAGATATTTACTCGAACTACACAACGGTCGTGGTTGGTATCACACACAACACTTCCCTATCCCTACTAATATCGGCTATCGAGGAAAAGTTAGTTTTGGACGAAAAATCATAAGCATCTCACTATATAAAGACGGGGCACACAAGGAAACGTCAAAGATATTGAAGGATGACAGGGACGTCCAATGGATGTACAACAAAATTGTTGGTGGCATGTACAACGATTGCTGCCTCTTGGCGGACATCGTCCAAACACGTACGGAGATGTACATCCTAGACTTAGCTTGGGGTACCACTGTGTTAATGGCAGGGGCAATGTTCTTGAATAAAGATGAATTGAAGAAGCAGAGTTTTCAATACAAGACGGTGAAGTCTAGTCCCAAACAATTTACAATATGTTGCATTCACAAGACATGTAATTGGTATATACACGCACTGGTGTACATGAATGACAACCTATTGGGTAATTAGGAAGTTTGTCGATTGGAAGCTCGAAGGAAGAGGGAGAATTGGAGGTGAATTTTCTTTGGTACGACAAAACTTTTTCAGATGGATGGAAGTGAAAATGATGGGAAGATCGAGCTTCCCATGGGTATGCGATTCGACCGTTCGGCTCCAATATTGAAATTGGTGAAAAAAAAATTAAGTATTGGGGGCTCAATTTTGTTTATTCAATTTTGCATGGATCATATTTTGGGAAGTTTGTCGATCAGTATTGCGGCGATAGGTACATGTTTTACTGTTTTGTCATTTACATTATATTTTGGGAAACCTAGGGCCGTAGATGGATGTACTGACATGGACATGGTATATACCCATGTTCAGCTCGTGGAAGGAATTTTTTTTTTCAAATTTTAATGTATTTTTATAAATAATTAAAAATCTAATATCTTTTTAAAAAATCCAACGTAATTGTTTGTTTAAAATTTCAAATTTTGAAATCAAGATCTTCAGTTATTTTTAAATTTAGTTGGTTGTTTAAAAACAAATATATCTCTCATGGGTATTTTAGACTTTTACATTTACGCATGAATTAATTTTATATTTAAATAAACTAAAAGTAGACATGCATTTTAATAGTTTTTAAATTAGACATTTTCTTAAATAGTTTCTTAAATACAGATATTTACCTAGTTTGCCTTTTATTTTACTTTGGGTGATATGTGAGATTGGTGCAGCCTGGGCTCCACCCAATTCTTTCTCTTTTTTTTTTTTTTTTTTTTTACTTTGGTTAAACCGTTATCAATTTGTGTATATTTATTTATCATTAAGCATGCTGTAGAACGTTGTTTATTGCACTTGACTTTTAGGGTGTGTTTGGGTCACGTTTATGTAAACGGTCGTGTTGGTTACAATAACTCAACCGATGTTTGTCCCACTCATAAACGGTGGTTACCTAAACGTGCGTGTCCGTTTATCTAAACCTCCGTACCTGTTTATCTAAACGTTATATATATATATATATATATATATATATATATATATATATATATATATATATATATTAATTTTTGTTACATAATAATCAGCCCCTCAAATATCATTTATCATATTCCCTTGCTATAATAACTTGTCTCTCAAATACCATTTAAAATAACTCACCATTTATCATAATCTTCTATCTATCATAACTAAACAGGTACCCCAAACACACCCTTATAAAATGGTAAAGAGATGGAGGATATCCTACCATGAAGCATCTAACAATATTCTCATAACTCGATTACTTTAGATTGTGTTGGTCTCTTTTTCTACATATGCTAAATCAATTGTGTCAATTAATTCAAAACCCTTGTAAAATTCTTAATACTTCCCAAATTTATAGTATTCAAGTAAACTGTCAAGCTAAGTAGTGATTTATAGGTGGACTACTCTGATTTTCGGACCATAAAATAAAAAAAGAAAAAAAAACTTTTTTCATATATACTAGTCTTTTAGTTATATGAAAGTATTTTATTTCAAAGTTAACCGTGTTACTAGTAATGTGGCAACAGGGATATTATTTATGGTACATTGGGAAAGGTGTGTTTACATGTAACCTTGTTTCCATTATGGAAAAGGTGTCAGTTATTTTGATAGAGAAATATTTGCGTGTTGTGATGGAAACATGTAGCCACTCATTTGGCCAGATTTTAATCATTTATTTTACTTTTAATTTTGATAAATAATCAATTAAAAAAAAATGGTTAAAATCTGGCCACCCGCATGTTGCCTGGCAGTATGCAAATATTTCTCATTTTGATATATATGTGGTATTACTTTTTAAGTACTGGTTTAATGACAAGAGATTTAACCACCAAGTCCTTAGGAAATTTACCAAGTTCATACGTGCTGAACTCAAGATCTTTTTGAGTGCCCAAGGGCCTACATGGACCTCAACCCATTCCTCTTTTGGTAGCTAGCAATCGCATGTCTTGGTGTACAATGTGTTCTTTTCCTTCACTGTTCAACATCTTCATTCTAGGTTCACAGGAACTTCCCATCCACTACCATCTTCGTTCATCTACTTGAAATACCGCTTCATATTCGATATCCGCTAACAGCTTACCTGCTTCGACCTTCTTACACACCTCTAGCGAATACGCCTCCAAAAGCTCTGCCACCTCGACTAACGGATACCAGGGCTTGTCACACCATGCATCGTCCCGATTAAAAAATCATGGGTGTCTAAGGTGGATTAAATTAATTTCCAATGAATTTTCTTGGATCAGATTTTATATTAAATAGTTAACATTACGAGTTATAGAAAAGCAAGCTATACATCTTTCGTTAAATCAGGATTGTTGGAGATACTCACCTTGTAGCCTTTTTTCTTGAAAAATGATACTGCATTGCAAATAAGGAGAAGCAACATACAAATTACATAGGGGTTAGGAGAGAAAATTTCTCTAATTCCAAGAGACGGATGAAGACCCACCTTGTAGCCTTTGTCGCACATTGAAAAGTTAAGGAGTCCTCAAATATGGACTATTCCCTACATAGAAGTTATTTTTGTTTCTTTTTAAAAACAATATAAACATAAATCGTTTCTTGTACTAGAAAAAACAAAAAGTTAGAAATAAGAAACACATAATGGAGAAATCGTATTGAAGGATGAGTCTGAGAGATATATTTATTAAAGGACAAATAAAAATGTTGGGTTAAGATTATACCCTGCCCCGTTTTGTTTGTCTACCACCTCTATCCATTTCCAGCGCATTGGATTATCACTCCAAGCTATATCGAGTTCTCTTCCATAAAAAATTATTTGATCCATCTTCGCCATTGTGAAGCCCTGTTTTTTTGGATCTAGAGCATTATTATTGATTGAGGATGACTAAAAATGGGGAACATGTAATACATATTTATAACCCCTTATTTGGTATCAAGTTTATCTATTTATTTATTATTATTACTTTTTTTGCTCTTAACTGGTATCAAGTTTTAAAGTTCCCATATGAGAATATCACATTTTTATACCATGTATAATTAAAAAAAAAATAAATCTATGTATAATAACTCTTAAGAAGAAATTCATATCTAGCATAAAATTGAAGGAGACCCAATAAAAAGACGAAAAAGCTCATACATTAGATTACTTAAATAAGTGCAACTGATAGTCTTCAATTGATACATAAATAATATTCAATTAATGTTACAAATAATCTTTCATAATTGTCATAAACAACCTATAATCAATATACAATGAATGCTACATATAATTTTTTATTAGTGTAGCACATAATCTTCAATGAAGAGACATAAATAATAGGGTTGAAATATATAAAAAAAAAACAACCAAAAATTCGGTTTTTGAATAAATATTTGTAAAATTAATTTTCATGGTGGCCACTTACCTAGAAATTAATTTTTGATGGGGTTCATTACCATCCAAATGTTGTAGGGTCAGGCGGTATGGTCAGTGACATTAGTCAAGGTGCGCGAAAGCCCCGACAGTCATAGATATAAAAAAAAATCTGGAAAATTTTTATACATAATTAAAATAGAAAAAAAGCCAAAAATTTGGTTCTTGTCGATGTGCGTTAAAACATTGAATGCCCGATGTGCATAAAAAATATGTATGCCTTCGTCTCAATACTTTCCACATATCTAGTGGATCTGATCCTCTGATTTTTATTTCTATCCATGATGGTTAGGAATATATCACTACTACAAATATCACCTATCATGACACTCTTCATTTACCATTTTTCTTGAAAAAAAGAAAAAGAAGTCATAAAAGATCAAAATTCGCATTTTTTTGCTAAAAATGGAAAAATCATATATTATGTTATTTATGACAATATTCTAGAGTTGTTAAATTTTGGTGTTATGAGAACTAAGTTCGAGCTTGGAATAACCCATTTATATATCTTCAATTTCTTTAAGCGAGCAAAAAAAACAAAAAAAAGAGTGAAAAACAAAAGGGTTTGACAAAAATAGGGCCAAGTGTTTACGATTTCTTCCCAAAAACCTTCTTCTCCTTCTACCACAACTTCATTAGGGCTGACCTCTAACTATTTGTTCTCTCCTTCGACGAGTGATTCTCTCCTCTATGCGATGTCTCCTCTGGCAAGCTTCTTCTTGAGCAATGAAACCATAGCCTTCGATGCTATTTCATTTTTTATGGTAAGTTTCTTCTTGTTACACTTTTGTCTTAACTGTGCGATCTCTTCTCTTAGTGTTACTTCTCCCATTCCCCCGTTCTCGTCTCTCACGCCCGTTCTTGTCTGTCACTGCTTGTATTCGTTGATCGTCTGCTTCACAAGTCGTCTATAACACACGATTTGAAGGTTAGCTTGGTTTTATATCTTTTTTTTTCTTCAAATTTTTACCACAGTTTGTTGGTAAACTGTTTGATAAAATGCATGAATGAACTCTTATATTACCTTTCTTTGTTGTAGTTGGAGTTTGCTCGTTTGTCTTTCGGGAAATTAAATTTTTATCTTTTTTCCTTTCCTACATTGCAACACTTGTATGCTAGGTACCATAGTTTTAAAATTTGGTCTTCTTGAAATGAATAGGTTGAAATTGTGTGAAGGTCCAGGCCATTCAAATTAATTGTTAAAAGTGACTTTTATTGGAATTCTCTTAACTCTACCCTTAATTGAATGAAAATTTTGTGACTCATGGAGATCAATTCATCTTTTTGTAGGTTATTCAAGGTAGAAATGAATAGTTTCTTAGAGGTGGCTTTAAAGAGGATATCCAAAGATGTCCATTCTTGAGGAATATTAACCACTCCACCAATTTCTCATTTTCCTCCCCACCTTATTCTCAATGTTGGTAACATTTTTCTATAGCTATATATTTGAATGTACTTATTTCATCAAACATATCTTATCAAAATTTAATGTTTAATGCTGGTTTGTTTTTTGTTTTGTTTTTTTTAAATTTCTAGTTAATGCTCTAGCTACTCTCTTTATAGACATGTGAATCTAAAGGGCCAATAATTTAAGATGGTCTCAATTTTTATTTGGAATATAATCTTTTCCATAGTCTAGATGGAGTGGTTCCACTCTGATCGTGTTGATGCTGCCTTAATAAATAAGTAATAATCTGGTTGTTTTACATAATAACACACGATGTTGCAAACATTTCAACGGATTAATACGCAAGTAACGCAGTCAATCGTAGTCAAGTGATAAGATAAAAGTCATTCTCCACATGGACTGGTTTAACTCTAAATAAGTGTTAATCGAAAAGTCAAATACATAAAGTAAAGGAAAATGTGGTTGGTGATTATACTAACTAATTGACTAAAAACTATATAACTGCAGTAATGAAACAAATGTCGTAAACATTGGAAAATAAACAGTAACACATGCAATGCTAACAACTTCACAGAACTAGGTAGCAAACTGTCACAATGCTATAAACGTTCGATATGGAGATACTAAAACAGAAATGCTGAAAACAGGAAAAACAGGGAAATACTTCAATAAGAGAATAGGTTGGGGTTGAAGGTTTTTCGAGTGTGCTTAACATGCATCAAGGGTAAGTCTATGGTGAGAAATGGACTCTGCACAACATGTGATCAAATGATTTTTCTCAAGATGCATTCATTCTCTTCGAGCTTGAGCTCTCGCATCTAAACTCGAAGCTATAAACGATGAAATGCGCACTAGCAAGGTGACTATCTCTAGCCTCCCTATTTAACAAGTAGGAGTTCCTAACATTGAAACTAATGGACATGAATAGGTTATCTCTAATCCCCCTCTCTCTCGAGATGAAAAGACAGGCAAACATGAATGGATGATCAGTCAAAACATGCTTTTAGTTAAAACGCCTATTATGTCTTAGCCTAACATCCCCCTACTCACCCAAGATACATGTATCACACACTCTTCCCTTAACCTTCACCTATATGCGTTTAGATCATGCTCTTAATGGAAAGAACAGAAACAGAGTATAATGCCGAAAACATTTCACAATAGATTACCAGACAAAACAGAATGCTATAAACAATGAAAGAAAACTACCAACAAAGTATGTATTAAGCAGTGAAATCAAGTCTTACAAAACTAAAGCTATTGCGAATGAAAATAAAGAGAAAAAGGGAGAAGAAAGCTTAGGAAAGTCTCCAAAGAATGCCAAAATGGTCTCCAATGGTGCTTCTCTAAGCTCCTTGTGAAAGCCCACTACTCTATTACAATAAAACTAGCTAACTCTAAGAATAAACTAAAGAAAACAAGAAGAAAATGGGTAAGAAAGTTGCTGGAATTCTAGATAAGAGAAAAGAAAAGAGATGGCCAAAAGAAAGTTTAGAATTGAGACTCCAAGGAGGCTCTAAAGAGGCTAGGGTTTCATATTTTTCATCACCCATTTAAAGGTCTAGGTTAAATATAATCAATGGCTAAGATTAAAAGATGAAAAGTGCATGTTTTCCCATCAAAATGTGCCTTTTTGACACGTGTCCGAGGGGAAAAACGAGTCTGCAACCTCTGCTCCATCTGAAATCTGTGCAAGAATTCTGCTTTTTGCAGGAAACTGTTATTTCTGGTCGGCGCGAATGCTGCAGACATTGGCTTGCTTCCGAATGACTCTTCTTTTCTTTCATCCGACTCTTCTAATGAAGGCATAAGTCCAAAGCTTTCTGCATTTTTAGATCCTGAAATAATAAAAACAACTTAGCGAGAACAAGGAATCTTGAAATGCTATATAAAATGCTTCCAACATTCACTTTTCAGCATAAAAACTCTAAATTATCCTAACTTTCTAATTCTTGCCTCTTATCCTACATGCATTGTATTTTATGTATAATTCTCTATCTTAAGGTTGTTCTATGCATTAAAGTGTGATAATAATGCATGATTTCTTCAATAATACACCCTAAAAGAGGAGTAAATAACTCTCTAATTGAGAGTATCACACTCTCTAGAAGATCTATGCAAACACAGTTTAAGCCTTTTAGCTGCAAAGGCAACCACTATTAGTCTTTCATCCTTTAGTCCATTAAGCTTCGATTCATTTTTAGGCATATTCTGTCATAATTTTCAACAATTTCCAATTCATTTGCAGCTTTGAAAGTAGACTACAATCCATCTATCGTAGTTATGGATTTAACTTCATGTTTTAGAAGTTCAATTGTTTGAGCAGTACAATAGCAGTAATAGAATTAAAGCTTCTAAGTTTGTTCTTGCTGCTCTAGAGTTAAGTGGGAGAAGTTTTAACCAAAGAATGGTTACTATGGTAAACCTCCTCTCAACGAGCCTTCCATATCCATCCAAGGACAGAATCACACTAAAGTTTTCAATGGGATAGAGTTGAAGAACAATTCATTTGTTGATTATGGGTTGGAGCTTTACACTAGAATAGATGGAAATTGATAAGTATAGTATGTGAATCCTAGCTAAATGTTAAAAACCAAATATGTTTTTTTTTTTTGGAAAAGATACGAATATATTAGCATATGCAAGAAGCATACAAACAAAATTACAAGAAAGCCCTCCAATTAATAATTATGGAAGAGGCGTTGTAGTCTTTAAAAAGAGATGATTTATCACACCATTTGGCAGCATCAAACCAAATATGTTTTTTTAGGCTATTTTTTTTAGTTTCCAAGTCTTAGTTTGATTTCTAAAAATATAAGTAGGATGTAGATATCAAAGTAAGACAACTCAAAGTATAAAGTAATTATTATAGACTAAAGCTTCAAAAACAAAAAACAAAATGGTTATAAAACCGGCAGATGTAAATGATTTTTTTTTTCCTTTTCTCCTCATTACTAGTCAGGGCTACGAGTCTTACAAAGACCATGTACTATCAACCAAGTTTCTAAGACTATAGCCTCCGTTGTTTCTTCCTCTCCTTCATAAAGCAAGCTGGTCTCGTCTCTATTTACTCATTCGCAAAAGTCTCATCTTCAAATCTCCCAAAATTCGTCTCCATACCATACCGATGTTCGATGTGTTTCAACCCACCTTCAAATGGGAAATTAGGGCTTTGTAATTCGGTTGGGTTCCATAATTTAGGAGTCCATGTTTAAGAAGTGGAAGAGAAACAATTTCTCTACTGTTTTTCTTTTTTTCATTTTTTCCCTAAATATTGGTAATAAGTAGTATCATCTTAATCTGTATTTGTTTTTGCACTGTTAATTTAATGTATGAAGTTTTATTTATTTATTCTATGCAATAGAGAAATGTTATTTTAAATTTTCTTTTCTAATGGTTGAATGATTTTTTTATTATGATTCCAATTTATTTCCATTATTTTTCTCCCATAGGAACAATAAATTGAGGTCAACACTATTTCTTCTCATAACTACTTTTCTTATGCTCTAATTATGATCATTAGCATGAAAATGTTCCTTGATTAACCTAGCGAGCCATCTCTTTACATAAGCAGTTATCTGTTTTATTTTCTATTTCTTTGGGTATGCAATCCTTGCCACAACTTTTTACACATTGTTGCAGAAGCCAAAGCTGAAACAAAGGTCAATGCATCAACACAAGTGGGAGATCGAGGGGATAGGTCATCCGTAAAAACAATGTTCCAGTTGTTTGATTCAAGCTCAAATAAAGGCCTCCTCAGCGTGCAACACCATCTCTTATGCTTAAAATCCCAAGCTTCACTAACGAAAATATTCCTCCAATCAGTGAGGGCAAAAAAACGTGGGAGATGTATGTATAATGGCCCATGTTCAGTCCAATTATCATACCAGAAGCTAATGAGATTACCCTTGTTAACTTTGACGCGAATGTTCGGATTCATGATAGCAACCATTTTTTTAATGGCAAACCACGGAGCACGAGCGCACTCAAATCTATAATAAGAAAGAAAAATAGAGTTGTTCCTGATATTATATTTAGTCGAGATAAGGCAGCAACACAGAGAATCCTTTTCATTTAAAAATCTCTAAAGCATAGGAAGAGGAGCATATCTACAACCCCAAGCCGAAGCAAGGTTATAAATTGAAACGTCATCAATGTTCACTCTAGAGAAGTTGGATTTATTCATATTGCATTTAAGACCTGAGGAATCCTCAAAGATGTTAATAATGATTCGAAGATGAGCCAAACTATCTTGATCCATCTCAGAGAAAAGCAAAATATCATCTGCAAAGAGCAGGTGAGATAATTGCACACCTTTAATCACACAGCCACGAATAAGGCCCTTTTTTTTAGCATCAAGTAATAATCTTGAGAGATAATCCATAGCCAACACAAATAGAAAAGGGGATAAATGATCTCCTTTACGAATTCCCCGATTCACTTTGATCTTACCACGAGAACACCCATTGACCATAATAGAAAAACTGGTGGTGGAAATGCAGGTCTGAATCCAGTTAGACCATTTGCAGCTAAAACCCTTCAAAGAAAGCATAGACTGAATAAATTTCCAACTAATTTTATCAAATTCCTTTTCCACATTTAATTTGATTAAGACCCCACTTGTCTTGGAACATCTCCAATAATCAATCACTTCATTAACCATCAATATAGTGTCTGTAATTTATCTCTCGTGAACAAAAACACATTGATTAAAAGAAACAGTAGATGGAAGAACAACTTTCAAACATTCAGAAAGAACTTTAACCAGGATCTTATAAATGCTAGTAATCAAACTAATAGGCCTGAAATCTGAAACCTTATTGGGCTTTGCAACTTTAGGAATAAGTGCATTGTATGTTTCATTGATAGCATGGTTGACGATATCGGTATGAAAAAAATCATGTAACATAGGCATTATTGAATGCTTAAAAATGTTCCAATATTTTTTAAAGACCTCAATTGTGAAACTTTCAGGCCCGGGGGCCTTGTTTGAGCCAATACCTTTGATATATAGCACAAAACATTTCATCTTCAATAAACCCAAAACATAAAGAGATAGCAGATTTGATATAGGACACCAATCTAAATTTTTGATAATCCAATGATAAGAGGAATCCCCATTATAGAGCTTTTGGAAATATCTAATAAATTCAGCTTCAATCTCTCCTTATCAGTTATACAACTTTTTCCTTTGTCATCAGAAATTTCAGTTATGAATTTTTTTTTTTTTTTTGTTATAGGGCATATATATATAAATGTAAGTGTGTTAACCTTTTTTTTTTTTTTTTCCATTGTTGGACTCAAATGACCTAAACTAAAAAATCATTAGAAAAAATGCACAAACCACCCCTAAACTATGATATTTGTAACAATTATCATCTTAAACTTTTAATTTGAACAATCATCTCCCCTAAAATTTAATAAATGTTGCAATTAACCCTTTTAAAATCCATGGAACCTTTACTCGCGAGGCAGCCACTAGTTTTAATATCCACAACCCTAGCTTTGAACATTACAACATCAAAGGACACATAGGATACCGTTCCCCTCTCAAAGGAGCAGTCGATTTCACGAATTGATACCGATAGAGATAGACAAATTGTTAGCTGAGAGAAAGAGAAAAAGAAAATTGCTGAATATAGAGTGGTGGGCTAGGCCAAAAATTATCTCTTTTCCTTTATTTAAAAGCCAATCTGTGGTTTTTAGACTAGATGGGCCACCAGGGCACATTAGGAAAAAAAAAAATTAAATATGATGAGAAAAATGGGGCAACTACTGATGGGTTGCTTAGAGCAAATCATCCCGAATTCACTCAATCTTCTATTTGAGGCCTTATTGAGGTGGATAAGTCGAATTCTAAACATCCCCACAGTGAAAGCAATTTCAGACTCTTCCTTTGGGAAAAACGAGCAAGAAGCTAGAGTTACCTCGAATCACTATGTTAAATGTTCATCACTAGCCTAATGAAGTTTAGCCCACTTAGAAGAGAAGCCCATTATCTAGAAGTTTCTTAGCAAAATGTAGAAGTATTTAGAATTTTAAAGTGTTGTGGACATTGAAAGAATGTTCTAGAAAGTGGTAAGTATCTAGATATTCTTAGAAAGTCTCTAGATAAATGTAGGAGAAAATATCTAGATATTTTTTAAAGAACACTCTAGAAAAATGTGTATTGTCTAGTCCATATTATAAATACCCCACCACCCCCACCATATTTTGTATCTAAGAAAAAGCAAGTGTTGTAGTGTCCTACAAAGTGTCTTCAAAGAGTCCTTGTGTGAATTTGTAGTGTGTCCTAAACACTTGTCTTGTATTCTCTTCTAAAGTGGTCATAATAAAAAGTGTCGGTGTTTCCCACGTAAGAGTTGCGTTCAACACACTATCCTATATTGCTTGAGTCTCAAAATCTCAAATGGGGGCCTTCCCGTTTAGATTTGAAAATGTCTAGCTATGCTACAAAGATTTTAGAGATACTTTTAAAAAATGGTGGTCAGAGGCTGATTTGGAAGGCCACATCGGTTATGCCATTAACTGGAAATTGAAGATGATGGCTACAAAATGCAAACAATGGAACAAGGTACATTTTCAACCCAATTTGACCCCCAAAAAGGTCATTTCAGATCATAAGATTGACGCCTATTGATAGAAAAGAAGAATTTGACATTGTGGAGCAACATGACTTGTATTGCCTTAAAAGCTGATTTGTGTTCTATATCAATGAATAAAGCCAAAAAATGGAAATTAACAAAGGAGTAAAAAATCATGGTTGTTCGAAAGAGATGAAAACTCCACGTTCTTCTATAAATCTTGCACTGTTTGTAAACGATGCACCTCATTGTGGAGATTGTTAATCAAAATGGACACAGTTGCATTATTGAAAAATAAATTAAATATGAATTCATTTGTATTTTTGAACGAATTTATAACCAATCCTCGGTGTTTTCAATCCACATGAGATTATTTGGAAGAACATTAATATTAATTTTATTACTCGGTGTTTTCAATCCTCTTTGTTTAAAGGCTATGATATAGCTTTCATTGCTCTCAATTAGAAGGCGTTTGTGTAATTCTTGCATGCTCCTTGCTTGCTTCCGGAATGAATTGTATTTTTTTTCCAAAAAAAATATATGACCTTGTTTTCTGGTTTTTTAAAATCAAACATATATAATATTGTTGCCACTAAAAAAATGTGTTTGATTATTATAGTTATATTTTACATAAAATTGGGTAAATGACAAGAAATTTAACGATCAAGCCCTTCTTGACAATGTGATCTTTTAATATTGGATATATCAATAATGTAATAGGTTGGTAACTCATAAGTAAGATTAACTGTAAAATGTTTTATCGTCCCTAAATTTTTAATAATACAGTCAACTATTAAACTAAATGTTTGTTTATAAGTGGGTGGCTCCAATTTTTTTATATTAAAAAACTTAGTTTCATAGTAGTATAATTGAATGATGAATATATAAGAGGATTTTGCATGTATAGTAAAAAAGAACAAAGTACTTCTATCTATAGTAAAAAAACAAAACTAATTCATTTGTAGTAGGGAATTCAAATTGAGTTCTATAATCAATAGAATTCAATGAATGATAGAGGTCTATCACTGACTGAATCTATTCAGTAGTCTATCACTGGTTGAGTTCTACCACCGATAGAAATTATATGCTATAGATAAATCATCACTACTACAAAACTGGGATATGATGATTCTAAAAAAGTATCACAAACACCTTAAATGATACTTTTTTGCAATCATTGTATCGCACATCATCTATTCTCTTTAGATGATACTTCTGAAGAAGTGTCATTAAAACCTTTTAGATGATATTTTTTCACAATCATCGATTCTTCTTTGATGACAATATTTTATTGTCACATAAGAACAATAGATGATATATAAAATTGATCATTAATAATTTATCTAGGACACCTAAACTTTATCATTAAAGAATTTAAATTGATATTTTTTTGTAATCACTAAATATGTATATGACTTTTCATTTAATCATATATCTTCAGTCGTTGACAAATATTTATTATCAACTATTATTCCTATTTGTTCCTATAATTGCACATATAACTATTAAAATCTGATCAAATATAAAAACTATTTTCATAATATTCATTTGTATATAAATATCAATCAAGATAGTAATTTATACATGTACATAAATATTAAATGAAAAAATATATATTGTTCATGAGATCAATAAATTTACATTGAAAAATATTCATTGTTACACTAGGACAAGATGTGACTTCTTTATTGGATTGATCCACCTTTGTATTGCAAATAAGAATCCAAAAGTTTTCGCAAAATATCTATCTTTAAAGTATCTTCATCATATTGGCAATATCTGAGATCAAATAAACATTCAAATATTAGATACCACATAAATAATTCAATATAAACTAATGAAAGGATAAACTAACAATGAAAGCAGATGAGATACTTAAAAGAAAACACCAGCAGTGACTAAGTAGCTAAATGAGATAAATGATTAATAAAAATTAAAAGCATGTTATAACATAAATAAAAAGTAAAGTGTTCATATACTCCACAAGATATGATAATAGAAATTATAGTTAAGTTCTTTTAGATTAATTGATTTGTCTCTAGCAAATAAAAAATGAAAGATAACTAAGTTCCACATTTATTTTTATACCTGTGACTATGCGAATCAACATGTTCATACCTCGACTATTATCACGATACATATCACCTGTCCCTACACCATTTTAATGTCAAAGAAATTGAAGGAAATTGATTATACATCTATCGAACTTCACTAAGAATAAACTTAATTTTGACTTTAGCTATGTTTTCCATATTTAAACGACCTTATTCAAAAGGTTGATAGTATATTTATCGAAACAAAGAAATATTTAAATATAAACATTGGTTGTAAGGAATTAGAGTAGATAAAGTTTACCTCTTTAACTTGCAAAGCATTCACTAGAAGAAAATAAACAAATTCTCCAATATATTAGCTTCAACAATATAGAAACGAGATATCAACAAGTTAATGAATAATAAAAAAAAACTAGAAGAATAAGTCATTAACTAGTTGTGCTATTGAAACTTAATCACACAAACCAGAAGAAAAATGTATGGTTGGACATTGTTATTATACTCATAGTTCAAAGTTATACCTCCACTCATGATGGATCTAAGTCAAATTCGGCTCCAACATTTAACCTAGATAAGAACAATTAAAACAACAAAAAAAATTGTAAAAGTCAAACATATAAAATTCTAAAATAAGCACATGCATGTAAATATTTCATAGAAAGCAATAACATATTACTTAACAATAACTTGTGAGATTTGGCAAAAAGAAAAAAATAATAACATATGAGCTTTCTTATTGATAAGAAAAGAACTTCAACCATCTACATTACATATAAACCAAAGAAATTTTTAAGCATAAGAAACATGTTAATATTGCATAGAAAGTAAGTTACTGAAAATGAAGACTAAACTTCTCATTTTTCTACTTAACAAACTCGACAACTTCCTGCAAGATTGTTTAGAAGTATCCACAACATTATAATGAAAGCATGCAAATAAATTAGAAATTTTAATACATACATTGATTATGAGAATGTATTGGTACCTAAGACAAACCAACAATTATTCCAAACCAATGATAGGATATAGAGTAAATTCCTTAATAGAAGCAATACCAATTCGAAAATTCGAAGAACACTAGTTTGAAATGTACCTCTTTTGCAACTTAAGCTCTACAACCTACTTAAGGCTAGTTAGAATCAATAAGAAAATAATATTTATAAAAAAAAAGGTTAAAATTTAAAAAATGTATGGAAGAAGCGAACCTTCATAATAAATAAGAATCAAAAGAGGGTAGTACTTTCAATCTACAAGTAAACAAGGGAAACATATAATTAGTAAAAGTTTAACAAAACAAAACACATACATATGCAAAGAAAAACATTAGTGAGGCTTTAAATAAATAAATAAAAATTGTAAGAGAAAAATAATATCATCGCACTTAAGAGTTAAGAGTTATCAGAGAAAAATAATATTAAGCCCCTATTTGATAACCATTTTGTTTTTTGTTTTTGTTTTTGAAATTTAAGCCTACAACACATACTTCATCCTATGGTTTTTCTTACTTCGGTATCTACATCGTACCTATGTTTTTTTAAAAACCAAAACAAGTATTTGGAAATCAAAGGGACCTAAAGTACTTTGTAGAATATTTGAATGAAAAAAAAGCATAAAATTTAAAAAGGGAAAACAAAAAACTAAATGGTTATTAATTAGAATCTAAACAATTAGTAAGTTAAAAATAAACAATCTATCTATTTCAATTGCAATTCCAAAAATATGAAAGCACAATCCTACATAAGCTACTAAGCTACTAAGCTAGTACATATATGATATAACCCACAATGAATCAGGTTAATATTAACAGAAAACTTTGTCATCTCATTACATTAATAGATAAAACTCGAGCATTTTAGTTGAGACAAGTTGGAAATATTGTGTGAATAAGTTGGATACCTAATTAACTTGCATACCCATTGCTAACTCCAGATGCATCTCCAACTTATGTCAAAGTTGCAAAAATCTTCACAGTCATAAATTATAAAGCTCCATAAACATAACAAAATTTACAAAACTCATGGACTTATCATAATAAGTAACTTGTTAACTCTAGTGCCTCTTCTTCTTACACTCTTAATGATACAACAACTAGTTAAAATCAAGAAGATTATAACTGATATTCTAAATTCTCTTGTTCAAATCCTAGCTAGAGCAGAGCAAACATAAACCAACCTAGTTTTGCAGGAATCCAAAAAAACTTAAGACAAATACGTTCAGTGACATAAACAAACATACAAGGTAAAAATAAAGCAAAATAAATAAATAAAACGAAGAATAACACACTAACCCGAAAAGATTGACATTCACTGCAGCTTCGCCTTTTCCCCCTTTAACTTATAGAGAAGGAACATATGCAAAAATAAGAATTAAAAATAGACTAAAGCTCAGTAAAAGACTAATAAAGATTTAAGAAATACATAATTTCGATGAACGGAAGGAAGTAGATTACGATTTAATTGGCGACGATCAACGCTCTTTGAGGTTTTGTTGATAAAACTTCTTTAAATACCCTTTTGTGATTGTGGGTGATTAAGAATGTGGAGGCGTTCGAAGAGAGAACGAACATGGGCTGTCGGGGTGTTTCACGGCTGCGCTGGTTGGCTGATGGCCAAGCATGACGAGCAGCAGAGGCGAAGCTCGTCATAGGCGCTGCGGGCTGGTTGTGTTGACGAGCTTGGGCGAGCATGGGGCCGGGCTTGTGAGGCTGGTGGCAGACGGTGCCGAGCAGGGGCGCGCGTGACAAGAGCGGGGGCGGTGAACAGCGGCGTGGCGCAGACGTGGGTGGAACAGGGGCTGCGCGCGTGCGATGAAGAGGGGTTGTGCGCGAGTGGTCGCAAGCGAGGGGAGGGCACAATGGTGGAGTTCGGAGGCGGAGCACGGTGGTCGGGGGTGCAGGACGGAGGCGGCGGGGCAGCAGGGGAGGGTAGATCTAGGGTTTTGAGGTTGAAGAATAAGAAGATAAAAGATGGGTATTGAGGGTTTTATTGGGTTTTTTGTTTCTTCCCTTTTTTCCTCCAAACTAGCTAATTAATTTCTTTTCTTTTCTTTTAATAAACTTTCAAAAAACAATTCCCCTTTTCAAACCTTTTCTCCTAAATAAAATAATCTTAAACAATTCTTTGCAACGTTTTCTTTCCGAATGTTAATAAAATGCCGCCTAAAATATGGCTTAGGCGACGTTTTCAGAAAAACGTTGTCTAAGCTATATTTTAGGCAAAGTTTTTTAAAAACATCACCTAAACCCGGTTTAAGCGACGTTTTCTTTCCCAACGTTAATATCTCATTTTTTTAATTATTAAAGCCACCATTTTTTTAATTACTTTTTAATATCTCATGGGCCTTTCAAATAATCCATAAAACCCCAATTGTTTGTTTTTCTCTTAAACTTAAATAAGAGTAAATCCTCCCCTTCTTCTTTTTTTCTTTTTTTTTTATAAAAACTTGGGACATTACATAATCTTTTTATGAAATTTGTAAAATTGTCATAATTTAATATAAAATATTTTTAAAAAATTTATTTTTCTATGACAATTGTCATAGACTAAATTTTGTCACAAAATCAAAAAATTTTAATAACGCTAGGAGACCACAAAATCAATTTCATAATATATATATAAAACAAAAATAGGGAGTTAATTATTATAAAAATTATAATTTAGAAGTGGATGAAAAGATAATTGTAACAAAATATATAAGGTTAATCTCAATAAATATATGTCTGTATATATATATAATATTTAAAAATATCAAAATTATACTTATTGGTGAAATCTCTGAAATTTCAAGCTGTTACAATCGTCAACATCACCATGAGGAAGAAGGAATAGGAAATTCAAAGTAGAATGAGAAGTTGCAATGGGGAAAAAAATCGCTCATAGGGGAGTTGTCGACACAATTGGTGAAGAATGCTAGAGCTTAAGTTGTACTTAATTGCAAAATAGCCCTCCAATCGTTTATCATTAAGAATTTGACCCATCTTTTTTTAGTTGGGTCATATATTTCTTTTAATTTTATTTAGAACTCCATGTTTTAAAAAAATCAATTTTAACCCTGAAATTAATTATAAGCTTATGGTTTCTGTAGTTGAATACCTTTTAAGAAATTTAATATATCATTTTCGTTTAAGCCCTGTTTAGGTCGTAGTTTACTACAAGCTAAATTGAAAATAAAATTGCGAATTGTAAGTACGATTTGCAGAAGATTTTGAGCGGCTACCACAGGGGAAAACAAAATCTCGAGGGAAGGGATCTTTCGATAAAATACATAAAAAAATATATAACATTTAAAAATATAAAAATAATACTTATTTTCTAAATTAAAATATGACTGAAAATTAATTTTTATAAATTTATGATTCTAAAAAAGTGTCATAAAACGCGTCTTTTTAATTTATGAAACTTTTTTTAATGATAATTTTATTTAAATTAATAATTATAAGATGATTCTAATAAAGTGTCATAAAACGCGTGTTTTATTTTATGACACTTTAATTGCCTCTTCCTCTTGAATTTTGTTTTTCATAAGGGTCATCTAATCCATTTTTTTTAGTAGTGCATATGAATGATGAATATATAAGGGGATTTTGAATGTGCTAGAATATATAACAACACATAGCTTTTGAGATTGCTAAATTTTAAATATGATAGTAACTAAATTTGGATGCTAGTTTATGCAAGACGGTTGTATTATTTATGCTTTTCATATAGTAATATATTATTACATTATATATATAAAACACAAAGTGGTGCTTACATTATAGGACTTTGTTGCCTATAAGCAAAAGGTGTTACATTATTATTATTATTATTATTATTATTATTATTATTATTATTATTATTATTATTTAGGTAAAACTTGGGTAAATGAGGAGAGATTTAACAATCAAGCCGTTCTTGGGACAACCATCATTTTGAGACATGCTAAACTTTATGTCTGCTAATTTAAGGTCATTGAGCTTGAATTTACCTATCTTGATAAGAACCCATTCATCTTTTGGCAGAGCTCTCATGTCTTGGTATGTAATATGTGGTGTTTCATTGCCACAACTCAACAACTCCCATTTTAGGGTCACAGGAACTTCCCATCCTTTGGCATCTTCCTTCATCATAACTTGAAATGCTGCTTCATATTTATCATCATAAGGATTACCGAGCATATCTATATTGATTCTCTTATGAATCTTGAGCGAATATATCCTTAAAAGCTCGGCTGCATCGATGTAGCGTGGCTCCATGGGAAACCTATCGGTCAAAAGATAAGAAATTATTCATTCATTTTATGATGATTAAATAAATTTCCTACCCGTTGTACTGTGAGGTTAGATAATTGTTCAATAAGAATAATTGATGTACGTTGACCCATCACACATATATGTTAATTAAACAAAGCTATATACAATGCTTTTTGTTAAATAAAAATTTAATTCCTATACGATAACGGTATAAATGAAGAAAATTGAAAATTATAAACTATTACTGCCCTCAAATAAGATGAGAATCAAATATTGATTTTCAAAATCAAACACGTAGAATTGAATTGATATACAACTAGAGTCAACTAAGCCAACATATAAGATATTCATATGCTTTGATCTTCAACCTAAATGAAATTAAAGGATGGGAATGAGAGATATTTTAATAGATAAAGAAAATGTTAAGTTTATACCATGGACCAATTGGGGTTATTTGCACCTTTATCCATTTCCAACGCGTTGGATCTTCACTCTCAGCTATTTCGAGTTCTCTCGCATAAAAAATCTTACTCAATAAAAGCTTGGGAAATTGTACTATCTAGCTACTTTTAGCAAACTATTTACAAGTCTAGTTGATATTAAAAGTATTTGCAAAAATATTTATCTATTTAAAATTAAATAAATAATCTATTCTAAAATGACCATCTTACCCCAATAGATTAACGATTTTTATTTTACTTCATAAACAGTTATTGACTCCATTAATCCCTCAACAATTCCAAAGCAACGTTTACATCTCCATTTTTTTTTTTTTTTTGAGATTCCAATTCTTATATTTCAATTTTAAAAAAAATCTTGTTCGCCCATTATTTACCAATTTTGAAAAATTATGTTTATCCATGCCCAATAATTCAATTAATATGAACATTTTTTTAAAGCAATTAATGTGAACATTTTGAATTGTAATTTATATATATTTATCAATTACAATATTTCTTATCTATAGAGCATTAATGTATTAAAATTTAAAATTATAATTATTCTAATATTGTATCATCACAAAATCATTTTTTTCCCAACAAAAAATACAGTACTTATACTAACATGATAAGATATACACATGAACCTTATTTATTTGAAAATTGTATTTATTTATTAATACATAATTATTAATTTTATGAAACTAAAAGTACCTTTTTCACACAATTTTTTTTGAAAGTTTGAGAAAAATGTTATTTTTTTGCACTTCACTGTATTTGAATAATTAAGTCGTAATTCATTTTCATTTTATTAATGTTTTTAATTTTTTTAAAAAAGGAAATTTTACTAGCTAAGTTCTTCTCATAAAATAATTATAAAAACTATACAAATTTTAAAGTATTTACATTCATAATTATTAATATATTTTAATACTATATTATAAATACTTATTAATACATGTATTAATCATTAATACGCTTTAACATAATATTATAAATACTTATTAATACCTGTATTTTTTTTTGAAATGCTTATTAATACTTGTATTAATAATTAATATGTTTTAACACAATATTATAAATACATATTAATACATGTATTAATTACTAATACATTTTAATACAGTATTATAAATATACATTAATACATGTATTAATCATTAATACGTTTTAATATTGTTTTATAAGTACTTATTAATACAATAATAATTATTAATACGTTTAAATATGATATTATAAATACTTATTAATACGTTTAATATTGTATTATAAATATTCATTAATACCAATATTATAAGAAAATATGTAATAAAGCTCATTAATACAAAATACTACATTTGTTAATTTTTTTAAGTATTTATATTTATAATTATTGTCTAAATTTGTCTGGTCTTGTAAATTTTGATTTATATAAAAAAGAATCGTGAGATAAATACTTATAATAAAATAGATATCTTAGGTGTGAAATACCTACTAATTCGGTATTTATACTCAAGTAAACAAAATTATAATTAATATGCATAATATGATCAAGACCACAAAAATAACATTAAATCACGAATTCTTATTTATTTGAAAACCAAATTTATTTATAAATACATGATTAAAGAAAAAAAGATTTCAAATCAAACTACAAAAAAAAACAAACAAACAATAAACAAATTCTGTAAACCCATTATTTTGGGGAAGATTTTTAAGGAAGTAATTTTGATTAATAAATTATACGGAAGTTGGAAAAGTGAAGATCTACGGCTTTATTTTTTAAAATTGTGATCAGGTGGGTATTTGTGTCTTTTTACATGTAAAAGGAATTTTTATTTCAGTCCGATCATTTAGTTTTGCTAAAATTTTTATGTATGTACATTTTTGCAATTTTTTTCTTTATTTAGCCTAATTAATCCTGCACAAAGCCCTAAAAGCTTTCTCTCCATTGTGGAGCCCTTTGGATCTAGAGAATTAATAATATTAAGATATATTGAAAGTGGATGACTAAAAAAGGGAAATATATAATGCATATATATAACCCCTTTTTTGGTATAAAGTTCAATTTAAAGTTAGCAATATGAGAATAACACCTTTATATTTATGTAAAGGTATTGATATCTTTTCCAAAAGTTAAGAATTTCTCTCCCCATGTTTTTCTTAATAAATTTTTTTTTTCTTTTTTTAAACTACATCTAGTTTTAAATTTCCAATGTTTAAATTCAAATTATAATCAAACCGGTTATAACCAATTAGATGATAACAATATATATTAATTATATTCAATTCAAATCTTTCTGTTCTTCATTTTTTTTTAAATATCTATTTTGAAAGGAAAATTTTCAATTCAACCCTCAAAACTTTGTAAGGAAGTTGAATGCCTTTGTTTCAATGTCGGCCACTCATTTAGGGGATGTGATCCTTTGTAAGTATACAACCTCTTTATAACTAGAAGAAAGATAGGAACCTAGAATGAGTTAAAACAAAATTGCCTCTATCCCTTCCAACTAGGTAGCAAAGCTCGCGAAAAGCAATAATTTAGCACCATTAGTGTACACTCATAGACGGTATATTTGAGCCTCTTGTTTATGTAAACAGACGAGTTGGTTATAATAACATAACAAATGTTTGCCCTACTATTTATTATAAATGGTGGTTACCTAAACCTGCGTGCCCTTTTATTTTACAAGCTTACGTATATTCATTTTTGTTACATAACCAACCCCTTAAACACCGTTTATCATAATCACTGTTATAATAACTTGTTCCTAAAACACCATTTCTAATAACTTACTGTTTATCATAACCTATCATTTTTTAAGAGGTTATGGTTTTGAATCGCCATCCTCAATTATGTAATCTCAAAGAAAACAAAATGTAGCAAAGCTCAAAATCTGACCTTATGAAACTACCTAAAACTAGTTTTTGCTAATATTTCGATATATAGACCAAATAAGACCGTAGCACAGATACTTCTAGATATGACTACAATATAAAAATAGAAGATATTACTAAATCAGCAGTTGGACATTGAGCAATAAATTAAAATATTAACTTCGTGAAATAATATATACTTAAGTTTATATATCTTATATGTATTTACATTAAAAATATTTGAGTTGGGATTATCCATTCTAACACAAACAAAAGAAAGAAAGCGGGGGTTAAATATTTGAGTTGCGACATGCTTTAGGTTAGATATATAGGAATATAAATCTTAAATTTACTATTTAAATATTGTTAGATATTCTTTAAGATTTGTTTGAAAAATTGGTAGGTATTCTCTTGCATTTGTTATGAGATTTATTAGATATTCTCTTAGATGGTAAGAGAATTTGATATTTTGTCTACAATAGAAAGATAAAGTTTTAGGTCATATAATCATTATTTCTCAAAATATGGTATAAAAGCTCTTTGAATTAGAGATGGGTTGTTATGTGGTACATGTAAGATAGTTTTTGTAGGTTCGATGGTATGTTCCGATTCGTGTGGTGCAGTAAGGTGTATGTCACGTTGAGCATGATGTGTAATGATAGATATTTGTCTCTACTAAAAAAACATAGCTTCTATGACACCCACATTAATGTATTTTGCAAGAGAAAATAAAAGAGTCATTAAAGGGAAAAGTATGCGTGTTTTTGAGAAAAAAAACGGAAATGAGAAAATTTTCACAATTTATGACTATATTTTTATAAAAAAGTACAAAAAAGTGGTGGAGGATTTATAAAGTGGGAAACTTGGCTTGAGTCTGTGGCTTTCTCTTGGGTTTTGTTTGGATTTTGAATTGTGATTCAATTTGCTATCTGCAAGTATTTATATTGTTTAATAGGAGTTGAATCCAGTGTTGGAAGTCAAATATAGTTGTATTATATTCTCATCCTTCGTTTTGCCTATCAACAGTTTGATGAAATGTTTGTGAAGCTCTACAATGCGATCCATCGCAATTGACATAGGAATTCGACGACCAATAGTAATAATATTAATGTCTTATATCCTCTTTATTTTATTTTGTCTTGCTTTGTTTCATTTGACCTATCATCTCCATCATCCCCACTTTTTAGGTGTTTAAGTCATTATTGTCCCTTTGGATGCTGTGCTTATTAAGGTCCCGTTTGATAACCATTTGTTTTTTTTATTTTCGGTTTTTGAAATTTAAGCCTATTCTCACTCAAATTTCCTATAACGTGTTCCACCATTCTTACGGTAGATCCAACTTTTCATAACAAAGTAGGTGAATACTAATCAACTTTTAAAAACAAAAACAAACTTTTGAAAGTTACTTTTTTTGTTTTCAAATTTTGGTTTGATTTCTACAAATATAGATGAGAGGTAGATATCCAAATAAGAAAAAACATATGTTAAGATAGTTGTTGTAGCCTTAAATTTTAAAAACAAAAAATAGTTATCAAATGGGACCTAAATTATCTCAATCCATTTTTCATTTTTTGTAATGATTTTGTGGCATTTGCTTTCCCTCCCTTAAGATATATATAAATGTAGTTAAAATGTGATTGTTCTTGCATTTTTTCTTCTTGTGTGGAACACTTTATTGAGCTCTTCATGTCAATATCTAAAAGGTTTAGATGAACTTTGAAAGATGTCATTTTTTTTAATAAATATACAAGATTGAACTTTTCTCCGTTGTATTCCATATTTTAAAAAGCTATTGAGACTTATACCTTAATGCTCCCCTCAAGGCAATACTCTAATTTTTAGCCTCGAATCTTACGCTTTTGTTGGATCATAAGAGACTTACAAGAGACTTACGTCTCGATAATAATGCAGTGAGCTTTAAAATCCTTACGCCTAGTAGAATAATTAGAATAATTGTATTAATATTTTCTATACATATAATATAAGTGCCTGAACAATAAGAATATAGATTATGGATTCTTTTGTTAGAAAGATTTTTTTGGAGAAGGGATACTGATATTATTAGAAATGGGAGAAAAAACTCCAGAAAAAACAAAAAGAGCAAAGACGGAAGGTGAAGGAAGAAGAAGGAAGAAAGTAGGGGAGAGAGAGAGTAATTCAAAGAGGAGGAAGAAGAGAGCATAAAAGGAAACTACATGAAGACATGCCAATTTGTAACAATATTCGAAAGGTTGTAATTCGTGAAAAACTTCAACTTGAGGCTCCATTCTGCAGCACTAAGAATAATAGTGTCCCAAAGATTTGAAGTTGTCTTTGCGTTATAATCCTCCAAGAAAATCCTATGATTGTGTTCCTTCCAAATCCACCAAATAATTGCTCCTTTAATGTTAGTGATGGGTTCTTGCCTTTGGTTACCTGTCTTGAAACAAAAGCTTTCGAACAAAAAATTTTCAACCGATTCAAAAGATTGTAAACTTGACAGCACTGAGTCCGAAAATTTTCTCCAAAGAGAAACAACAAAGTTGCAATGTAAGAACAATCGTCTTAGAATCGTCAATTTAATTTTGATCATTTGTTGGCGTATTTTCCTCCAACATCTCCTTTTGGAGTTCTTTCATATTTTTTTTAGTTTAAGTTGAGTCAAAATCAATTGACAATGAGAGGAGTAACTCATATTTCTTATAAATGCAAAATTTGAAAGATGTCATTTTTTTAATAAATATACAAAATTGAACTTTTTTCCATTGTATTCCATGTTTTTAAAAAACTATTGAGACTTGTACCTTAAGGGTTCCCTCAAGGCGAGACGCTATTAATATTTTCCATACATATAATATAAGTTCCTGAACAATAAGAATATAGATTATGGATTCATTTGTAAGACTCCCACTTTTTGTAAGACTTTTTTTTTTTTTTGAGGATACAACATTTGGGAGTAGGGAATTTGAACCTATGACTTCAAGATTACTAGGTATATATTGATACCATTAGAGGTTTTATGTATTAGAATGTAACTAGTGAGAACTTTGTGTATGGAAATTTTCATCAAATTTTTTTCTTCTTAGTTGGAGGTTATGTGGGTTGGGCTGATACTCAATAGCATTCCACTGAGTTGCTATGAATTTGCTCTTGATAAAAACCAAAAGACTTCTTAAAAGAAACCAAATTCTATACTGGACTGAAATATATATATATATATATATATATATATATATTTCTTTGTTTTTATAAAGAATTGAGATAAGCTTTTTGATTTTTCCATTACTTGTACATGTTACCTTTACCACTATTAGATTTTTTTCATTCTTTCATTTGAGGTAAATTTGATTTTCTTAACATTTAAATATATACCGTCTTTGCTTGAAGAATTGCCTACTTCAAGTTTAGTTATTTCATCCATTCCAAGTTGTTTTATTTGATGGTTACGCAAAAATATCACTTATACTTTCGAAGACTTAGGAGAGTATCATCACATTCATACCAATGTAACTCAAGCAATACTTTTATGAACCTCAAAAAACAACCTTATGGGCCAATAACCTCATTCGACGAAACTTGCCATCATGTATTTTTTTTTAAAAATCCAAGTGTAATGTACAATTTGTTTATTTATATATGAAACGATATTCGTGAAACATATCTCATTTACCTATGTTTTTATATTATAGGTATTTCTTGACAGGTAAAGATACAATAAAAATAAGTTATCAAAAAGCATAAATAAGTATCATGCAAACTGATAATATGACTTAAATATATAGTCATAAATGACTCAATCCTCATCACTATGTATGTGTGTCATTTGTGGATCCACCATGACTATAAATATGTGTAATCAATGGATCGATCATGATAACAGACTAATGTTATAAACGGCTCAATCATGACAATAAATATGTGTCATTAATATATCAATCATACAATAAACTATTGTCATAAATGACTTAATCATGACTATGTGTCATAAATGACTTAACCATGACTATAATAAAATATCAAACTGATTTTATGATGACACTTCTAAATTTTCATTATTACTTTATCAATGATTATATATATTTTAATGGTTCATCCATAGCTATAAGTTAGTGTCATAATTAATCAAGGAATTTCATTATATTCCTTCTAATCTAATATCGTTCAATTTTTTTTTTTTTTTGCTATTTTGTAGGAGTAAATGATACCGAGATAAATTAAAGATTATAAAAAAATTATATAAATTAAAAATATGTTCTCTGTTAGGCAAAAAGTAGTTCCATTTGAGAACTTCTAATGTAGTTATGTGAATATATTAAGTTCTAGAAAAAAATATATGTTTTTGCATCAATTCAAAACTCGGAAAAAAATGTCCAAGGAAATTTTTTTTTTTTTCTTGAGCACGTCATGTCTATGTCATAATAGATCCAAACACTCCACAGATCAACTTCCAAATCATAATTGCTCTAATGAATAATTAAATAAAAAAAATATATAGATGGGAGAGTTTGTTGGTTGAATTAAAACAATTTTAAAAATAAAATGTAATGTGTTTTTTATAACATATTTTGAAAAAGTGGTTAAGAATTAATGTTCAAGAACTTGGAAAAGAACAATTTTTTATACTGTTACATCTGACCAAGAGCTATTAAGGCTGAAATTGATGATATCGACAACAAA